>OY728149.1:35322500-36522500 GCA_963277665.1 Viscum album | reverse complement strand
TGATAGCAGGTTTTATACGCAACACTGAGTGTAAAAAACCATGTTATACTATTAAGATATTATTAAATAACGTGATATTTATATGAAATCTGTTATATATGTGAGTATGAATAAGAGTAGATAAATTATTAATCTTTTATGGTTTACGCATGTATAATGTCACTCATGCATACATGTGGTCTACCACCTCCACAAAGCTATGTGATATGTTATTTTATTTCTTCAAGTATGGTAATAACGATATATTTATTGAAAATATATTTTATATATGATATAAAAAATATTTTTAAAGGTGAATTGTTAATTACCTTTCTTTTTTCCATCTTTCAAGAAAATAGAAACAGTGTTCATGTGTGCGCATGACCTACCGTCTCCATGAATGATGTAATTCATTTTCATATATATAAATTTTAACTATGAATATAAATTTTTAAATGATAATTATTTATTATATTTTTACCAGGATTTATATATTTTATAATTTGGAACTATAACAATGTTATAAAGACCAAAACTTCCAAACCAAAACATACATGAAAAATGAAGTAGTTATCACCAAAAATAGGGATTTTAATGATTAATTATTGATAAAATAATGGAAATGGGTTATAAGTAATAGTATATTTTATTATATATTTTTGTGGTTCAATAATATATTTAAAATGAACTGATATTTATTATGCAGTAGGTTTGAACATGTATGATGAAATTTGAGACTTGATGTAAGATATTTTCGTCTCACATTTATTTCTTGTGAGACACATGACATATGAAACACTTTTTTATTTCATGTAATGTATATTGATCCCAAGAATATATTTTTTTATTATTACTATGAATGTTCTGGTTATGAAAATATCCATCTAAGGTTCTTTCCTTCATGGGGATAAGGATTAAAAAATTGCAAAAGTGGTAAGGGTTTTATGTTACAATATAATATTTTATGCAGATTGATTATTATTATAATTCCAATAATGAAATTTCGTGTTACCCCACTCAAGAAACTCATGGATTTTAATTTAATCTTTTTATTTATATAAATTACATGTTTTTATTACATTTTTCAGTTTTATGTACTCATGATTCTAAAAGAACATTTTTATGGATAACCGACTTCAAATCTCTCTTCGATTAAAAAAGTTTTTTCTTCAATATCCTTGTATTTATAAAAATTATTTCCAGAATTTTTTTCAACATTCTCCAATGATTGTTAAAATTTTCTTTTAACCAAGTTTTAATTAAAAATTGGTTTAAATGGAATCTTCTTATCATTTTATAAATTATGTACTTTTGAATTTCTAATGAAAATGTGAACAGAATATTTGTTTTAATGTATATTAAATGGATGAAAATATCCTCTATAATGACCAATCAATTATTTAATGATACATTTATTAGATGAAAAGGTTATTTGAAATGAATTTTTTTCTTTAATTTTTCAGATATTTATATATTTGAAAATGTTATTTTAAAATTGTATAGGTTATGTCCCCCGAGAATATTTTCAATGACCCTTTGATGGTATTTCTATTCATCAACTAAAATAAAACTTGATTATAATTATTCTAAAATAGGGATATTATCCAATTATTCCATCCATATTCTTACTCTGGGTGGTTTATGATTGTTAGGAAAATATATTTATGAAACCTGTTACATTTATATTGGCTATGTAATGATAGCATTCTTCTGAAACGTTTTATTATCATGAGTTTTGATATTATCCATGTTTTTTATCTTATGGCACAAATATGTATGATTTTAATTATTTTACGGATGGATTATAATTATATAGCCTTCGGATGCATTGGGTAATATTCGATATCTCATGAGACAAATAGTAATGAAATGTGGAGTGAACCTAGTAGTGAGGGAATCTATCCACTATGATAGTCATGGGAGCAAACATAAACTACTATTATGGTTTTTTGAGTTATCCAATACTATTATTATACCCTTTTCAGCAGGCCTTTACCAATATGGAAATTATTTTCTATTCTTATGTGTTTGCCACAGATCAACGTCATAAGTCAATGCAATTCTCTCTTGGATTGTAATCTATGATTCCACTAATTTTATTCTCTTCGTAACCACAAAATGTCTTTCCATGAATTATGATTATGATCATTGGCGTACATGATATGGTTTTCTGATGCTAAGATCATGTTCTCATACCGTTACGCTCTTGTTTTTATCATGTGATCCTTGATATATCCCTTGTATAACCTTACTGAGCATATGAGGTCACCCTTTCTTAAGTTTCCTTTCCTGTTGTTATGATGAAATTTATTATGTATGATATATCTAGTTAAGGTGAATGTTATGAATGAATTCATTGAAGATAATTTATTTTACTTATAAATTAGTTATTTATGTAATAATGATTCCAAATATATTAGACCTATAGGGTTTTAGTGTGGTTAATTTTGTTTTTAATGAATATTAATCTAATAATATTTAATACAAATTTATGAAATGTATGTCTCACTATATTTGTTATAATATTATTTCTTGGTAAACATTTTGAACATAGTATGAGAAAATATTAGTGACAACCCTAGAGATAATACAATTTATTGAAATATGTCTTAGAATTTTGGTGAATTATTAAGAAAATTGTTGGAAGGAAATTATTTCCTTTTCTAGATACTAAAATTGGATGTCTCTCTATGATATATGTATCTAGGAGTAATAACTCAAAAAGGGAACATTTGGATTTCACATGATCTACACATAGTGTATGAAAACATTCTTTACTTCACCCTTTGTTTAACACCCCTGGGGGATATGTTTTGGAAATAATCCAAATTTTTACAAACTATCATGAAGGATTTGAATATAAAATGACCATAAATGTACTAATTTAATCCTAAGGCTTCATAGGATGAAAAAAGGTGTCGAGGTTTAAACATCTTATTAATTATTTTTCCATATTGATCACTCTAAACAGAGATGATTTATAGTCATGAAAAAAATTTTGGTTTTAGAATGGAATTTATGATAGAATGATGAAAATAGGGTGGTAATAGGTAAGAGAAGATATTTATATAATCTATTTGATCTTAGTTATATTCATTCCTAGGAATGTTAATTACTATCCACAGTTGTTATATGTTGAATTAGAAGTTAAAACCAAAAATGGTATGATAATTCCATTTCAAGTTGATGATCTATCTCCCGTTTAATTTTTAGGGAATGTTTTTTCTTGAAAATCATGTTATAATCTATCTGGTAAAATTTGATGTTACCTCAGTCCTGGATTGGATTTATGAATATAAATTTCACATGAATTTTTGAGTTGTGGAATTCCAATTTCATATTATAAACCAAAAAATGACCATATACCAATGTAACAATTAATATAAACATCCCATGGAATTTTTATCCATTTTGTGGGTCTTGACTCTCTTTTAAAATTAGTTTTTATCTCATATGGTTGGAGAATTCAACCCCAAATATATGTCTATTTGTTTGCCAATTTATTATTCTTTCCGAAAGAGTTTCCTTGTATTTCACCAAATAATGAAGTTGATTTTTAAATATAACTCCTATATAGTGCTATGAATATTTAAAAAACTCCCAAAAAATGGACCCGCTTGAGTTATAGGAATTGTAGAAGCAACTCCATGTGAATCTTGATAGGGGATTTATTTTTACATGTTTTTACCTTGTGGGGAATTAGTTAGTTTTTATGTAGAGAGATAAATCGATTGTAATCTAAAATGATTATCAAGAACTAAACAGGATAAAAATCAGTAAAATGTTTTGTATACCTTTTATTGATGACTTGATCGATCAAATTCATGGAGCTCAATATTTTTCCATGATTTACATTCATTTTGGATATCATCAATTGGGGGTTGAGAAGGAGGATATACCGAATATAGAATTCAAAAAAAGGTATCAAAACTAGGAATAAATAGTTATTCCATTTTTACATACTAATTTCTATTAGATCTTTATGGATTTAATAAATAGTTTATTTAGATATTACATAGATTACTTTTTTGGTAGGGTTTATAAATGATATTCTTATTTCATAAAAGATCAAGGATTATAATGAATATAACTTGAGAAATTTGATGAAGAACATGTAGAATGAGACATTGTATGTAAAATTTACCAAAATGGAATTTTGGATTAAAAATTATTCTATTTTGGGTTATATAATCTCAATAGAGTGTATATCTTTGGATCTATAAAATCAAGAAGTTATTGAACATTATCCTAGACCAACCACTATGATTTAGTTCTAATGTATTCTTGGTTTTGATAGATATTATAGACATATTGTGAAGAATTTATAATGACTGTTTTACCCACTCACAAATTTAACTTAGAATGGAGCCATGTTTCATTGGATAAATGATTTTGAATTAACTTTATGAAAATAAAGAAAATGTTACTCAATGAAACTATACTTACATTACCCTAGTGTGATGAATTATTTTTAATATATAGTGATGCATCAAAGAATAGACTAAAGTAATTAATCATGAAGAATTATATTTTTATACAATTTGCCTCAGATAAATTGATGGATTATGAAGAAAGTTTACGAACCCAGGATTTAGAGTAAGATATAGAAATTATACCATTAAAGCTACGAAGCCATTATATTTATAAAGAAAGATCGGATATATATATTGATCATTATAGTTTAAAATATATATTCATGTAGAAAAAGATGACAATGTGCTATAAAATATGGTTGGAACTGATTAAAGATTATGAATACACAATACATTACCGCATTGGGAATGTGAACAAGGTGGATAAATGATTTTATTTGAAAGGATCATTCTATATTATCTATGATGAGGATCACCATAGATAAAATATTTATGGATTTGAAAAGGATGGATATAGAAATATTGAAGGAAGGGGATTGATATTATCTTTCCAATATGAATGGTCAACCATTTATACAAGTTAAAATTAAATAGGTTCAAATGTAAGATGTAGAGAAGTATAATTAGGTGAGAAATAATCTGTAGTTTAACTTTGATTATGAAGGAATTAAATGGTTTAAGAACTCTATATGCATTCAATACATACATTATTTATTTGAGAAGTTAGAGGAATCTCACATCTATTAATTATCTATTCATCCTAGAAGTAAATGGATTTATAGAGAATTGATATGGTATTTCTATTGGGGAAACATGAATATATATATTTAAGATTTTATATCTTAGTGATTTGTATTTCAATAATTTATGGCTAATAGACAAAAGCCTAAGGCAATGTTTCAAACAATAACCTTACTTGAATAGAAATAGGAAAACACTACCATGTATTTTATCATCAAAACCATCAAAATTTTTAAAGTGAAAAATTATATATGGGTTGCAGCTGATCGCCTTACGAAGTCATAACACTTCATCACTATCAGAGAATATTTATCTCTTGCATAGACTTCCATGATATACATTAAATAAGTTGTAATGTTTCATGGAGTAACAAATTCTATTGTATATGATGTGGATATAATATTTTCCATGAGTTTTAGGTAAATTATTTACCAGGATCTATATACATGGTTGAGTTTCAAAACTTTGTATATAAATAACTAATATTTTCAAAAATGGATTTTTTTAATCTTTTTAGATGAATACTCCTTTCTTTACACAAACACATGCCAGAGGAAAATAACAGTTTAGTGTGTTTGTAAACATGGAAGAAATTATACTAATTTGGTGAAATATATTCATAATTTCCCAAATATATTATCCCCTTCAAGTACTCCTACTAATAACCCTGAGAAAGAAATCCTAAAATGGGTGAGATTTGATGCTCAGTAAGGGTAAAAAATGTTGCTACGTACGAATAATCATGAACATAATTGTATGAGAAAATGTATTGAAATTTTAAAAAATCATACCATATATATCAAATATCCTATAGATGATTAATTTCATAAATTATAGCAGTTTATAAGACACAAATCATGTATAAATCAAGAGAATACTCCATTTAAGCATAACAGAAGAACATAAAATTGATTTTTTTTGAGACACATAAACATGTAATATCATTCCCTATAAGTCAAAGAATATTTCCTTATTTTATCAGAGAAATTCATAGGGACTAAAATTACTAGGCATGGCACATTAATATCCTCGGTCGTATTCCATTCCCTTTAAGGGATCGGGTTTTACCATCTTCCCATAGTGGATCAGGTTTCCCTATCTTTGAATAACCAATTGAGTTTTCCGATCATCTATAGTGAATAAATCCCGTTGATTTGTTTCCATAATTATACTATTAAACATAAATCTTTACCAAATTCATTAGAGGTACATATAGGTCCCACCATCACCTAATGAAAACCATGAATTTTTATTACATAATAATATAAATCATATCATAACCCTTAAAAAAGTGGGGTTCATATACATTTCATCATAACATAACACATGGAAGAGAAAAAAATTATGAAATATAAATCCATAATAATTATAAATAAATGAGATAAATAATAAAAATGGTATCCATGGGTCATATCCCTGGTAAAACATAGGTATCATAAAATAATATCGTCTTAGATAGAATAGACTTTTAAATATCACATGAAATAATTATTGAAGAAGACATTCTTTCCTTCTAGAAAAAATCATTTTAAAGGATAAAATTTCTAGGAAACTTTTTTAATTGAAATTAACCTTCAAAATTTATTAATTTATCTTTGAAAACCCTTTAAAACATATTTGAAGCCTTTTTTCCTTAAAAATTCTGAAAAGATCATTAAAAAATTAAAACATTTTTTGGAATCATTATTCTGAAGGAAGACATAATTATAATCAAATATAAAATAAAATTACATGAAGTTTGAAATATCATGATAAATTTTATTAATGATAAATCATGTCATAGGTTATTATATACAACCTGTGAAATACTATAGGTACTAACGTAACATGTGTCTCAAAGAAGACAAATTGAGATAAAATCACCTTATCGATTTGGTAATTTCTGAACCGTAAACCCCATGAAAGAGAGATAAAGAAATGGATATTTAAATAAACATAAATTTTAGTATAAGTATAATAGAATAATTTATTTGAATTATATACACCGCAAAAAATAAATAGATGGTGAAAATTGCTTATATCTCACAGAAAATCAAAGTGAGACATAAATCCCATACCTCATATCTTGACTATCGTTATACTTGAAAAAACCTACGAAATAATAAATACAAGTTTATAATAAATATATTAAAGAACCATATTAATTTATATAATACCATATATTATTTACTTATGACTTTTTATTACCCTATTATTATCAATTTAATGTTTTATGTTTTTATTCCGGTAATAACTGCTTTATTTCTTGTACATGTTTTGACTTCTTATTCGTGGTAATCATACTTAAAACATGATTTAATTATCTCCAGAATTATATAATTGATATAAATATAAAATATATTCATTATATATGTTTTTATGGTTATCTATCAAATATATAAATAGAAAATGAAATACACCATTCTTGGAGAATATAGACCATGCATGCGCATGAATGATGCTTCCATTTCTTGTCATATCGAAAGAAAGTAAGTAAATGAAATATCAGCATATAGATATTGTAATTATATAAGATTTATTACATAATATATATCATATAATTTCCACAAACATATCCTTAATATAGTCTATTCAATGTGTGAATGAATTACATCGCTTCGAGGAGGTGGTAGTCCAAACATCCACAAATGAAGTTATTGTATTTCCACAAAAGATAAATATAAAGGAATGTGTTAAATAATAATTAAAAAATTATATATACCTCATAAATATAATATATATCATATTAATATATAAATTACACCATTATTTTCAATCGTGGATGGCTTTAATGGAAAATGAGAAACACCCATTAACAAGGCGGTAGTCCTCCATAAACAGAAACGATGATTGTGTATCCCATTTGATGGAAGTGTGTGTGTGTCTAGGTCAAAAACAAAATATAAATACATGTAAGTATATTTATTATACTTATGATATTATATAAATGCGAATTAAAATTAATTTTGTGATTTTTGGAAGAGATAAAAAAAATGTTTGTTGATGATCGTCGCATCTTCTTTGGGTATCTCCTTTTATTTTTGACCAAATGACTCATTTGGGTGGATTTATGCCCAATTTATAAATTATAGGATTAAGGGAGGAAACATTAGAGGATATTTTTATAGTGTTTTGTGGAAAATAAATAGGTTCTGAAGTTTGAATAAAAGAGAAGAGGTTCCCTTTTATAAGAGATGAGTGGGGAACTTTTGGAATTTCTAAAAATATTGATTTATATTAAATTTAATATCAATCCCAATACATCCAAATGAAAATTTATTTGAATATAATATCTGAAAAAAATTTAATATAATAAACCAATATATTTCATCCATTTTTTGATGTTATTTTAAGCCTTATCGTTTTGATTAAACCTTAGTTAATCCATTTTAATTTTAACTATGGTAACATATGTTTCAATTTTAAGAGGATGAAAATTATTTTATAATGATTCAATTAGAACATAAATGGATAAATTTATATATTTAGAACATATATCATAAACTTTATCCTTATTGATTTTTTTATTTCTAAATAATTTAATAAAATATTTTTTCAATAAAAAATTCATAAGATTAAATTTCGACACTATTCATTTCTTTGACATTAAGAAAATTAATACATAAATATAAAATCAAACAAATTCATTTAATACAACCTTAATATGTCATATTCACCTAGAATATTCATGTATCACCTTAATTAAGTTAAATTATATATTTTTTAATATTCCTAATATCATTTAACTGATTGTTTCATTAATTGAATAATTACTGCATCATCATTTTATAAAAATTGATGATAATTTTATATTCACAAAAAAAATTCATGATGTATATAAACATTAAATATTTCTTAATAATATATATAGAACATCATTTAAGATTTTGTGTCATAGAACCGATTGTTTGTACTATAATTACACTGATATTTAACATATTTAAATATTTAACATTATTTACATATTTTTCATTGTTCTGTATGACTGGTATGTAATAATATCCTAGAGTAATTGTTTCATTGAAAAGGTCAAGGTAGTCCCCCGCTATGATGAGAACCAGGAAATTCTATAAAAATATCGTTAAATATAGTGATACAGTTAGATGAAATACTATCATGGGAGACATGGTATATAGAACTTCAGGTGCACGTAGTCATAAGCATATGAGGCTTACTCTCATAATGTTCACACTTGGTAATCCCCAAGATAAAATATTATTTGAATAGAACCACCGGTAAGAATTTTGTATGTTATGGTGTAATTAGATATTCCTATCTACGTGCATGAGTAATGGTCCTTAGAAATTATGATTAAAATTAATAAGCCCCATGAATCAAGCACTTTGATTTACTAACAAAAACTATCTCACAATTTATTGGAAGAAAGCCGGGTACATTGGGTGCTTCACGAATTTCATTTTATTAATGGATAATTCGATGAAGTATTTTCCCTTCAATTTATAGAAGTTGATATATCATCCCTTTGATTTAAATATAACCACACACAAAATTCCATGGACATGGTATAACTACAAGTTTATTTCAGGTAGTTAGAGAACAATATATCAATTATAAAGGTTGATGACACTATCATGAAACTAGTTTGATGCGATATTGGAAAAATGGATGATATTACATAATGATTATTCATATGGGGATGTCATTGTTGAATCTTTATGTTCTTTCTCTTGGTATCCTTGGCCCATTGCTAGAAAGTACTGTTGGACATTTGGAAATCTCTCCCAATGCCGACGTGAAAGAATCTTAGAGGTCATAAAAGTAAGTGTTTCTGGTGGTCTTGGTTAAATTATTTTTTAATTTAATTAATGGAATAAATATTATTATCAAGATAGTGGAATAATTATATTCAAGTTGCAATTATTACAAAAATTAAACAAATATTTGTTCGTGAGATTGAGAATAAAAATATATTTATTTTTTTATTAATGTATTTATAAAAAATTATTTTCTAGTTTTTCAATTAATTTTTTTTTTTAAATAATAATTTATTTATTTATTTATTTATGTGTTCAATAAATTGAACTAGAGTTCGAGCGGATCACCGTCGCCCTGTAGTAAAATATTTATTTACAAGATGGTAAATAATTATTTAACTAGATTTGCCAAAATAAAATAATAATAAAATTGATATAATTATGTGTCACGGGATTTCATTTATGATTCCATTGTAAAAAATTTTGTTCACCAAAAATAATGACTTGATTGTTTTTATTACTTCGTATGAATATTTCTATTGTTAGGAATGTATTTAATTGCTGTTACACAATCAAATATTACAACAAAATCCCCATGTCAATAAATAGATATGTACTTTTATTGTGCCATCTATGTGGAATTGGTGATGCAAGAGAAATTACAAGTCATGAATCTTATCTTGACTCCTCTCCTCTCTCTGTCTCACGAATGAGAGACCTTCTTCAAAATTGAAGAACATTCTATCAAGATAGATCGATAATAGACATTCATTTTACCGTGGAAGCACCCAAAAAGTGAGTGGAATCAATCAGAGACCATTAGAGCATGTGTGGATCAATAATAGATGGATTCTGGCTTGTATACTAGCAGGTGAAATGAGACAATATGGAAAGGTTGTCTTGGAAGATCAACATCCTCAACGAAGAATGTATCAAAGAACCAGGTATTTTATTTCTTCATAAATTAAATGTAAATTAATTATTAACATGATGTGAATGATCCTATAGAATGGTTTTGGGCCTCTTCATTATTTATCTAAATCATTGATTATATTCCTTGGTGACTGGCGTTCATCGTCATATTGATCTTGGAATAATCATTGATCATGGTAAAAATTAAATTTGGGTGATGGCCTAACCACTCATTTTTTGGGTCATGATCCTTAAATTGGCTTCAGAACGAGGAAATAATTGTGTATAATTATTTAATTGTCATCCATTATTTATGATTTCATAATTTATTTTTTCAATTCATGTTTTAATCATTCTCTTAATCTACATTTTAGGGTATATTCTTTCTCTTTCGTATCTCTCAGATTTCATAGAAACGATAAATTTTTGGATTAAAATTAAAACATGGAAATAATTAGGAGGTGCCAATAATTCTACCTAGATGACATGAAAGTACACATCATGTGTTTTAATTTCAATTTTTGTTCTCTACCATACATTCCTGGTAATCCAAACTACACGATGTGTTGTTGTGTATAACACATCTGGAGTAATTCAACGGTTACTCAAGTCAGGTGCATTTACTACACGCGGTGTAGTTAATTTTACACCGTATGTTGACCTGGATAGATAGGCACATGGATACCAAATTACAAGACATGTCTCCCACTGAACAAATTTGTAGTCTCTTTGGGTCATGGGAAAACCATGTATCACATACATGGCTAATCCAGTTGATAACCGTGTAACCTGGAGACAACAAGGAGTGTAGCCCATAGTACACACCATGTATTCCAAAATTTTCAATGTACACCTCACACAACAAGTCCCTAGGAATTTACATTAGGAAATTCAGTGAAGGTAGTACACATTGTGTAGTCAGAACTAAACACTATATATATTACCAAATTACTGAAATATAAAACTCTAACGTTTGTGTAATGTTCAGAACTACTTATCATGTGAAAAGTGTACTACATGTTTTTACTCTATGCATTGAGTAGTCATGTATGCCATCTTGTAGGAGAGTAAAATAGAATAATAATATAATACTAGTTGGGTATATTTGAATGGGTATTCACAAGTTGAACTACATGGTGCATTTATGTACACCAATGACAATATCATGGAAATTCAGAAAATGAATTATGATAATAGGATTGATTAATTAATGATAATAATTAATTTATTTGATAATGATTTATCATAATGAGAACAATTAATTAATTTAATGATAGTGTTATTAATTGTGTATTTTGTTTCATGTTGGTGGATGCTCATGAGCTGGACCAGGCCTTTTTATGTGATTTGTTTTCCCTGTTTATTTATTTATTAAATGAATTTGTTGCTCTACGAGCCCTATCTCATTATTGATGTGTAGGGTTTGTATTTCCATGGTTTCTTTTATTTTAACCACTTTTTTACCTCCCAACTACATATGAGTTAAAATGAGTATGTAATGGAAGGAGATTCTATGATAGTGGATTCAATTTAAATAGGATCCAAGATGAAACCAATCCAATGAGATTCAGAGGTGGACATGTGGGAAGCTGTAAACAATAACCCAAATGGTTGAACGTGTTTCTCCCCTAGTCAAGGGATATTTTATCAACTGTTAGATAAAATCACGAATTGAAAATCTCATGATCACGAAATTTACTTTATCTTATTTCTATCAGTTTCATGATTTATCATTAGGTATGTGTGGTTATGATCACATAATTAATTAATTGAACTAGCATGCAAGATGGAACTAAAATAAATAATGATTAAGTGTAAATATTATCAAGACATGGTTAATCACATAAGTAAGTTCCACTTTATATTAACAAGAATTTGATAATGATAATAATAGAATCACACATAAGAGATAAAAATACCTCAATGAAAATATTAAGTCAGACCAAGACTTCCGTTAAAGGTTAAGATAAATACTCAATAAAACTGTGTTATTCCCCAACCCCTGTTGGGACACTTAAATTTATATAGGAAGCCATTAATAAAGGCTTAAGGATGACTTAACCATATTTCATGTAGTGGAGTATCCCTTTTTGGATTTGAAGTAACATTGGAGGCTAGTGTTGAGGAAATCCAAGTCAGTATTTCAGTATTGGGTAGTCCACTCAAGGGGTCATGGAGTTACAAGCTCACAGTTGGACAAGACATGCACCCCCATGATACCTTCAAATAGATTGGCCATACCTTAATGGGATTTTATAAATGGGAGTATAGATCCATGACACTATAATGTCATAGAAACATCACTTTCTGAGTTCAATGGTGAGGGCCATTAGGAGTTTATAAAATAGTGGGAGACTTAATAAAATTATTTTATTATTTCTAATTAAATGTAATCAAGAATCTACTATTCATTTTCTCTATTAACTGTGGAATAACATTTCAAGCTCATAAAGCACACTACCCCTGCAATAAATGTTGGATAAAGACAACATCCTCACCGATAGTGACTTCCAATAATGGTTTTGATACATTCATGTTATTCTATGACATTGAACTAAAGTCTTTTGTTCTAGAGTCTACATTACATGATCTTCCTACCCATGAGGTGAGTGAAAATTAGTTCTTGTTCTATGATAAATGTATGAATGAAGTGGTCGATGTTCAATGTTTGATTCTATCATTAATATCTACTGAGATCATGAAGTCTAATGAAAACATTGATTCCTATAGAATGCTTGAGCTCCTAAATGGTCATCATTAGGAGAGATCAAGAGAAGAATAGTATGATATCTCCAAGGAACTCTATCAGAGTATCCCTTGAGAGGGTGTCCCAACTTGGCTTCACGTAATTAATCTCATTGGCTACACTAACTGACAAGAGGTTCTAGGGTGTATATACACTAGATAAATGGGTAGAAACCTCAATTGTGCATCACTCCCTTAGATATTTTCTATCTTTCTTGTTAATTTAAATATGAATAATATTGAAGAGCCTCTATCTAATCTTGTAATCCTCATTCTTCAAGTGTAAAAAGTTATGAAGCTTGAAAATCCTTCAATCTGTATGGTTTATAATAGGAAAATAATGTTGAGTAGATTTAATCCCAATGATTCATCATACCCTTCTATGAAAGGGATGATCAAGGGGGGGATGGAACACGAAGATGTTTGTTTTACATGTGGCAAGAAGGGCCACTGGAAAAAAATATTCTCCTATCCAAAGAAGAAATGGGAAGCTTCAAGTGATTATTTTAGTGTAATTTATCTATTTCTACAAATTGGGTATTGGATATAGCTTTTTGTTCTAACATATGTATTCAAATACTAGAACCATGTAGATTTAAGAAAATTTATGGAGAGGTGGTAGATCTACGAGCAACCAATAGATCCAGACATTATGTTGTAGATTTCAGGGACTTCAACCTCATGTTTTCAATTGGGGTGATCTTGGTGTTAAAGGGTTATTTTTATGTTTCTTATGTATACAAAAACATAATTTTTGTATCCATACTAGATATAAATGGATTTTTTTCAAGTTTGGAAATGAATTATTATTCTTTTATAATGATAACATTTGTTTTTGTAGGGAACATTTATAGAACATTCTTTATGTGTTGGATTACAGAAACCTAGTAGTGCCAATTGATAGCAATGATATGTCAAATGACCCATACAACACCCTACATTGGAATCACTGGCTTGGTCATGTAAATGAGAAATTCTGGACAATGTTAGATCAATATGGATATTTAGATTCTTTTGAACTAAAACAAAATGTTTAATGTAATGCATGTTTACCAGAAAAAATAACCAAATCCTCATTTAGTAGGAACAATGAAGGGGACAACGAGGTTCTTGAATTGGTTCATAACAATGTGTATGGACCATTTCTAGTTGAAGAAAGTGGTGGGTACACATAATTCATAAAATTTACTGATAATTTATTATATATAGATATATATATATATAATGAAATATAATTGAGATTCTTTTGATAAGTTCAATGAAAATAAAAATGAAGTTGAGAACCAACATGGTAAGAAGATTAAGAAACTCCACTCAATCTGAGGCAGAAAGAATCTTAATAAAAAATTCATTGATTATATAAGATATTTTGGGATCTTATCACAACTCACTCCTCCTTACACACCTTAGTGGAATGTTATAAGTGAAATTAGGAACCATAAATTGTCTACATTATGAGATCAATGACGAGTCATGCGAGTCTTCCATTATACTTTTGGGGATATGCTTTACAAAAGTAATCACACATACTAAACCATGTACCCACTAAATTGATAAATGGTATTCCATATGAGTCTAGGGGTGGGAGAATAATAATTTTATCAAACTTACATGTGTGGGGTTGCAAATGATTTCATAAGGCCTCTTCAGGTAATAAACATGAACATTGAGGCACAAAGTGTACCCTTATAGGATATTCCAAGGAAACAAGGGGATGTTATGTATATGACCCATCTGAAAAAATGTTATAGTGGAATAAAAAACCATATTCCTTGAAAGGGAGAACATATCCAAAAGAGATAGTGGGAGCGAGATAGAATTTGATGTAATCACGGATCATGGTATATAAGACTTGGTACAAGTGTAGATTCCACAAAGCCTGGTGGAAGAATGATCTATTTCAGAGACATAATTATTGTGCAGTAGTACATGATTTTTTAGGGAACCGTAAGGGTATCGTTTTCTACTAACTGAGGATAGTGACTTATTATTAGTTGATAAAAAGGATCCTCTAGCCTACAATGAAGAAGTAAGTCGCAGAGAAATTTCCATATGGAAAGAATTTATGAATTATGAAACAGATACCATGTACCAAAACTAAGTCTATATTTTGGAAGATTCTTCAGTTGATGTAAGGCATGTTGGTTGAAAATGGGTATTCAAGAGGAAACTAGACATGGAAGGAAACTTTAGTACCTATAAAGAATGAATGCTGGAAAAGTGTTTAAACAACTTCAATTCATTGACTATGATGA
This sequence comes from Viscum album, assembly GCA_963277665.1. Lineage (NCBI taxonomy): Eukaryota > Viridiplantae > Streptophyta > Magnoliopsida > Santalales > Viscaceae > Viscum > Viscum album. Next base: position 36,506,801 of record OY728149.1, on the reverse strand, counting down.
AACCTTTTCCCCAATTGTGATGATGAAATCCCACAGAATTCTATTCCCCATTGTTGTTTACCTTGACTATGAGATTTGGAAGAAGGATTTCCAAACATACTTCCTTAATGGGAACCTTCACGATGATGTCTACCTAACACAACTAGAAGGATTTATGACTCCAAAGGATGAAAATATTGTATCCAAGTTGCAAAAATATATTTATGTATTAAAGAAACCATCCAGGTAAAGGAAAATTCATTTCAATGAAGCCATAATGATATTATGTTTTATTAGGAATTAGTGTGGGATAAATGTATATAAATGGTTTAGTAGGAGTGTTTCTGTTTTCCTAGTAGTATATATTGAAGACATATTACTTATTGGAAAGGAGATACAAATATTATAGTCTGTTAAGGCATAGTTGAATCAATTATTCTCTATGAAAGACTTGGGGGAGGCAACATAAATTCTTGTGATAAAGATACATCGTGATAGATCCAAGAGATTTATGGGACTATATAAAAGTTCAATCATTGATAAGATATTAAAGAGATTCAGTATGGGAAAATCCTTGGGGGGATTGTTTCCAGCATCACATGGAATTTATCTTTCCATGAAACTGTTTCCTTAGGCACATGAGGAAATAGAGATAATGTAAGGAACTCCATACACATCAACGATTGGTTTAGTCATGTATTTTAGGCAATGTACAAGGCTAGATGTCGCCTACATATTATGTTTTATTGGTACATATCAAGCTAACCCAGGTGATTCCATTAGATTGAACATAAGAGAATATATACATATCTAAGGCATACTAACAATATGTTCATGATTTATAGAGGATATAAAAAACTAGTCATAAGGCGAAATGTATATTCATGTTTCTAGACTGACCAGGATGAAATGATGTTGAAAATGGGAAACATATTTACTTTTAATGGACATGATATGAACTGGAAGAGCTCAAATAATATTTTGGTTTTTGATTCTACAGAAGAGACCAAGTATACCGCAACTTCTGATGTAGCTAAAGATGTAGTTTGAATGCAATTCTTCCTAAAATAACTGAATGTAGGACATATAAATTGATATCCAATCACATTCTATTGCGATAATACAACAACGATGTCTCTTGCAAAAGAGACTTGTTATCATCAGCTGATTATGGAAATATTTTAGAAGTATCATCTCTTGGGGGATTTTTCTCAAAGAGGAGATGTTGAAATGAGCATTATTTCAATAATAATCGACGTGGGGGACCCCTTGAGTGAAACCTTGACCCATAAGAAACATGATCATCATGTTAGGCCTAGCCGACTCAATGTCGTAGGTAGTTTTCTATAGTCCATGTGGGAGTTTCTAAAAATTGTTGTCCTTGAACAAACTATTAGTACTACTATTAAATGGATATTTAATGTATTTAAATACTAAACATATTGTTTCATATTGTTCATTATTTTTAATGGATATGATGTAATAATGTCATAAATTATTTTTTACATAGATATGGTTATAGAAGTTCCCCTATATGATGAGATCCTTGAAATGCTATAAAAATACTCTTAGATATAGTTCTATGGTTGGATGAAATTATATGATGGAAAAAATAGTATACATCCTTTCAGATGCGAGTACTTGTAAGTAGAAGAGAAATCCTCCCATGAAGTTCATACTCGGTAATCTAGATGATGGAAGAATATATGAACATACCCACCAATAGGGATTCCACATGCTTTGGTGTTATAAGATATTCCTATCTACGAGTGTGTGTAATGGACCTTAGACATTCTGATTATCATTAATATGTTCCACAACTCATGCACTTTTATTCACTGACCAAAATTATCATGCCCAATGCTTGCGTGAAGTATGGTACATTGGGTGCATCATAAATGACATGTTATTAATGGATAAGACAAGGAATGATTTTTACCTTCCATTTATGGAAGTTGATATGTCATCCCATTGATTGAAATAGAACTGTCTCATGAAATTCCATTGTCATTGTGTAACAATGAGTTTATTTTAGGTAGTCAGAGAACAGTATATCGAACATAATGGTTGATGAAACTGTCATGAAACCATATTGATGAGATATCGAGAAAAAGGGATTATATTACATAGTGAGTATTCATATGTGGATTTCATTGTTGTGACATTATGTTCTTTCTCTTGGGTTCCTTGGCCCACTACTAGAAAATACTATGAGAATTAAGGAAATCTTAGCTAATTCCAACGAGAAATAATCCAAGAGGGTCAGACCCTAAGGGTTTTTGGTGGTCTCAATTAAATTATATTTGAATTTAGTTGAAGGAATAAATATTTTTCTCAAGACAGTGGAATAATTTTATTCACGTCAAAATGATTTCATAAATTAAATATATAAATTTTTTGGGGGATTGGGAATAAAAATATTTTTATTTATATTATTGAACATTTAGTAAATATTTATTAACTAGTTTGTAAATAAAATATTTATATAAGTTAATATATTATTATTTTTATTTATTTGGTTATCCAATAAATGGAGGTGGAGTTTGACCAAACCCAAGGTCGGTCCAATGGTAAAATAGTTATTTTCAAGACAGTAAATAATTATTTAACTAGTTGTCACAAATAAAAATAATAATAACACTATTATAATTATGTTGAATTTGTTTTCATTTATGATTCTGTTTTGCGCAAGTTGGCACACAGCAAATAATGATGAATTTTTTATTATTATTTAGAATTTGATTTCAATAAGGTTATGAATGTAATTAATTACTGTTATACAATTAAATAGTATAACCGAATACCCATGTAAATAAATACACAGGAATGTCTATTGTGTCATGTACATGAAATTAATGATGCAAGAGTAATTCTAGGTTAGGAAATTTTTTCTCGTCTCCTCTATTCTCTCCCTCTTATGAACGAGGGAAATTCTTCAATATCAAAGATCATGTTATCAAGATCGATCGACAGGAGACATTCTCTTCCTTGGGCTAGCACCTGAAATTTGATTAGTGTCAATCGGAGACCATTGGAGCATGTGTTGATCACCTCTTGAGGGATTCTATTTTGGACCCTCACAAGCGCAATGAGACAATCCAAAAGGTCATCTTGGATGACCAGCATCATCAACGAAGAACATGGTGAAGAACCATAAAATTTATTTCTTCTGAAATTAAATTTAAATTAATTATAAACATGATGGTCAATATCCACTCTAAAGGTTTTGGGCCTCTACCATATTTATCTAAATATTAGACTCAATTTGGTGGAGACTGGCGTTCATTATTATACAGATCCAATTCAAATCATTGATCATGGTAAAAATTAATATTGTGCATTGGCCCAACAGCACATATACTTCATTCATAGAATTTAGATCACATGTTCTATTTAACCCCTTATTAAAAATATCGTACATATTAAAAGTAAGAGTGTGACATTTTTTCAATCTCATTGATCTTAATAAAATCCAAGATAATTTCATAGAAAAGTGTCCATTAAATTATTTAATGTTGATAATTACGTGTTAATATTTGAATTAACATCAACCAATAAATTTTTTCCAATTTCTAGGGTTATATTATAGTCCTTATAACATTATTTTTAACATAAATTACCAAATTTTCCATTTACCATGGGAATAAAAAATTCCAATGATTCTTTACATATTGGCATAAAAGTCCATATTTACAAAATTTTGAACTTTTGATTCAAAATATGTTATCAATTTTTTTAATTAAGGAAAAATAGAAGTTTCTATAATTATTTGAAAATAATTCTCATTGATAGAATGAGAAAATGATTTTTAAAAGTGAAAATGTTCAAAACATTGAAACATTTTAATATCCAAATTCAACAAAAAATGATTCTAATAACCAAAATAGGATTAATTGGTAATTTTTTTTCTAAATATACTTTTAATAGAATAATATATATAATATACCAGTATTAATTATTTCAATGAAAATTGAGTTTTCAATTAAAATTAAGTATTGTTCACTATTCATCAAAATATCAAACTTATCATGAAAATAACAAAAGTTATCCAAAGTATGGATTTATATTCAGATTTAAAATAATAACTTCATTTTTTCAAATATTATTTTTTTAATCTTTCAAAAACTATATTTCAAACAAGTGAATCATTAAAAGGAGGAACGAATCCCTTTTTAGAAAAATATTTTATGCATAAAATTGGATTTAATCTTATATCATATCTAATAAACACATAACCTAATGTAAAAAATAATATTTCATAATATATATATATCCATTAATAAAAATTTACATGATTTATTTGTTCATTAATTATTATAAAACACACTTATTCACATTCAAATATTTCTTCAGAAAAACATTTCCTTATATTTTAAAAAATGGGATCACATTCATTTATAATTTGTTGGTCTATGAATTATGTGTAAAACATAATTTTATAATTTATTTAATCATATTTGTACTTTAAAGTTTAATGGATAAGTTATAATTGTCATGTTTAAATGATTATAATTATAAAATGATGTTTCATAAAAACTCCATGTTTTGTGTAAATAATGCTATGTCGGCGTTGTGTGTAGAAAAAATATAACTCGGTGTAGCGTATAACACAATACATAAAAGAAATTAAATTTTTTCAAAAAGAAAAAATCGATTCATAAAAACTTGGGTTGTTACATTCTACCCACATTAAAATGAATATTTCTCTAGAAATTACCCATTTTAATACAAACAAATGAGGATACTTCTACCACATTCTATCATGAATTTACTAGTAATCTTCTTCAAACTGGTGGTTTTCTAAACAAAAAAAATAACTAGGTGAGAGGTCTTGATTTTTACAATTCTATCTCTATGATCTAAAATTTCTACCAATTTCTATTTATAAGAAGGATCATTATACAATGTAACAACCTCTATGTTTATTACATGTTAAGGATCAGATATGTATTTCCTCAGAAGAGATACATAGAACACATCATGAATATGAGATGGATTTGATCGAAGTTCCAATATGTAGGTTATAATTCTAATTCAATCAAGAATTTAACAAAAAATAAATCGTATCCATACAGTTTCAAATTGAACATTGAAAATAAATGGAGGATGTATAAGATTATTTTGTGTGATACCCACATTGTAAAAAGGGTCAATAAAAAATCCTGTTAAACATAGGTAAATTTAAAGGATAATATCACCAAATATCTTAGAATAGTGGAACGTAAAAACTTGTACATTCAAGAGAATTCCAACTACCATGTTCTAATGGAGAGTCATATAGATTATCAAAAGTATAAAGTTAATCATCATAGAATGTTAAATCTGAGATGATCTAAGGGACCACTGGATTCATTGAAAATGAAGTTAAAATAATATATTTTTTGTTTCAATATAATTTTTCTAAAGTTGTTCAATTTTCACAAGAATATATACTTACTTGATTTTATTCCATTTTATAGGTATGATCTCATCAACTAGTTATGCCTTCATCAATTTATACATCATCACTTACTCCAAGAAATGAGGTTGCAATTGTAATGCATGAATATTATGTAGATCATAAGATCCATAATGATATTATAATTCATTTGCTTTTATCTCGGGTTATTATTGTAACAAAATGGTTAGCACATGTTATACTATATTCATAAATTCAAAGATTAATCTCTTAAGAATAATCCAAAAGATTTCATAAAAAATCATAAATAGTTACCCTTATGAACCATCTAAATTTTTAAAATCCAATAATTTATATATAAGGTCAGTAAACTTATAATTTATCCCAAAAACATGAAGTAGCTCTTAATTGCCACATACCAAACTAGTGAAGATCATTGATATTTTTTCTTTTAAAAGATTATAATGAAATCAATTACCATAAAACCTCAATAATAAAATAATTCATTAAAAAATTAACACTTTCCTCATAACATAAATCTAAAAATTCTATAAACAGAGTCAATGATATCGTAAAACACCTTTTCATATTATCAACCCCATGGTTGTAAATGTAACACCCAGACCACTCAAGACCATATCTAGTGCATTACTTCTTACATCAGCATGGTTAAAAGGATATAAGATCATAAAGGAACGTCCTGTTTAATATTCATGAAGAAATTAGATACATATATGTAACTTAAATTACGTTTGAAAATGTGAAAAAATACAATACATAACAAAAACTACTAAAATGGAACCACGAGAACTCAATAAATAGTCTCTTATTCATATCCTTTTGAAGGTAAAAAAATTAAAGGGGTGAGTTCAACTACTCTGAAATGGATACCAATAACAGAAGCATGAACCAATAATAAGTGACTCATAAATAATTTGACATAATAATTATGTCATGATGTATAAATGGAAAATGAACGCAATTAATAAACTAAGTATGAAACTGCATCCGTAGATTTTGTCATAGTGAAAACCTCATGGATAGTAATAACTGAAAATTATTAAAGATATATGATAATTAATTGGACATCATGTATCTGAAATATGATGCCAATATACTTCTAAATGGTTTAAGTCTGCGAGTAGAAACCCATCTGATTTTTGGAAACAACTCGAAGGGTTTGTCGCCAACTGATTTGTCTCATGGGACCTATCGATGCATCAGGGGGCTATAGGAAGACCCACCATTTTCTATAATTCCAAATAATTTCTTATACATAAATTTAATACAAGTAAAACATTATTTCTAAATATCTATATATAGTAGAGAATACTGATTCATCATTATTTCCATAGTTAAAATAAATTTCCAAATAATCACCATATGTAAAAGGGTATACAGATTAAGAAAATACTCATATCCATGAAACCAGAATATGGATATATAATATATTTAAAATTTAAAGTGAAAAATTATCTAAAATGGGAATTAGATGCACCACATAATAATTATTAGGTGCACAATACTAGGAAGGTCTCAATGAAATAGAAATTGAGTCAAAGTCCCTTACCATATTGTAATAAATTGAATTGTATGACCAATAGCCAATAATCACCAAATGAATCATGGAATACCCTAAATATAAAGATAATAATTATATTATATGTTAAATTTCTTCAAACATATACCACATACAAGAAATAAGTGGTGAACAATGGAAATCTCATGGAATTATAAGTGAGATGAGAAACAGCTTACATTATGGTCGAGTGTGTTCTTAGTTTGTTTTAATGACCTAAATAATAAAATTAAGCATAATTAATATATAATTGAAGGACTTAATATACATTCAATGGATTTATTATAAACTTATTAGGTTTATTTATAGCCCTTTTTATGGGTTTAAGAGGTTCAATTTTATTGTTTGGGAAGCATTTTCTTCCTTGGTCTTCATGATCTGTTTACTTGTATTAGTGAATGGAAGTATGTTTGATGTGTGGTTAAACATAAAGAATTGTTAATATATATTATTAATAAAATTAAAGAGAAATGAATGATTATAAAATTATTTGGGGTTATATACCATGATGATGATTCATTGGTTAAAAGTCAATTACAAACATTTGGATTAACTTGGCTGCTTTGTTCATAATGAACTTGTTTTGTATTAGTATTTTATATTACAAGTGTGTGAGGATTAAAGGAAATTAAATAATGTAACATTAATATATTATTATATAGTTCAACCATTAAAAAGGTTTCATGAACATTATTATAGATATTAATAGAATTTGAGAACCTGTCATCCTTGAATGTGGTAAATTAACACAACTCGAACGGTTTTTTCATTTTTAGTATTAGAGGATGGGAAAAGAGAGATGTTGATGAAATATTCCATTAGCATAATAAAATTAAAATTCATGTAAGGTACTGTAATTTTAATATAATTTGTATTAGGTTAGATGAGTAATGAAGTATAAAAGATAAGAACTCAAAATATAAGAAAAATTGAGAAATATCCCACAAAAATTCGGCAGCCAAATGACGTCACATAAAATTTCATAAAATAGTTTGATGAGAAAATGGGGGTATCTACAAAATCTTAAATAATATGGTCATAAATGAGTATATTAAATGACACATACAAACATAATACAAATGGAATTAAAATTTATAACATTAAATGAATGAAAATAAAGAAAACAAAAGAGGATGTTTGCCTCTTGATCTATTCTCTGTGGGATCCTTCTTAAAGTCTTTGGTTTTGGACTTTTGGTGAGACTAGAAGCTCTAAGAAGTTGGGAAGAGTCTTGGGTGGAGTATTGGGCCAAACATATGTAAGGCTCACATCTTTAGAGGTTGGGAGGAATAGGGGAATGAAGGTGGTATTTATAGTATAGGAGAGGAGGTATTTCTCAATATTTCAATCATTATTATAATATTATTTCTCACGACTGTGAATAATCTAAATTAATGTGACCAAAAATAGTTATAATGGCATGTGAGTTTGAACCAAGTCGTATTTAATAACTTATGTTGTCATTAATAGTGTATTTTACTGATAATCTGAATATATGGTATTTTACTATATTTCACTATTCCTCCAAAATTCTAGACTTTCATAAAATTCTCCAAAAATCACCCATAACATTTTTTGACATGTAGAATTCAAAAATGAACTCCATTTTTAAAAAAAATACTAAATATAATTAATTATATTTTTAAATAATGTCATACTTAATTCAAAAATTAACAATTTTAATTCTTTAACTCCTTTTATATCTCATTGAAAAATTAACCTAGATGTCATTTTCTTATATCCATAACAAAATAATATAATAATACAATTTTCTATTAAATAGGGTACTATTAGTATTAATATTACTATTTATAAGGGTATGCTACTATTCATCAAATAACATGTTAGTTCTATCAGACTCCAAATAACTTACTGGTCACAACCATTGATGACGATTTTTTGAAACTCAAAACACATAAGTGCAAAATTTATGTTAAATGGCTAGGTTAAAAATTTATTATAACACCTGAGACTTTTATGTGAAATATTTTGTTTTTATGTTATATATATCATCAAAGGAATCTTTCACTAACACTGCCTTGGCTTGCTTTACACGCAACTGTAGCCTTCCTCGATAGCTTGCGTCATACGCAATACCGAGTTTCACTAAACAATGATATGCTATTAAAATATTATTAAAACTAGCCGTTATGAATAGTAATAACCACTTTTTGAAATTTTATAAATTTTATTTTTCAAAATGGACTTCATTTTTGGATTCGGAATATCGAAATTAGCCTAGGGTGAAATTTTGGCATTTGTCTGAAAACTTTCAATTTTTGATGAATAGTGAAACCACTAAGTGGTAGTTAAAAAACTGAATTTTTCATAAAACTTAATTTTACCGCTTCTGTGAGTGGAATTTCGAAAATCCGAGAGACACATTTGATGTCAGCAAGTAAAATGTTGTTCAATAAGATGAAAATAATTTTTTGGTGAATAGTAACTTTTTACATTTTTTTACCACGGTTAAAAGTAAATAGGGTAATTAAGGGTAAAAATGATATTATTATTACCCTAAAATATGTCCTAATTCTATTGGTAAAGTGTATTTCGACCAAAAACAACCTTATGAATAAAATATGACCATTTAGGCCCACTTGGATTAGATTAGGACATTTATTAATAATTTATTTAATGAAGGGTTAAAATAGTTAAAATCAATGTTTAATAAGTAAATCATTTTTAATATGGGGTTATACATAAGCTAAATTCTACTATAAATATTAATTAGAAAGCTACAAATATTTACTACATAATGGTATTTTATTTGTAATTTTTAGACATTAAATAGTTTAATTTATTTATGACACAATGATGATGCAGTAATTATCTTATAAATAAAATATTGACATAATTGATGTTATAAATACCCAAATCAATGTAATTTGAGACTTTTTATGAATTAAAATAATTTTATAGGTTAATAGTACATGTTAGTATTGATTTAAGTAACTTGGTTCGAACTAATAATTCTGTTACGAGTTTCACAAAAATCAATTACTAAATAGTTTCAAAATTGACATAAAATAGTTTTTAAAACAAATATTATATTAATAATTGTTATTTTATTGCTAAAAATCTAAGGTTTGGCCAAATGACTTAGATAAGGTTATATATAATAATAATAAACAACTTGGGGTTAGTTTGGCTTGATATAGTAAGTTTATTAACCTTATAGTGTAAGCAAACAAGAAGACACGGTAAAAGTTAAATTATCTAACTTAAAGTTAAATCTAAATGATAAGGCTAAAATTGATACCTAAGATTGTATAAATTCTATTTTATGAGCGTATTTCGACCCCTACCCACCTTAGCTTCGAAATATATCTATTTGGAGCTATTAAAACCCGAATTTGACTTTATAATAAAATAATATTTTTAGTTATTCCAAAGGCGCCCGTCTCCTCCCTTATAAAAGGGAACCTCCTCTCCCTCTTCCTCACAACACATTGAGCCTTCAAGCTCGGCCAACCCCTCCCAATTTCTCGTCTTCACTTCCCTAGAAACATCCTAGAGGTTCTTGTCTTCTTCGAAGACCAATTTTAGTGCCCTAAAAGGAGTTCTGAAAGAAGCACTTCAAAGAAGAGGTAACGTCCGTTAACGATTCCTTCATCTTTATTTCTTCTTCCACTTCTTATTCATTAGTTGTTTCATTATGAAGTAATAACATCAGTATCACTCACATAATGATATGTTATTATATGTATGAAACAACCCTATTTCACCATCTATCCATCCTACGGAAAAAGAAATCACCGCGCGTGCGTATGTACGGAATACCGTCTCCACGCCGTGGTGTAATCTATTTTCCACCACCACCTTACTTTGATGGGTATAATGGTGTAAATAATGACTATATATGACTATTATAAAGTGATATTGATTCTGAAATAGTATACATACACTCCAATACATTTCCACGATCATAGGAATGATATCATCACTCGTGCGTACATACGGAATACCGTCTCCACGATGTGATGCGACTCGTTCTACATGATCATCATTTCATAATGATTATATAAATGAATTGAATGAATGAATATGATATATATTACACTAATACCATTCTGTAAATGAGGTATCTATAACCTAAAGAGAAGAATAAGAATTTATTCGACAAAACATGCATAAGAACAAAAAGTAATAAACACCCGAATAACAAGTAGTATTGAAATATTACTAATAAGAAGCTAAGAATATGACCATATATGATATCATAACAATATTTATGATTCTGAATTAATTCAAGAACATTATTTAAATCATTATACCGGAGGTTCAGACACTTACGAAGTAAATCGGACCTAAGGTAAGGGAAAATATCACAATCTCATTTTACCCGAGATTGCTTATACTTTGGTATTTACTGGGCTGTATTTTACCATCCACATAAATGTTTCCTCAATATGTTATATATATATCCTTCTACAATAGTTTATATTCGATTTTACCCTTCAGTGAGTTTGTAGTAAAAGATATGAAAGGAATCTTTTGTCGTTTTTCGTACGAGTTACTTTTTGACTTTTCTGACAAAAGTACGACAAGAATGTTTTTTTAACTTATACGGCATGAATGGATTTTTAAAACATTATTTCCAAGAAGCTTCCTTTACAAGTTTTCAAGTTTATTTTTAATCAACTTCATTTAGTTTAAAATTGAATGACATGTTAAGAAAGGAAAATGTTTTTGAATTTTAAAGGATATTTTCCTCAAGAATGGAGTTCAAGTGTTTTATCAAAATTATTTTCCATCTAAGATAATATAGGGTTCTGTTTATATCCCTATTATTACATTGATTTGAATATGTTGTCCTTTATCTTATATGAATTGTTTGATGATTTCACGATGTTTAATATTTCCATTTTTATTACATGGGTTATGCAATGATGTATGATTTATGATTTTGTGGAAAACATTAGAATGGTATCATTATTAGATGGGTGGGACCTATATCTCTCTCCAATGAATTGGATAAAGATTTTATATCTCATGAGATAGACATGGCTGGAACGATAGGTTATACTAGTTCAGGGAAACATGACATAAACGAGGAGTGAACTCGGTTCAGAAATGGACTTTGTCCACTAAGATAGTCTTGAAAATGAGTCTTGACTAATAAGAAATGATTCTCTATGATTATTTGTGTATGACACAATGTTTCATGTTTTATGTTATGATTATTGGGATTCCATTTCACTACTATGATTTACCCCATGTTATGAAATTATGCCCTCTTTTGCAGGTTAGGATTTCCAAAATTTATGTTCCTATGAATATGATGTGATTGATATTTCTTTTGTTTACCGTTACTGAGAATTTGAGCTCACCCTTTTGTATGTCTTCGTTCCCCAGGTCAGGAAGAAGGTTATTATGTATGATATGCCAAAATGGACTATAGATATGATGAAATAAATGGGAGACAATGTAGACGCTTTATGAACCAGTTGTTTATGTTTCCCAGTTTTTAAAGACACTATAACTATAAGGTCCTTTCGTGGTTTTGTTATATGTTGTAATAAGTATGCTTCAATTTTGAAGTATTAACAATGTATATAAATTTTGGTTCGTTATAGTTGGTATCAGAGGAAAGGTATAGTCAACCTTTGGAAACTAGGATGTGAAAGCCTTAGTAAGAACCCTAAGGATAATTCTAAGCATAGAACACAATCTTAGTGTTTTAGAAATGGCCATGAATAACCTCGGATAAGTCCTTAAGTGTGAAATATTATTCTTGATTATGTGGTTTTCCTATTATAATTAGTGTTGCTCACACTATTCTTCTTGGTTTTAGTCAATGGCTAGAACCCGAAGGAACCGTGTTAATGCGGAATGCGAAGGGCAATGCAATGATTTCCCCCTGAGGAACCAAACTTTATGGGAGATGGAATGAAAAATCTTGTAGCCATGCTCACACAACTTTCTCAAGATATGAACCATGCAGGACTTCCAAACGAGTAAAGGAAGGAGCAAAATTCTTTTAAATATTTCATGAGACAGCGTCCACCTTCATTCAGCAGGTCTACTGATCCATTAGTTGCTGAACCATGGATTAGTACTACTGAAAAGATATTTTCAGTTCTTCAATGTTCTGAGCATGATAAAGTCATCTTATCAGTGTATCCTTTGGAAGGTGATGCTGATCAATGGTGGAATCTTATTAAGAATACGAGGCAAAGAGATGAAATTGAGTCCATGTAATGGGACGAGTTCAAGAACTTATTTTTCAATATGTACTTCCCTTGTATTCTCCGAACAAATATGGAGAAAGAGTTTCTTGAACTCAAGAAAAAGGATGATGAATCTGTTGGTACCTATGAAGCAAATTTTACAAGACATAAAAGGTACGCTTCTGGTATTATTATCCAACCTGAGAGTAAGATCGATCGATTCTTTAGTGGCTTTAAACCAAGTCTTCGAAGGGTGTTAGCAATAAGGGACTTCAATAGCTATGGGGAAATCATTCGATGTGCTCTCAAAGTCGATATGGAGATTGGAGTAACCCATCAGTCATATGGGTTTGATAAGAATAGGAAAATGGAATTCAAAGGAAAATCTAAAGAGCACACTGAAATGAAGATGAGCTTTCCCTTATGCTCAAAGTGTGGAATGAAACATGGAGGGAGTTGTCTTAAAGGGACATGTAAATGTTTCAAATGTGGAAAGGAAGGTCATCAGGCATTTGAATGCCGCGATGATGGGAAGAAGATGTCTAATGATGCAAACAATGGAAGGGATACACCGAATGAACCTACTACACGTCAATGTTTCAAGTGCAAAGATATGGGACATTATACCAATAAATTCCCTAATACAAGGGTTGATGATGATGGTCGACGTCAACAAACTCTTAAGGCTAAAGACAAAGGAAAGTCACATGCAATTTCTATCAGTGATGTGGAGTACGATAACGATGTGGTGAAAGGTACACTTACCATCCACTCCAAAGTAGCAAATGTTTTATTTGATTCTGGATCCACCCACTCTTTTATTTATGAATAATTTTCTAAGGGTATCCCCGTATTACCTCAACAATTAGATGTTGAGTTAACTGTGACAACACCTAATGGCACAACAGTCGCATCAAAAGTTTATAATTCTTCTCTGATCGAAGTTTGTGGGAAAGTGCTTCCTTCAAATCTTATGATCCTTCCTATAGTGGAATTTGATGTGATTATTAGCATGGATTGGCTTTCTTTATATGGAGCTCATATCAATTTCCAAAGAAGGGAAGTCACATTTCATATTCCAGATCAATCTATGATCGTCTATCAATGCAAGGATGAACATAACCTTCCAGTGGAAATTCCTTATACCTTATGGGTCTTGATTCCACTAAATGAAGGTTATTTATCTCAAATGGTTGGTGACAAACTCACGATTAAGAATATACCCATTGTACGGGAGTTTGATGATGTATTTCTGGAGGAATTACCGGGTCTTCCACCAAATTGTGAAGTTTAGTTTTCAATAGAACTCGTACTGGGTGCTTTGCCTATTTCAAAGACACCTTATAGAATGACCCCAATTGAGTTGCAGGAATTGAAGAAGCAACTCCAAGAGAATCTTGAAAAGGGGTTCTTACGCCCTAGTGCGTCACCTTGGGGAGCACCTGTTCTGTTTGTTAAGAAGAAAGATGGATCAATGAGACTCTGCATTGATTATCGAGAACTTAACAAGATCACTATCAAGAACAAATATCCTCTCCCACGCATTGATGAATTATTTGACCAACTATGCAGAGCTCAATACTTTTCCAAGATTGATCTTCGTTCAGGGTATCATCAATTAAGGGTCAAAAGGGAGGATATACGAAAGACGACTTTTCGTACAAAGTATGGACACTATGAATTTATAGTGATGCCATTTGGTCTTACTAATTCCCCTGCTATCTTCATGGATCTGATTAATAGAGTCTTTAGAGACTATCTGGATCAATTTTTTGTAGTATTTATTGACGATATTCTTGTCTATTCAATGATCAAGGAAGAACATGAAGATCACATGATAATTATATTGAAGACCCTGAGAAAGGAGAAGCTTTATGAAAAATTTCGAAGTGTGAATTTTGGCTTCAAAAAAGTTTAATATTTGGGTCACATAATCTCAAAAGAGGGGATATCTATGGATGCAGAAAAAACAGAGGTTATCGAAAGATGGTCGAGACCAACAATAGTAACTGAGATCTGATGTTTTCTTGGTTTGGCTGGATATTATCGACATTTTGTGATTGATTTTTCATGATTATCTAATCCACACACCAAGTTGACTCGGAAAGGAGTTAAGTTTTTTTGGACGGAAGAATGTGAAGAGAATTTCAAGGAATTGAAAAGAAGGTTATCCAGTGCACCTGTGCTCACACTGCCTTGTAGTGGAGAAAGGATTGTGATCTATAGTGATGCATCCAAGAAGGGATTGGGGTGTGTTCTTATGAAAAATGATATGGTGATAGATTATGCCTCACGACAGTTGAAAATCCATGATCAAAATAACCCAACACATGATCTCGAGTTTGCTGCGGTAATCATTGCATTAAAGATTTGGAGGCATTATCTTTATGGAGAAAGGTGTGACATTTATACTGATCATAAATGTTTAAAGTATATTTTCACACAAAAGGATCTGAATATGCGTCAATGAATATGGTTGGAGCTTATTAAGGATTATGAATGCTCATTCCATTACCACCCTGGGAAAGCAAACAAGGTGGCAGATGCACTAAGTCGACAAGACCATGCTAGTTTATCGATGATGAGGATCACAAAAGATACAATATTTATGGATTTACAAAGTATGGATATTGGAATTATAATGGAAGGGGAATAATCTTATCTTTCTCAAATGAATGTTCAACCATCTACACATGTGATGATTAAAGAGGCACAGAAAGAAGATGTCGAGTTACAAAAGAAGGTGAGAAATGTTCCTAAATTCAACCTTGATTGTGATGGGATAATAAAGTTCAGGAATCAGGTTTATGTTCCTCCCATCCCAGAATTAAAGAAGGAACTACTGGATGAGGCTCATAGTTCTTCATTCTTTATTCATCTTGGAAGCACGAAGATGTATAGGGACCTTAAAGAGTACTTTTGGTGGGATGGCATGAAAAGAGATGTTGCTGAATATGTCTCTCGATGCTTGGTTTGTCAGCAAGTTAAAGCTGAGAGACAGAAGTCTAAGGGGATGTTACAACCATTGCCCATACCCGAATGGAAATGGGAAAACATCACTATGGACTTTGTCACAGGACTTCCTAAAACATCCAAAGGCAATAATGCTATCTGGGTCATAGTTGATCGTCTTACCAAGTCTGCACACCTCATTGCTATTAGAGAGGATTTCTCTCTGGATCAACGTGCCATGATATATGAAAAGGAAGTGGTAAGATTGCATGGAGTACCACTTTCTATTATATCTGATCAGGATCCGAGATTTACCTAGATGTTCTAGCGAAGTCTTCAGCATACTGTGGATACAGAGTTGACTTTCAGCACTTCTTATCATCCTCAGACAGATGGTCAGTCTAAGAGAACAATTCAAACCCTAGAAGATATGTTGATAGCTTGCTCTATTGATTTCAAAGGTGGTTGGGATCAACACCTACTGTTGGTGGATTTTTCTTATAATAATAGCTTTCACTCCAGTATTCAGATGGCTCCTTATGATGCTCTCTAGGGAAAGAAATGCAGGACTCCAACTTGCTGGGATGTATTAGGGGAAAGAAAGCTATTAGGACCTGATCTCGTTGATGAAATGGTAGAAAAGGTCAGATCTATTCAATAACACATAAGAGCAGCTCAGAGTCGACAGAAATGTTATGCCGACAACCGAAGAAAAGACCTAGAGTTTGAAGTGGGTGATAAAGTGTTCTTACGAATATCTCCCTGGAAGAGAGTCATGAGATTTGGAAAGAAGGGGAAGTTGAGCCCTAGATATATCGGTCCTTTCGAAATACTGGATCGTGTTGGGAAGGTAGCTTACCGATTGGTGCTTCCACTGAATCTCTCTCAAGTTCATGATTTGTTCCACGTATCTCTCCTGAGAAACTACATACCTGATCCTTCACATGTACTTAGCTCAGAAGTTGTACAACTGGAGCAAGATCTTTCTTATGAAGAACAACCGATAGAGATTCTGGATCGTAGCGAAAAAGTCCTACGAACCAAGACCACTCGATTGGTGAAAGTTTTATGGAGGAACCTCCAATTTGAAGAATCTACATGGGAGCTTGAGGATATGATGAGGGAGAGGTATCCTCATCTGTTTGTTACAAAGTGACGAATTTCGAGGGCGAAATTCATTTTAAGGGGGGGTAGAATATAACACTCAAGACTTTTATGTGAAATATTTTGTTTTTAGGTTATATAAATCATCAAAGGAATCTTTCACTAACACTGGCTTGGCTTTCTTTACACGCAACCGCAGCCTTCCTCGATAGCTTGCGTCGTATGCATTACTGACTTTCACTAAACAATGATATGCTATTAAAATATTATTAAAACTAGTTGTTATGAATAGTAATAACCACTTTTTATAATTTTATAAATATTATTTTTCAAAATGGACTTCATTTTTGGATTCGGAATATCGAAATTAGCCTAAGGTGAAATTTTGGTATTTTTCTGAAAACATTCAATTTTTGATGAATAGTGAAACCACTAAGTGGTAGTTAAAAAACTGTCTTTTTTATAAAACTTAATTTTACCGCTTCTGTGAGTGGAATTTCGAAAATCCGAGAGACACAGTTGATGTCAGTTAGTAAAATGTGTTTCAATGAGTTGAAAATAATTTTTTGGTGAATAGTTAGTTTTTACTTTTTTTAGCATGGTTAAAAGTAAATAGGGTAATTAAGGGTAAAAATGATATTATTATTACCCTAACACATGTCCTAATTCTATTGGACAAGTGTAATTCGACAAAAAACAACCTTAAGAATTAAATACGACCAATTAGGCCCACAAGGATTAAATTAGGACATTTATTATTAATTTATTTAAAGAAGGGTTAAAATAGTTAAAATCAAAGTTTAATAAGTAAATAATTTTTAATATGGGGTTATAAATAAGATAAATTCGACTATAAATATTAATTAGAAAGATAAAAATATTTACAACATAATGGTATTTTATTTTTAATTTTTAGACATTAAATAGTTTAATTTATTTATGACATAATGATGATGTAGTATTAATCTTATTAATATAATATTGACATAATTGATGTTATAAATACCCAAATAAATTTAATTTGAACCTTTTTATGAATTAAACTAATTTTATAGGTTAATATGACATGTTAGTATTGATTTAAGTAACTTGTTTGGAACTAATCATTCTGTTATGATTTTCACAAAAATCAATTACAAAATAGTGTCAAAATTGACATTAAATAGTTTTTAAAAAAAAACTATTATATTACTAATTGTTATTTTATTCCTAAAAATCTAAGGTTTAGCCGAATGACATAGATACGGTTATATATATTAATAATAAACAACTTGGGGTTCTTTTGGCTTGATATGGTATGTTTATTAACCTTATAGTGTTAGAAAACAAGAAGACATGGTAAAAGTTAAATTATCTATCTTAAAGTTAAATCTAAATGATATGGTTAAAATTGATACCTAAACTTGTCTAAATTCAATTGGATGAGATTATTTCGACCCCTACCCACCTTAGCTTCGAAATATATCAATTTGGAGCTATTAAAAACCGAATTTGACTTTATAATAAAATAATATTTTTAGTTATTCCAAAGGTGCCCCTCTCCTCCCTTATAAAAGGGCACCTCCTCCCCCTCTTCCTCACAACACATTGAGCCTTCAAGCTCGGCCAAACGCTACCAATTTCTCGTCTTCACTTCCCTAGAAACATCCTAGAGGTTCTTGTCTTCTTCAAAGACCAATTTTAGTGCCCTAAAAGGAGTTCTGAAAGAAGCACTTCAAAGAAGAGGTAACGTCCGTTAATGATTCTTTCATCTTTATTTCTTCTTCCACTTCTTATTCATTAGTTGTCTCATTATGAAGTAATAACATCAGTATCACTCACATAATGATATGTTATTATATTTATGAAACAACCCTATTTCACCATCTATCCATCCTACGGAAAAAAAATCACCGCGCGTGCGTATGTACGGAATACCGTCTCCACGCCGTAGTGTAATCTATTTTCCACCACCACCTTACTTGGATGGGTATAATGGTGTAAATAATTACTATATATGACTATTATAAATTGATATTGATTCTGAAATAGTATACATACACTCCAATACATTTCCACGATCATAGGAATAATATCATCACTCGTGCGTACATACGGAATACCGTCTCCACGATGTGATGTGACTCGTTCTACATGATCATCATTTCATAATGATTATATAAATGAATTGAATGAATGAATATGATATATATTACACTAATACCATTCTATAAATGAGGTATCTATAACCTAAAGAGAAGAATAAGAATTTATTCGACAAAACACGCATAAGAATAAAAAGTAATAAACACCCGAATAACAAGTAGTAATGAAATATTACTAATAAGAAGCTAAGAATATGACCATATATGATTTAATAACAATAAGTATGATTCTGGAATAATTCAATAACATTATTTAAATCATTATACAGGAGGTTCAGACACTTACGAAGCAAATCAGACCTATGGTAAGGGAAAATATCACAATCTCATTTTATCTGAGATTGCTTATACTTTGGTATTTACTAGGGTGTATTTTATCAACCACATAAATGTATCCTAAATATGTAATATTTATATCCTTCTACAATAGTTTATATTCAATTTTACACTTTGGTGAGTTTTTAGTAAATGATATAAAAGGAATCTTTTGTCGTTTTTTGTATGATGTATTTTTTGACTTTTCTGACAAAAGTACGAGAAGAATGTTTTTTAACTTATAAGGCATGAATGGATTTTGAAAACATTACTTCCAAAAATATTCCATTACATGTTTTCAAGTTTATTTTTAATCAACCTCTTTTAGTTTAAAATTGTATGACATGTTATGAAAGGAAAATGTTTTTGAATTTGAAAGGATATTTTCCTCAAGAATGGAGTTCAAGTGTTTTATCAAAATTATTTTCCATCTAAGATAATATAGGGTTCTATTTATATCCCTATTATTACATTGATTTGATCATATTGTCCTTTATCTTATATGAATTGTTTGATGATGTCATTATGTTTAAGATTCCCATTTTTATTACATGGGTTATGCAACGATGTATGATTTAGGATTTTGTGGCACACATAAGAATGGTATCATTATGAGATGGGTGGGACCTATATCTCCCTCCAATGCATTGGGAAAAGATTTTATATCTCATGAGATAGACATGGCTAGAACGGTAGGTTATACCGGTTCAGTGAAATAGGACTGAAACGAGGAGGGAACTCGGTTCAGAAATGGACTTTGTCCACTAAGATAGTCTTGGCAATGAGTCTTGAATAATAAGAAATGATTCTCTATGATTATGTGTGTATGCCACAAAGTTTCATGTTTTATGTTATGATTATTGGGATTCCATTTCACTACTATGATTTATCCCATGTTATGAAATTATGCTCTCTTTTGCAGGTTAAGATTTCCAAAAGTTATGTTCTTATGAGTATGATGTGATTGATATTTCTTTTGATTACCCTTACTGAGCATTTGAGCTCACCATTTTGTATGTTTTCTTTCCCCAGGTCAGGAAGAAGGTTATTAAGTAAGATATGCCAAAAGGGACTATAGATATGTTGAAATAAAATGGAGACAATGTAGACACTTTATGAACCAATTGTTTATGTTTCCCAGTTTCTAAAGACACTATACCTATACAGTCCTTTCGTGGTTTTGTTATATGTTGTAATAAGTAGGATTCAATTTTTAAGTATTAACAATGTATATGAAGTTTGGGTCGTTATATTTATCCAATAATTTTTTGTTTCACAATACACATAGTGATTCATGAAATATATTCTATCTAAATAATATAATGTTTTTTAGAGGAACATGCCAAAAAATCTTTGGGGTGTTACATTATTCCCTATTTCGAAAATTTCGTCCTCGAAATTTTATTTATAAATCCCTCTAAAAAGATGTGGGTGGTTCTTCTTCATAACATCTTTAGGTTCCCATGTTTCTTCCTCCATCTTATGGTTCCTCCAAAGAACCTTTACCAGACGAGTCATTTGATTTGTCAATATTTATTCTCTTTTATTAATAATCTTGATTGGCTCTTCATAGTAAGATAGATTAGGATCAAGTTCAATTTATTAATAGGTGAGTACATGTGTTGGGTATGTCATGTATTTCATTATCCTTGATAAATGGAACACATTGCGATTATTGGAGAGACATGGTGGCATTACCAATTGGTAAGATACAATTCCAATTTGATCCAAAATTTCCAAAGATCCGATGTAATTGGGAATTAATTTGCCTTTCTTACCAAATCGTACGTTACCCTTCCATTGAGATACCATTAAGAAAACATGATCTCCTTCTAAAAATTCCAAATCCATCATTTGGTTATCAGTATACATCTTTTTCTTAATTTGAGCTGTTTTGATATGGGTTTTGATAATCTTCTACTTTTCTTTTGTTTCCTAGACATGTTCTAATCCCTTGAGATTTATTTCACCAACATCATCCCAGAATGTTGGTTTTTAAAATGTCATTCCATCTAATGATTCTTATGGTTCTATATCAATACTTTAATGGAAGCAATTGTTATAGGAAAATTCAACGAGTGGAAAATATTGATCCCAAAAACATAGAAAATTCATGTGAACAATACCACAACATGTCTTCCAATGTTTGAGTAGTTTGTTCTAATTCTCCTTCAGTTTGTGGGTGGTAGGAATTTCCCAAATGAAGTACAGTATCTGGGGCCTTCTGAATACTTTTCCATAATTTTTATGTCAAATAGGGATCATGATCAAAAACAATTGATATGGGCACAACGTGAAGTCTTACAACTTCATTAAAATATTGTCTTGATAAACGTTCAAGTGGTAAATATTGTATTACAACATGAAAATGTATTGATTTTGTAAGATGATAAAAAATTTCCCATATCACATCTTTCTTTCTTGGAGTATTTAGTAGCCCCATGAAAAATTCCATCATAATATCATCCCATTTCCACATAGGTATCAGAAGTGGTTTCATGACTCCTCCAGGATGATGTCTCCCAGTCTCCACCTATTGAAAAACTAAACATCTGGACACATAATCAACAATTTACCTATTCAAGCTGTCCCTCCAATAATGTTCCCATAGTTCTCTATACATATTTGTGCTACTATGGTGTATAAGGAAATTAGATCTATGAGAATCATCCAATAGTTCCTTCTTTAACTCATGAATAGTGGGAACACAAACCCTCTTTCTAAATTTAAAAATTCCACATTCATATACAAATTCAATCAACGTTCTATCCTTTACGACATTAATTTTCATTTTAAACTCCTCATCATCAGTCTATGAACTTTTTATCCTTTCTAGTAAAGATGTTTTGGAAACCATAATAAAAATTAGTGACGTGTTAACTCCCATAATAATTCCCATATCTGTATTTACTAGATCCATGAACATAGGAACAATTTCAATTATAATCTTGATAAGAATTCAATAGTCCTTTCAACTCAATCATATACCACCTTATTTTCATTCCCTGAGTGGTAATTTATTGTGTAATCATAATCATGGAGTAGCCCAATATATGTCCTTTGTCTAATGTTCCGTTCTTTCTGTGATAAGATATATTTCAAACTCTTATGATCCATATATATCTATAATTTTTCACCTTATAGGTAATGTCTCAAAATCATCAGAGATAATATTACTACTGCTAACTCAAGATAATGAGTTGGATAGTTTTTTTGTGAATTTTTAGCTACTAAGAATCATAGTACATCACTATATCATTATGCATAAGGACACATCCATGTCCTTTCTTTGATGCATAATTATAGATCACAAATACATAATTCCCTGATAGTAGAGTTAAGATTGGATCATTCAATAATATGCCATTTAATTCTGTAAAACATTATTCACATTACTTTTTCCATACTGACATAACCCCTTTTCGGGTGAGCATGGTCATTGGGTTGGATAAACGGGTGACGTTCTGAACAAAATGCCAATATTAATATACTAAGACAATAATAATACATACCTCAGTTATGTTTGTTGGAGTAGACCCTTCTTGGATATCCTTTTTATTCGCAGGAACAATAGATATTCCATCCTTAGAGATAATGTGGCCAATGAATGAAACTGATTGAATCCAAAATTCACACGTGCTAATCTTCCAATATAATTCATTTATTCTAAGAATTTTCAAAATAATCCACAAATGATTCTCATATTCTTTATAACTTTTGTAATATACTTTGTTATCTTCAATAAAGACAACAAAAAATTCAGATAAATATTCATTGAAAATTCTATTCATTAGATCCATGAAAACATAGAGTGCATTAGTTAGTCCAAAAGACATCACTGTAAACTCATAATGCCCATACTAGATTTGAAACACTATATTTGGCATATATTCCTTCCTCACACAATGTTGATGATATCCATATCAAATTTTAGTATTCAAAAAATATTTTCCTCCGTGAATTTGATCAAATAAATCATTAATTTGTGGAAAATAATACTTATTTATTATTTTAATAGCATTGATTTACCTGTAATAATTGCATAACCCCATGGATCAATCTATTTTCTTGACAAAGAGGAATGGGGATCCCCATAGAGAAACACTAGGTCGAATAAATCCTTTGTCTCTCAATTCATATAGTTGTTTCCTTAGCTCTACTATTTCT
Source organism: Viscum album (assembly GCA_963277665.1). NCBI lineage: Eukaryota > Viridiplantae > Streptophyta > Magnoliopsida > Santalales > Viscaceae > Viscum > Viscum album. The sequence continues at coordinate 36,482,990 of OY728149.1, read as the reverse complement.
ATAGTGGAAATTCTATAGGGAGTCTTTGATATAGGTCTTGCACCAGGAATTAAATAAATAGGGAACTCAACTTCCAACTCTGGAGGATGTCCAAGAATATACTCTAGAAATATGTAAATGTATTATTGCACTATTTTTACATCTTCAATTTGAATATTTGTTACCTCTACAATAGATGGCAGCTTTTCTGCTCTAAAGATAAGATATTCTACACCAGTTTCAAAAATTGTAACTTCCTTCTTCTTGTAATATATATTGGCATCATAATTTGATATCCAATTCATACCGAGAATTATATCAAAGTCAATCACTAGTATGATGATAATTTTGTCAACTAATTCAAATTTAATTGTCATTAGTGGGACTAATTAACATACCTCTGTTGCAATGATACATCCACTTGGAGTTTTGATTGATAACACTTTTATTAAATCAAATTGGACATGTCTATGTTTCTTAGAAAATTGGAAATATATAAATGAATGTGATGAATCAGAATCAAATAATTTATTGGCTATGTTTGAGGAAAAAATTAGTGTACCTTCCACTACATCATTAGGAACTTCAACCTCTACGGTTGTAATTGCATAAGATTTTCCTTGCTCTTGTGGGATTTTCTAAGGCATGTTTCCATGGTGTATTGGACACTCTTTTTCATAATGTCTCATCTATCTAAATTTTCCACATTGAACGCCATTAAATTGTTTCTTCCCCTTTCATTCATTAGATCGATACCCATTTCCTCCACACTTATTAAAAACTCCTAGGCCTTTAAAGCATTTCTTTTGATGCTTCATTCCACAATTCTCGCATAATTGTAATTGTTTAATTACATTAATCTTTTTTTTCTTCACCTTTTCCTTGGTTATCAGTGTTGCACTTCCTATCATTGTTTCCCTTGAAAAAATTTGATCTAGAAAATTCCTTCTCTATTTTGATGGCACTTAATACAATTTTAGCATATAATGAAAATTATTGAAAATCCAATACCCTTTAAAGTCTTGGATTAATACCATCAATAAATGGATCAATCTTGTATTCCATGTTTTGTACATAATCTATAGCATACTTGGCCAGTCTTGTAAAGGTATCCTCATACTATGCAATAATGTCTTCTACCCATTGCTTTAATCTAAATAAATTCCTCTTCATTTCGGTTCATGGCTCACAGGGGAAATATTTTTTGATGAACATTTCCTTAAAATTAATACATTCCATATATTTTATTTCTTCTTCCTCAATGGCATTCTAGATCATGGAACTCCATTGATTAGTGTCACCCTTGAGAGAATATACTAACATCACTACATTTTTATTTTCATTGAAACATAATGCCATAGATATCATTTCAAGGGACTTGATCCATTGCTAAACAACCAATGTATTTGTAGTCCCACTGAAATATGGGGGCTTCTTCAATATGAAACGACCCAACACTGGTGTGGCATGGTTATTCTTCACAACCTGAGTATGTTGTCCAAATATCTTTAGGATCTGATCTTCTCCAACATTGACTATGTTGAATTTTTCAATGGGGAGATCCCTAAATTTCCGACGAGTATTGATTCCCCTTCTTCAATTAGGCTACATTTTTAAATAATAGAATACACTATATTAGGTTACGAATCTCAAATAAAAAATAACATAACATTGATTGAATTTCTATGAATAACTAATCTCATAAACATTGTTTCCATAAGGAATTATTTACATTAAATTTATTCAAAATGGATTGTAAAGAAAATGTGAGTTATCATAAGAATAACCCCCAGGAGATTCAATACCAAGAGTGTAGCAAGGCAGATTTCCGTATACCAGGATACCCCGAGTAAAGCCCAAAACTCCTTGTTGCAGCTTTCACTCCAAGGTACATATGTACTAGATCCACCTCTACCAGTTCGTATCAAGATAGGGATGTATTTGATATAATTATCCAACCAATCTATTCCTTACCAAAATTCCAGGACATTTTTTTATGTTTGTTGTCAAATACTACCTTAGGTATTTTTTCTGTAATCTACATTTTCTAATCTAGTAATCATGTTTTCTAATAAACGTACTCTTATAATAATTGTAACAACCTGACCCCTCTTGACCAAAGCTAGTGCATTAATTATTACATCACCATTACTAAAAGGAAATAAAATCAAAAAGGATTGATTAGTTTAGTTGTCTCAAAGAAACTAGATACACATATGCAACTCAAATTACATTGGAAAAGTAAAAAAAATACAATACATAAAAAAACTAACAAAATGAAACTACAAGAACTCAATAAATAGTCTCCTATTCATAACTTATTGATGGTAAAAAGATGAAATGGGTGAGATAAAATGATCAGTGTGGGTTATAAATAGTAGAAGCATGAATCAATAATATGTTAATCTTAATCAATTTCACATAATTAATATGGCATGGTGAATAAATAGATAACACATGCCATTAATAAACTGAGTCTGAAACTGCATCCGTAGATTTTGTCATAATGAATAAATTCATGGATAATAATAACTAAAACTAAATAAACAGATAAGATTATTAATTTGACAAATGTATTTGGAACAGTATACAACTACACCATCGAAACTATTTAAGTCTGTGGGTAGAAACCCGTCTGATTTTTTGAAAGAAACTCGAAGGGCTTGTCACCAACTGATTTTTCTCATGAGACCTGTCGATCCATCGAGGGGCTATAGCAGGCCCAAAACCCAACTAAAAGTCCAAATACTTTTTATACATATATTTAATACCAGTAAAACATGGTATCTCAATAACCATATAGAGTAGAGAATACAAATTCATCAATTTTTCTATAGTACAGATAACATTCTAAATAATCACAGTATGTAAAAGGTTATAAGGATTTAGAAAAAACTCATATCCATGAAACAGTAATATGGATATATAATATATTTAAATTTTTAAATGAAAAATGATCTCAAATGGTAATTATATAATACCACATAAGAAATATTAGGGGCACAATACCAAGAAGGCCTTAATGAAATAGAAATCGAGACAAAGTCCCTTACGATATTGAAATCAATTGAATAGTATGAACAAAACACAATAATCACCAAATGAATCATGGAATACCATAACTATCAAAATAATAATTATATTAAATACTAAATTTATGTACACATATACCACATACAAGAAATAAGTGATGAACAGTGGAAATCTCACAGAATTAAAAGTAAGATAATAAAAACTCATTACATTATGCTCAAGTGTGTTCTTCGTTTGTTTTAATGAAATGAATAATAAAATTCAGATACATTAATTAATATTTCCAGAAACTCCAATACTGTTAATTTCATTATTATAAAAATATTTGGTTCATTCATGTTGATTTTTATGGTTTTCATAGGATAAATTTTATTGTTTTGGAAGCATTTTCTTCCATGGTTTTCAGGATCAGAATACATGTATTCATGAATAAAAGTTTGTTTGATGTGGGGTTAAACAAACAGAATTATTAATATATATTATTAATCAAATGAAAGAGATATAAATTATATTATATTTATTTTGGGTTATATACCATGGTGATGATTCATTTGTTAAAAGTTAATTACAAACGTTTGGATTAACTTGGAGGTTTTGTTCACAATGAACATGTTTTGTATTATTATTTTATATTATTAGTGTATAAGAACTACATAACATTGAATAAATTAAAATATATATATTATTATCTGGTTGAACAACTAAAAAGGTTTCATGACCAATATTATGTAATCCCTCCTTTAATTACATAACGTTTCATTACATTTTACAAATAGAGGATCTTTAAAGCCTAGTGTCCTGGAAATCATGAACAATATAAATGAAAACATTAAAATATTATTCTAATACACCTTTAAGGATTAATAAGATGTTTATACTAGTTAAATTTCTTCATCTCATAACCTGGAGTCATATATCAAAGGAAAGGGTGAGCAGAAGGCCCACTAAGGAAAACAAGTGAAACAATTTACATGTGATATTGAGAAATTTCTTTAAGAACATGAGGGATATCATAATGGAATGATAAAGAGGAATACCATATGAATAATAACATGATTAATATCTTCAAAATTTATCTACAACATTTAATTTAGACATTCATGAACATATCACCAAGGTATATCCCCAAGGTGTCATAAAACATACCATGGTTATTCACCAAGGTATCGTAAAACATGTCATCTCTTAAGATTAAATTCGTTACCCAATTCATTGAAACAATATCAGGGTGAACCCTTAATATTTATTTATATTCATGTTATCCACATATATCAAAATCATACATTTCATAAATAACCCAAAAGGAATAAAATAAATGTGTTTCATATTAAAATCTTTATATTTTAAAACTGTTTAAAAACAAGATCATTATGTCATTTATAACCCATGGAAACAGAATAAGGCTTTAACGAATGTCAATTATAGAATAAAAAATATCATATTCATGTCTTTATAAAAACCCCTAGAAACTTAATTGGTCTTGGTATTCACATAAATTTGATAAGATAATATCTTGAGAGAAATAGAGAGAAATTTTGAGGCAAAATTTTCACAGCATAACGACTATATAACATGGTTTTAGAAAACAATAAAAGAGAAGGGAAAACAGTTACCCACTCATAAATAACTAATAATATATTATGGGTACATAATAAAAATAAATAATAACATGGTATGGATATTTGAATGACATACCACAAGAAAATGATACATGAATGAAAAGAGAAGATACGATTTCTTTTACAAATCATTCAACAGCCTAACAACATCGCTTAAAATAAAAAAAAATATGTTAATAAGAGTGGAAAGGGTCTCCCAAAATTTGGAAATAAAATGGATAGAAATTAGAACATAAAATAACATACCTCAAGATAAGAATATGGAAACTATAAGACATAACATAAAGGAAGTCATGACTTAAAAGTGGAGGGTGAAATGTTCTCTGTCCTTAAAGAGTAACTTCCAAAGATAGAATATTGGCACCATTGGGGATGATAAAACAAAATTTTGATGAATATTTTATTGATTATAAATGATATAAATTCCTCACATTATGAAAAATATGATCAATTTTGAAATATTTGGGATTAGATCATTCATTTACAAATTTGATGAAAAATCCAGTTTTTCCCTTTTGAAATTCACTGTAGTATTTCGGGAATAAATATTGTTCTGTAAAATCTTTTGACATAAAATGTTTTAACTAAGTTCCTGACTTAATGGGATAAAAATTCTATTTAGGACATGAGATATTTATCGTTCATTTGAGGGGAGTAAATGGGCCATGAAAACAAACCTAGATAGAACCATCCAGATTAGACATTACTTCACCATCTGAGTTGTCTCTTCTTCATCTGGGCTTTTATTGAGACCCAATTTTCAGGGTCACTTGAAGAAATATGTAGGAACAAATCATTATTCTATAAGGCCGGCCAATTCCCACATGTTAGATATCAACTATGCGATGAAACATAGAATAAACTATTTGGCCAAGTTTTCATTTCACACTTAAAAAAGTAATGTAACTCCAGCCCTAAAAAACTCTATTTAAAAGGGGTTTTTACTGATTGGGAATTTTGGTCTACGATTTTTGAAGGTGTGGACGAAATTGTGTCTCATGGGAGACCCTCACAACTCTTAGAAGAAGTAAGGCTATGTGCAAACCTCTATTCAAAAAAGGCTATCCTCTCCCATGTCCTTTTTGTATTTCTTTTCCTGCTTGTATGTATCTTGAATTATTCATAAATTATTCTTATGTGATCTTACCTTTTCATATAATCATAATAATTACAATTGGGTTGGAATCAATGTTGTATATGATATTGGGTTCTACCCTTTCAATCCTTTTCTCATGCAAAAGGTCTCCACGATGACCACACCGCCCATGGAAGAGTAGTTTCTTAGTGATTGATCTATCTTCTACCCTCTAAATTTAATAATTTTGAATAATTGAGGTACATTAATTCAAATAATATTATCCATGAATTGAGTTTTTAAATTATAATAAACTAATCAATAAATTGGACAATTAACACAAAAAGAAGAGAAGTCGAGATTTTGTGTAAATTGTGAGAGTGCGATATTAATCGGTAATACAAGACCACATAGGATAAAGTTTTAGAGCTCAAATATAACCCATAAACATAATTAATACCCATTTAGATAATGGATGTGTTTTATAATTAACCACTAACCATAATATAACCATAGAACAACAATCAAATCAGGGTGCAGTGATTGCGTGTTCCGAAGATAGCCTAGGGTTTAAGTAATTTCATCTTTGTTGTTAAGTTAACTATCATAGGGTTCAAGGGTTAAAAAATTAGGGGATCATAATTAAGTGGATATTTATTTAAATGATAATGATTTATTATTAAATGAATATGTATAGTTAGATCGATTACGCATTTTAAAATATTTTCTAAAAAACATCTTCTTTTTGTGTCTTTTTAATCAAACATTATTTCAAAAATAAAAACAAAAAAATGAAATATTCTTCCAAAAAACGTGTTCAATTTTTATAAACAAAAATCAAACACCCCTCAAAATTTCAAGTAGTTTTTTAATTATATTATATTTTACTTTTACAATACCTTAATTAATTTATTTTAATTTACTTCCCCCTTTGAGAGACGACCTTGTTCAGCCACTCTACTACACCTAAGTCCCAAAAAAACTAATCATTTGAGGGATCACATGACAACGCCTTTCAAATTAGAACCTTTTCCAGGGTGGAAAGTAATTATTTCAACCATTTAGAGATATTTATTTAATTTTACATTTTATTATCTTCCTCTATTCTTTCTTCCTTCTTTACCCAATCTAATTTTTTTCTTCTTTTTTTATTTTTTTTCTACTTGTTTTTGTACCATAAACTCAAACTTCTAATTTTTTATTTTACTCTGGTCCACTTTACTTTCATTTAATTTTTATTTGATTTATGAAATGAACTAATCCTGATATCTCTTAGATCTTGACCCTGATATTGAACGTAGCCTTAGGTCTTGAATAAGACATTCTCAGTCTACGGGAAGTTTCAACATTCAACCAGTTGGAGAATTATACAAATATAAGAACATTGAAATTGGAAGAAATTCAAATTCAACCATAAAAAATAACTAATGGCTGAAAATAATGTAAGTTAACTTAGTAGAACCATTATAGAATTGGATGCACCCGATATTAATTATCAACCAATTTTCATTTCATATCCAAATCTCGAATCATAATTTGAACTAAATTCTGGATTAATTCACAGGCTTCCAAAATTTCATGGCCTCTTTGGTGAGGATCCCAATAAACACCTTAAAAATTTTAATGTGGTTTGGTCAACCTTAAAACCAAAAAATGTTTCTGAAGAACAAATCATTCTAAAATCATTCTCGTTCTGACTTGATGGAGCTACGAAAGACTAGATGTATTATTTACAACATGAAGATGTAACTTGTTGGAATGATTTAAAAATAATTTTCTTGTGGAGATTTTTTCCAGCATCAAGGACCACTTCTATTCATAAAGAGATCTCTAGGATCAAAAAAGCACAAGGGGAGTCAATCTATGAGTACGGGGAGTGATTCAAGATGTTGCGTGCAAGCTGCCCACATCACCAAAATAGTGAGAAACTACTCATCCAATACTTCTATGAAGGACTCACACCTATGACGAGAAGCATGATGGATTTTGTGGCTGGAGGAGCATTGGTGGACAAGAAACCAGTAGCTGCACATGCGTTTATTGAAAAAATGGCCCAAAAATCCCAAAATATTGGTGATTGAGGTACACCAGAAGTCAGGGGAGTACATCGGGTAAATCCATCTTCTCTTGAAATTCATTTGATTGATACCATGTTGGAAGAATTTTCAACTATGGTGTGGAAGATTTCTTTGGCACAAAAGACATCTCTACCCCCACCTTCATGGTCTTGTGGCAATTGCACTGAGACAAGCCACCCAACTGACTGTTGCCCACAACTACAAGAGACAGAGGATTGCGTAGCTGTATTCCTAGTGAGACCATTTCAGCCGAAAAAAGACATACCGCCAAAAGAATTTTGATTCATTTCCTCCAACATACAACCAAGTGTGTAAGAATCAATCGGGCTTGTGTTATGGCTCTGGAAAACAACAAAGGTCCCCCTTTCAACACAACTTCCAGTAGCCTCCACCTTAACATCAGGGATTCCAACAACCCCAATGAATATTCGAAGCCCAATCATCAACAAGACAACAACAAGGGAATCCCTCGCCAATGGTAGATTCTAATACTGATGATTTTTTGAAACAAATTGTTCTTAATCAGCATAATGAGCTAAAGAGTCAAGGTTTAGAGCAGAGGGATTTGAAGTCTCAAATGAGCCAGATTTCAACCACCCTCCATGAACTTCTATGTAAGAATTCCGAAAATAATCCTTCCCAACCCACTCTAAATCCAAATGGGATTATCGGTGCCATCACATTAAGAAGTGGGAAGAAAATAAATGATGCTTATCCACCTACCAGTCCACCTGTAATCACCTCAAATCTAGAGAAGCTGCATTCCATACCAACTGATGAGAAATCCAAGGATAAATATAAAGGTAATAAAAAGATTACTGATGTTCCTCCTACACCCCTTCCTTTTCCAAACATGGTTGTTCAAACCAAGAATATTGCTGAAGAAGCAATGCAAAAGGTTGTTTTGGACACATTCAAGCGTGTAGAGATCGACATTCCTCTACGTGAAGCCATTTAGCAAATTCTAAGGTATGTGAAATTCTTTAAAGAACTTTGTACTAATCGAAGAGGGCTCAAGGGGAATTTGAGGATAAATCTAGGAAGGAATGTATAGGCACTCATTACACCAACTCTACTAATGTCGAAAAAGGTCAAGGATCTATGGAAATTCACTATCCCATGAACCATAGGGAAGTTTCACTTTTCTGATGCACTTTGTGATTAGGGAGCTTCTATAAATGTGATGCCTCACTTTGTATTCTCTTCTTTGCAGATTGGTGAGCTGAAATAGACAAGAGTAGTGGTGTAGTTAGCGAATTGAGCTATTACATATCCAGCGGGAGTTCATGAGAATGTACTTGTTCGGGTAAGAGACATGATCTTTCCAACAGATTTCCATGTGCTTAACAAGGAGGATGATCAGGTAAGTTATCATTACCCCATTATCTTTGGTAGACCCTTCCTCAAAACTGAAAAAAAAATCATAAAAATTAACTACTGTACACTTTCCAAGGAATTTGGGGATGAAGTTTTCATATTTAATGTTATGGATTTCAAGAAGTACCCCTCAGAAGACCATTCTGCTTTTTTTTATCACCCAATTTGAACCACCATGTAAAAACAACATGGATTTTAATTGACCTTTGTTTTGGGAGATTATGAGTATTGGTTCTAGTTTGATGTCTAATAGTACTTCCACAACTATTTCTAATGCACAAGAATATCTTATATTTGATTTTGAAATGTAATCATATTCTGATTTTGATCATGTGATATCTAATTAGGACATGGCTATTTTGTATGTTGAGGGATTTGATTCTTTATTCTCTGTTTTTGATGATGTATATTCTGATACTGATTCTCTTTGTGCACATATTTCAGTTCCTTCTATGTCTCCATCCATACACCACCACCCTACACTAGAACTCAACCCATTTCCACCAAATCTCAAATAATCATACTTGTTAAGTGGTGAGAAATTACATGTTATCATTTCTAACAATATCCATTTTTAATATGAAGAAAAACATTCTAAACGTTTGAGGGAGAGCATCAGGGAAATCAGGTGGACCTTGGCTGACATATTAGGTATCCACCCCTCCAGTATAATGCATAGTTTTCTTTTGGAGGATGGGGATAAACCGATGTGGAAACCACAAAGGAGACTCAATACAACCCTTCTGGAGGTTGTTAAAAAAGAGGTTGAAAAATTGATCGAGCGAGGTATAATCTATCCCATATCATATTCTCTCGAGTAAGTCCTATTCAGGTTGTGCCTAAGAAAAGTGGTGTTACTGTTGTTAAATATGATAAAGATAAGTTAGTTCCAATGAGGGTGAAAAACACTTGGCATGTGTGTATTGATTATAGGAATCTAAATCAATCTACTCGTAAGGACCATTTCCCCATCCCATTTATTGATCAAATTCTTCAAAGACATGCTGGGAAAACACATTATTGTTTCTTGGATGGATTCTTTGGATATTTACAGGTTCCAATTGCTCTAGATGATCGGGATAAGACAACATTCACTTGTACTTTTAGTAGGTTTTCCTACTGAAGGATGACATTTAAATTTTCAACCCCCCAGGTACCTTCCATAGATCCACTATGAGTATATTTTCTAATTTTATCGAGACCCACATGGAGGTATTTATGAATTATTTTACAGTTTATAGATCCCCATTTGATGAATGTCTATGTAGTTTTGGACAAGTGTTGAGTTGTTGTATTGAGAATAATTTGGTATTGAACTTTGAAAATTGTCATTTCATGGTAGAGTACGGAATTTCCATAGAGCATGGAGTTTCAAAACATGGGATATAGGTTGACAGATCTATGTTAGATATTATTTGATCCTTACTATCTCCTTCATTTGTGCGTGATGTTAGATATTTCCTAGGGCATGCATGATTTTATCGGTGCTTCATAAAAGATTTTAGTAATATTTCTCGTCCTATGTAATGATTACTAGAAAAGGATTCTGATTTTGTGTTTGATTATTCTGGCAGGACTTCCTTTGATGATATAAAGAAGTGTTTGACCAATCCACCTATCATACGGTCCCCACAGTGGGAGATTCCTTTTGATCTTATGTGTTAAGACTCCAACTTTTTGGTTGGAGTATTTTTATCTTAGAGGGTGGAGGGACGTTCACATGTGATCGTCTATGCGTCTAGGACACTAGATTCAGACCAATAAAACTACACAACCATGGAAGAGGAGTTCCTTGCTGTCATATTTTTTTTAGATAAATTCCATTCATATTTATTGGGCTCTAATGTAGTTGTTTTTTCTAACCATGCAGCTCTGTGGTACCTCTTGAAAAAGCCAGATGCATAGCCCAGGCTGATCTGATGGATGCTCCTTTTTCAGGAATTTTATTTTGAGATAATGGAAAAAAAGGGGTCAGAAAACCTGGTGGTGGACAACATGATTAGGCTTACTCACACACTAGAGGATGACACCTTGGACCAGGTACCACATCGGGACAAATTCCACAATGAGCATCTTTATTCCAGCTCAGGTTAGCATCCTTGGTATGCATATTTTGTTAACTACCTTATTGACTCTGAAATCCTTGCAAATTTAAAGAAACATCAAGTCTAAAAATTATAATGTGAGTCTCAATATTATGTTTGGGATGATCCATACCTCTTGTGCATGTGTAGTGACCATGTTTTTAGGAGGTGTGTTTCTGATCTTGAGTTTGAGTCTATTTTACATTTTTGTCATATACTTGCTTGTGGTGGACACTTTGGAACCCAACAGACATCTAGGAATATTTTAGACACTAGATTATATTGTATTAGCTTATTCCATGATGCCCCTATTTTTTGTAAGTCATTATCTCATTGCCAACACATTGGGAATATTTCTAGGAGGCATGAGATGCCCCTACAACCCATACTATTCTGGGATATTTTTGATGTATGGGGAAATGATTTTATGCGTCCTTTTCAAAGTTCATTTTGGCTTTTTTATTTTGGTTATTATTGATTAGGTGAGTAAATCGGTGAAGGATAATGCCACCCAGACTGATGATTCTCATGTTTTAGTGGACATTGTCAAGACACATATTTTTTATAGGTTTGGAGTACCAAAGGCCATAATCAGTGACCAAGGGACACACTTCGGCAATCAGATTTTGGCTTCCCTCTTTCATAAGTATGGGGTGACACAGAAAACATCAACACCATACCACCCTCAAACAAATGGGTAGGCTGAGGTTTCAAATCGTGAGTTGAATATGTTTTAGAGAAAACAATTCATCCCAATAAGAAGGATTGGAGAAAGAGCTTGGATGATGAATTGTGATATTATAGGACATCATACAAGACACACATTTGTATGTCTCCATTTCGGATTTTTTTGGTAATCATGTCATCTCCCCATGGAGGTTGAGCATCAGGCTTATTGGGCTATAAATAAATGTAACAAGGATTGGCCCAAGCTGGAATCGAAAGGAAGATACAAATTCATGAGCTTGAAGAGATTCTATTGTCTTCATATGAGAACTCAAGGCTCTACAAGGAATGATCAAAAGCAACTCATCATAGAATGATCCAAGAAAAGGAGTTTCATGTTGGAGAGAAAGTCCTTATCTACAGTTCACGACTGAAGCCGATTCCAGGTAAGTTGCATTCCAGATGGTTAGGACCTTATGTCACGACTAATGTTTTTCATAATGATGTAGTGGAGATCACACAAGAGGGCACATGAAGGATATTCACAATCACTTGAGCACATCAGGTTGTTCCTAACCCTTTAACTTTGTTTTCCTATTTAAAATTATACATTTCATGTTCATAAATAATCTCATGGATTCAAAGTGAGGACAATGCAATATTTTAAGTGTGGGGTAGGGAACCATTTAGTTTAGTAATTAAAATTGTTTCCAATTAAAAAAACAAAACAAAAAAAATTGTGTGTTTTTCAAATTTTGTGTGTCTATTTTTAAATTTTCTGTTTGTTTTTGAAACATTTGAGATGAAATGATTATCATCACCAATTTTAAATCCATATCATTAAGTGAAACTATTTATCCCTTGAATCCGAGCATAAATGAATGCTGAAAATGAATTTGTTTCAAGTTAAAATATTTACTAATTTCATGAAATGTACAATGAATTTTGAATCCCATGCCACATCTCAATTTCATTATAATTTAAATCACTTTCCTGTGAGGATTTTGAACAATTATATTCATATTGTTTACATTCACCTCACTTCTTGAGAGAACCAAACCATGCTTGATTTAACCAGAAATTGATTTATTCATGTCAAAACATGACGGTTTGAGGTACTTGTGTTTAAATGATTAAGGCCTTTGGTTGTATTAAAGCCCCTATTTCAAAGAATCCTTTTTTATAATGGAATTAAATGAACATTTAATCCTTTTAGCCCTTATAATCCATGAACAACCTATTAGGATAGCCAAATTACAAGGCAATTTTCAGTATCCAACCAACTCCTGAAGTGAAATTTGATAATCTAGTTGAAATTATGTGTGGGGAAAATATATAGTCTTGAGATATGAAATTATGTTATACTTTGGGTGAAAATTTATATTCTGAAGATATGTGTTTGTTTCTGAAAAAAATATTTCTATTGAATGTTGTGCCATTTATGGAGCTTCCATGACAACTGAAGCTGTGCCTTTCTGGATCGTCTAAAAAGAAAGAAACTTGTGCCTATCTTGAGATTTCACGAAAAACTATTTTGGAGAAGTTTGACATTTTTGTTGCTAAAATGATGAATGGTGTAAAATTTCCACGACTTTTTTAGATGATGGAGCTGAATTGACGATAAGGTTATTAATTAGGAGAACATATTTAAGTGAAAATTATATTAATTCAATTTTTCTTCAAAAATAATCAAGCCCTCCTCATTCAGCCTCAAATTATTTCACATCTAAATCCTACCAACCGAAAGCCAGAGAAAAACCACGAAAAGTCCTCATGATAAACATATATACTTGACTCACATCGGGTGGCGATGTTGGAATTTATGAAGCCTATGGTGACCCTTGTATGAGTTTGGATTAGAAAGATATTGTGATTTTTTTTACAATTGTGTTATAAGGGAAAATTCATGTGAGGTAAGTGTTTTTTTCACGGGAGAATAAATGATGCAAAAATATATTTAATGATATAAATGAAGAACTTGAAATAATGTATATTTATGAGGCATGATATATTTTTTTCTTGGTGTGTAATTGTTGGATCTCAAGGATATGTGTTTTAAAATTTGTTTTGATTTCATAATGATGATTACCTGATATGAGGTTTTTCTCAGCAGGAGTGCAAAATGGTAAAGGTGGGGGAGTTGATAAATACCATTTTAATGAATATTTTATTTATAATAAATGATATAAATTCCTCACATTATGATAAATATGATCAATTATGAAATATTTGGGATTGGATCATTCATTTTCAAATTTGATTAAAAATCACGTTTTACCCTTTTAAATTTCAAGGTATAATTTCTTTCATAAATATAGTTATGTAAATTATTTTGACATAAAATTTTGTAACAGTGTTCCACAATAAATGGGATACAAATTCTATTCAGGACAAGAGAGCTGGATCGTGCATTTGAGGGGAGTAAATGGGCCATGAAGACAAAGATGTACAGAACCATCCAAACGGAACATTAATTCACCATTTGGGCCATATCTTCTTCATCCAAGCTTGTATTGACCCCAACTATTGAGGGAAGCTCGGGGACATAATTAGAAACAATGCATTCTTCTAGAATTCTGGCCAATTAATGTGTGTTGTAGGTCAACTATGCGGTGAAACATGGAATAAAATATTGGGACGAGTTTTCATTTCACACATAAAAAAATTTATGTAACCCTAGCCCTCAAAAAATCTATTTTAACGGGGATTTCACTCTTTGGGAAGTCTGGTCGAGGATTTGGGATGGTGTGACTGGGGATTTTTGCAAACCTCTCTTTGAAAAAGGCTCTCCTCTCCCACCTCCTTATTTTATTTCTTTTCATTATTGTTTGTATATTGAATTTTCTGTCTATTAATCTTCTGTGTTAATCCCTTTTCTTATTCAATTAATATTCCACATTGGGTTGGAATCAAGAGTGGATATGAGATTGGGTTCTCCCATTTCAGTCCTTTGCTCATGCGAAACGTCTCCACAATGACCACACCACCCAAGGAAGAGTAATTTTCTTAGTGATCGATCTATCTTCTACCCTCTTCATTTTTTTATTTTGAATCATTGAGATGTCGTAATTCACATAATATGATCCATGAATTGTGTTTTTAAATTATAAAAAACTAATCATGCAATTGAACAATTAACACAAAAACAAACGAAGTCGAGATTTTGTGTAAATTGTGAGAGCACAATCTTAATCAGTAATACAAGACCTCACGGGATAAATTTGTAGAGTTCAAATATAATACCTAAAAACAATTCATCCTCATTTCTAGAATGGATATGTGCTCTAATTAACCACTGACCATAATCTAACCTTAGAACAACAATCAAAGCAGGGTGCTGTGATTGCGTGTTCCAAAGCTAGCCTAGGGTTTAAGTAATATGATCTTTGTGGTTAAGTTACATCTCTTAGGGTTCAAGGGTTAACAAATTAGGGGATCATAATTAAGTGGATATTGATTTAAATGATAATGATTAAAAATTAAATGAATAGGTAGTGTTAAATTGATTATGCCTTTTAAAATATTTTCTAAAAAAAATCCTCTTGTTTTGTCTTTTTAATCAAACTTCATTTCAAAATTAAAACAAAAAAATGCAATCTTCTTCTAGAAAACTTCTTCATGTTTTATAAACAATAAACAACCACCCTCATCCATTCATGTAGTGTTTTAATTCTGTTCTATTTTACATTTAGAATACCTTAAATAAGTTGTCTTAATTTACTTCTTCCTTTGAGAGATGACCTTGGTCAGCCACTATGTTGCACCTAAGTACCCAAAAACCACTAATCATTTGAAGACGCCCACTACAACACTTTTTAGCTACATGAGGGAATCATGAGAGGACTCCTTGGGTGGTAAAAAGACCAAAGATTAGTTTATTATGAATTTTTAATGAATGGAATGAAGGAATGTGTTGGTATTTACAACAAAAGTGAGGGAATATTTTATTAATTTTCAAGGGACACCTCATCGGTTGTATATGAAAAACCATGGGATTTCACATGGTATTGGAAACTTGCTTCACCTCATAACATATATTACTATTCAAAAGTTGACCAGAATTATTACATCATTAATGATGTAATTAATCACACGAAATCTCAAAATTTTATATTGAATATTCACTGAAAAACAAAACCTTTTATAAAAAAATAATACCCAAATTCAAGAGACAAATATAATTTAAAAGTTCAGGTTGTTACATTATACCCACCATAAGAAATTTCAGCTCCAAAATTTCAACTCATACCCTCAAAAGAAAAATAGTGTGGGAACTTCTACCACATAGAGTCCTCTCGTTCCCATGTGGCTTCTTCATGTTGGTTCCGGGTGCATCCAATGCATATTGGTGGGTGTACCCAACATTAGTTTTAGCATTAACAACGATCAATCTGAGATTGGTCATGATAATAAAATGCCAGATCATCAGAATAGAATGAATAAAGAAAAAGAAAATAGGGGAGTCCTGGAACCATATATATGATCATCATATGTTGGTTATAATTAATATAAATAATTGATAAGAATTACCTTGATGGAATTATTTCTTCGTTGATGTTTCCTGTGACAACCTGATGTGATCCATCATTGCGTCATAGAATCCATGTGTAGTATTCCTCTAGCGGTGATCCACACATGCTTCACGTATCTCTGGACATCGCCGAAGGGATCTCCGGGTGCTTGCACTGAAGAGCCTTCACTTGTGATGTACGCCTTAGATCACCTTGATCCAGTGGAGGTGGATCACTCTCTCAAAGCATTATAGTGTTCTTGGATCCGTTGTGCACAAAACCCCCAAAAAATGGCTAGGATAATGATAATTATAAAATTTTCATTTTAATTACATAGAATAATAAAATAAAATAATTACCGGAAATCATTTATTCATTTCTATTAATTCATAGTAATACCCCATGTCAAATAATAACAGTTGACTGTTATTATAACTTGACATGCACCCAAATAATTAAACCTAATATTAATAAATAAATAAAATTGTTTCACATAAATTCCCATAAAAAATACACAGTGTGTATATTTAATATACACAACCATTACTTTTATTATTCCATTTTTATTTATTTTCTACTCCACATTTATTAAACCTTGAATAATGGCTATTTATTTCTAAAATAAATATCACTACATTACTCATTAATAAATATATTATTTCACTCATAATATATTCTCTCGAATAACTCATGTCAATATAAATTTGACTAGGTATCCTTAAATAATTATTAAACCACAATAGGGAATAATATTTATTTAACTTTTTAAATTAATATTTAACTGAGATACATGGACACACATAGTGTGTGACCCTGTAGGCCTATTTCATAGTGGCATTAGGCGGAGCCTTCCTAAAGCCTAAAGTTAGCGTCTAGCAATACGCCAAGGAAACCATAGAGATAGAAGTTAACACTGCAATGAGTGTAACCTCCTACGAATGCTTACTGTGTCATATAATCCCTTTTTCTCGATATCTCGAATCAATAGGGTTCCATGCTAGTGCCATCAGCCTATGTGCTATTCTATTTTTTCTTTGAATTTCTTGAATTGATCTCTCACATTCCATATCATGTACATTGATTTATTTAGGCTCTCTCAATTCCATCAATGGGCCTGGAATATCTACTTCTATTATGGAATAGAAGGAACAAATCCTTTATTGCATTATCTATTAATGGAGTACCACTCATGACGCACCCAAAGTATCCTACCTTGTTACTGATAGTATGTCATCATAGTTTTC
Organism: Viscum album; assembly: GCA_963277665.1. Classification (NCBI taxonomy): domain Eukaryota; kingdom Viridiplantae; phylum Streptophyta; class Magnoliopsida; order Santalales; family Viscaceae; genus Viscum; species Viscum album. The sequence continues at coordinate 36,465,324 of OY728149.1, read as the reverse complement.
TTCAATACATCTAAGTACACGAGTTGTAATACCCATTAATATTAATATTAAAGTCTACGTACCAATACATGTTTTGAAGATAACATCATCCAATGACAAAAAGAAATGTGGATTTCTTAGTGGTCAATCTCATTATCATAATATCATTAGGGATAATACCAAGGGTGAAAACCTTGAGAAGGTGCATCAAATTTTTATGAGTCCTCAGCCATAATGGCCTGTATTATTTGTGTCCCACAAATAACATCATCTAGCCATATAACATATATTCATGAATAGTGTTATGGAACTTCCGGGTTCAAATCATGGTAGAGGTACATTAAGAACCTTTAATGATACAAGTATCCTTAAGACATTATCACAAGCATTTCAAAGTATAAGAACAACCAAGATTTGATAAGGTATTTTTTTAATAAATAATGTACAAAATAGTTTTCTCTAGGACACCAACTCCTATAGATTCCCACTTAGACTAGATTCAACTGCTAACAACTTTTAACCCTCTAGATCTCACCTATTATTCATGCTTCTGCTAATATAGGCCTTTAGTCATGGGGTCCACCATGTTATCTTTTGTGGAATCTCTATTCACTGTAACTTCACCCCTTTGATAGAAATCCCTCAAGAGGTGATACTTCCACAGTATATGATTTCTATGTTGATGTGCCCTTTGTTCTTTTGTAAGATCCACCACGGCAATATTATTACAATACAATGTGATATGATCATTACTTATAGGCACCACATCAAGCTCCTGGACAATGTTCTGAATTCATACGGCTTCCATGGCTACATCAGAAGCCGCTATATATTTGGACTCCATGGTAGAATTGGCGACAACTGCTGCTTTGAACTCTTCCAGCTCCCAGCTCTTCTATTGATACAGAAAACATATTCAGATTGTGAATTCAGATCACTCCGATCTGTTTGAAAACCACCATCAACATACCCTCTGATAACAAGATCCTTGTCTCCTCCAGACACTAGAAACATATCATTAGTTCTTCTAAAATACTTATGGATAGTATTAATATCAGTCCAATGATGTTCTCCTAGATCTTCATGATAACTTCCTACAATGCTTAGTGCAATGCATCATCATGCCTGGTATATAACATGGAATACATGATGGATCCTATAGGTGAAGCATTTGAGATCTTACTCATTATATCTTTCTATTGTTGTGTTTGAGGAGATATTTTCATTGAAAGATGTAGGCCATGTGACACCGGAACCAGTCCACTCTTCAATTGTTCCATACTAAATCTCTACAGTATTTTTTCAATGTATGTACCCTGACATAGTCCAAGTAGCCTCTTGGATCTATCACGAATTATCTTTATCCATAGAATTTAGGTTTCGTCACCCAAGTCCATAATTGAGAAAAACTTGTCCAGTCGGTCCTTAACTGACAATAAGACATGTATATCATTTCCAATAAGTAATATGTCATCAACATATACTACAATCATAATGACAAAATTACCATAAACTGATTAAAAACATATGGCTCTCATTCATTCTTAATGAAACCAAATATTTTATGGATTAATTAAATGGAATGTTCCATGACCTTGATGCTTTATTTAATACATAATGGATTTATAAAACATGCAAACTAGTTTGGCTTCACCTGGTGTCACAAACCTTTGTGGTCGTGTCATATAGACATAATCCTAAAGGTTCCCTTTAAGGAATCCTTTTTTGACACCCATTTATCAAATCTCGTAGTCATGGTAACCTTCTATGACAAGTATTATTATTATGGATTTAAACATGAAAACATGCGAGAAGGTTTTGTCATAGTCAATTCCATTATGCTTTCTAAGTCCTTTAGTAACTAGCCTTTCTTTATAGGTTCTAAACTGACCTTTCATGTCCAGTTTTCTCTTGAATACCCATTTTCATCCAACAGGCTTTACATCAACTAGCTCATTGACTAGAACCAAGAGTTGGTTATGATACATGGAATCCATCTTAGAATTCATAGCTTTTAGAGATCTTGCATCTTATAAGCTTTATAATTATTCCTTATAGGATAGAGGTTTATCATTTTCCAATAATAATGATTCACCATCCTCAGTGACTAGGAAACCAAATCTCTCCAGTTACCTTACCTCGATTGAGCTCTTACGCAGTACTTGTGTTTCTGGATCCTTTGCCATGTGGAGTTGTGGATCTTGTTCTTGTACCAACTTCTATGTATCTTGTGCAACAACTTCATCGAAGTCAATATTTCTCACACTTTCCTTTTTGAGGATGTGATCCCTGTCAAGAAAGACGACATGTCTGGAAATAATCACTTTCTTGTATGAATGATTATATAGGTAATATCCTTTGGTTTATTTGAGATATCCCATAAAGATATACTTCGTGCCTCGTGGAGCTTGTTTAATGCCTGAGAAGTCCTTAACAAATTCCTCGCATCCCCATACACATTTGTGTGAAAAAATGGGTTTCTTTCCATTCCATAACTTGATAGAAATCCCATTCTCCACCTCATTTGTTACTCGGTTTAATGTTTATGTTGCAGTATGTAATTCATATCCCCAAAAGGATAATGGAAGTTCTGCATGAATCATCATCGAAATTACCATGTCCAACAAGGTGTGGTTCCTCTTTTCACTAACAACATTCCACTGTGGTGTATAGGGAGGAGTGATCTGATCTAGAATCCCAGACTCCCGTAAAAGATCGATGAACTCTTAGTTCTGATATTCTCCATCTTGATCAGATTTAAGCTTCTTTATCTTCTTACCGAGATGATTGTCTACATCATTCCTGAATTCCATAAATTCCCCTAAGGATTCTGACTTATACCTCATTCAGTATACAAATCCATATCTACTTAAATCTTTTGTAAAAGTAATGAAGTAAAAATATCCATCTATAGCTTCTACAAGAAATGGTCCGCACACATCTGTGTGCACCAATCCTAGAATCTCTATGGCCCTTTCACCCTATCCACCGAAAGGCGGCTTGGGAATTTTACCTTGTATACAAGGGTGAAATCTATCAAGTGGTTTTACCTTAGTCGAGTCTAAATAAACATCTTTGGTAGAGCTTCTTCAAGAGATTTTCATTTACATGACCGAGATGGTGATTCCACAGCTCGATGATGTATGAGTCATGTGAGTTAGTTTTTTATCGATTTCCAAAACTAGGCTTTCATTATTTAATACATATAAACCATTATTTAAATGTGACATACCATAACATACATTGTTATTATAAAATAATTAACCCTTATTTCCAAACATGAAAATAAATCCATCCACATCAAAACATGATACACAAATTATGTTTTTGGTAACATGAGGCACAGAATATTTTTCATGAAAAATCCAAATCATCCCAGTTGGAAATGAGGGGTGGTAATCACCAATGCCTAATGTATCCAACCTCATGCTATTTTTAATCTTGAAGATCCACCTATCCTTTGGAAATATTTATAAATCTACTTGGTTCCTTCATTTGAATATAGATGTGAGCCCCACAAGATGCTTCTAATACTCAATTTGTAGAAATGGAAATATTACACTCGATAACGAATGAAAATTTAGTTTCCCATGATTCTAGGTGCAATTCTTCTTCTAGTGACCTTGCTTGCCACATGAAAAACATATCACCTCTCATTCCTTTCCCTACCTCTAGATCTTTTCCTTCATGGAGGGACGATGCTCGATGGCTTCAAACAATTTATAAGTCAATGGCCCCTTTTCCTTGTCCTTCATTTTCTTAATCACCACAAGGATTGTGGTTTTTTCATTCTCTGTGTCCTCATCTACATGTAAAATTTTGTTCAGTAGTTCTGATAGACTCTTCTCATTGTTTCTCATGTTATAGGTGAAAATAATGCTAGATAAGTTCTTGGGTAGTGATGATAGGATGAAATCTGTACGCAACTCATCCGGGAACATAATCCGTAAGATGTCCAGGCATTCAATGTAGCCAATAAGCTTGACTACATGAGGCCCAGCTAGCACAAACTCACCATTCTTAGTTGTAAACAAAGCATTGGAGATCTCATATCTCTCCTATCTCGTCATCTCTTGATATAGATCCATAAGGTGAGACTTCATGCTATACACTTCCTTGTATTCATGTTGCTTAAAGAGCTCTTTAGACATGGCTGATAGCATGAATCATTGGACATATGTGGCATCATCCATATGTTTCATGTAGAGAGATTGTTCTTTATCACTAGCCTCTTTTCTAGGTGCAACTGGAACATGCTCTTCCAGCACAAACAATTTCCTCTAATGGTGAAGGATGACCCATAAACGCCTCTTCCATTCTTGGAAATTGGTGTTAGTGACATGTTTTTCCTTCTCGAGTGTCATTCACAATGATATGTTTGAATTCATTGTTGCTTCCATTTCTAAAAATTAATATGAGAAAAGGTTTAATACTTTATCAAAAAAAAACTGAGGCAAATAAATTAATTAATACTTATTAGTCTCCCACTATTTTATCGAAATCCAATGGCCCTCACCATTGATATCCGAATATTTTGTTGCTTAAATATTTTTGTGGGATGGATCCATATTTCCTTTTCCTGTCCCCATAATGGGTTGGTTAAGAAACATAAAGGGTTTTCGGTATGCATTCCAAATGCCAATTGCATTAACTCACAGGCCCTTGAACCACTGAGTGGACTCCCCAATTCAGAAATCCTTTAATTGTTGGATTTCCTTAACCTATGCATCTTGGTCATAGCAAGTCCTGCTGTGGTAGTCCACCCTTTATGGAAAACAAGTAAATTCAACCCAAAACATTGAATTACAATTCCATGATAATTCAAGTACCACAGCTAGGATTGGTCATGCACATTGAAATATGGTTTGATTCTATCTAAGACCATGGATGGCTATACCTACATAATATTTCATTGAAGGATTTTACCCTTATACATAAACTTCCATTTTATTATCTTTTATTAAATTCTTGATAATATTATGTGGGATATACTTAAGTGATTAAACATGTCAAAGATAATATTTTAGGCATAAGCCAGTCTTATTTTAGTTCCATTTTACATGATTTTTTAATTTATTAATTTTGTGATCGTGACAACACACCCACAATAAATAAACCTTGCAACTGATAGAAATAAAATAAATTGTATGATCATGAGATTGTTCTATTTCTTAGTTTATCTAGCAGTTGATAAACTAACCCAAGAACTAGGGGAGAAACACCTCGAACCTTTTGGGTTTGTGTTTACTGCATTCCGCATACCCACCTTTGTATCTCTTGGGATTTGTTTCACCTTGGATCCTAATTTGAGCCACCTCCATTTTCATGGGAGCTCCATCCATTACCTAGCTTTTATCTCACATGTAGGTGAGGGATAAAATGGTGTTTTACATTAAAGAAACCTTTGGTGTGCATGCCCTACATATTAATAAGGAGAAGGCTTGTAGGCCAACAAATTTAATTTTAATAAATGAACTCAAAGAAACCATTCACATAAAAAGGTCTTGGTCAATCTCATGATCATCCATGCATGAAATGATATTTATGCATAAATAAAACTAGCATTCAATTCTTTAATCGTTCTTATATAAGGTAAATCACTCTCGAATCAATTAATTATTTTAAATTAATCAATACTTTTATCTTGAACCCTTTTCTGAATTTCTTTCAGATTATCATCCATCATAATTTCAAACAAATAAAATAAATTAAAATTATCTTTGTACATAACTTGTACGTTATTGGAAACCCGTTGAATTCCTGTTCATAACTACCCAATGAGTAGAAATGAGCATTACACAGATGTTAAATTAAACAAAAACATATATATAACACATATCACATGGTGTGCCTCGTCTTTATGCCTACACTATGGAAAAAATCTCAAGGGTTTGTATAATATAATAATAAATTTTTATAAATCTTTGTAATTTGGATGAGTACATAAAGTGTAGTTCTAACTAAATGACATGTAATTTTTTTCACCATCCATCTGAAGTACACACCCTGGGACATGGCATGTAGATGTACTAAAGAAATTTTTTTGGAGTACACAACATGTTCAGTTGGAAACATGACGTGTAGTATCCACGTTACATGGTTTCCAACTGGGCAAGCCATGTATGGGGTACATGGTCAAACCCTAACTTGAATGGACTACACGTCATGTTCCATGGGCCACACTGCGTGTAATCTGGAAACCGTGTGCCACATGTTCCAGGTCAACAGATTGAGTATTAAAGAATTATAAGGGATCCATTTACATGCCTGATTTGGCAGACTAGTCCAATGCATTGAACCTAGACTACACTATGTGTACATATTAATACATGCCGTGTATTCGGGTTCTGGACATCCAGGATGTTTTGAAACCACCGAATGAGATCATTTATTTTATATTAATCATAAGTTAAAGAAAAATTCATTTCTGTAAGGTGAACGAGAAATGAGAGAGGAGGAACAGATCTCAAGATTCAGATTTAAAGAATGATTAACTTGAATTGATACAACTAAATTATTAAATTCAGAAATCACCAATGAAAACTAAATAATTATAATCAACGATATGACTCCCTTTGACACCACTTCTAGGTTTCAGGCGTAGTGGAAGCACGTTGGTGGGTGTACCCAACTTTAATTTTAGCATTAACAATGATCAATCTGAGATTAGTTATGATAATAAAATGTCAGATCTTTGAAATAGAACAAAGAACAAAAAAGAAAAGAGGGGAGTCCCAGAACCACAAATAGAATCATCATATGTTGGTTATAATTAATTTAATTAATTGAAATGAATTATCATGATGGAATTATATCATCATTGATGTTTTTGGTCACTATTTGATGTGATTTTTCATTGCATCATAGAATCCTAGTGTATGATTCCTCTAGTGGTTACCCACACATGCTCTGTGTATCTTTTGACATCACCTAAGGGATCTCTGGGTGCTATTATTGAAGACCATTCTCTTGCGATTTCCACATTTAATCACCTTGATCCGATGGAAGAGGATCTCTATCTCGAATCTTGAGAGTGTTCTTGGATCTTTTGTTCACAAAACCACACAAAAAAAAGGAAAGGATAATGAGAATTATATAATTGGTATTTTAATTACATAGAATAATAAAATGAATTAATTACCCGAAATCATTTATTCTTTTCATTTAATTCTTAGTAATACCCCATGTCTAACAATAAAGGTTGACTATTATTATAACATGGAATGCGCCCAATGAATTACACCTAATATTATTAAATAAATAATATTATTTATCATAAATTCCTAGAAAAATACTTGGAATGTATATTAATATACACATCATGTACTTTTATTTTTCAATTTTTTTTCCTCCATTAGATTTTTTAGACCTTGAATAATAGATATTTATTTCTAAAATAAATATCACCACATTACTCGCTAATAAACATATTATTTATCCCACAATATATTCTCTCGAATAACTAGTGTCGAAATAAATGCGATCAGGAATCCTTAAATAATTATTAAACCCCAATCAAGAATAATCATTATTTAACTTGTCAAATTAATATTTAACTAAGATACTTGGACTTACTTAATGTGTGACCCTCTAGGACTCTTTCTCAGTGGCATTAGCCAGATCCTTCTTAACATCCAAGGTTAGAATATAGGAACACGCCAAGGAACCCATAGAGAATGATGTTAATGCCTCAATGACATGTCACCTCCTATGAATACTTACCATGTAATATATCCCCTTAGTCTCAATATCTCCAATCATGTAGGTTGCATGCTAGTGCCATCAAGCCATCGGCTCGATTATTCTTTTTTTGACTTTCTGAAACTGAACTCACCCATTCCTTACCATGGTTGTGGATTTGTTTGGGCTATATCTATTCCATCAAAGGGCCAGATATATCTACTTCTGTTACGGAACAAAAAGAAAAAATCCTTTCTTGCTTTATCTATTAATGCAGTATCACTCGTGACACACCCAAAATATCCGACCTTACTGCGAATAGTGTGTAATTATTGTTTTTGTCAATAAATGTATGTGTGTGAGTTGTAATACCCATTAATAATAATTTTAAAGTCTAAGGACAAATACACACATCCAATGATTGGAACATCCAATTACACTATGAAATTTGGATTTCCTACTGGTGGGTCATGTTCTCATAATATCCTCTTGGATATTACCAAGGGAGCACACCATGATAAGGTGCCTCAATGTTTTATGAGTCCTCACCCCTAATGGACTGTATTATTTGTGTCCCTAAAATAACATCATCTGGCCATATAACAAATATTTAAGAACCGTGTTATGGAACTTCCAGGTTCTTGTCATAGTAGGGATCCGCTAAGACCATTTAATGCAATAGTTATCCTTAGGACGTTATCAGATGAATTGTCATGCATAAGAACAATCAAGATGTGATAAGGAATTTATTAATGAATAAAGTTCAAAGTATTTATTTCTAGTCCCCAACTCCAACACTTCATATTTCTTTTTCTTCCATAGCACCATAACAATGTGAGTAGCCTTGTTGCGTAGATCCTTGTCTCTATTATCCAAGATCTCCACCGGCCGCTCCTCATAAGAGAGGTCATGTTCCAGTTGTACCACCTCTAGATTTAGTACATGTGAAGGGTTAGGTATGTACTTTATAAAGAGGGATACATGGAAGCCATCATGAACTTGTTCTAGATTTGGAGGAAGTGTAAGCTGATAGACCACTGCTCCTAAATGATCAAGGATCTAATTTAGTCCAACGTAACAATGGTTGAGATTCCCTTTATTTCTAAACCTCATGACACTCTACAAGGTGAAATTTTATGAAATTCTTTGTCACCATCGTTAAACTCCAAGTCACTTCGCCGGTTATCAGCATAACTCTTTTTCTGAATCTAAGCAGCCTTAATGTGTTACTAGATAGCATGGACATTTTCTATCGTCTCTTACACATGACCAGGACCAAGAATAGTTCTCTCACCAACTTCATCCCAACAAGTAGTAGTTATAAATTGCTTCCTATATAGAGCTTCATAGGGTTCCATTTGAATGCTTTTGTAGAAGCTGTTTCTGTAAGATAAATCAACTAATAAGAGATGTTGATCACATCGTCCTTTTAATTCCATTGAGAATATTCTCATCATGTCCTTGATTGATGGAATAGTCCATTTAAATTGGGTATCAGTTTGGGAGTGATAGGTCGTAATGAAATTTAATTCGGAACTCAGTGAATGTTGAAGACTTCTCCCGCATTTTGATGTGATCCTTGGATCATGATCATATATGATAGAAAGTGGAACTCCATGAAGCCTTACCACTTCCTTTATAGATATCATGGAAAGTTGATCCAGAGATAAAGATTCCTGAATAGATATTAAATGGGAAGTCTTGGTGAGATAGTGCACAATAATCCAAATCGCATTATTTACTTTGGAAGTTCTCGGGATACCTGTGAAAAAGTCTATTGTGATCTTTTTCCACTTCCATAATGGTATGGGTAGTGGTTGAAATACCCCTTTTGGAATTTGTCGCTCTCCCATCAGTTGCTAACATACTATGCACCTTGAAGTGTAGTCAGCAATCACCCTTTTCATATTATCACACTAATAATGATCACAAAGATCTCTATACATTTTCATGCATCCGGGATGTATAGAGAATGTAGAGCTATCAGATTAATCCAACAGATCCTTCTATATTTCTGTAATATATGGAACACATAGTCTTGTTCGAAATTTCATTACACCTTCTGGATCAATATTGAACTCAAGAAACTTCCCATCCTTCAAATCCAGATACTTCTTCTGTTACAAAGGATCTTCTTTCTGATATTTCTTGATCTTTTCTATAAATTACGGTTGATAAATAATTTTCATTAGGGTTGATGATGTCCCATCTTTTCTAATTCCCATGTCCATCTTTATTAGGTCATTGATCAAAGGATATCTTTGAATCCTCAGCATGGGAAATAAAACTGGGTCTTTCCTGCTTAATGCATCAGCGACTTTTTTTTCTCTTCCAAGAGGATAATGAATTAAAAAATCATAGTTTTTATGAATCTCCAACCATATATTTGTTTCATGTTCAATTCATTTGGTGTGAAAATATACTTCAAACTTTGATGTTCTGTTTATATATCACAGTTCTCGCCATAACGATAGTGCCTCCATATCATCATAGCAAAAAAACTACAGCCAGCTCCTGATCATTCATTGGATAGTTCTGCTCATGGGTCTTCAACTGTTGAGATGAATAAGAAATGAATTTTTCATTTTTAATGAGGATGCACCCAAGAACATTCATAGATTCATCACTGAAAATAACTAATCCTTCTCCACTTGAGGGATGAGTTAACACGGGTGTAGTAACCAATCTATTCTTTAGCACTTGGAAACATTCCTCACACTCCATTGTCCATATGAACTTTTCCCCTTTTCTTGTTAACAAGTTTAATAGTGTATAAAGTCATTAAATGTTTTTCTAAAACCTCATATAATATCCCTCTAATCCATAGAAACAACGAATCTTAGTGATTGTTGTAGGATGAGGCCACTCCTCTACAAGCTTTGTCTTTACAGGATCAATTGTGATTCCTTCATTGGTTACAATGTTCCCCATCAAAGAAACTTGTATTAACAAAAATTCACATTTTATGAACTTTAAAAAAATCCCCTTATTCCAAATATTTTGAAAAATAACCATCAAATGATCCACATTCCACTCAAAAATTTTGGAATATATCAGAATATCATCAATAAAAACTACAAAAAGTTATCAAGGTAGTCCTTAAAGACCCTATTCATTAAAATCCATAAAAATAGTAGGTTAATTAATCATATCAAAGGTTCTAAATTAAAAATCATAATTCCCAAATCATGATCAAAAGGGTGTTTTTGTAATATATTCTTTATTCCCCCTAATTTATGATGACCGGATCAAATATCAATATTGTAGATGAATTAATCCCTATAAAGTTGGTGAAATAAGTCATAAATTCTTGGAAGAGGGTATTTGTTCTTCATTGTGATCATGTTTAGATCTATATAATCAATTCATAGCCATATTGATCCATCCTTATTAATCACTTAGAAAATATGTGATCCCAAGAGACAAACATGGATAGATAAACCCCTTATCCAAATGTTGTTGGAGTTGATTCTTTAACTCCTAAAGCTCCACAATTTCTATTCTATATAGGTTCTTTGATATCAGATGATATCCAGGTATGAGTTCAATAGAGAACTGTACCTATTTTTTGGGGTAGGTTGGGGTAACTCCTCAAGAAATACGTCAATGTATTCCTTGATGATGGGGAAATTTATTATCCTTATACTATCATTTACTTCTTCTTCTTCACTGATAAACTCCATAAATAAGGATATATGAGGATCTTATAAACAAAAATCAGGTTGAGATATCTCTCCTTGGAAGATAACATTAGGTTTTCTATTCAATACTACTGAGATTTCCTTGCTTCTGCATTTTATTTTAGCATTATAATTTGAGATCTAGTCCATCCCTAGTATAATATCCAATTCCATCAGGGGAATGACTACTATATTTTCCATAATATTTTTCTCACTAAAGTAAATACAATTGTTTCTAAACACTGATGATTCTTGGATAATCCCACCAGGAGTCTTGAATTATAACTCTACTTTTAGAAATTCAGGGGTTGATTCTAAATTCTTTGCAAATAAGGAGGAAATAAAGTAATGCATTGAACTAGAATCAAAAAATGAAATTGCTAGCTTTGAGAGATCAGCAATAATACCTAGAACCACATCATTTGGTGCTTCAACTTCAGCCATCATGATAGTAAAATAACGACCTTTCTCCCTTGGCCTTTGTTGTGTTTGATGGTGGATCCCCTCCACTACTCTCATATTTGGACAGTGATTGGAAAATTTCCCAAGTTGTCCAGACTTGTAGAATTTGACATCAGGTAGGTTATGCACCATCTTCCCTTGGTTTTTAGAGTTTTGGAGTTGAGGCTTCACCTCACTATGACAATTCCATGCGATATGGCCATCTTTTCCACACTTATAGAACTTCCCTCTCCCAAGAAAGTAGTTCCCTGAATGCTTCTTCCCAAAATTATTTTATGTATGATGTTTTACTTTCTTGCCTCTTATTCCCTAATAAAAGCTCCTACCTCATCTGGGCTCCATCAATATCTTCTTTTCATAGGATTTTTGAGACCACTACGTCTCACCAAACTTCATTTCGACTTTCCTTACTCTCTGAACGATCTCCTCATTGCTGTTATAGTCTTGGTTTGCTAGATTATTCCATAGATGTGGACTTAATACACCAAACAATCTATCCACCTTACTATTTGGATCCATGAAAAATCTAGAGGGGTAATGTGAAAGCCCTGTGAAGTTCATCTCGTAGCTTCCAATAGATTCATTCTCCTTCTGCTTCAGCTCAAGAAATTCCTTCTCCATTATTGTTCTCATATAATGTGGGAAATACTTATTGAATAAGATCTATTTGAACTCTTACTATTCCATTACTTCACCGACCAATCTTGGCCTCCTATTTCGTATAAATTCCCACCACAAATCAGCTTCTGCCACTTAAAGGAAAACATCCACGGTGACTTTCTCTTGTTCCGAACAGAAAAGCATAGAAAATTTAATCTCAATTGTGATGATCCACTATTCATCAAAAAATCGATTGATAGATACACTAAATGTAGGTGTTCATTGATGCATAATGTACTCAACATGTTTTTGTTCCATTCAAAGTGATATCTTTATCACATCTTTATTCAAGTTATTTCCAATAACTTGAGTCAGATGGTTTATCATTCTCATGAAAGTTTCTATTCTGGCTTCCATCAGAGGGAAGTCAGTGCATGGTCCATTGTGGTCAACATTTACACAGTTCCTCTGATTGTCTGCCATTTTCAAAAAGAGTAAAACCATAGTTAAATGCTTATTTCATTTATAAATCTTTTAACTATATATTAAATTATATTTTAAAACATATATGTTAATCAATTACATTTCTCTATAAATCATTCATAATGATTCGTAAAAAGAGTATGATTAACCAAACATATTCCTTTGGTGTGTTAAACTAGGAGTGCATCAAGGCATGTTGTTAAGTACTAGGAAGCCCTAGGTCAAGCCTGAAACTCCTTGGAAGAGTTTTCACTTCTAGATATATATGTTTCAGAGCCACATCCACTAGTTCGTATCCAAACATGGATTTATTTGTTCAGAAACCACATACGTAATATTTCACAAAAATGACAAGAAGTATTCTTATATTTAAACAATTTTATGGGGTTATTCCTAAATTTTTCATATCCTAATTTCCCTAAATTACTAAACTATCCTTTGATACCAACTATGGCATCCTGACTTTTATTATATAACTTATCATTATATTTTACAAACAGAGGATCTCTGAAGTCTAGTGTCTTGGAAATCAGGAACAATATACATGAAATTATTAAACAATCTTATAATCAAATTTTGAGGCTTCATAAAAGGATCATCATAAGTAAAATTACAACATCTCATAACCTGTAGACATACAACAATGGAATGGGAAACCAGAAGGCCAAATAAGGAAAACAAGTGGAACTGTTTAAATGTGATATTGACCGATATCAATAAGAACTTATGGGATATCATAAAATAATGATATAGGAATATAATAACAATAATAACTTGAATTTTTTCTTGAAAATTTTTCAAAATAATTTAATTTATACATTCAAGAACATATCTCCATCGTATATTCCCAAGGTGTCATAAAAATTACCAAGGTTATTCACCAATGTATAGTAAAATGTTTCATCTCTAGAGATTAAATTATTTACCCAATGTGTTGAAGCACTATCAGGGTGAACCCTTAATATGTATTTATTTTCATGTGGTCTACATAGAACATAAACATACATTTCATACATAACCCAAAGAGAATAGAAGAAATGGGTTTCATATCAAAATCACAATGTCTTAAAAAGTGTTTAGGAACAAAATCATTATGTCATTTATAACCCATGGAAAAGGAATAAGAGTTTTATGAATGTCAATTAAAAAATCAAGAATATAATTTTTATTCCTATATGAACATATTATAGAAATGAAACTGTTCAAGGTATTCACATAAATAATATAATATTATTTCATGAGAGAAAGAGAGAGAAATTTTGGGACGAAATTTCTACAACATAATGGCTATATAACATGGTTTTAGAAAAAAATTAAAATAGAGGTGACAGGGTTCAACCCCTCCTAAATAACTCATAATACAATATGGTAACATAATAAACCAAAATAAGAATATGTTATGGACATTTTAATTACATACCACATGAAAAGGATACTTGAATAAAAAGAGAAGATGCAATTTTTTTTCGAAACATTCCGCAGCTTAAGAGCATCGCATAAAATTCCAAAAAATAAGTTGATGAGACTTGAAAGGGTTTATCATAATTTAGAAATAAAATGGAGAGAAATAAGGGCATTTAAGAACATATCCCAACATAAGAATATGGAAACTAGAAGACATAACAAAAAGGAAGTCATGACTTAAAAGAGGAGGGTGAAAGGTTGCCTTACCTTGTAGAGTATCTTTGAATGCATGAAGTTTGGGTCTTTGGGGGACGTGATTTAACCTTGGCAGGACTCCTTGTGATGTAAAAATACTAGAGCATCATTTATCATGAATTTTTAATGAATAGAATAAAGGAATGGATTGGTATTTATAGAAAAAGTGAAGGAATATTTTATTAATTTCCAAGGGACACCTCATCAGTATTGTTTACAAAACCATGGCCTTGCCCATGGTATTGGCCATATGGGAAACATCATAATATATCTTAGTATTGAAATGTTGAATAGATTTATTTCATCATTATTACATAATTAATGACGACATTAATCACATAGAAACTAAAAACTGTATTTTTACTATTTATCGGAAAAACAAAAAATTTTATAAAAATATCATAAATTCAGCCTAACCAAATATAAATGCTCCTTATTCAAAAATAAACTCCATTTTATGAAAAGAATTTTATAATTTTGGGATTTTTAATTTTTATTTAAAAAACAATTTACCCAAAAAAATTAATACTTAATTAATCGTTTTGGAAACATTTATTTACTTATGCTATTATATCACATTACCATTTAAGATGCCTAAAATATATTAATACTTTGTTAAGTGAAGTTACTACGCCATTTTTCACATAACTATTCACATGGGTAACATTACTATTCAAACATTACTATTCACTAAAAATTATGTTGATCATATTAGAGTCTAAATTTTTTATTGATGACAACTGTTGAAGAAAATTTTTTGAAAATCATTTCACATTATTAATTATTTAATGTATACAAAAAATATTTTAAAATACCTCCTTTTCCAAAATTCATCAATAATATGGAACTTCTAGAAATTCATCATATATTTATCCGGAAATTTAAAATAAAATTGTTTTAGCAAATGAATAAATAACAATTTTATTTATACAAAAGGATTACAAAAAGTAACTATGTCATTGTTATATAACCCCTTATAACACCAGCATAGAATATAAGTGTAAGGTGTGCTATGATGATAGAATCTTGGGGAGTCTAGGTGAATATTGCACAAATGGTGGTTTTTATCATCTTGAACTTCTCCCTTAGGTTATTCAGTTCAAGCTTAACATGTTGAGGCTCATCTTGGTCTTGGTTCGGAGTAAAGACAACAAAAACATCCTCATTCCCATGCTCTGAAAGATGGGATTCGTATGGCCCGAGTCAACACGATGAGGCCTTCGACTGTTCTTTCAATGTTAATTAACCATGATCACTTGTATTTATAAACAATAATCATAAATTTAAGAATTTAGTTACCAACAGTCATATCGATTAATGTTTATATAATAGTCAAAACAAATTGGTATTATTTTAATTTTAATCACTTCATTAATTTAAGTATATAGATTTGTTGTGTATAAAATGAAATAATACAAAAATTAAATAAAAAAATATTATTCAAAAGTTCGGGTCGTTTCAATCTCCCCCCCCCTTAAGAAATTTTGTCCCTCTAATTTCAACTTGTAGGCTTAGAATATAAAAGGTTCGGGTACTTCTGCCTCATCGAGTCCTATGGTTCCAATGTGGCTTATTCATATTTTTGGTTTCACCCCCACACCTAAACAAGGTGGGTATCCTTGTTTCGTAGAACCTTGTCTCTATGATCCAAGATCTCCATTGGCTACTCCTCATAAGAGAGGTCATGTTCTAGTTGTACCACCTCTGGATTTAGTACATATGAAGGGTCATATATGTACTTTCTCAAGAGGGATACATGGAAGATATATTTTACTTGTGCTGTATTTTTAGGAATGGCTAGCCAATAGTCCACTTCTCCTACACGATCAAGGATTTCATAGTGGCCAATGAACCTAGGGATGAGATTCCCTTTATTTGAAAATCTCCAGACTCTCTTCCAAGGTGAAATTCTAAGATAGACTTTTTCACCAACAAAAAACACAAAGTACCTTAGATGGTTGTCAGTATAGCTCTTTTTTGGACTTTGAGTAGACTTAATGTGCTGGTGGATGGAATGGACCTTTTCTGTCATCTCTGGCACAAGATCGGTCCTAAGAATCATTTTCTCACCATATTCAACTAAACTAGTAGGAGTTATACATCACTTTCTATATAGAGCTTCTTATGGTACCGTATGAATGCTTGAGTGGAAGTTGTTGTTGTAAGATAATTCAATTCTTGGGAGATGTTGATACCATCCACCTTTAATTTTCATTGAGGATGTTCTCAGCATGTCCTTGAGTGTTTGAATAGTCATTTCAGATTGGCCTTCAATTGGGGGGTGATAGGCCATACTAAAATTCAATTCAGTACTTAGATAATGTGGACCACTACTCCAGAATTTTGATGTGAACCTCGGATCACGATCAGATACAATAGAAATTTGAACTCCATGCAGCCTTACCACTTCCTTTACAGAAATCCTGGAAATTTGATCAAGAGATAAATCTTCCAGAATAGAGATAAGAAGAGCAGTCTTGTTGAGATATTACAAAATAATCTACATCAAATTATTTCTATTGTATGTTCTTGGGATACTAGTGATAAAGTCCATTGTGATATTGTCCCACATCCATGCTGGTATGGGTAGTGGTTGCAATACCCCTTTAGGAAGTTGTCACTATGCCTTCACTAGCAGACATACCAGGCACCATGAAGTGTAGTCTCCAATATCCATTTTCATATTATCCCACCAATAATGATCAATAAGATCTCTATACATTTACAAGATTTATGGATGTATAGAGGAAGTCGATCTATGAGCTTCATCCATCAGCTCTATCTTTTTTTCCAGAATAGATGGAACATGTAGTCTTGAGGAGGGTGAGAGGTTCCCTTCCCTTGAAGTGTATCTTCTAAAGCTAGAAGGTTGGGACCATGGGGGGTTTAGGGCCCCTTGGGAGGTCTACTTGGGAGATAAAAAGTCCTGAAATTTGTTGATGAAGAGTTTTTAATAAAAGGAATGAATGAATGGGTTGGTATTTATATAAAAAGTAAGGGAATATTTTATTAATTTCAAAGGGACACCTCATTAGTGGTATTTGAAAAACCATGGTCTTGGCCATGGTATTGGCCACTTGGGACACCTCTTCAAATATATTATAATTTATAAGTCAACCAGAATTATTACATCATTAATGATGTCTTTAATCACACCGTAACGCAAAAATGTATTTTTAATATTCACCGAAAACCAATTTTTTTTTAAAAAAATCACTTAAACTAACCCTAAAAAATAATGATGCTCTGAATTACAAAATAAACACCATTTCTTGAAAAAAATTATAATTATGAGAGAATTAATTTTTATGTAAAAACATCATTTACCCAGAAAAACAAATATTAACTAATAATATCTGAAACAGTTATTTACTTATCCGATTATATCACATTACTATTCAATATGCCTAAATTTTATTTATAATTTCTTAAGTGAAGTTACAATTGCATTGGTCACATTATTATTTCCTAAGTGTAATATTACTATTCATAATTTACTATTCACTATTTTTTTATCTTATTAGATTCTAAATTTCTTACCAATCAAAACTGTAGAAGACTATTTTTTTAAAATAATTTCACATTATTAATTATTTAATGTATAAAAAATATTTTAAAATAACACTTTTCCCCAATTTAATCAATAATATGGAACATCTATAATTCATTTTATATTTATCTAAAAATTTGAAATAAAAAAATTTTATCACAAGAATAAATTACAATTATTTTGTACAAAATGATTACACAAACTATGACCTTGTTTCATATCCCATTATAACATATGCATATGACCTAAGTGTAAGGTGTGATATGGTGATAGAATCTTGTGGAAGATCAGACAACATTTCTTGAGTGTTGATTTCTAGCAGCATTAACATCTCCCTTTGGAGATTCTGTTCAACGTTCAAATGTTGAAGCTCATCTTGGGCTTGGTCTAGATAAGAGCCTAATGATGCAACCTCCTTATCATGCTCTAGAATATGGGCTTCGTATGGCCCGAGTTTGCTAGATGAGGACATTAAATTTTCTTTATGTATTAATTAACCGTGAACACTTTTATTTATAAACAATAATCATAACATTAAGAATTTTGTTTCTAATAGTCATATTTACCAACAGTAATATAACAGTCAAAACCGAGTGGAATTATTTTAATTATGATCACTCCATTAATTAAATGATATAGTTTTGATGAGTATAAAAGAAAATAATACAAAAAATCAAGAAACAAATATTATTATAATTTTCAGGTCATTACGAGTCTTGATGATATTAATAGAAATTGAGAAACGATCATCCTTGAATGTCATTAATTAACACATCTCAGACAGTGTTTTCATTTTTAGAATAAGAGGAGGGGAATGTGAGATGACGATGAAATATTCCATTATCATAATAGAATTATGGTTCATGTAAGCTAATGGAATTATCATATCATTTTTTTGAGGAGATATGAGAGAATAATTTTAAAAAATGAAGTCAAAATAGAAGAAAAATTGAGACGTCTCTCATGAAAAACCAACACCCTAACGACATCACATGAACTTTTATAAAATAGTTTGATAAGAGAAAGAGGGTATCTCATCACTCATACATAATATGGGTAGTAATGGGGATATGTAACGACATATACCAAAATAATCAAAAGAAAATTAAAAATAATAACATAAAATGAAATTAAAAGAATGAAAATAAAAGATGATGTTTACCTCTTGATCTCTTCTCCATGAGATCCTTCTTAAGGCCTTTCGTTTTGGAATTTTGGTTAGACAAAAAGATATAATAAGTTAGGAAGAGTCTTGGGAGGTGTATTAGAAAGATATTAGGTAAGGACAAAGGCTTGGGAATAGTATGTGGAATAGGTGAATCAGGGTGGTATTTATAGTCGAGGAGAAGGCATATTTTTCATTATTTTAATCAAATTTATAATTTTTTAGCTCAAGACTATGAAAACTATTCCTTCATGTGACCCAAATGGTAATAATGGCATGTGAGTTCTAACCAAGTGATGTTACATCACTTTTGAGGTCAAAAATTTTGTATTTTACTGATAATTTGAATATATGGTATTTTACTGTTTTTCACTATTCATGGAAAATTCTATAATTTCATAAAAATCCCAAAAAATCACACTTACCATTTTTCTACAAGTAGAATTAAAAAATGAACTCATTTTTCTAAAAATAATTTAGTAAATAATATTAATTTAATTTTTAAATAAAATATTACTTATTAAAAAAATTAATAATTTTAATTCTATAACTTCTTTTATATCAAATTGAAAAATTAACCAAGATATATTTATCTTAATGCCTTGAGAAAAAAATTCTAATAAAAGTTAGTAATCATTTGGGTCATATTACTATTAATAAGGTTATGTTATTATTCACTAAAAAAAGTTTGTTCTATCAGACTCCAAAAAACATATTGGTCACAACCTTAGATGACTGTTTTTTGAAAATAAAAACACAGAAGTGGAAAATTGAAGTTTAATGGATAGGTTATAACTTTCTCTTATAATGTTTTGTTTCAAAAAGGGGTCTTAGTGATTCATTATGTAT
Organism: Viscum album; assembly: GCA_963277665.1. Taxonomy (NCBI): domain Eukaryota; kingdom Viridiplantae; phylum Streptophyta; class Magnoliopsida; order Santalales; family Viscaceae; genus Viscum; species Viscum album. The sequence goes on along the minus strand of OY728149.1, from coordinate 36,445,217 downwards.
ATGCTTTCTAATTAATAGAAAGGATTTAAGAAGAACATACCATGTCATGTTTGGGGTGTAACAGTAAATACTATCCCATTTATTTTATCACAATCAAACATATTTGTATTTAATTATCCCAACATCATGCACATATTAAGGTTTATTCTTCCCTTAATCATTTTTCCTCAAAATATATCACCTTACCGTATCAAATAATTTTCATGGTGACCAGTACCATTCAACATATGATGTTAAATAATTATGAAAAAACAATAGTGGGACAATAAAAAGATGTTTCATCATTCTAAAGTACCATAAAAGTACTTCTACAACATTATTCTTGAATTAAATTTCATTACTATTCAACTATTCCACCACTTCGTTGTCATACTCAAATCACTAATAGAAATCACATGTGATTTAATTTTTTATTTGGAATTAAGTGGTTGCTGACATTTATCATCATCATTAAAACTTAGATATGAGAAATTATTAGCATAATTCCCTTATTCCTCACAGTTAAATCATTGAAGTGTGGGGTGGTTTCATTATATGTAGCCTTATCCCTATTCACATAATTATCTAACTTCTTCTCATTACTTAGGCATTCATTTTCTAGAGGACCTATCTTTTAGTACTTTTAACATTTATTTGTACCCTTAAGAAAATCTCCATCACACTCCTTCACAAATTTATCATAAAGTAAAACTCTTCTTATTTTATCCATGGTTTTTATATTTTTATTTAAAATCAATATTCCATTTATTTACAAAACCATGAGATTGATACATAAATCCAAACTCAATATCTACATTTTTGGAACATATAACAAATTATTCATAACATATAAATTACCTTATGTATAATTGCCTTCAGATAATTTGGTTTAAACTACTGAAAATTGATCAACGTTTCATTTAGGTTGGATGATAATTCTAGAAGCAAAGCTCACATGACTTGTAATGTTGTCTTAATAGGTTATAACATATTTACTATCCTTTTTTATTAATTTAAGGAATTATGTTTCCATTATTATGAAGAATAAGTGGACTATACTTATTGAAAAATATATTCCTGAACACATCACATTCCACGATGTCAATTCATCATATTTCCTTATACTCTTGATAAGATTACACCATTTATATACCTTACCATCTATAATATAGAAAACCAAAATGAATTTATCATGTTCTAAACAATGGACAATTGAAAATATCTTTTTAGTGGTGTCGATCCATTTATCATCCACTAGTGTCATTGTAAACCAACTAAATGAAGGTGGACAATTTATCATGAAGGAATCAACAAAATTTGGTCCCCTCCCTTTTTAATTTGGTATTATAGATTTATTCATAGCTTGAGAAGGTTTTGTGAGTATAGTAACATGATTTTAATTCTTATACCCATAACATCCAGTTACTCATTAGTACAATTATTTCATTTGCCACAACATTCATCATTAATATGTTTCCTTTGGTTTATAACCATTGACTAAAACTATAAATCATAATGTGAGAAACAGTATTCATAGTGGTTGAGCAACATAATCATTAGAAATTACTTATAATATTTAAATCTATAATACCAAATTCTTTATCCTTGGATAATCAGGATTATTATAAAATATATATTTTTTAAGAGATATATAGCCATATCCTTAGAGACATTACTTGAAATATCCATAGAAATATATTTAGGGATGTCACTAAATTATTCTCATCTTAGTTTCCAAAGGATGACTTAACCATTTCTCTGATACAAACTATAATGACCCAAGATTTTCATATATGGATATAACATGTTTTCAGATGAATATTAATTTCATAACACAAAAACATGTCTGAAAACAATAATACTTTAGTACCATTGTAAAATTGGGAAAAAAATCTTCTAATTTGGTGAGAAAAGATAAATAAACCCCATAAAGATATTCCCAGTTGTTAACCCTACTTAAAGCCTTTATTTATAACCGATGTAAAGAAAACATAATAATGGGTGAGCTCAGATGCCAGGTATGTGTAAAAAAGGGAGATACATAAGCATTCTTATTAATATAAGGGTATGAGAACATGACAGTAACATTATTAAATCATACCATTCATATCAAAGTTCATATACATGAGTCATGGAATAAATATAAGTGGTTCATAAGACATTAGTCATTTGGAAATCAACAGCAAAATCCGTGATATCATAACATACGAACAAGACATAGAATTTGTGAGAGACATGTAAACATGAAATATAATTCCTTCTAAATCAAGGTAAACTACCAAAACCAACTGAGGTAATTCATGGGGACTGCACCAACTAGGTGGGACACACCCCCATCCCTTGTTTTAGTCCATTCATTTAAGGGATTAGGTTTCCCCATCTTCCTATAGTGGATAGGGTTTCCGAATCTCCCAGAGTTGATCAACACCTTCAACTTGTTTCCTTATTTATATCATGTTACCTAATTCTTTACCCAATGAATTAGAGGGTGATATGGAACCCACCCATCACATAATGAAAACTATATATATTTTTGTTAAACATGAATTTAAATCTTATCAGAACCCTTAAAAAATTGGGTTTCATAAATATTTTACAATAACATAACTCACAAAAAAGAAAAAAAATCATAAAGATCATTACATCATAAACATCAACCATTCTTTGAATGAAAAAAGAATGGTATTCTTAGGATGTATCCCTTGTAAAAAATAAGTAAGATTCAATAATTTAGTATTACATGGAAAATGAGTTTAAAAGGTTACTTGAAATAATTCTTGATGAAAATATCCTCTCCTTTTTGAAAAATGATTTTTAAATCAAAAAACCACTAATTTTGTTTTCATAGAATATTACCCTAAATAATTATTACACAATATTTTTAAACTATTTTAAACATATTTGAAATAATTTTTCATTAAAAATTCATAAAATGCCATTTAAAATACTTTTGAAACATGTTTCGGAAGAATTGTTTAGATGAAATAAAGACTTTTGAACAAAGAGGGAATAAAATTACATAAAGGTAAAAATTTCAGTAATATAAGGATATCAAAGATAAAACATATCAAATTTAATTATATAAAACTCATAAAATACTATAGGTTCGTAACAGAACATTTTTCATAAATAAGGAAAATTGAGACTAAATTACCTTACCGATTTGGTAATTCTTGAACTATTGACCCCATAAAAGTGATATCATCAAATATATTCATAGATACTCATAAATAGAATTATGAGGATCATATAATATATTAATTTTTAGTATATACACCACAAAAAAATAAATATGTGGGGAATATGGCTTATGTCTCATGGAAGAAAAACTAAGACACAAATCTCTTACCTTATATATTGACTCTCTTAATACTCATGAAAACCCCCTATATAATAAATATAAGTTTATAATAAATATATTAAAGAAAAATATTCTTGTATATAATACCATATATTATTTACATATGAATTTATATTACCTTCTTATTAATAATTCCATGTTTTTTGTTAATGATGTTGGTAATAACCGCATAGTTTCTCGTATACATTTTGACATGTTATTAATAGTTCTCATACTTAGACCATGAATTAATTATATCCAGAATGATAAAATTGATATAAATATCATATATAATAATTATTTATATATTTGTTTTGTTATATATAAAATATAGAAATGTAAAATGAAATACATTGTTCATGGAGACGGTAGGCCATACACATGATTGAATGTGGCTTCCATTTCATGTTGTATTGAAAGAAAGAATGTAAATGGAATATATGTGTATAAATATATAATATCATTCTCTTAGAATTTTTATTTTTTATATAACATATAATTTCACTAAAACTAACTTTAATACATTCCAATTTTTGTTTGAACTAAACACATTTCTTTCAGGAGGTGGTAGTCCACACATCCACAAATGATGTTATTGTATTTCCACAAAATCGAATGTATGAAGGTATGTGTTACATAATAATTAAATAAGAATAAACAAATCATATATATAATATATATATTATACAATCATAAATTATATAATTTGTTCAACCTTGAGAGGTGGTAATGGAAGAATGAGTGATATCAGTTCGTGAGGCGATAGTCCACCATACTCTTGAACGATGAGTGTGTATCCTATTTTATGGAAGTGTGAGAGAGCAGGTAGAACCCTCAATATAAAAATATATAATTATATTGAGGATAATGAGGTAGTTATATAAATATTAAATAAGAATAATTCAATGGGTTTATGTTATAAATAAATCAAAAAATGTTATTTGATAAATGTTACCTCTTCTTTGGGTGTCTTCTTTTTATCTGCACAAAAGGAAACCATTGGTTAGATTTATACCCAAATTAATGATTCTAGGATTAAGGTGGGGAATTAGGGATACATTATTTATAGGTTTTGGATTAAACTAGTAGGTTATTATGTGTTAATAAATGAGAATCAGAGGTTTCTTTTTATAAGAGAAGGGATGGTAACTATTAGAATTTTGAAAAATATTAATTTAAAATAAATAAAATATGAATCCAAATAAATAAAAATATCCATTTATTATAACAGAAGATGTGATATTTTTTTTATTTCATTAGATTATATATTTTAGGTTAGTTTTGGTATTATTTTAAACTTTATCATTTTTATTAACCATTAGTTAATCAATTTTAATTTTAATTATGGAAACAAATTTTTCATTGTTAAAGTGATGAAATTTTTTCTTCTAAAGTGTACATTGGATAAAAATTTCCAATTTATGAGATTTTAGACCATTTATCTTCCCCTTTTTCATTATTGAATATTTTTATGATTTTTAAAATATTTACTAAAATATTATTTTAATAAAATATCATAAGTCTATATTTATGAAACTATTCATTACTTTGACTTTATAAAAATCAATACAGTAATCTAACTCTGAACTAATTAATTTAATAAACCCCCAATATGTCATATATACATTTGAAATTCTTATATCACCGAAATTAATTAAAATTATATTTATTTTAGTATTTATAATATGATTTAATTGATCGTTTAGTCAATTGAATAATTACTGCATCAACATTTTAAAATTCTTTATGACAATTATATATTCACTAAATAATTAAAATTAATTCCTATGATTCATATATAAATTTTATATTTCATAATAATATATATTTTTGATTTTATCTTCTATTTAATCCCAAATTAAAAATATTATACTTATTAAAAGTATGTGTTTTTCATTTCTTTCACTCTATTTAATTTTAATAATATGCAATTCATTTGAAAGAAAATGTTTCTATAAATTTATTCAATTTATCAAGTTATGTGTTAAGGGTATAATTAAATTCATCCAATAATGTTTTTTATAGTGTTATGTAAATTTTATCGTCCTTATCACATTATTTTTAACTTAAATTATAAAATTTTCCTTTTACCATGGTAATAAAAAAAACTAAGGATACTATTCATAATGGAAAAAAGTAATAGAGATCTTCTCACTAAATTTGGACGTCATGATTACAAATATGTAAACCATTTTTTCCTAATTCAAAATATATAATTTTATAAAATTAATTTTAAATTATCTCATTGATGGAATGAGAAAACATGTTTTTAAGGGAAAACATCCAAAAGATTGAAATATATTTATATCCAAATTCAATGTGAAATTGATTAAAATTAGAACAAAATGGATTAAAATATAAAATTTGATATAATTATACTTTAAAACTAATCTAATATATAACTTAATAGTAAAATATATTTTGATGAAAAATCTATTTTTAATTAAAATTCATCAATTTTCACTATATATCAAAACATGATTTTTTTTTGAAAAATACCAAAAGATTAACCAACGTAAAATTTGATATATTGATTTAAAATTAGAAGTTTATTTTTTAAAATAAAAAATTTAAAATAGTCCAAAACTATATTCAAAACGAGTGGTCTATCAAATGTTAATAAAACTGCCTGTTTAGAAAAATATATATTTTATGCATAAAATTGGATTTGTTCTTATATCATATCTATAAAACACATTACATGAATTCTGAACATTTTATTTTATATTATATATATATATTATTTATATAATTCACCAAGATTAAATTGTTTGTTAATTTGTATAAAGTACACCTGTGCTCATTTAAATAATTTTTTAGAAAAACATTTCCTTTTATTTAGAAAATGGGTTTTGTGTTAATTTATAATTAATTGGTAAAAAAAATCTGTATAAACCATAATTTGAAAAATCAATTAACACTATTAATACATTCCATTCTAATGTATGTGTTATAACATTATTTTTTAAATAAGTATAATAATTAAATGATGTTTTTTAGAAACTCAACGTTGCATGTAAAGCAGGATAAGCTGGTGTTGTGTGTAATGAAAGATTAAATTAGTGAAACTTATAAAACATGAAATAAAATAAATTTAATTTGTTAAAAATAAAAAAATGTTTTATAAAATCTCATGTTGTTACAATGTATCATCCTTAGATAGATAGTCAGTCTGAGTGAACTATTGAAACCATAGAGGATATTTTTAGATCTTATCTTATGTATTACATAGGTGGTTGGGATCAACACATTCAACACATTTAGTTATCCTATAAAAACACATTTCACTCATGCATTCAGATGGCACCTCATTAAATTCTCTATGGAAGTAAGTATATAAAATCATCATGATGGGTTGAAATTATAGAATTAACTCTATTTTGTCCTATGATAGATGTGGAAATGGTAGAGAAATTTAAATTCATTTCACATATTATTAAGACAGATCAGAGACAAAAAACAATATATGCTATCAATCATTGGTGTGATCTGGAATTCTATATTGGGGAGAAAGATTTTCTGTAATTTATCCATGGATGATAGTTAAGATGTTTTTAAAGAAGTTAAATTTGAACCCTATACTTATTATCCCCTTATGATATTATTGATGAAGTAGTGATGATATCTTATCATTTGGTGTATCCACCGAAACTCTCTCATATCAACAATTAATTTCATATAAGTCTCTTGAGGAGGTAAATACATGAACAATCACTTATAAAAAACACAGAGTTCATACCATTGGAGAAAGACATATCTTATGAGGAATAACTAGTTCATACTATAGTTCATAGAGATAAAGTGATACAAAATAAGTCCACCCACTTCGTCAATATTTTATAGTGAAACCACCAATTTGAGGAAGCTACTAGGGAACCTGTGGATATGATTAGGCAAAAAATCCTCAGTTTTTTGTATCTGAGTTGAAATTAATTTTAAATGGTTAAAATAAAACACCTTGAGATTTTATGAAATATATTTTTCAAATAAATTTAATTTTCTTCATAGATTATCTTAAATTCAATACTGAGTTTTAACTAAGCCCAACATACTATTAAAATATTATTTTACAATGTGAATCTAATAACATAGATGTTAAATTTTATAATATGAATACAAATTAATAAATAATGAATGTTATAAGTTTTACACATGTATAAATAAATTCATTGGTTATCAAATAATTATAAATTAAAATAAAAAACATCTGAAAGTAAAAGAAATGTTTATCTAGAAAATGATTTTTATGTACAAAATGTGTTTCTATAAATATAAATTGAATTAATCACTATTCTTAATGATTTTAATGAAATTTAAATACAAAATATTCAATAAAATGTTTTATCATTCATCTAATAATTCATTAATTCATCAAATATTAATGAATTTGGTATTATTCTTAAAAAAACATTTTTCTAAAAAGCACTTTCATCATATTTTTCACACTTATTAAAAATTAATTTTTCCAATTATAGAAAATTTATTTTAAAAAATTAAATTAATTTTTTGGTTTAGTGTTTCAAAATTATCAAGGGGCTAAATTTTATTAATTTTTTGAAATGATTAATTTTTCCATTGAACATTGAAAAATACGGATTTTTATTAATAATTGACATTTCATTTAAATAATTTAAAAGGTTCAATATTTTTCTAAAATATTTAAACTTAAAATTAATTAAATAATATTATTGTTATTCCAATTTATACCATTTCAATCAATTTCATGTAGAATATTGATATAAAAATGTTTTATAACTATCAAATAGTATTTTTTAGAAAACAATTTTTTCATCTCATCTAGAGGTTCAATTACAAAGTAAATTCTTCAAATTATGTGAATTAAAATTTATAAAATAGATTATAAATTTTAAATAATAATAATTAATATTATTTAATAATCCCAAATTTATTTTTTTCATAATTAAGAGTAAAATTTACTTTCCATTTGTAATATTAAAAATTATTTAACGGGGGTTAATCCCAAATATAACGGTATTTTTTCATATTAAACTAGTATAAATCCTATAGGATAGACATATTTGGACCTTTTGTTATCCCATATTATAAATGATATTCATTTTTAATAAATTTTAATCAGAATAAATTATTCATTTTCTGTTGTATTAGGAAATTGCTACATGGTTTCTAAGTGGATTCCCTCCCAAACATATAAAAGTACGTCCACTTTCCTATCATATTCACACATACAAAGCATTTTTGTTCGAAAAAACACAATCCAAATTCCTTCCTTACTTCCTTAACCACTTCATATAGGACTTATTATTGTTGCAAAACCCTCTTAAAATGGATTTTGGTGAAAACCATAAGAGGACATCCGAAAAAATAATTGTAATTGTTAACCCGATGAATTTGTTTGGTTTCCTCTTCAGCCTCCTTAAAATAGTTTTCAACTATGAATAAATAATAATAATAAATCTATTTTTTATTCTATGATTTTATTATTATAATAAAATAACCTATGTCAATCACATTTCCATCGAATGGGAAATGAAATTATTGATTTTGTGTACAATGGACTACCTCCTCACGAAATGATGTAATTCATTTTCCATCACCACATCTCTAGGATATATATAATGGTGGATACAATAAATATCTATGATATTCATGAAATTATTATAATTTTTTAATTATAATATCACATATATGATCTTATATTTCAATAAGTTTGAAAATTATAACATCGCTCTTCAGTACGTGTGGATTACATTGTATATGCGTTTGAATGACTTAACATCTCCATGAGTAGTGTAATTAATTTTCCCATATATAATTATTATGGTTGACTATAAAAATGTATATAATAAGTATATATTATATTTATATCATTATTTACATAATTGTGATAATTTAACAATAATAAATGTAAAATGTAAAAAACTAACAAACCAAAACATTACTAAAAAACAAAGTAGTTATCACAAAGAACCATGCTTTTAATAAAGAATGATTGATAATTGAGTGTTAGAATAAGTATAAATAATAATATATGATTATAATATATATGATTATGATATTTTATAGATTTATATTACACAAATAATTATTATACAATTGGAATGAACATCTATGAAGATAGTTGAGAGTTGAGGTAATAGATTTTCATCTCACTTTTATTTAAGTGAGAAAGATGAAACATGAACACTTGTTTCATTTATGTCATTTATATTTTACCCATGAATTTATTTTATGATTATTCAAATCAAAATTTTGAGGATATAAATATCCATAAATGGTTCTTTCCTTCATGGGTGTTATGATTAAAAAACACTACAGTGGTAAGGTTATTTGTTGTAATTTCACTATTTCTCATGATTATTTATTATAATGCATCAAATGTTGAAATTTCTTTATATTAATCACAATAAAATCATTAATGTTATTATGAGTTGGTTATCTATATAAATTACATGTTTTAAATTAAATTTAATGTCTTTATACACTCAGAAGTTCAAAAGAATATTTTAAATGAAAAACTAACTTTATTTCTCTCTTCGGTCAAACATATTTTTTCTTGTATATCAATGTTTTTATAAAATTATTTTGAATAAGTTTTCGATTATTTTAAAATGATTTTTTTTTTTAAAAATGTCCAATTTTTTAATTTTTTATAATTGTTTTGAATGTAATTTTGTTTTCATTTTCTGAATGAGGCAGTTTTGTATTTTTACGAAAAATGTAAAAGGAATATTTATTTCAATTTATAATTTCTGAACATAATTTTCTACAATCATGACCAATAAATTATTTAAATATAAATTTACATGTTTCTTTATTTATTTTTTAAAAAATATTTTATTTAATAATAGTTAAAAAATTTATTTATATATGTTATTTTTGAAGTGAAAAGTATATTCTCCTCAATAACGTTTTCAATGACCTTTTAATTGTATTTATAAACAACAATTACAATAAAACATGATTTTAATTATGATATGATGGTGACATTATCCAATGATAACATACATATTCTTTATCTGGATGATATATTATTATGATGAAAATATGTTTATTAAACCATTTTCTTTTCCATTAGTTATTCTATGATAAAATATTATGAAATAAATTCATTTTAATTGATTTTGATTTGATAAATGTTTTGTGAACATATGGTTCCCATATGTCTTATTTTCATTATGTAATAGTTATGTTTATAAATATATATCCCTCCAATTCATTGGTTAATGATGGATATCTTATGAGATAAGTTAACCTAGTTCAATAAGGGTCTCTGTCTAGTATGATATTTTGGGGAGTGACCTCTGACTACAACTATGGTTTGGGGAGTTAACTTATTTATCTATGATTTCCTTATAAATGTTCCTTGAATACTAATTAAATTATTTTATATACTTATATGTATGAAAAATTTTATATCTTATACCAATGTTATTCTCCCACGGATTATGTTATTTGATTCCATTATGTTTCATGGCTTATGAACTATAAAACTTTATGATATCACCCATGATTATGATCATTTATATAATGGTTATGGTTTGAAAAATTTATATCTTGTTCTCAAATCCTTATTCTCATTTAATGTTTTCTTGAAAATCGATATCTCCCTTTTTAACCTGTACTAATTATCTGAGCTCCCCATTTCTTATAATTCCTTTCCATGGGTTATGAAGATATGTATTAAGTATGATATTTCTAAAAAGGGTTCTAGTTATGAAGCAATTAGTAAGATATCATATAGTTCACTTATGTGGATGTTTTTTATGCTTTTCACATTCCCATGATACAAGAACTATATGATTCTGTGGTGGATAATTATTTTTTATAATAAATATTCATCTAATAAGAAATAATATTTATGTAAAACATGTATTGATCTCCATAAAGACAGAAACTATGACTGATTTTATATATTTTATTTTTTATTTAACAACGGGGAAACCCATATTTCATCTTATTTATATGAAATAATAGATATATAAGTGAGGACCCCAAATTTATTTCGATCACAGAAAAATCAATAAATAAATAATTGAAACCCTTTACCATAGATCTTATGTATGTGTATATTATGGAAGAAGAAATGGATATATTGATAATTACTAGTAACTTATTTATAGACCAATAAAATATATTGATTTATTTTTTGAAGAATTTTTCTAAAAAATAGGATTTATTTTAGCTAATATTCTAGGCATCAATCCCAAAATTTACCTACATTCTGTTCTGTAAGAGGAAAATTACAGACCTTTTATACACGAAAAATAATAGCTAAATCCCACCATCATGGATTTTTTGGAGATGAAGATTAATAATATTTTATAGGACGATATCATCTGTCTGATATCAAACTCAAAATAGATCATCCATATTCCTATATTTCCTAATAAAACAGTCCTAACCATAGTGAGGAATAACCTAACTAAGATAACTCCTATGAAAATTTAGAACTATTGGATAGTTTTCTTATACTATAGGATGTTGAATCAGGTCAATAAGAAATATATAATCCAGATTTCATTAATTTACATTATATTATAGATACTAATAAGAAGATCCCACTATTATTTTTCAGATGATTTTTATGTCACTTTGATATCCCCATTTCTACATAGGATCAATAGAATACTACCTTTACCGATCCGTTTAAAAAAATTGATTAAAGAATAATTCTGTTTGTATTTTGAAATTACTTTGGTACATTTTAATATTCATTTTATGTATATATTCTAATCATATTAATGATTTCAAATAGGTATTTCTATATAACATTACTATTGTTTGAGATTCAACAGATAATTGATTGAAAAGTCTAGATGAAATTTTGTAAACCTACATTAAAGTGAACCTTATTTTTAGCTCTAAGAAGTGTCATATTCTGGGTGACATAGGAATAGTGATCAATAATTGAATTCTAAATATTGGAATTTATGTGGATAAATTAAAAATCAAAGTGATAAATTACTTACCCCAACCTACTTTTCTATGAGTAATATGTTAATAAATACGGTTTATTGAAAATTTCTTAAATATTATTATTCCCATTTATAGATTTCATTTTAAGTAATCTTATTTTGATTTTAATTTTTTGGTCAATGGAGTTTTTAATGGGTTATAGAGGAGATTAATAATCCTATAATGGATTCATACCCTAAATTGTGATAACCTTTTAATGGTACTTTTTAACTATTCCATTTTCGATATGGGAGTAGTTCTGTCTCAAAATGTTTAATTGAAATATCAATCCATTTATTATGCATCTAAAACCATTTATTCTAAAAATATTAAATACATAACCACTTGAATATAATTTCTCATATTTTCTATTTTAATATATCAATTCATATCATATGTTCTAATAAAAAAGCTTACAATGTATTATAATAATAATAAATTAAATAAATGATATAAAAGGTTGAAGAAAAACTTATATTGGTTAGATAGATTATATTACATCATTATCTCAATCTAGAGGCAATGTGATGGAATGGAGTTGAAAACCATGTTCTCAACCACCAAATCAAGAAAACAAACATACCATAATTTTAAAATATAGACCAATAACCATTGAATGACAACATTCCATGAGGGTAGTTATAGTTGATTAATGTAGATGATCCCATGTATGTTGATATGGTTTCCTATTTGGTAAATTCCCTTGCAAAATCTCTTTGATATTGCTAAAAAATTAATATAACTAAATATTAACCATAATTTAATATTTTGTAAGACACTTATATGTAGAGAATCTATAATGATCAAGTGATAAGGAGATGTTTTCACGTAAGTGAAATACAATCAATTTCTCATTTTTTTACACTGTAACTTGTGGAGGATACTACGGAATAAAAAAATAATATTGGGATCATTTTGGAATTTATAATTTATTGTAATATATTGTTAAAATATACACAACAAATTTTAATGAAAATTTGAAATGTGAATTTTCTAACAATATTTACAAGATATTCATTAAATACCAACAGTTTTTATGTGAAATGTTTTAAGAATGTGGAATAGATTTCATGTGAATATTTACCATTATATTTTGAAATTATTAAATCATTCTAGAATTCAATTATGTTTAAATATGGGTGTAATAACAAGCCACCAAGACTGATAATGTTAAAATTTTCTTTGGTCTTTTAGGACTAATATCTTTTGTAGGTTTGGCATTTTAACTCCAATATCAGTGTTTAATGAAAAACAAATTTCATTCAGAGCATGGTGTCCTTGATTAGGATGTCTAGAGTGGATAATAAAACATCCAAAACCTACCTTCCATAATCCAATGGCCTACTAAATGTAGCAAATATGGAGTTAAATAGAAATCTAGTGAAAACATTAATCTAAATAAAAAAGATTATATTTAACGGTTGGGAGAAACCATATTGAGTTATACTAAAATCTATGATGGAACCATTAGAATGAGTCTATATAGGCTATTTCAAAGAAAGAGTTATCCCTTACTTGTGGAGCAGCAACCCAATTCCCAATGGGATGTAAAACAAGTCAATTTAGGCCTACATAGTGCTGTAAAATGGTGAAATCAATTGTTTTATAAGTTAGATGAAATGAGAAGATATTCTTTTGAGAACTAATTAATTTATAAAAAAGAAAAATATCAGCTCATGAAAATTTGATCCAATTAAAATACCTAGATCTAGGGTACCAAGTGTTGGTATACAACATAAGAATTAATTGTATATAATGTAAACATCATTCTAGATGGACAGTTCCATTTATAGTTACTAATTCATATACATATTGTGTTCTTATTAACATTAGTGAATAAAAATATAACACATTAATTATTAGTGGGAATAGTCTGAAACAAATTCAGGGAATCCTGTCTCATGAGCCACTGGATGAGGTTACAGTTTTTCAACAAATAAATCTCTAAAACCATTAGGTTCATGCCGCTCCTTCACATTTGTTTGATTTTAGTGACTCCATTTAAAATAATATTACATTACAAATATTTTAGGATTTATTGAGGGACCTGTATCATTTAAGTGTATGATAGGGAACCTATATATATTAGGTCTTTAAAATTTCGTTTTTTTCATTATAGCTATTATTTTCAATTTCCGTGTTTTTATTTTTCATTTTGTGAGTCTATATGTGAAACCTGTTGAGAAAATATTGAATACCATAGATAATTTTTATTTTATATATCGGTGGTGGATCTAAGTTGTCCAATTTGACCACCTTATATAAATGATAAAATGATTTTTTTAAAAAAAATTCATTGTGAGGTAAATTCATGCAAAGAACATTGATTTGTGAATCTAATATCCGGACATAAAATCAAAAAACTTTAATCACTAACATATTCTGATTCTAAACATACTTTGAATTATTCATTACAGTAAACGTTTTCTTGAGAGAACCATATAATATTTGAATAAATATAAAATCTTGAGTATTACAATAAACAAAATTGGAGAATTTGAGGACATTGTGAATTACATTACTTAGGCATTATATTTATTAAAAATACCCTTTTTAATAAAAATTATTTTTATTATTGAATTTAAATTTAAACCATTTATCAATTGGAAAAAATGAATTAACTTTTTAGGAAGACACCTTACATGGAAAAAAATATATACCTTCCTATAGAATCTTAAGGATGATCAAGGTTAAATTAAAGTGTTGGGGAAGGTAGGAAATGTGTTTGATGAAGCTCTCTAGATAGTTCTATTTGAGATAAAAAATGATGTGGCAAAAAATTTATTCATCTACTGTTTTTAGTAAAATAAATATTGTAATTATGAAATTTTTTCTTCTATATCATTCAACTCAAGGTTAAGGAAATTAATAATTATTTTAAATCGAAAATTACATCATTGTATCGATAAAAATTCAATTCTTCCCAGAATTACAAAACTAAATTACTGAATAAACAACTCTAAAAAAGGTTAAATAAGGATGAAACATGTCATTTATGTAAAAACAATATCTGTATGTGACTTCTGATGAATCTATAGAGGTTTTTGTTGTTAAAAAAGAGTTGTATGGGGCTGAAACATTCTTTGAAAATTCCAATGTTTGTAAATCTATTTTGGAGACGATATTTGAATTATATCACATATTATTTTAGTTGAAAGGACAATGAACACATCAAATATAATTTATGTACTTCAAAATATATGGAAATAAATATCTAAAAAACCAAGATAGAAATTGAAGGCCCGTATATAACATCAAAATATAAACTAAATTGACAAAAATGGAACATGCTGAAAGATGCATAGAAATGAGAATATTTAATAATAATAAAATATAAAGGGGGTAAGGTACCTTATTAATAAATGGGGGTTGTGTTGAATCCCTTATCTAAGGAAAATGGAAATTATGCATTATTTTTCAAAATATATCAAAATTTCTAATATGCCATAGAATATTCTCATTAGAAAACACCAACATTCATTCCACAATACAACCCTAAAAATCCATTATGATATGCACAAATACATGAATCCTTGTTTTAGGATTAATAAATTCATAAATCGTATGGTGAAATTAAAATGAATATAAAAAAAATAAGATTACATAAAATACATACTTGATTTTTGAATGAAATATATTTGAAAAGGTAGTAATAAGAATGAATGAGAGGATAAAAGAAGATTAAGCTAATTGAATGTACTTAATGAAGAAAATGAAATCCATATCATGGAGGAGGTTGGATAACAAGATGGCCATAGTGTTGTAAGTGGAACTTATAAAGGACAGATTTTGATTTTTTTAACATTTTTTTAAGTTAACTCATCTTGGAGTCCAAGGATTATGTGTGGGGGAAATGAAATAGTCAATAAATTCATTATATTTTAGTGAAAACCAATTCATTTTATTCCTACACTTATATTTATTCAGTTATTTTTTGAAAATATTAAAACTATAGTAATATTTGATTAATTATGGAAATTGTTTTTCAAAATGTCAAATTTGAAAAATTAAATGTAATATTTAATTTATAAACTTAAATTAGTGGATCTATCTTTATTTTTATTTATTTATATGTTTTATGGTGATCTTATTAGGTTTAAATGGAATTTTAAAAAAACATTTGGAGTCTATAATCACATTATAGAATTGTGGCGAAATGGAAAATCCAAAAAAATTTACATCATCGATGTAGACTTCTTAAAATGAGTTCCCACATAGAGTAACTATAATCAGGTGTCGAAAAGCGCTTCCACTGAGAGTTGTCTATCACTAATTTGGATTTCCTTCCTTTGTTAAATTATAATACCAATGTTAATGAAGTGCATAATTCATCCAAAAGATTGTTATTGAGAATATGGAATTTTCAAATGGTTTCCCTTTGATTTCCCAGGAACCCTACATCGACCGATCAAGTGTTGAGAGATGATATGAATTTGATAAATATTTATTACGTAGATCTCCAATAAACTAATTTCTGATCCATGTAGAGTCTATTAATTTCCAAGAGGTGTTCATTTTTATATAGAGTTCAGTGATTTTGAAAAATATTTCCCTTGAGATATAGGTCAAATAAAACCAGTGAAGAACACTCAAACTCTAATATGAATATTATGGTTTCCATATTATTATCCATTTGATCCAAACACTATCTTCCAAATCATATAAATCAAATAAAATCAATTTAATTTCATGATTTTTATTTTCAGATAAAATTTAAATACACAAAAATGAATTTCATGGATTTCTTTGAGACAACTATAATAAAAGTAGTGGGTTTTCATGATTAAAAGGGGAAATATTATCAAAATTTTAACCAAATTAAAATTATTTGGTAGATGAGGATATTTAAATGGAGGAAGAGGATGAATGGATAATATATTTTATGGATTCTAGTACACCAATGTTTCTGTTATTTATATTTTTTATTGTTTTTATTTTAATTTTAAATTTTCCATATTTAAGATATATAATGAATTGACCTTCCTCACTTAGCTTTTTTACCCATCATAAACGAGGGTAAATTATATGTTATTAGAATTAGGAAAGGTATCCATCGTAATGACTGAGTCCAGTACATAAAAAATAACATTCACTTCTATTGATTAATTTTTTGTAGTTATTTTACGATTTTACTACAATTTTGTTCTAGGTTTCAAACATGTAATGTTTTTAATACTATAATTTGTAATTTATATTCTTGTTATAACTAGGAAATATTTATTTAATGGAATTGTTCATAATAGTTAGCGAGTGTCCAAAAATTACTATTATGTGTCTAGAATCGTTATGTTAGTTATGAATTTTCAAGGATCACCAACACCTAACAGGGTATTTAGTGGGTTTTAGGAATGGTTTACAGACTTTTCACACTCACATAATGAGAGATTGGCATATTATTAATCACTATAAGATCAGTTTCGATAATAAATTCAAACTAAGGGTCATTGGTGAATAAATTGTGATGTCTATTCATTTATCATTTAATATAAAGATAAGTAAAAAATTATTATTGGATAAGAAATAATTTAAAAGGAAAATTAAGACCTACGAAATAACATTCTTCATTAACTATTTTTATTACCTTTTTCAACATCTTTACTTTTTTTCAAAACAGAACAATTTACCCACACCCAATTTTTCTTAGGTTATACCTAATTTTTTATAAATGTTCTCTGAATTAAAGCCTAGGATTACCAATAATACTAAATTTAAAATAGGGGGAATAAATTACTTCTTATCCTCCCTTTATAGGTAGCACTAGGGTGACCTGGACATCCTACGCTTTGATGGTGACCGAGAAATTATCTTCTTTCTTGTTAGTGTTCTTGTATAATTACTTAAAAAATCCATGATTGGTTTTTATATCATATCAATGTCCCTATTGGGGTCATTTTTGAGAATTTATATGGGGTTTTGATATTTTTATGGATTTATTGGAAACTATGCCTAACCATCATAGTATAGAATAATTTTATCTTCCATGACATCTTTGACCTCTTTAATGATTATTAATGTGTAAAATGTGTGCATAAGATTAATCTTCATTAGAGAAGGTGTATATTAAGTGGATTACAATGATGAATCTATATTGTGTCCTCACATCAGGTGAAAATTATTTTTAGTAGGGTAGTTACCAATATCTAAATGATAGAGGTAATAAATCCTAGGGAATCTAGACTATCATGGGTACTTCCAAGATCTCTTACTAATGATATCTCTCAATAAGAAATGATTATGATGGCCCTTTTATGAATGTGAGGATGTATATGTAATTTTTAATATCATAGATGGAATGGGGTAACAACTGATTTGATTAGTTATTCACTGAGTATACAATGATCATGATAGACAAATTTTTATATTATCCTATCATGTAATGTTCTAACATCTGTATATATGAGTTATTTACTCTCTCCTTTATTCAAGTGAGATAGTATAAATGTATGTCACCTATGTTGGGGTTTTCACAAAGTAACATATCAAGTTTTAAACAACTTATATATTATATCATTAATGATGAATAATTGTTGAATAGTATACCATTTCATCCATTAGAAAGGGGTATTAATTAAGGAAATAATTAAAATTTACATTATTAGGCCTCCAAACTTCTTCTAGTTTAACTAAGTTATATTATATGTCATTAATGAAGAATCATAGAACATGCTATTTTTATAATGAACTTATTGTATTCAATTGACCAAAAAATTTTGGATGATTATACTACGTCATTCAATCATGATGAGGATATTTATATGTTTATTTTATTAGGATGAGGCACAAAATGATACTGATTGGTCTTAGTAATTTGAGGTGGCATTATTTTTGGATTTATATTGATTTTCATAAAACGCCTTAACTAATAACTTGAGAAAGATCATGGAAAGGAAAAAAGGTTGTTTTTTGATCCCTATAGGATTTAAATATGTTTTTTTATCAATAAGAATATTTAGGAAACCAATTCACCCACTAAAATTGAAAAAATCAACAAAAAATCCGAAAAACACAATAATAATAAGATAAATTAACAAGTTACACCAATATAATGAATTAACCAACATAATATAATATCTAATAATACAAGTTCAGTAGGGAATATATAGACAACATAGAAATAATATATAATAACGAAACTAGAAACAAGTGGTCATGTGTAAGTGGGGAAAAACACATACACCTCAATTAACCCCAAACCAAGATATCCCTGAACATATTTTTATAATCTAGTAGCATTCTAAAATGTAATATATTTCTATGAGATAAAAATCCTAATCATTCAGTAACAACTAACCCAATACATAGCCCTTCAATATAAATTCTACAACATGTAGGTTTAAAAATAAGGATACAATATATATTTTTTTAGGTTTTCTCCATTAATGCAATTGTTAACCAATTATCATGTAAATGCATCATTTTCTAAAAACTGAGGCTCTTTCTAAATAAACCACAATTATATTCCGTTAAAATTTTCATAAATTTTAGTTAAATTATATTTAACAAATATCATAAAATTAAATACAATACAATTTCAAAAACTATAAAAAAAATATATACCTTGGAATATATATTGTAGTCAAGGTTTTTTAGGTGTTTATGGAGAAATATCGAGTACAGACTTAACATAGACATAAATGAATAATTTTTCATGCATTAGAAAAAAATACTAATTGACAATCCAAAGCTACCAATATTTCCCTACTTGGCCTAACTAAGGGGCAACATCCTATAGGTTGACCAATGTCCCCGCATAGGGCTACTAGCCAGTTCATAATTCATAAGTAGTTCTCATGTATACTATAGTGACCCAAACTTTTTATAAATATATATTACAATGATTCAGATAAATATTCAGTTCATGCCACTTTGATCAACAAAATAATTATATTATTCTATTTCTTTTATAAACTCGGATACATTAACAACTGGTTCGTAACTGATCTATATCGTCTTCTAATAAGTCCTTTATAAGAAGAACCTTCCATAGAAACATCATTTAAAAAAAATATTCATAACCTCTGGAATTGAAACATAAAAACGGTGAGATGGGATTTTCAATAAACGTAATCAAATGACATATTAATGATCACGTAAGCATAAAATTAACAGAAGGGTGTGATAACATGAGCTTAACATTTTAAATTTACACCTTGTATATCATAGATCATAATATCAAGTCATGGAATAAATAATGGTAGATAATATGACATGAATAATAAAATAGTCGAATACAATAATGCATGAGAGAATAACATTGACAAAATACATTTAATTGTTTATAAAAAATATAACATTGTGAATGTGTGTAAATAGAAAAAGGTTCACTCATTATGTTAAGGACATGAAATCCAGACCACCCATAAGTTTATGGGCAATAAACATGTTCCACTCATGATATAATGGACCAGAAATCTAGGTATAAAAATATAATTATTGAACACAAATCTAGGTCCATACATAAACTTATAGACTTGAAAAAAAATCCATGTATAAAATTGTGAACATGAAATCAGGTTCACACATAAAAATTTCTACCTCAGGGGTAATACATTTTTAACCAAAGCATCGGAGGGAAATATAGGTCCCAAAAATCAAATAAATAAGATCATACATATGGTTTTCATAATATCGTAAAACATTCAACGTCTCTGAAATCATTAAAAGAAAATCATTTCATAAATCTTTCCTCAAAATATAACCAATGTAAATGTGAACTAGTTTCATCAACATCTTATCCTCATAAATATAAAACATACTAAAACTAAATAAGGGTGGTATCCTTTGACCATTAATATATGAAGTCATTTTTATTTTAAAAGTAGTTCATTTTTGATAGATAAATGATTCAGAAATATCACATTGATTTATTCTAGAGGTTAATTAATTTTCCATTTAAATTAATTCTGTATTAAAAAGAAAAACAAGAATAAATGAAAAAAAATAATTTTAAAATAAACATGAAGCATTAAAATTAAATATTCAATTAATTTATGCATAATGATTTCATGAAAATACTATCCATATGTATAAGTTAAAAAATATTCTTCAACAATTTTTTTTTTCAGAAAAACAAAAAAGAGAATAATTTATAAAATTAAAAAAATATTCATTTGAAACCATTTTGTAAAATGTTAAAAATGATTAAACATTATTTTAAAAAATATTTTGAGAATAATAAAAAGATTTTGAAATAATATTTTAGAAAACATGGACATGGATGAAAAATATTCCCTCACTCATACATAAAAATGAACAATCTTGAACAATGATGAGATTGGGAAATAAACCATAACAACATTGTTATATTTTGAATCATATGTCCCGTGAAACAAATAACATTATATGGATCTGTATTTTCCATAATTTTTAGGATAATAATCATTAAATATATTCATGATAAGTATATACACCACCCAAAATTAACACATAGCTTATAAGGCATATACACCTCAAAAATAAAATCAGAATGAAAATTCATTAACTTAGGCCTGAATAGTACTATACATGTTGGAAACACATATATAATAAATATAGATTTATTAAACACCTATTGAAAACCCTTAATTATATATTGTGAATAATTTTTTTTAATTGTATCATTTCTTCCTATTTGACATAAATTATTTATTAAAATCACGATTCTGGGTGATATCTGCTTTATTTGTCAAGTAAGAGTTAGTTTGTTAGATTTGGTAATTGTACTTGCATCATGGTTCCGTAAATATTTATTATTTCAATAATAATATAAATATAATATATATATACATTATTTTTATAGTAATCCATTATAGTTAGAGATATAAAACGAATTACAACATTCATTAAGACAGTAAACCATATGTATGCATGAAAACCATTTTAATTTTTCTAGAGATGGAAAAAAATAATGGTAAGTAACAATTATCATTTATAGAATAATTATTATACACATTATATATTCATAAAATCCATCCTTATCACCATCTATTTAAAATAGAAATTAAAAAAAATCGCGTCGCTTCGTGGAGGTGGTAGTCTATATTTACAAACGAATGACATTATTCTTTCCCTACAATTTGGTCGGTAAGATGGTTAATGACAAACCTACTCTTTATTTCATTTAAATTAATGGTTTATCAAATAAAATTACACATGATACAGTTCTGAATATTGTGAATTATCATTTCATTTATAATTTGGTGCAAATAATAACATTAAGAACATGGGATACAACAACTTTATTGAAAACTTCCTTAACAATATTCTAAAATTACAGGGCTTTTAAAACTACATGGGATAACCCGAGGACATATATATAGAAAGGAGTGATATATAAATACATATAATGGAATAAAAACATCATAACATGAATACGGTAATGCATTTTATACAGTAGGATTATTAATGAGAATAAATGGAGAGAGAATCATAATCATTAAAAATGAGGCATGATAATATAAAGGAAACAAGGGAAATGTAGAAACATCTTAAAACACCACAATATAAACACAGGACAATGATAAATTAAAATATATCATGATATAAAAATTACCATAAATTAATCATGTTTATTCCCTATCCCAGCATGATATCTCATGAGACTAAACATTACCCAATGCTTTGGAGTTCTATATAGTTCTTGTCGCACATGTCACTTCTATTTCATTCTTATGCTTATGTGTACCAAAAATATCATACAACATGGAATAACATTTCATCAGGTTTTTGTCCATGATCTAGTAGTGTGGAATAAATTTATGTAATTACCCAATAAAATATGTATAAGTGTGAAAATATTAACACCCTTTAATGGAATTGGGTGTAGGTACTCACTGCACATTTTTTTCATGGAATCTCATGGTGAAATTTTGGTAGCATAACCGGGTAATATAAATACTCATGGGAGGGATTAATGAGAAATAGATGGATCTATCATCACTTATAAACTATATAGGTAGTATGGGTTATGTGTAAAAACACACTCATGTATTAGGAACTGAATATAAAAGGGTGTAAAATGACGAAGATTCATGAATAAAGGGGGGGGATCCCTTACATTGAGAGTGTGACCACAAATGCTTTGGATTAGCCTATTAAGAGCGTGGGGGAATATTTGGAGGACTCTATAGACGGCTACAATGATTAATAATTTTCTATAAGTATTGTTATTTAAGAAAAATGGGAGCTTGGGTGGATTTATATAGGAAATTAGGGGGAATTTCTTTATTATTTCTCAATTATAGGTTTTGGACACTATATAATAATATAACAAAAAAATGCATCCCATTATTTTTTCTAGGATTTCATCCAAATGGTATTTAGTTTAATTATTTTATAAATCCAAGGGCTGAACACATTAATATAATTCCCTTACATTCGTGGAAGTGAGTTATACTCTTAAATAAATGAATTTAAAACCATTAAATATAATAATGGTTTGGGAGGATTCATCAAGGATTTATAAAATTAATCAAATAAAATAAATATTAAATTATTTTAAATTTAATACCTAAATCTGGTTGTTGATAACATTCAAAGTATTTATAACATCATTTTGGGTAAATATGATGTCAAATTACACATTTTATAGTATGAAATTTTGATTATCTCAGAGAACTATGAAAAACTAAGCATTGGATAATTTTGATGTTTTGATTCAAAAAATTGTTTTTCTTTTTATATAAATAATTTTCTTAATATATTTTTTTACACTATTAAATTAAAAAACAATATTTATTGAGAAATGATAGGTTTCTAGACAATAAAAGTCTTTGAACCCTTATAAAAATTACATTTGAATTAATTAAAAATATATGATAATTTATATTTTATAATTTTTTAATAATAATATATTATTAAAATCTTATTTACTTAACAAACCAATTAATTCAAAAAAATTCCTTAATTGTGATTGAATATAACAAAAAAGTATATTTGTTTTTTATTGATGCAAAATAAATAGCTTTTTTATAGTTATAATAATAACATGAAAATATATTGATTATTATATAAACAATGATGTACATACTCATATTTATAGGGTCATAATACATATATCTTTAATACACTGGCAAACAACCTTAGAGTGAGGTGTGTGATGGTGATAATTTCATGGGGTGGTTCAGCATACACAGTTTTGGCTGTGTTCTAGATGTGCTTGACCTTATCCCACAAATGGTTTTTATCATGCTTAAGTTATTGGAACATAGACTGAGACTTGTCAATGGAGAATCCAAGTAATTGTACCTCCTTAAGAAGTTTCAATAAATGGGCTTCATTGGGTATGACCCCCCTAGTTGTGGTCCTCACTTGCTTTGTCTATATCAGATGGATTTATTAAAACCCTATATATGTAATAATCATATGGTCACTAATCAAAAATTAAATTATCAATTGTAATTATACTTAATAGTCCTATAATTATGATAAGATATAATAAAAAAAATTATTTCAGGTGTTGTCTAAAACTATATTACATAATAAGAAATTTAATTTAATGACAAGAGAAATTTTATTTTAAACAGTTTAGGTTATTACAATATTCACCCTTTAGAAATTTCACCCTCAAAATGTTCATTTACCACAAAAAACAAAATGAAGGTAACTCTGTTTAATCACTTCCTCTAGTTGCTACATTTATTCTTTAAAATTTTGGTTTATCCACATCACCTTGACCGGGTGCATTATCTTATATTGTGGAACATTGTCTTTAAGATCTATGCACATTATCAGCTTCTCCTCATATGAGAGCTCATTCATGAATGGTATGACCTATGGATTGTGTACGTGTGAGGGTTCTTGTATGTAATTTATCAAGATAGATACATGGAATACATCATGCACTGGAAATAGGTGAGGTGGGATTGCAAGTTTGTAGGCAACTACTATGATGTGATCAAATATCTCAAAGGGGACAATGTATCATTGAATAAGCCTTACCTTTATCCCAAATCACATTACTTTATTCATTGGAGATATAGAGAGGAATAACATGTCTCCATCATCATACACTAGGTCTCACTGATGATTGTCTTTGTATAACTTTTGTTGACTCTAAGCTTCATTGATGTGATGTTGAATGCTCTTAATATTTTCCACAATTTCCTTGACCATTTCCAGACCTAGATGTTTGTATTTCTCAACCTCTTCCTATCATGAAGGTGTTATACACCACTACATATAAAGCGATTTATAGGGATCCATTTGTATTCTCAAGAAGAATCTTTTATTGTATGAGAACTCGACTATAGATAAATAATGATCTCATCCAATTTTGAATTCAATCTAGTATTCTCTTAACATATCCTCAAATTTTTGGATATTCCACACAGATTAACCAATAATTTTATAGTGGTGATACATGATGAAGTTCATATCTGAATTTAATGTATGTTTGAAACTCTTCTAGTACACATAGTTAAATCATAGATCTCAACCAGAAACAACCAATATTAGTTTTCCATGCACCCTCTCTATATATGTTTTGGATGCCCTCCATTGCATTAACCTGCTTTGGTCTCAGTTTCCTTTGTGACGATCAATGTTGGGAATGGTATGGAGTTAACATATAGATTTTGGGATCGTGGTTCATAGGAATTAGGGTTTCTAGATGCTGCTAGAATCGGCCTCTCATTCTTGGATGCCCAAAACTGCTCTAAGATATGGTTCCACCGCTACTCTCCTGGTGATGATGGAGTGATAGGTACACAATGTTTTACGCCAGAAAGTTTATAGTAATCATGTTTTATTTTACGGTCTCATTCCATCCATTTTCCAGGGTCTCATTCCAAACATTCTTTAGATATTTTCCTCAGTTTTGTGTTTCAGTTATTGGTCTTATTTGTTGATCATGGTTTATTTAAATTGGTGGTCTCATTTTCTGGTGACGTAGGTGGTGTTGGTGGATATAGGATTCAATGATGTCGTTTATTCAGGTTGTGTTAGATTATGTTTCGGCTGATGTATTCAATCCCAAAATGGTGATTCTTGTGAATATGCGACGATGGTGATGACGACCTCTTTCATTGTTGAAGATGTTTGGTCTAGGGGAATCTATTATTATTTTTAGTCAATGATGGTGTTCATCAGTAATGGTTATATGTGATGGCGTTGTGTCTGATTTTAGTGACAATGAAGGTTTCCAACATGCTTGTTTCGATCGAGTCATTTTTGATGAGGGTTGGTTTGTGTTATTAGGCGATGCTTTGGTTGTTTGGATGAATTGTTTTTGGACATGGGAAATTGTAGAGATGATGAAGATGTTATGATAGTGAGGAAAAACTATATTGGAAGGGATTGCTGGTAATTTGGTATGAATTGAAGATAGTACTATGAGGTAACAAGATGCAATAATCAAGGATCACACAATAATAGGCGACAAATGGGCCAGGACAGAATGATAAAGTCTAAATTTCGATTTCATTAAATTTACGACCATTATCGATATTGTGAACCTTGGATTTGTAGTGGAGCACTTGAAATGGGTGGGATATGAGTTATTCTTCATTGGAATCGTAACTGGTTGGATGTGTTTTTGGGTTTACACTTACCCTTAAAAGTGACAATATAAAATAAAAAATATGTATTGGGATGTATATTCTATGGTATCTTTCTTCATATTGTCCCACTAATAGTTTTCACAGAGAGCTCAATACATATTTTTTCTTCTTGGATGGGTGGATAAAGTCGATCAATGTGCACAATCCAACAACACCATTATCTCAGTATTTTATGGAACACATTGGAAAGACCCAAATCTCAGAACACATTCTTCATTATAATTGATCTCTGAGTATTTAGCTTTTATTATACATTCCAATTTCTTATAAATTCCCACATAATATATTTGATAATACATTAAACTATCCATAATGGATTTTCCAACAATCATTTTTAATGGATCTATGAGGTTAATTCCTTTATGATTCTCATGTCTATCATTCTCAAATGTAAGAAGATCAGATCCTTCTCAATTCTTATCAACGATAAAATTTCTTCATACTTTATACTTAGAGCATCCACCACTTTATTTACATTACTAGGATGGTAGTGTATTGAGTATTCATACTCCTTGATTAGCTCTAATCATATTCATTGGTGCATATTCCAATCTTTATGTGTTAATATATACCAAAAGATTTTATGGTCCATATATATTACACACTTCTATTAAAATAGATAATTCTATCCTATTGTTAAAGTGAAGATCGCTATAGATAAATCCATGTCATTATTTGGGTAGTTAGGTTTGTGAACTATAACCATCTTTGAAGCATAGGCTACGGATTTATCATTCTTCATTAACACACATCCCAATCCCTTCTTTGAAGCATTGCTGAATACCACAAACATTTCTCTACTTTTAGGTAAAGTAATAATGGGAGAAATGATGTGCATCCTTTTTCAACTCCTCGATTATTTATTCACATTAATCATTCAAGGAAGGCTTTACTCCCTTCCAAATTAGTTTGGTTATGTGGTTTGAAAATTGTGAAAATTTATCATAAATAAATGATTGTACCCATATAATCCAAAAAAACATTGAATATCAGTCTATGATTTTTTCATAATCCATCCTACAATTGCATCCATTTTTTGAAGGGTCGATTGATATCCATTTTCTTATGATGATATTCCTCAATAATGAGACTCAATTCAACCATAACTCACATTTATTGTACTTGTAATAAATATTATCCTTTTGAAATGTTTTTATAATAGTTCTCAGATGCTCCACATTCTCCTCCTTGGTTTTTTATAATATTAGAATATCCTATATAAATACTACCAAAAATATATTGAGGTAATTTGTAAAGACTCTATTCATCATATCATTTAATATTTTTATATAATTAGTGAGTCTAAATTGAATTAATATGAACACATAGAACCCATACCTTGTAAGAAAAGTTGTAATGGGGATATCATCCTTCCTCGCCCTAACATGGTAATATGATGACCAGAAATCCACCTTGGATAAGTATTGTGCACCATGTAGCTGATTAAAAAATCAAATAATCCATTTCTAAGGATACTTTTTCATTGTCATATTCTTTTTGATCCCACAATAATCAATGCAAAGATGAATTGACCAATCCTTCTTCTTGATGAAGAGGACATGTTCACCCCTTGGTGAAGCACTTGGCCATATTAATCCTTTCTCTAGATTCACTTATAGTTTTTTTCTAGCACCTCAAATTCATAAACCACCATTCAATTTGGATTCTTAGATAATGGAAAATCACGAGGTATATGCTATATTGAATATTTAAACTCTCAGCTAAGAGAAAGACCAAGAAATTTGTAAAAAATACATATTCATATTCCCTCATTGTGGGAGTATCTTCAAATATGATATTTAACTTAGTCTCAATCATTAAAGTTAGATAGACATTGTAATAGGGAAATAATATTCATACTTAATAAGTTGGTAATAAATAAGGTTAATCCTTATCCTTTTACTTGTACAGAATCAGGGTCAATTCACAATATAGAGAGTGAATTCGTTTACATAGAAATTTATGTTGGACATACATAGGGAAAGAAAACCCATATCCAGAATTTAATTAACTTCAACTTAATAGAGTATCACAAGGTTAAATAGGAAGTTAATCCCATAAAGTTTGATAATGGATGAGTTATGTACTTGGGTTTCAATAATTTCTCCATTTCCCATTTTCACCAATAGCTTTACTTCCATTCATTATGGTGATTTTTAATAGTTCTTTTTAACATTCATGATATGAAGGAATAAATAAATCTAGAATTGAAATGCATGTTAATGTACATTCACTATTATTTATTTAATAACTAGAATACCAATAACCACTTCATTAATAGAATCCACCTTAGCTATTGTGATGGAAAAACCTCACCATTTATTCCTTGAATATCGTTGGTTGTCACTAAAGACCATTGACTTAGTGCATTGGTAAGTGAAGTGTCTATGTAACATGAAGTTGAAATAATGAAAAATGTGTTAAGGGTTGACCAAAACATTACTCTCCTCCAATTAAATAGTTGGATTCTTTTAGCTAAATTTGCTAGCTAGGAATCCTTCCTCCCTACACCTAAATCATTTCTTTATCCTCATAGAATCTTTTTGGGGTTCTTCTTTCCACACCATTTACAAGTGGGATGATTAAATTTATAAGAACCATTATATTTCTCTATTAAACTTCTTAAAATTAAACTCCCTTATCTAATTCATATCCCTATGATACTATTAAGACTCACTGATCTACATTTTTTATTTTAAGGGAGCATCAGAAAATCTCTCTATAGTGAACAAAACCTCAGATCTCTAGATATTTTCATTGAATAAATTTTATCCCACCAAAGAAGTGGTCAAACGAGCATTTGGGGGTAATGAAAAAGCTAGAGGTTTATTATGCATGTATTCTGATGTTTTCCATGAATGTCTAGTCATATTTATCATCCTTTTCCAAATTGAAAATGTATACCTTTCTATTTTAAGTCTAATAGAGGGAGGAATATATTTTTCAAAAAACATTTTATGGAATTCCTTCCAACCCATCACTTTGATATCTTCCTCAAAATTCATATTTTTGATCAATTTCCACAGCTTGTCAACCTATACCACCATAAAATAAACATCAAATAGGACCTTATCTTGTTCATGACATTTAATGATGGAGAAGAACATCTCAATGCTTTATATCCATTCTTTCATAATTAAGGGACTAGATGATCCATTGAATGTCAGAGGACATTATCACATAAAGGAATCAATTACATATTGTTGTTTCTTATGGGGATTTTGGATCTCCTCCTAATATAGGATTCTATTTTAAAAATGATACATCTGAGAGATTATCATCCCAATGTTAATGATTCACGCTCCCATTGGGTTGGGCTTCTCGTTGGGGTGATCATCACATTTCCTATAACATTGGTTGTTTCCCTCATTCCACCTATTTATGTCCATTAGATAGAATAAAAAGGAAAATTATGGATGGATAATTATAAATTATCAAACATAGAAATGTGGATCCAACTACATAAAATGGATAGCATATAAATTACATGTATTTTATTAACTTATGAATTTCTACAGTTCAAAATATTTTATCCGTGATTTATTTCCTAACATATATTCTTATAAGAATTTTTTTCCAATGATAATGGTCTATAACAAGCTTATGAATTCAATAAATAATATCCCATGTGAGTTTCAAACATCAATTAAATAAATGACCATTGTTGTGCACCAGGTTCCAATCGATTCTTCATCTACATAGTGTTTTCGGGTTTTACCCCTATATATGAATGTGCCAGAGCCTCATCCACGTTTAGTATCCAAAAAGGATTTATTTTTTGGAAAAAAATATAATATATACATATCAAAAATTTAGTTTTTTTATTATACCAAGTATTATCCCAAAATATTTTGTTAGAGATTTATAATCCTAATCCCAAACAATAACTGAACCTTTTTTTATACCAACTATGAAAACCATTGTCATCATTAAATATTAAATAAATATTTATTACATAAATGTATATATAATATATCTAGAAAGATCAATAAATCTACTTTTTTTTGTTATTTAGTAGATAGAAAACTATCTTGAACATGGGATACAACTGCATTATTGAAAACATCCTTTAGATGCTTCTAAAAGTCCATGGCTTTTAAAACTGCAAGGGGAAACCCTAGGACATACATAAGAATGGGATGATCTGTAAATAATAGTAAGGGAATAAACATGGAATAACATAAATAAGGTAATAAATGTTAGAAAATAGTGATATCAATTGGAATAAAAGGAATGAGAATCATAAACTTGAATAATGATTAATGATATAACATGATAACATAAATGAATCATAGAGAATATGGAAACATAAAAAATAACTGTATAAAAAACATAAATCAAGGAAAAATACCATGATTTCATGATTGAAAACATCTATTAATGGAGTCAGGTTTAATCTATATCCCAATATGTTGAATCATGAGGAAAAACATTACCCAATTAATTAGTGCTCTATATAATTTTGCGTGCACCCATAACTTTCATTTCATTCTCATGTTTATGTGTTACACATATATCATACAACATTGAATAAATTTTCATCAAATTTTATTACATGATCGAGGAGTATGGAATTAATTAATGTAAGTACCAAATGAAATAATTATATGTTCATAAAGGTGAACACCCTTGATAGGAATTCAGTATGGGTTTTCACTATACTTTTTTTGGTTTGGAATCCCATGGTGAAAATTAGACATATTAACAGGGGCACATAAAAGTTAATGGATGATATAAATGTGAGATAAATGGGTCTCTCACCATTTTTAAATCGTAATTTTAGTATATAGGATGTTTAAATTAGACATCCCACCATTAAGAATTGATTATAAAATGGCATTAAATGAAAAAAACACTTGAATAAAGTGGAGAAAGGGAGGATCCCTTACCTCTAGAGCGTGACTCCAAATGTATGGAAGGATTCTATTTAATGCTTATGGGTACAATCGTAGAACTCTATAGTGGGGAGGTCAGTGTAAGAATGTTCTACAGGCATTTTGAGTGAAGAAAAATGTAAAATTTAGTGAATTTATATAGGAAAGGAGTGGGGGTTTCTCTATTATTTCCAAAAATTAGGGTTTGGACTATATATAATAGAAACCCCAATAACCCAAACTGTAATTGGCATTATTCCCATGTTTTTTTTATCAAATTAGATTAATTTTTATTTATGTTCAATTTCGTAAATTTTTAAAATAACACCATTACTTTTATTTATGCGAGTTACTCTTAAATAAATGATTTTAAAACCATAAAATATATTAATAGTTTTGGAGGACTCATCAAGGAATTATAAAATTAATAAAATAAGCATAAGATAAAATTATTTTAAATGTAATAAACAAGTTGTTTTTTATATAATTTATATTTTTTATTACATCATTTTGGGTAAATATGATGTTATAATGTACATCATATATTTATATTATATTTATTTTTTACTTGAAAATTTGATTGTCTCTGAAAATTATGAAAAATCAGCCATTAGATAATTTGTAAATTTTAATTCCAAAAATAACATTAATTGTATCTAAATACTTTTCTAAATATGTTTATTTACACTTTTAATTTAAAAAACGACATTTATTAATAAATGGATGTTTTTTTGGAAATAACAGTATTCAAACACTTATAAAAATTACATTTAAAATTATTGAAACTCTATGATAATTTATATTTGATAAACATAGTTTATTAATGATAATTTATTAAAGTATAGTTTATTTCAAAAATATATTAATTAGTCAATGTAATTTCCTTAATTGAATTTGAATATTACCAAAATATGCTATTTTTGTTTTATAATACCTAATTAAAAAATAATTTATAAAATAATAATAATAGGATGAAAATATATGAATTATTCTATAAAAAATAATGTACGCACTCATATTCCAAGAGTATGATACAAATCATTTTAATACTCCAGCAAACTTCCTAAGATAATGGTGCACGATGATAAGAAATTCATGGGGTGGTTCATCATACATGGATTAGGCCGTGATATGGATGATATTGAAATTCTCTAGTAAACGGTTTCTCTCATTATTAAGTTGTAGGATATCATCTTGGTCTTGGTAAAGGGAAAATCCCAGTGACGTTATCACCTTCAAAAAGTCTGATAATTGGTCTTCATATGGTACGATCCCCCTTGTTGAGGTAATCACTTCCTTTTTCTATGTCAATTGAATTTATTAAAACCCTATATTTATACCAATCACGTGATCACTATTCAAAGGCTATATTATCAACGATAATGATTATTAAGGGTTTTTAAATCTTATTAGACATAATAAAAACAAATAATTACTTGTGTTTCTTATCACCATATTATATAATAAGACAATTAAATAAATCACTTGGGGAATTTTATTTATTAAAATTGAGTTCGTTACATGGTCGATAAGATATTATCATATAAGAAGTATAATTATATTATAAAAATAATACATTAACATTAAACACATCATAATACCCATCCATAAAATATGATGATAAAACATGTGTTGTATCACTATGTGGATATGGAAAGTCGTATGTATGTACGAGCAATACTTTCACTTATTATTTGTTGGGAAAGAGGGGGTGTACTGGTAATTTCATAATCATAATAAAATTTCAAAATATTTAGTATACTTAAAATATTATTTAATTATAATTGTTATAGATTTATATAAGTTAATAAAAATTACAAAATAAAGAGATCTG
The DNA here is from genome assembly GCA_963277665.1 of Viscum album. Classification (NCBI taxonomy): domain Eukaryota; kingdom Viridiplantae; phylum Streptophyta; class Magnoliopsida; order Santalales; family Viscaceae; genus Viscum; species Viscum album. Next base: position 36,411,716 of record OY728149.1, on the reverse strand, counting down.
TTTTGGATATTACAACTTCTTAGAAATGATACCTTTAGATCTCCTCTAAAGGGCTCTAGCGCTGGTCTTTGGAAAATTCCAGAACCTACAAAATATGAATACAGAATTTCATAATATAATTTTCTAGAGGATGTTTGATCTAGAGGGTTCAGTGTGGAGTAAATATGTGAGATAGGAAAATCCATTTTATAATTGAGATGAGGGGGAACCATTCAAATTTCAAAAACGAATAAAATACAATAAGACTATTCGAGGAAAATATTTTCCCAAATAAAATTTAAATAAACATGGGTTAGAATTTTTTTACCATATATTTTCCTATTTTTCTTTATTTCATATTTTTATAATTATTAATTAATTTAATATAATATTATTTTCATAATATTTCATTATTGTCAATTTTGATTCAATTGATTGCATTGAATTTAATAACATCATAAAAATAGTTAGAATTGAGAAATATTATTTTAATAAATCCCATACATTTCAATTTAATCCATTAAATTCTGGTATCACTATAATTACCACAATTTATTATACTTTTAATATTTTTAACCTCATTCTTATTTTCAACTAATTTAATAGGTTCTGTGTTAATGTTGTGTAAGATTTTAAGGTAATTATTTCTTCACGAACAAATAAAAATAAATTTTAAAAATAAATATAAACATTTAAAAAAATTATATGAAATCATATATTTTGGCTAACCCAAGATTAAAAATAATGTACATATTAAAAACAAGAGTGTGACTTGTTTGAATTTTGTTGAAATAAAATATTATAAAGGTCATTATCACATATAAATATAAAAAGTGTCATATTATATAAAAGAGGATAATTATGGATGTAATTAATCATAAAAAAAATTAGCGAGTGTTTGGGTCATTTAATAGTAATTATCATTCTATTTTTAACCTAAATTACCAAATTTATCCTTATGTTGTAATGAAATTACTATAGTTACTATTCTTATTTACAAAAAAGGTAAAAATATACTTAATTTTTACACATTAATTCAAATTATGGAATACATTTTTCAATATGAAAGTCAATTAAGTGATAAAATTAATATTAAAAATAATCCCGCAAAATGCAATGAAAAACAATTTTTTCAATGATTTGGTTTTAAGCCCCATAAAGAACATATACCGAAATAAAATACAAGGTTAAACAAAACAAACAAAATCTATTATATATAAATATAAAAATTATTTTCATATAAAATAAAAATTATATATGTAATTTTTAATATAATGAAAATGACTGTTTTATAAAAGGCTACATTTTTCACTGTTCCCTAAAAATTAATCTTTTCTGAAGATTCCCCCAAAATAATCATAAGTAAATTTTAATATTATTAATTCAAAAATTATGTTGAATTTTTTTGAAATATTTTATAAAATTATCAAATATTATTTTTATATTTACTTATAAAAAGAAATAAAACCCATTTTTTGGAGAACATATTTTTGGAGAATAAAATTACATTACTAATCTAGGTTATAAATGCCATAATAGTAATATTTAATAGTTAATTTTAGATATAGTATTGAGTGTAATAAAATCTATCAAATAGATTAAATATAATGGAATCAAATTCATAAAATATCAGGTTTTTACATTCTTATCCATTAATAAATTTTATCATTGAAATTTTATCTTTTACTTGGTAATCAAAGGTTTTACATTTGAAAATTTATTTTCTGGAAACCCATATTATAAAAAATATAAATAAAAAACCACATAAAAGATGTATATTTAAGTAATAAGTTCATCTGAAAAAAAAATTCTTCTAAAGAGAAGAAAATATATGGGATGTGAAAACAAAGATACGAGAAAAAATACTCCCAAGGATTGATAAAGAGTGACAGTGATCATGTCTAGGAGAATGTTTACATATGGAAAACTATAAATCCTTTTTGGGTTAAAAAACCTTTAGTTTCTTTGTATGAAAATTAAATAGATAATATTTATATTTCAAGTTCTTTTTCCTAATATCGATATAGATATTTGAGATGAATTTATTCCTTATTAAAAAAATTTAATGAATAATTAGACCCATAATCCGTTCATTAAGCCATTAAATATGTACAAAACTAAAATTGTTCGTATCGTATTTGTTAAACCATACATTAACCTCAAAAAGTAATATTAACATAATCTATTTAACTATTTTTTTACCTGAAGTCTCATCTATAATATTAATGACCATATTCAAAACCAAGGAACAATTTCATATCAAATCCTTCCATGATCAACATAACAATAATTTTAATTAATCATAACGTCTCATACAAAATTTCTTATACCTTGATCATATTTTCACTTAGGTGTACTAATCATTTTCAATATGGTCAAAATCATATATGTTTCTATGAGATATTTCACTATTTATTATTTAAATAATCTCTAATATTAGAAAAAAAATTCATTGGAGGATTGGGTCCATCCTTTAACACATAATTGATCATAGGTTGATTCAGATTAAAAAATATGACCTCTTTATTCTAGAAATCTATATATAATCTATGTAGGGAGAGATAATCAATTCTCATGACCGCATTAATATTCACTAAAGCATAATTTTTTCATCAGTCTTATTCATACAAATTTCATCATTGAATCCCTTATTATAGAGTGGAGGATTAGTATTCACTCACTATCATGATTTACTTCAATTGAAGTAATTTAATAATATTTCATTTTTTTCCTTTGAATTTAGTGATTTTCATTTGTTACTATCCTCAATATCTATTGTATTTGGAAATCGATTCACGTAGTTCCCAAAATATTTTAATTTATAGAATAGAAGGGTCAGTGATGAATTTTTTTAGAGACCCATCTCTATTCATTTCATTGAGTACAATCTTTATAAAACTATGAAATTATTATTTCTAAATGTACAAGATTCCCACAGATGATTAATTTTCATGTTCCTTTCTAGTATTCAAATGATTTATCCTTCCCATATTTTTCATAAGTACGAGTTTGGAAGTTTTATTCCCTCTATTTGACAAACCAATGTTGTTTCCATGAAGCCCTATCTTCCTTTTCTTATCATCTGAACCATGTGGGGTTGTTGATTCCATTTACACTTTCAGTTCATGTTGAACAATATATTTATATCGTCCAAAGTCCCTTATGGTTAATTCATGTTAAAGACATGGTTCCATACTAATAAATAATAGATCAATTTTATATTTAGGTTTGATGATAAAAGGTGAAGTATACCTTGAAATTATATTAATATTTTCCTCATAACCACTAATAGATTCGCCATCATTCTTCTTGAGATCTAAAAATTCCTTCTCCTTTTTTATATATAATAGGAGGGTGGTAATTACTAAAAAATTTACACTTAAACTCATCCCATACCCTGGATCTAATTTCCTCCACCTTCTTCATCTTCTTAATAACGTTCCACCATTTATTTTATTCTCCTTCCAAATAATAAATATCTTGGAAACTTTTTCATGGTTTCATCACATTATAATGGAAAATATCTTTTATAATCACAATTATCCATTTCATACAATGCAATTGTAATACCCTAGGTAAATAAAGAATATTAAATTTTATATTTATCCATATTTGTGAATAAAATATTAATATTACTTTAAAGGGGATGTTATGCTCGATGGCGTACCCAATACGCAACAACGAGTTTCTTGGGAATTTTACGTTGCACTCTAATAATAAAATAATATTATTTTAAATGGTAGTTAAAACCTATCTGTTGTAATGGCGGGAATGGACAGAACTAACTACAAAATGATTATATATGTTTATCAAATATTTTTACTCTTTACAATAAATATAAGAGGATTAAAAATGAGAATGAATCCAATTCTAAGCCTAGACATTCTAATATTCTTTAAAAGGTCGATTAACCACCTTATGAAGGTGAACCTCTTTCAAAACCACTTTTTGACCATTTTATGTGTTATATTTGACAAAATAAAATTCTTATTTAGAATCGGGACATTAAAATTTACTTTGTGTAAATTTTTGGTATCTTTCTGATAAGGTTCATTTTTTAATAAATAGTAAAAAATGTGGTATTTTAATTCAAAAACACTTTTTAATCTAATTTATTTATATGATTATATTATCTTTTGAATTTTTTTAATGTAAAATTAGAATATATTTTTACCATTTAATCCAATAGTGGTCGTTGGAATTAATTTCACTTTGAAATTGGACTTAAACTAGTGTACATTTTTGATACTTATTGTTTCATAAAAACACGCTATTTGCTCTGACAGCGGGAATTAATTATTAAATTAATTAATGAAACTTATATGTTTTTAATTTTTTAAAATATACACCACTTTTTAATTTGGAATATAAATATAGCTTAGGGTGATGTTTTGGTTTTTTTCTGGAAAACTTCAATTTTTGATGAATAGTGAAACCACTAAGTGGTACTTAAGAAACTGATTTTTTGTTTAAATGAAATTTTACCACCTATATGATTTGAATTTCAAAAATCCGACATACATGGTTTTCATTAAGAAGTAAAATGTTGTTCAATTGTATTAAAATAATTTTTTGGTGAATAGTAACTTTTATGTTTTTAATCACGATTAGAGGTAATTAGTGTAGTTTAAGGTAAAAATAATGATTTAATAATATGAGATGAGCTTGACACATGTCCTACACTCATTGGATGTGTCATGGCCGACCAAGAAAATCCATGGATCAACTTGGGGACCCCATGGAGCCACTTTGGTTTGGAAATTACATAAATAACGTTTTATTTAATGTTAAAGTAAAAAACGACACAAACATGAGATGTTTTACTAAACAAATTTTTACATGGGGTTATACAAGTCCGATTTTTGACTATAAATATTCATTAGAAAGATAAAATGATTTCCTATATCATGATATTTTTTTATAACTTTTATACATTAAATAAATAAAATTATTTATGACATCATAATGATGCATCGATTACCTCATTAATAAAGGATTTAAATTAAATTCAAATATCATGTAAAATATACGACCTACACGTGTCCAAAACCTATTTTATTGGTGGATTTAGAAACCTTATCACCTTATCCTCTAATTATAACAATGTGGGAACTTTTAAATCCGAAACCCATTTTCAAATAAAGTAACATTTCTTTACTTTTCAAGAGTACCTCTCCTCTTCTCTTATAAAATGCCCCCACCTATACCTCATTACCCACACATCCAAAGCTTTTGGCTCGGACAACCCCTACTCATTTTGTCTCTCCACATCCCTCTATTACTTCTAGAAGCCTCATGTTGGGAAGAAGTCTTATCAAGGAATCATTTGAACTAAAATCAAAAAACGTTACCCGATTTTAAGGTAATGTCTTCACTTGTGTTCTTTTGTTTTATTTTGTTTCTAACAACCCCCTAAACTCTTTTTATTCATTTATTTTGTAACAAATCTAGTATCTTCAATATACTAGGATGTTTTTATAAGAATCATTCGAGCTAAACATACACACACCTACATCAAATGGTTAAAGAACATACTGTTTCTATGGATGGCGAATTTCTGCCTCACGAAACGATGATTGTTCAACACTCATATAACAGCTTAAAAGGTGGCCATTAAGATGTCAATATATTTATATATGATATATAATATGTTTATGTTTCTTTATTATTCTTTTTTTTCATACCTTTATGGTTTCCATTGTGGGTAAACACGATAATTTCATTTTTGGAAGTGCGGACTATCGTCCCCTCAAAGTGATTTGATTCGTTAATGCCATATGTGGGATGTATAAAGGATGGATTTAAAGTTATTATATATGATTTATGTTACATATAAATGATGAATATAATTCTGTAATTAAAATATACATACCTCTAATTTGGTTTTAATTCCATTAATATGACATAGAAATGAATGTAGCGTTCATGCGTACGTATGGCTTACCATCTCCATGAATGGTGCATTTCATTTTTTACCTCTAAATGATTATTTCATATTATAAATACATGTATATTATGGATATATATGATATATATGATATCAAAATCATGAATATCATTCTGGATATAATGAAAATTTGACCACACGAACAACATGTAATTGTAAGAAGTCCACTTTCGACTTAAGAACCAAATATCGACGAAACAATCATTATTAACATAAATGATTACATAATGTTTATAACATGGCAATAAGTGATATGAAAGGAATAATTAACTTGAAAAAGGTTTTTAATAAAGTTTAAATTAACTCAAGTTTATTATTCAGGACTTAAAGAACGATCGAGTCAAGTCGGACCCGAGGTAAGGGATCCTACTCCTCTCTTTCTTGTTAAGTACACTCTTTTATGTAATTCCTTTTAAGCGCATATTTCTTGTGATTGGGATGTTCTTTTATATTACACTTACTGTAATTTTTATGTTCATATGACGAGAGACCCTATTCTCTCTCATCAATCCATTTTGGATGTATTGAGTGGCGCCGTTAGGCTGTCGAATTTCCGTAAGAGATCTAACCTCTCTCTTTCTTTTTAAGTACTCTCCTTTATGTCACTTCCTTTAAGCTCCTCTTTATTATGATGGGGGATGTTCTTTTATATCCTTATTTCTGTATATTTTATTGTAATATGATGAGAGACACTATTTGATCTCATCAATCCATTTTTGGAAGTTTTAGGTGGCGCCGTTAGGCTGCCGAGTTTTCGTAAGGGATTTTTCATCTCACTTTTATTCCCGTGAGATTTATTCTACGTTTTCCACAATTTCATTTGAGTGGTGTATGTACTGACCATTATTTTACTCATTGTGTATTATACTTACATTTATGAGTATTTACATCAATGTTGTATTGTCCTTCTTTCATGGTGTGTATGTTTCGAAAGTTACCCATGTCGGTAAGGGAACCTTTCACCACTCCTATTTTTAAAAGACTTCTTTTGTTATATATTTTAATTAACATAACATTATGTTGGGATATGTTCATATATATCCTTAGTGATTTAAATTTTAGGTCCAAGTGATGAGATACCCTTTTTATCTCTCATCAACTCATTTTCGGAATTTTGTAGTGACGCCGTTAGGTTGTCAAATTTTTGCAAGGGAACTTCTTAACCCAATTTTGATTCTTTGGGATAAGCTTGTACTCCTTGAATATTTCGTTCTATGAATATGTGTGAATAACCTCTGATTGGTTTACATTTATTATCCACTTATATTTGGTGTATTAGTTTTTCACACATAATTATGTAACTGATTTATCCTTAATCCAAGGATATCATCATTGTATGGGACTTCGTCTCAATCTCCATTCATTGAGTCATATTTTTTTTATACACAAACTTCTTTTATATGGTGTATAAACCCTTTTGACTTTTACGTTTATTCAAATGGAATCATTTTTATACAAAACGTTTCCTAAACGACAAAAGGGAATGTTTTTGTCGTACGTATGCGGTGACAACGACTTCTCCGCCACCGTGACCATTATTTGAGTTTCGGCTTCCTCTACAAGCCATACCTTTTTTGAAAGAAAAATAAATACCATGTTTTACTTTTACTTTGTTTTGGTATTGAAAATGGTTTTCATAATGTTTTTATATCAAATTTTTGTATTAATATCTAGTGATTGAAAGGTGGATTGTTATGTTTCCTTTATGTATGTTTTATGTGATACGATTATGTTGAGGTTCTTGGTCATTATTATGAAGACGGGTGGTTCCGTGAAAAACTATGGGTGGGTGAGCCCGATATAGCTCTCCAATGAATTGGGTAACGTGAAGGAGTGAAATGTTAAGGTTTCTCCGAAGAGATTTAGGGAATATACTGTGGTGGGTATTCCAAACGTAACCCAGAGGGTTACTCCCTACATAAGAATGTAATGAATTCCTCATGTTACCTTTTATGTCATATGATTTCTATGATTTTTTCATGATTTGATGAGGTATGTTAAAGTGACTATGTTTTATGGGTAAAGTATGATTTCATTCTTATGTATCTATGAACTCATGTTTCCTTTCGATATTTTTATATCCCTTATTGAGCTTTTTATGCTCATCCCATGTTTTTTTGAAATGTTTTTCACAGGTCAAGGGAAAGGTACATGATATGATGATAGTGTCAAGGATGTGTCAAGAAAAAATCCATGTTTTATTTAAATATTTTTCCATTGATGGGAAAAAATTAATACTATATTTATGTAACCACTTTGTTTAAATGTGTAATGTAATGCATGTTTGATGATCTAATTCTCTAAAACTCTAAAACTGAAAAGATCCTCAATGTATAATTTTGTATTAACTCAAGATTAAGTAAGGATTAAGGCTGGGGCCTTATAGTTGGTATCAGAGGTCAGTTTAGATAACTTTAGAGGTTAGGGTATTCATTAAGCATAAGTGACATTACCATAATGAATAGGATTTCAGAAAGAGTCATAGATTTTAGATAAAGTGAATGAGTAAGTATATATTAGTGTTTATATTCCTCATTAGTACTTAATGATTTTGTTCATATACGCACACTGACATTTCTGTTTTTAGTAAATGGATGGATCAAGTAGGCAAAAAAGTGACAATGGGTTTGATGGAAACTGTGGTGGTTCTCTGTTTAAGAGACTGGGGGAAATGGGGGATTCGCTGAGGAATCTCGTGGTTGTGTTAATCCAACTATCAAGGATTTATGATCAACCACTTGAACCTTGGTGAGTTCTCTAATGCATCATGTACGAGATGACTAACTCGGTGTGGAAGTTCAGGTAATAATTACAAAGGTAACCATTAGGGTTTATATGATCCTTACTTTTTAGGTAATTATGGGTTACTCTATGATATGAGGCTAAATGAAAGGCATGAGATAAACTTGAGGTTAAAATATGTTATTATCATTTTTTAAGATTTTATCTCTTTTTGGGGAATGTTTTAAGAATTATTTGGTATTGTAAAAAGGGACAACACATAGACCGTGTGACAACCCGTCGCATTGGACAATGCTATGGGAATCAAACCTACAGCCAAAGTGCAACTGGTATTTATCACCTACCACTAGACTACATGAAGTCCCTGGTTAGTTTGACTAATTCTTTTTTAGTTAGAAGATTTTAGGAATCAAGAGTATGTTTATTTTGGGTTATCTATGGAAATTACTAACCTATCATGGGGGATATTTGATTAGGTTAATTACTTTTCAATACGAGACATTAATAGCAATTGATGTTGTTTTGAGATAAATGTTACGATTTAACTTGGAAGACTATGTGACTAAATACTTCAAATATTTAGGTTTCAATCTTAGTTTTCTTTACTTTGAAGAATTTTATGGACAATTTTTTTATCGAATGGTCCTCGTTGAACTTTGGGTTTTGTTGGACAAATTTTGGAGATTAAGAATAGATTTTCTTTTTATAAAGGGTTATCCATTTCTGGATTATATGATCTTGTACTAACCTTTTTGGTTTTGGTTTTGGGTAAAGTCTAAAGACATTGGAATTATATAGTTCCCTTATGTGGATTATGTGATTCTCTAGAAGTTGATTATAGTTATCTTAATGTCAACAAGTCTTCCTAAATACTCGTCTTTTGGAGAAAATATATGTTTGTGTAAGGAATATAATAAAAATTGAAAGTCAACATGATAAGTGATTATGTTTCCTTATGAATAAATTCCTCAATAAAAAGTAACTTAGAACAAAAATTTTGTCTATTAACTTTTCCTACAGGGGAATCGAATACCATTTAACCCATCACAAGTTTGTGATTTTCTTGTGGTTAACTTTCTCCAAAACATGTTTTCTATCACCCTCCATCAGAACATGACCCTAGGTTTTTTCCTCCATTTCAATGTTTTCCTACATGAAATCCTTGAATGGGTTTACTCGGGTGACCTTTATACTTATCATTCTTTATTTTAAAGTGATTTTTTTACCGACTCCTGTTCTGATGTGGGAGTTTCAAGGATGTTTCCATGCAAAATTTTAAAATTGTAAAGACGCAATTCCCAAAAGGGGGGAAGGATGTAACACCCCAGGTAAATAAAGAATATGAAATTTTATATTTATCCATATTTGTGAATAAAGTATTAATATTACTTTAAAGGGGATGTAATTCTCGATGGCGTACCCAATACGCAACAACGAGTTTCTTGGGAATCTTACGTTGCACTCTATTAATAAAATAATATTATTTTAAATGGTAGTTAACGCCTAGCCGTTGTAATGGTGGGAATGATCAGAACTAACTACAAAATGATTATATATATTTGTCAAATATTTTTACACTTTACAATAAATATTAGAGTATTAAAAATGCAAATGAATCCAATTTTAAGCGTAGACAGTCTAATATTCTTTAAAAGGTCGATTAACCACCTTTTAAAGGTGAACTTCTTTTAAATCCACTTTTTGACAATTTTATGTGTTATATTTGACAAAATAAAATTCTTATTTAGAATCGGGACATCAAAATTTTCTTTGTTTAAATTTTTGGTATCTTTCCGATAAAGTTCATTTTTTAATGAATAATGAAAAATGTTGTATTTTAATTCAAAACCTCTTTTTAATATAAATTATTGATATGATTAGTTTATGTTTTGAATTTTATTTAAAGTAAAAGTAGAATATATTTTTACCATTTAATCCAATAGTGGTCGTTGGATTTAATTTCACATTGAAATTGGACTTAAACTAGTGTCAATCTTTTGATAATTATTGTTTCATAAAAACACGCTATTTGCTCTGACAACGGGAATTATTTATTAAATTATTTAATGAAACTTATATGTTTTGAATTTTGTAAAATAGACATCATTTTTGAATTCGTAATATCAAATATATCTTAGGGTGAAGTTTTGGTTTTTTCTGGAAAACTTCAATTTTTTATGAATAGTGAAACCACTAAGTGGTACTTAAGAAACTGATTTTTCGTTTAAATGAAATTTTACCACCTATGTGATTTGAATTTCAAAAATCCAACATACATGGTTTTCATTAATAAATAAAATGTGGTTCAATGGGATTAAAATAATTTTTTGGTGAATAGTAAATTTTATGTTTTTAATTGTGATTAGAGGTAATTATTGTAGTTTAAGTTAAAAATAATGTTTTAATAATATCAGATGAGATTGAAACATGTCCTACCCTCATTGTATGTGTTATGGCTGACCATGAAAATCCATGGGTCAACTTGGGGACCCCATGGATCCAATTTGGTTGGGAAATGACATAAATAACTTTTTATTTAATGTTAAAGTAAAAATGACACACACATGAGATGTTTTACTAAAAAAAATTTTACATGCGCATATACAAGTCATATTTTGGACTATAAATATCAATTATAAAGATAAAAGTATTTCCTACATCATGATATTTTTTTATAATTTTTAGACATTAAATAAATAAAATTATTTATGACATCATAATGATGCAGCGATTACCTCATTAATAAAGGATTTAAATAAAATTAAAAGATAATGTACAATATATGACCTACACATGTAAAAAACCTATTGTATTGGTGGATTTAAGAACCTTATCACCTTATCCTCGAATTATATCAATTTGGGACGTTTTAAATCTGAAACTCATTTTCAAATAAAGTAACATTTCTTTACATTCCAAGAGTGCACCTCCTCTCCTCTTATAAAAGGCCCCCAACTATACCTCCATACCCACATTTACAAATCCTTTTGATCGGCCAAACCCAGCCCATGTTTTCTCTCCACATCCCTCTCTTACTCCTAGAAGCCTCAAGTTGGGCAGAAATCTTCCCAAGGATGCCTTTGAGATCAAATCAAAAAGAGTTACCCGATTTTAAGGTAATGTATTCACTTGTGTTCTTTTGTTTTATTTCGCTTCTTCAACCCCCTAAACTATTTTATTCATTTCCTTCATAACAAATCCAGTATCTTCAATATACTAGGATTTTTTTATAATAAGAATTAGAGCTACAATTACACACACCTACATCAAATGGTTAAATAACATACTGTTTCTGTGGATGGTGAATTTCTGCCTCCCGAAACGATGATTGTTCAACAATCATATAACACCTTAAAAGGTGGCCATTAAGATGTAAATATATTTATATATGATATATAATATGTTTATGTTTCTGTATTTTACTTTTTTGGCATACCTTTATGGTTTCCATTGTGGGTAAACACGATAATTTCATTTTAGGAAGTGCGGACTACCGCCCCCTCAAAGTTATTTGATTCGTTAATGCCATATGTGGGATGTATAAAGGATGGATTTAAAGTAATTATATATTATTTATGTTACATATAAATGGTGAATATAATTCTGGAATTAAAATATACATACCTCTCATTTGGTTTTAATTCCATTAATATGACATAGAAATGAAAGTAGCGTTCATGCGTACGTACGGCTTACCGTCTCCATGAACGGTGCATTTCATTTCTTACCTCTAAATGATTATGTAATATTATAAATACATGTATATTCAGGATATATATGATATATGTGATATCCAAATCTTGAATATCATTCTGGATATAATGAACCTTTGACTACATGAATAACATGTAATTGTAAGAATTCCACTTTCGACTTAAGAACGAAATATCGACAAAACAAATATTATTAACATAAATGATTACATAATGTTTATAACATGAAAATAAGGGATATGAAAGGAATAATGAACTTGAAAAAGGTTCTTAATAAAGTTTAAATTAACTCATGTTTATTATTCAGGACGTTAAATAACGATCGAGTCAAGTCGGACCCGAGGTAAGGGATCCTACTCCTCTCTTTCTTTTTAAGTACACTCTATTATGTCATTCCTTTTTAGATCATCTTTCTTGTGATTGGGATTTTCTTTTATATTACTCTTACTGTAATTTTTTTTTCATATGATGAGAGACCCTATTTTTTCTCATCAATCCATTTTAGAAGTTTTGGGTGGCGCCGTTAGGCTGCCGAATTTTCGTAAGAGATCTAACCTCTCTCTTTCTTTTTATGTACTCTCCTTTATGTCACTTCATTTAAATTCCTCTTTGTTATGATGTGGGATGTTATTTTATATCCCTGTTGATGTACATTTTATTGTAATATGATGAGAGACCCTATTTGATATCATCAATCCATTTTTTGGATGTTTTAAGTGGTGTCGTTAGGCTGCCAAGTTTTCATAAGGGATTATTCATCTCACTTTTATTCCCGTGAGATTTATGCTACATTTTCCCCAATTTCATTTGAGTGGTGTATGTACTGACCATTATTTTACTCATTGTGTAATATACATTCATTTATCAGTATTTACATCAATGTTGTATTGTCCTTCTTTCACGGGGTGTATGTTTTGAAAGTTACCCATGTCGGTAAGGTAACCCTTCACTACTCCTCTTTTTAAAAGAATTATTTTGTTATGTATTTTCATTCACATAACATTATGTTGGGATATGTTGTTTTTATATCCTTAGTGATTTAAATTTAATTTCCAAGTGATGAGATACCCTTTTTATCTCTCATCAACTCATTTTATGAATTTTGTAGTGACGCCGTTAGGCTGTCAAATTTTTGAAAGGGAACTTCTTTACCTAATTTTGATTATTTGGGATAAGATTGTACTCCTTGAATATGTCGTTCCATGAATATGTGTGAATAACCTCTGATTGTTTTACACAAAATATCCACTTATATTTGGTGTATTAGTTTGTCACAAATAATTATTTAATTGATTTATCCTTAATCCAAGGATATCATCTTTGTATGGGACTTCGTCTCAATATCCTTTCATTGAGGCATATTTTGTTTTATACACAACCTTCTTTTATAAGGTGTATAAACACCTTTGACTTTTACATTTATTCAAAAGGAATATTTTTTATACGAAGCGTTTACTAAACGACAAAAGGGAATGTTTTTGTCGTACGTATGTGGCGACAACGACTTCTCCGTTGTCGTGACCATTATTTGAGTTTCGGCTTCCTCTATAAGCCATACCATTTTTTTAAAAGAAAAAAAACCATGTTTTACTTTTCCTTTGTTTTGGTATTGAAAATGGTTTTCATAATGTTTTTATATCAATGTTTTGTATTGATATCTTATGATTGAAAGGTGGAAATTTTATGTTTCCTTTATGCAAGTTTTATGTGATAAGATTATGTTGAGGTTCATGGGCATTATTATGAAGACAGGTAGTTCCGTGACAAACTAAGGGTGGGTGAGCCCGATATAGCCCTCCAATGCATTGGGTAATGCAAAGAAGTGAAACGTTAAGGTTTCATCGAAGAGATTTAGGGAATATACTGTGGTGGGTATTCCAAACGTAACCAAGAGGGTTACTCCCTATGTAAGAATGTTATGAATGCCTCATGTTACCTTTTATGTCTTATGATTTCTACAATTTATTCATGATTTCTGTGATTTATTCATGATTTGATGTGGTATGTTAAAGTGTCTATGTTTTATGGGTAAAGTATGATTTCATTCTTATGTATATATGAACTCATGGTTCCTTTCCATATTTTTATATCCCTTACTGAGCGTTTTATGCTCATCCAATATTTTTTTGAAATGTTTTTCACAGGTCAAGGGAAAGGTACATGATATGATGATAGTGTCAAGGAAGTGTCAAGAAGGAATCCATGTTTTATTTTAAATATGTTTCCGTTGATGGGAAAAATTGAATACTATCTTTATGTAACCACTTTGTTTAAATGTGGAATGTAATTCAAGTTTTATGATCTAATACTCTAAAACTCTAAACTATAAAAGATCCTCAATGTGTAATCTTGTATTAACTAAAGATTAAGTACGGTTTAAAGTTGGGGCCTAATAGAAATGGATCTAAATGCCCATATAAGGATGAGGTTCATTTTCATATAAAAGATTCAATAACATGTTGAACCCTCCTTGTTGTATTTAAAACTACTACTCTGCCAGTGCAATGTGCAGAACTATAAAATATTAATTATTATTATGTATAGAATTCTATTTATAAAACATAATAGTTCATATTAATACCTAAATTATTTGAAAATAAAATGACACACATAATAAAGGAATATAATTTACATAAATTGAGGAATAAAAGTAAAATATTGAGTTGTCATCTCAATAAAATATATAATGTAGGAACAATAGTTACATAAATATTTAATGTATAAGAATAGAAATTAAAAAAAATTGAGTAATAAACAATTACCTCTTTAGAAAAAAGGGCTTCTGATTTCTCAAATATAAGAGCTTTCAAATCCTATATGGCATAAAAGAACATCGTAGCTTGGCATAAACCGCAAGCCATCGGGCATTGGGGGTTTGAGTGGCATTGAGGGTCAGATTTCTCCATGGCTGGGTGCTAGAAGGCATGAACCTCTAACTTGCTATGTCATATCACTTTCTTTTAGCATTGAATTTTCAGTGTCTCATCTCATCAATAATTTTTTTAAAATAATTCAGCCTTAAAGAGAAACATTACTTTTGTTTTCTATGGTAAACACTACAAAAAATCTTATACCACAGCTCTCAAAGTTGGATCCTTAAGTCACATAAATGGGTATAGTGATTAAGTTGATTACATGGGATATGAGAGGAATCCCCCCCCACAGACATCTAAAAAAATCTTTCAATCTAAATATGATTTCTCTTCTTTTTTTTAATGACATATTAGTGTAGGATTCATGACCATATTCTTATTATAAAATGTCTGGTATTATCTATGTAGATATAAACTTGAAAAAAAATTCAATCAAAACTACAAGACCATAATTCATTGTCAAAGAGTTCCAAATATCTTCAGTTCATAAAAGAATTATACAATCAATGCAGGGTTTTTATTTTTAAAAGAGACAGATTCAGTAATGATGAAGATCAGCAGACATACAAATGCAAATCCATGAAGGGAAGTGGTCTATCCAGAGCTGGTTTCCATTAAAAGGGCCATAGGCCGCCAGCTAATGGGCATCATTATTTCCTTTCATTTTGATGAAGGAAAAGGTGCAACATGAAATGTCATGACGGAGGGAAATTATTCTCTTGATGAGGGAGCCAAAAGACTGGAGTTCGCCTTCACTATTGTTGATAGCATTAATAATGGTGAGGCAGTATGATTCGAGGTTGAAATAATCCCATCCACGATATTTTGAAAGCATCATACTGGCAAGGATGGCTGAAACATCGACAACAACAGGATCCCAAAAAACATAGTGTGATTCATGTCTGGTTGCAATGATTTGATCCTGATGATCCCGAGCCAGAAGGCTGATTGAAACGGGTCCATTCATGGGGAGAGACGCATCCACATTAATCATCAGAAAACCTTCCAACGGTGGGCACCATTAGGAGGGAAAGTAAGGGTCTCAAAATTTCTTTTGTTGTCCATTGTGGTGTTGCCAGCCCTCAGTACATGATAAGACCCGGTCAACCCAGAAATCGGGGGGTTTCTAGTCGTTTTTGAAAACCACATCGTTGCGACAGACCCAAATAATCCAGGCCAAGGTACAATGTGAGATCACTTTTCTCGATGATAGAGTGGAGCACCATCGCGTCAAGATAGAGGGGAGGTCAGAGGCCATGGAAAGAAAACCATCAGAATCAGAGTCCCATTTATTCCAAATTTCTTTATCCCATGGGCAATGAATAGTGGTGTGGAAGGGGGATTTTCGGATGTTAAGGCAGAAGGGGAATAAATCGTCACTATAAATATGTCAGAATGCGAGAAGGATAATTGTGCGGAGGGTTCCCATGCATACCTACCACCAGAAGTGATGAATCATGGGGGGACTTTAACTTTCCAAAGCGATTTCCAAGGCCCCCATCTGGGTCTCCTAATTGAGATCCAATGGTGAGCCGATAGCCGGACATTACCATGTACTCTCCTGAGGGGTCATTGGTCCAAAAGAGATGGTTGGGGCCCGCGTCTGGGACCTAGGGGGTACTCAGGATAATTCTTATATCACGTTCTTTGAACCAAGTGTTGATCGTTTCCAAACACCACACTGATCCCTGAACAGAGAGGAGGCACCTAAGTGTGGCATCCTCAAAACCTGGTTGGGAAGGGGACAAATCCTGTTGAACATCCTTATCAATCAACCATGGATTAGTCCAGATGTCAACAGTTGAGCCATTTCCAATCCTCTAGCCCAGCCCTTTTTCAAGGAGACAATGGGCACCCCAAATACTTCTCCAAAGGAAACTAGGACGGGGGCCTAGAGTGGATTTGTGGAATTTCTAGTGGGGAAAGTATTTAGCTCGGAGAACCCACAAATAGAGAGAATATGGATGGTTAATAAGGTGCCAACCTTGCTTTTCCGGAAGTGCGTCATTGAAGTGAAGGAGGTTTCGAAATCCAATTCCTTCCTCTAATTTGCGGGAGTGGTGTTTCTCCCAGGCCATCCAGTGGGTACGATTCCTTCCATAAAGCTTTCCCCAAAATAAGTTGGTTGTGCATGCATGGATCTGTATAAACTCGAAGATGAATAATGTATAATTGAATATAGAACATGCAGACACATAGGTCATACATATTATAGAAACATTGCATTGTTGTTCAATAGAAAATAACACAACATATATTTCATGTTTATAAATTAATAAATGGAATTTTAGTTTAAATAAAATGGTGTGATAGTCCAACATCACAAAAAGTAGAGATAAGACAGACCTGCAATCAATTCAACCTTCACTTTCATGATCGTCTTTCAATGATGTCTTGCCTACTTAAAGATACTGAAAATAAAACATTAAAAGGACAAAATTTCTGACCATGAATTCAAATAGGAAAGCAGATTACCATCTAACTTTCCCAAAAATGAAGGGAATGATAAAATCCAGAACACAGAGAGATGAAAAGATCGAACAAATAATTTTTCTGGTAGTATGAATTAGCTATCATAGAAAGTAGTCCAGCTTTTATTGGTACAAACATCACAAGAAAAATCACATTCCCATTCCAAATATTGTTCTCATATGCAAACCCATCTCTTGAAATCAATATAATCTATACATTGGAAATCCAAAAGGGGTAAAATTCATATTAATTTGATAGATTCTTATTTAATTGTAACCATAATCAAAGTAAATAGTGTAGGAGGTCAGCAATATCTTCTGAGAGAAGCTTTAAAATGGATAAGGGTCGGTCTCTGTTGAAAGGTAAATCAATTTATCGACCATTTTAGAATGAAAAATATGAAGGATGATGAAAGACTATGCTGGACCTCTGTGTATGATTTGATTTCATAGATAACTATAGTTGTGAATCACCGATATTACCTTTTCTAAGGATGATTTTTCAAAGACTAATCAAACCAAGGTATTTTTTCAGGAGCACATAGGAGGCCATGGAGGAGCAATCTCAAGCAGAGAAGGTGGATGTGGATGAGATGGAGGCAGTAGAGGCCACGCAGGTGGAGCTATAGGCACAAGAGACAGAGGTAAGAGATCTGATCAAATATGGGTTTGAAGGGATGCAAATGAAAGGAGAACAATGCCCAGGAGGTTGTGGGATTACGAAATCAGAGGTGATGAGAGAGAAGAATTGGAGGATTAGATGGAATCAAGATAGGTATTATGATGTTGGTGCTGGTATTCGGAAACCCTACCTCGAGCAGAGCTAAATCGCAAGTGGGGAAGCAGAACCCTAATATGGAGTGAAAGCCCGATGACTCGTGTGGGGTAATGGGGTCGCAGGGGGATGGGACCCCGATATTGGAGGGAATACATTATTTTCTGTGGTGATGTGGTAGTATATGTAGGAGAAACCAAAGCTGGAAGAATACAAGTTTAGTATAGATAATAGATAATAGATGAGAACTGTGAAAAAAATGAAATAATAAAAAATTGAATAAATGGGCAGTTTCAGGACAATTCCATACTTCATTTTGGTGGCCGGTGCTTGTGACCGCCCACTTCAAACCATGAAGACACCACGAACCATCTCCATTATTTATAGGATCATTATCCTGAAGAAAACAATTTATCAAAATAGTAAAAACAAAGTACTTCAATTAAAAATTATGCAAAAATTGTATGGAAGCAGTTATTAAAAATTTTAAGTTCAATAAGAGTTTTTTATTAGTTTTCTAAAATGGAATAACAATAGTGGTGGAGTGCATTTAACAAGGAGATATTTACATAAATAGTCTCTGAAATATCCATTATGGTGATCATTAAATCACATATTGGATAATCGTGACCATATACCTGCACATTAAAAGTCTTTTAGAGAAAAATGAACAATTAATGGGCAATGACTCACATATACTTTAAATAGTAATGTGTACACAATGAACTACATTGAAATCAATGTAAAAACAGGAACCCAGGTGTTTGTTTCAGCTTCAAACTATATGAATAAATCTTCAACTGCTGCGTGAGGTGCTGTCCAGTTTTTTTCCATCCCATAAAAGAGGAAAAAACTATTATTAAGTATAAAATTAACTAAACAAAATAAAATTAAATGAAAGGGAGAAGATTTTTTGGGTTTATAACCCCAAATAGGCGTTGTAGTTAACCTGTCATTAGCAGGACAATTCCTACAGGTCAACCCCAGTCTATTAGTTGGTGTGGTATTCTAAGTAAGAACCACCACATCAGGGTATACACCCCCTTCACATGAATTGAAATAATGAGAAACTGAAAAATATTAGTTCAAAACACAAATATATCTGATAATAGCATTGCACATGATCAAATCAGAACTCAATAAAATAAACACATTAGAGTGTCTTCCTAAATGTAGTTCATATTTTACATATTAAAAATGAATTTTTCATGGGACTGATTAAATATGGCATACTAAAATCATGTTATACAAGAATATGTCAATTTATTGATAGTAAGATGGTGGCATGCATGTGGGTGGGGGGGGGGGTACAGAAAAAATGTTCTGTTATCTTTAAATATGTTCTTCAATAATACAAAATCAATAATGGAGTGCACCAAAAAGGAGATATTTACTTGTATAGTCTCTCAATGGTCCATTGCAGAGATGAGTAAATCAAATCTTGGATAACAGTGACATCAAAACTGTACATTTATTGACTTTTAGAGATACCTGCACATTAAATCGGAAATGAAATGCATACACTATAAAGAGGTTGGTAGAAATGATCAAGTACTTTGAAAACAAACTAAAAAACAAACCTGGATGTCTCTTTCTACTTCCGAAAACTATATGATTCGATCTTCAACAGGTGCGTGAGGTACTGTCCAGCTGTTTTCCTGACCAGAAAACAAAAAAATGTTAATAAATAGTAAACAATACCTTAGGCATGTCAGTATTACTCTAGGTGATCAAATCTATCAAGGCATTGTCTTCGCTCAGACAAGCGGTGAAAACAAATATTCAATTTGACAGACTAAGGCATTACATATGCTCCCCACAACTGTAAAAATCGCAGTTTCAATATACTACCAATTCATACTAATTAAAACTGTATGAAGTTAAGGAATGAAACATGATATTGAAATTATAGATACTGTTGAATAAAATATTGAAAGTCTACTGGGAACTGTTTTTGAATCTAATTGAACCGAAATCCATAATATTCAGGTGATGTAGTAATCCAATAAAATCTCGAAATCATTGTAACTATTTAATGTGACTTTTCATTTCATATATTGAAATATGTCTGAATATTTATATGAAAAAATTAATATATTTTCCCATAGCAGTGACATCCATGGGAGATTAGTGAACATAACGTACTCACTGGAAACACATCAACTATGGGTTTACAGGATTGTTGAATATAGTACAAACTAACTAAAAACCTATTTTGAAGATAACCAAAGTAGACCCTAAATGCTTCTTCGGAACAAACATGTCCCTCGAAGAGAAGATATAGCCAGGAACTAAAGTACAGATGATGTGGCTTGAATAAGATAAATATCCTACCTTGGCTAATGAATCATGAAAAAATGTCAATGGAGGGTCCCAGAGGTTTGATCCATAGGAAGTCTGGCTTGAGGTGTTATTTCAGTTTCACCTTCCATAAACCTAAAACCACAATCTAAAAGTCAGTCCTAAAGTTTATGAATTGCAATGAACAAATGAGAAATGAAAAAAATTATATGAGCATCATCTACTTGATAGGAAAATAATCAAACTGAAAATCAAGTGTCTAGAATTTTCATATTGAATTCAAAAAAATTCATGCACAAGTTACCTGCAAGCATCTGACGGTCGAAACAGAGGTTAACATCCCCATTTTATGACATAATATATGCCTTCACTACGAATTCTTGCAGTTGTATTCACAACTACTGGTAAAACAATTTGATGATAGTGAAACAAAATAGTAATCATTTTATGATGAGTAGAAGGGAATGAAATGTCATTAAATGGGTAACATTCACCTAGAAAACCATTCATAAACATGAAAAACTGAAGGTAGAACATAACACCCAGTTTTTAACGATGTCTACCATGAGTAACAAAAACTAAAAAATCTGCATTAAAACATCCAGTATCAAAAACCTCCACCATTTTACTATTCCATAATGAGTAACTTCCATCTTAATGATAAAATATAGAGGAAAAAAACTGATAAAAAAACAAATTTCATGAAAACTGTCCACCATGTCATGAAAACTGTCCAGCATGAAAAGAATGCTTCATGAAAATCGTCCAATGTGTAAAATTTATAATCAACCTACAGATAATTCGTACTGAAATTTCCTCCAGGAGAAATTCCAAATAAAAAAATATACAGAACACTATTTATAGCACATATGTTTTGAAATAAAATGATTAAAAACCAATGAATCAATCCATAAGTATTATTACCAAGATAGTAGAGCAGAACATCTCAGACTGCTTTTTCATTTTTCTTATGCAAATATTCCCTCATTTGCCTTTCTTTCTTCGTACAATGAGTAATTCATTTTCAATTTTGATCAAAATAAATGTAATGTGGGCAATGAAATAAAAACTGAAAGATAAATAAAATATAAAAAAGTGGTTGTAATAATAAAAAAGAGAAATGTGAAAATAAATGAAAAAAATATTCATTAACTCTAATAATTCCTTATATACATATCATTGTGGGATAGAAGATAATAATCATGAATATAATCTCTGCACCTGTATGGAATAAATGTTGGACCTGTTTGAAAAAAATATTAATATATTAAAAATTAAATGAACAGTTTAACCCTACTATAATAAAAAAAACATCATAAAAAAGTGAAATAAATTAATCCATGGGTGTTTCTTCCTCTCATTGAAACCTGTTTCCAGCAAACCGCATTTATGTTCTACATTCATGTCCTGTAAAGGAAGTTTCACAGAGGGAAAATGATGAAAAACATGTATTCATATAAAAGTATAAATCATTAAGGAATCATAAAATATCTTACATAGTCATCAAAAAGGAAAATAGGAGAGTAATCATGAAAATAATCTACGTACCTGTATGGAATAATAGATGGATCAATTTGACACAAAAATGAACAAATTGAGATGCACCAAGTGTGAGGATAAGGGAACATGACTTTTGTTGAAATTGTAAATAGTCCATAGCAGACCTAATAGGATACAACAGAGAAGAGCATACATTTTTTTATTTCAGTAAATGTAATATCATACAACCAAGTAACAATTTGTATATTCACATGCATAACTAAATTAAAGTCAAAAAAAGTTTCAATGTAAATTAAACAACAGACCAGAGTAGTGGTTTATTTTTTCAAAATAGGTGATGTAATTTTAGACAAGTAAATATGAATTTGAACATTGAAATGCTAAACTCAAATGGAATTGAATTAAGTTTCAAGGAAACTGGTATAAGAAATCACAGTAGAGGTTTATTTCATTAAAAGTGTAAATGAATAAGCATAAAATAGTAAATTAAGCCGACCTATTATAGAACTGAAAATATATATGAAATGCGGTTTCAAGAATTAAGGTTTTCCATTACGCAGTTATGTTCATACCTTAAGTGTGAAGATGATACATGAGGGAATATGAGACACAAAATCCATGTGGATAAGGGAAAGTGACTTCGGATGAAATTTCAGACCAAAAAAAACCCTGCAATACCTGCCTGAAATTTCAAACAGCTAAGGGGTTGAAGGTATTCACAGAAAATGGTAATAAGTCTCTACAACGAGATTCGCTGTGAGTGGAAGGAAGGGAAGGAGGAATATGGATGAATATCATAATTTTGCGTGGTCCAGTGTAAAGGGATTTGCGAGCTAGATGCAATGTCAACAAATATTCGAGTGTGTGATGGAACAGGATGGTATCGTATGCTGAAACTGGGAGTAAGAGAAAGAAAATCTGAGGGATAGCCGGGAGGATTTCATCGCCAGCCAGGGAAGTATGCGGTAACCCTATGTCGCGATTAACGTAATCCTGATCGTGAAACTGAAAGGGTAAACCAGGGATAGTGTTGTCGAAACCTTGAGAAGAAACAGGGCGGAGACAAACCACATGAAGACCAGATGCTCGAAGGAAGGCGAAAGATCGAAGAAATTCGGAAGTTGAGAAACCAAATTCAGATGGATGATGGGAGCGCACGCGGGGGGAGCCCAATAGGGTTGCAGACGAAGGTGCAAGGTAGACGGATGGTGGAAGGTAGCCTGATGAAGGAACCCTAATTCAGAGGCATCATGGGCGAGCACGCGAGGTTGAGCCTGATTGCATCGCAGGAAGGAGGATGTGAAACTGGAGGATTTTTACTAGTAAGGGGATGTGGCTCAAGGGGAAGGAGACATATTGGCCTATAGAAAGCCTGTTTTAGTATAGATAGTATATTTCAACATGATCATTTTTTTCATAAGTATATTGAGCAAGTTAATTGGTAATAGTTATAATATAATACTTATTAACTCTAAATCCATTCAATTACACAAGTGGATAGTCATTGGCTATCACATTCATTTTTTAATGGTTGGGGATGCAGCCTCATTTTATTATTAATTCAAATACATCTTATTTTCTGGGAAGAGGAAGACCCATTACATAGCACGAATACCGATGGCCATGTGGCCTGAATACAAGTCTTGAAAGCCCATGTTTTCCTCAAAGGGACCTCAAGTAAATAGTACTACTATTGTACCCATGCTACTACAGTACCTACTATAGTACCACCACTGCTACAGTCTTACTATAGTGTCTCTGCAACTATATTGTCACCACTGCAAGAGTTCTATCACTGCCGCCACTATCATTATTCATCTGATTCCTTTGGGTTCTATTAATTTAAAAAAACAAAAAAGCATATTTTTAGAAATAGAAATCATATTGAAAAACCGCACAATAATGAAACATCGTTATTTTTATGTATAAATCAAGACACATTCTTTATAATTTATGAAACCTAAGGTTTAACCTATTCTATCTATAACTAAAAAATTTATGATGTTATAAAAATATTAAACCCATACCTAGGGTTCTTACTAAATTTTTCTCATCCGAGTTTCCAAAGCCTGACTAAGCCCTTATATGATACCAACTATCTCAACCAATAATTTTTATACAGAGATATTACATCAACATCGATTAATATTCATTACATGAAATTTTGATACATGCTATAATCTTATAGATCTTGAGACTCAGACACATAAACATCTTGATCGTAAATGATATATATCTTTTCCCACTAAGTTCATCATAACTAGAATGATTCCTAGGTTCATATTTTCTAAATAAGTTACTCATACCCTAGGAAATGAAATTAAAATAATAGAAGAGATCATATGATTAGTATGTGTAAATGAGGTGTATATCAATGATCACATAAGCATAACATGAGCATATGTGTGTGAGAACATGAGCTTAACATTTTTAATTTATGTCTTGAAAATCATAGATCATAATATTGAGTCATGACAAAAATATTAACAGTTCATAAAACAATAATAAAAAATGAATCAAATTATATAATCCATGAGAGAATATCATTGAAATAATAAATGGATTTGGTGAATAAACATTTAACTTTGAGAACATGTATAAATTCAAACAAGTTCACTCAATATGTTATGGACAAGAAATAAGTACCTTGAATAAATTTAAAGTCATAAAAAATGTTCCCATAATGACCTTATGGTTGTGAGATCTATCTACACCTATAAAATTATATACATAAAATCTTGGTCCATGAATAAAATTATGGACTTTAAAACCATATCCATGCATTTAATTGTGAACATGATATTAGGTTCATAGATAATTTTTTTACCTCTTGAGTTATCCATATTTATCCGATTTCATAGAGGTAGATATAGGACACACCGATAATAGAATGAAAACCATACATATGTGTTCGACAAGATGATAGAGCATTCATCATCCCTGAAATTAATAAAATTAATGAATTTCATAAAGATTTTATGAAATTGTAAACCATAGATAAATAAATAGGATTCTTCATCATCTATTCATCATAAATATAAACCATCCAAAAAGAGAATAAGAATTTATTATTAGATCATATACCCAATAAATATTTATTATCATCAATGGATTTCATCTTATATGGAAAAATAATATTTAAAGTTCACTCAGAGTAATTATTGAAGTGAATAACTTTTCAAATTTAAAACAACTTTTATTATGAATATCAATATACTTATAATTGAAATCAATTTATTTGAAAATAATCTTTCAAAATTATAAATTAAGCATCAAAATATTTCATTTCATAATATCATGACAATATTATGATGTCATAAAAGTTAAAAAAATTCTCTCCATATTTTTTTTGAAATGTCACAAAGTACCTCATTTGGAAAACAAAAAAATTCCTTTCAAACCATTTTAGTAAAAGTAAAACATGTGTAAAAATTATTTTAAATAATCATAGGATAATAATAAATTCAATTTTGATATTGGTTTTTCGAACAAGCACATGGAAGATAGATATTCCTATACTGAGACATAAAAATAATCAATCCCAAATAATGGTGAGATTGTGAAATAAACCCTTAACACATTAGTGACTGTTGAATCATTAACCCAATTAATGAAAGAACATTATATGTATTTTTATTTAGCATAATTTTCAGGATAATAATCATCAAATAAATTAATGGGAAGTATATAAAACAAAGAAAAGAAACATGTATTGTATAAGGATTATATTCTATAAAAATAATAGTGTGATGATAATTACTAATATTAGGTGTGAATTCATTCGTACAAGTCGGAACATCCTGTATAATAAATATAAATTTATTTTATATATATTAATGAAAAACAATCATATATATATATATATAATTCCATATATAATTTACGTAAATCCTTTTTATTGATTATTTATCAATTCCTTGTTAAAATCACTATTTTAGGTGACATCGACATCGTTTTTCATGAATGTTTTGGTTTGGTAGTTTTTTTCATCATATATTTATCATGATTAAACAATATAGAAAATATTAATAATGATTAAAATATTATATATATCTGATATATATATATATATATATTTATTGAAATTCATAAGAGTTTAAGATAGAAACATAATTACATCATTAATAGAGATGGGAGACAATACAAATACAGGAACACTATTTAAAAATTTGATAGATGGAATGAAATAATGGAAAATAATAATTATAATTTAGATAATAATAATTATAGATAAATTATTTTCAATAAATCCATACTCATTACCATCTAAGTAATGTAGAAATAAAAAATGAATCACATAGATTCGTGAAGGTGGTATTCCACATGTATGCCCGAGTGATGTTATCCTTTCCCAGTGATTTGGAAGGTATGAAGGTAGATATGATATTATAATTTAGGTATTTTTTTATAAACATAATATATAAACATTAAACACATATTTAAAACCATGCATAGAATATGATGATTAAGAAACAATTGTATCGCTACGTGGAGACAATAAGATGCACGTACACATGATCAATAATTTCATTTCTTATTTGGAAAAAATACGGTGTGAAATGGATTGTTCCTAATAATAATAAAATTTAATCATATATAGGATACTAAAGTTACAGTTTTATGGTAAATATTATAGATTATTATTTGGTAAATAAAAGTGTAAAAATGAATAGATTGGTTTATATGATGACCTTTTCTTGGAAATGAATCATTTAGATCTCCTGTAATCGGATCTAGGGTCGGTATTTTGTAAATAACATCAAATAAAAAATGTGAATAATAAATTTTATAAGATATTTTTAGGGTATTTCTATAGGAATAAATAAAGAGTAAATACTTGAAGAAGGATTTATATTTACAATTGAGGCGAGGGGAAATTTTGGAATTTCTCAAAATAATAAAATATAATAATAATATTCTAAAGCCTAATGATTTGAAATTGACTATAAATGCATTGTGAAATAATTTTTTAAATAATTATTTCCAATTATTTCTTTATTCATTATTTTTAGGATTTTTAAATTATTTAATAAAATATTATTTTTATAAAATATCCTTATTATCAATTATGACAGTATTAATTACATTGACTTTAATAACATCATTAAAACACATAAAACTATAAAACATTATATTAAAACAAAAAAAATGTCATGGAATTTTATAAAAAAATTTATCTCTTTAATAATATTAAATTATATTACTTTTAATACTTTTAATATCATTTTTTTTATTTTTCGACTAATTGAATAATTACTGTGTTAGCGTTGTGTTAGAAGTTAAGAAAATTATATAATAATTAAACATTAGAAATAAATTATCATGTCGAAGATACAGATTTTAGAATTAAAAATATTATTTATAGTTGATCATATCATCTGTTGAACCACATAATAAAAATAACATAGTCATTAAAAACAAGATTGTGACATGCTTAACTTTTTTTCAAATAAAATACTATAAAGGTTATAATCTCATCCAAATGGACAGAAAAGGTCATATGACTAAAATTTAGAAGCGTATGGATGGAATTATCTAATAAAAAAATTTACGAAAACTTTAGGGTCATTTAATATCCATTATCATATTATTTTTATCATAATTACTCTATTTACCCTTACCAAGGTAATAAAATATCTATTGATCTTATTCATTTTGAGTGAAAATAAAAGCAGACTATTTTCCAAATTTGGATCCAAATATTTGAAATATGGAATAATATTTTAAATGTTCAACTAATTTTAGTGAAACAATTTTACTTAAAATTAATCTTGCAAAACGTAACGAAAAACATTTTTCTTTAGAAATGGGTTCTAAGCCCAAAATATTACTTATAACAAAATAAGTTATAAGGATAATTAAAATTATAATAAATTATATTATATCAAAATAAATATTCTTTTTCTACTCTGAGATAAAATTCATATCACAAAGATAATTTTTAATATAATTGAAATCAATGTTTTATAAAATTCTAAATTTTTCACTCTTCACTTGAAAATTTATATTTTTCGAAAATTTTGAAAAAATTATCAGAAGTTATTTTATAAAGGATGAATTAAAAAATTAAATTTAGATTTCTAGACATATTTCATAAAAGTTTTATTAAATATTTTTAATATTTAATCCTAAAAACTAGAAAACATTTTTTTTTATAAAATATATTTTTGAAGAATAAATTGACATTAATAAAAAAGTGTGCTTCTGTAGAGAGAATCAATTAATACATTATTATTGAGTATAAATATTATATGTTTCATATTATTGATTATAATATTCATTTCCCCGAATTTAACTGCTAGATATAAATTTGATAATAAAAATATTTTACAATTCCATTTCGACTCACTCTTGAATGTAATGCAAGCTATCAAAGAAATTTAATTTAATGGAAAAATATATTTCCTAAAATATTAGGGTGATACATACACAATGACATAAAATGTTCCAAACCAGATCATCCCATGAAATATAAATGGAGTTAAGCATTGGAAATAAGAAGCATACCATATAATCATATCCAATGAAATAATCATTTATCTTACACAAATCCTTGAACACCCATATAGTAACATCCACTTTATCCATGATTAAAAAATCAATTAAACATCCCCCAACATGGATATTTATTATAAGTCTATAAAAAATCCATGATGCTCTTCGAACTAAATTGGGTATGACCTATGGGTTTTCATTTCTATGAATTCATTAAATGTTCCAACCAGACATTGTGATCATTATTTAAGGATAAAATAAATAAAAATTTTGGTGGAAAATCAGTTTCATAATCAATAATTTTTTCAATTTAATAAATATTTGATTAAAACTAATTTTCTAAAAATGGTGAAGAACACTTGAGATTTAGAAAACAACACTTTTCCATCATTATTTAAATCTAGATTTCCTATAATCAAAAGATATACAACTAAAATAACAAATCTGGTACATTTATTTTTATAAATAAGGCTATATCCTTTAAAAATTATTTAGAAATTAGTTCACATGGGAAAAATATTCATTTTTCTCATTTTTTAAAGCTCATGAAATCAATAATCATTTTATATACCTATAAAAAATTAAGTGGTAACCTAAAAGACATTAAAAATCAGAATAAATGAATAATAAATCATAAATTTATTATTAAAGAGATATTAATGGTATATATACCACAAATATTATTGATTTCATTGACCCCAAATGTAGTCCCCCACATAATAGTCTTAGTATCCTTATTAAACATTGATTCATACAAATGAACCCTAAAAAATTATAATCACACAATTAAGAACAAACCATGTTTTGAAATTTATATACCAATACTTATAGGGTTAGTGAGGATATAAGTACAAAGGAGAGGAATAAATAAGATATTACCTTAAAGTAATATCCTTATGACTTGAAAAGATCGATGTATCCACCATAGTTTAAGAGAGAAATAATGATACACTATTGGGATTCATGGATGTTGAATGATATGGAGAAGGAAACCCCAAAATGAAAAAACTAGAGTAGGAGAAATGGGGTAAAACACAATTAAAACTTGGTAAAATGCATTCACTGAGTGAATAGCTATTGAAAACATGAATAAACATTCACCCTCAATGGTCATGCTTTGAAATTATCATTGAAAATTATGAATGAATGTCACCGAATGGTGAATATTTAAAGGTAGGAATTATTAGGTGAATGTAAGATCATTTCATAACATAAAACCATCTTTATTGACATGAAATACCAGGGTCAAATATTCCTAGAACTACATCCTCTCTTAGGCCCTCCAAAAATCCCATAAACCAAGGCACAAGAGAAACCTGAGATAAAAATCTAAAATAAAAAAATAAGATGGAAATTTTAGTTCATTTATATAACTATTCTCACCATAATATAAATATATATCTCTAAATGTCTCAAGATAAATAGTTTATCAATAGAAATAATAACATATATTTTTAGATGAAAAATCCAATAAAGACCACACTTTAGAAACTCAAACACCACTCAAAAACATCGAAAAATTATAAAATTCCCCCGGAATAAATGGATCAAAGAGAATTTAGTAACTAGTTTTTATTCATTATTATGACGAAAATTCCTCACACACCATACCTGATAATTCTTAAACAACATGCTAGAACATGTGACCTTAAAATATTACTATATAAAATGATATATCAAGAAATATAACAATGGATAATATTGGTAAATTCTTCAAAAGTATTCATTCATAAAAATGACTATATTTTATAGACATATTTTTTGTTAGGTTAACCAAGGACTATACTTCTAGAGCACTTGTTCCTAGTCAATACAATAAAGCATCAGAGCAAAACCAACACGGCTTCGGGTAACCCCAACAACTAACCAATATTTTTGATGTAAAACTATTAAAAATTAATTTCCTATCATCAATTCCAAACCACATAAAATGATAAGAATAAATAAATACTATGGTCAGATCATTTCTAATACATCCATTAGCTCATAAAGAAGAGCCAAAATACATATAAAAAAATTATTACATACAGATCAGATATGAGGTTAAAAAATCACTTGGACTATCTTTTTTATCAAAAAACTGAATAAAAAACCTCAAATTGATTAAAATTCCATGAAATAATATACGAATTAATCACTATCATTGATAATAACTGTAATTCATTTTGGACAAGACCAATTTAAATCCCCTGTTTACTGCACAAAAATCTTAAGGAAAGAATTGAAGAATGATTGATTCAAATAATCATTCTTCATAATTTAAGGGAAGTATCAAACCATTTTGATACATATAGAGACACCCTCACTCTCTCAAAAATTCTGGTTCAACTGGAAACCCAAATATAAACCAAATGATCATAGGAGAGTTGGTGTATAGAAATCCAAAGACCTTATATGGAAAATAATTTCTTTACTTTACTAGCAAAAAATAAGGAATGTTAAAGGTCAATCGAACCATAATCATATTTAGGTTCAACAATAATTTACTCTCCAATTCCTAATAAAGTGATATATATGACCTTTAGATACTATAAACTCATTATGATGATATCCCTTGCATATTAGACTTTACCAAACATTCAAAATCATCCAAATCAACTATTCAAACACAAATAATTCAAAAAAAGAAATACCATCAAAATCCATATAAATTGGATTGTTACATCACTATGATAGAACTAAATAATTCCATTGTGAAATTTCAAAATGGCATCCCTATATTGAAAAAATAAAGTAGAAAACAATTTTTGACATTACAATTCCAACAGGAAAGAAATAGTACATCAAATTAAAAATAAAATGGACTTCCCATTGATATTTGGTTCAGAATATTTTTTCAGAGGATATTTAAAATGTATTTAATTATATCCGCATTTCCTAAGGGAAACTCTTTTTTAGAACCATTTTAGTTACCCTAAATTATTGTGAACCTAATATGTTTTAAGGGTTCACTGAAATTAAGGATTCTTTTATCCCCTAATTCTAAAATTATAATAAAAAATGTAATTACAATTATAATATTATAGTGTCATGAAAAAACATAAAATTTTAATACCTCTACTCCAAAGGTTTAACATGGAAGGATTCATATTCCCTAACTGGGGTTTCCTCCACAACACCTAGGAATAAGAGAAAGCTATGGTAGGTTCCGTGTGTAGTGGTACCACAGGACGGGAATATACCAAACATTGAAAATTGTCATAATTGATGATTTTTTCGGGATCAATGCGATGATTAATAATATAATTAACTAAATTGAATCAATGATAAGAGACATATGAGAGAGACCAGAACCGAGAATAGAGGATCAGAGGATTTTGTTTTATAATTAATTTAATCAAATTATAGAATTACCTCAATGATGATTCATTATTCATTGTTGCATCCAACCATAGGTCTGAGGTGCGGCTTCATTGTGATATGGAATCAAATGATAGGAATCCCTTAGATAAGATCCACATGTGCTCTACATATCTTCAGAAGTTGCCGAAGGAGTCTCCAAGTTCTATCCTAGAAGATACTTTTGCATGCAATGTATGCCTTCGATCACCTAGATAATCACTCCCAAAGTAATCTCCTTTATCTGATGGAGGATGTTCTATCTCATTATTCAGAGTTTTCATATAGAGGGAATAGTTATCTAGGCTTTAGAGCTTTTATCCAAGGATTTGTTTTCACCCAATGATCGATTATTTGATCGAATGTCACCCATGGATAATATAGAGAATGATAACATAATAGGGAATTTAATCCACCATGTAATAATAAATAATTATCACAGGTTCTGTTACATAATTTATTCATCCATGTGACACACCATGTTAAAAAATAATATCAATGATATTATTTCCATCACATGTTCTTAACTTGAATATTATATTAAAATATTATTTAACAAAATAATATATATTATTACTTCTCACTAGACTCGTAACTTGGTCCACCAATCCTCCAAAATATTTATCAGGCCTTGATTAATGACTATGTAATTATTAAATGAATATAACTGCATTATTCACCAATAAATAAATATTCCATCTATAATATATTCACTTGAATACCAATAAAAAAATATATTGGACCAGGAATAAATGAATAATTATTACACCACAACTAGGATTAATATTTATTCAACTTGTAAAATAAATGAATTATTTAACCGAGATGATGGAAAAAATTAGTGTGTGACCCTCTAAGACTCTTTCTCATTGGTATTAAGCAGGCTTACCTAAAGTATAAGATTAATGTCTAGGAATGGGTCAAGGTAACCAAGATAAAGAAGTTGATGTTGCAACGAAATCTCTACTCATATGAATGCTTATCATGTAATATAATCCCTTTGTCCCAATATATCGAATAAAGTGGGTTGAATGAAAGTTCCATCAACCAATGTGCTCAATTTCTCATTTTTTCACTTACCAGAATTGAACATTCTTATAGAACACCATAGCCATAATTTTAGTTTGGCTATATCATTTCTATCAAATGACATGATATATCTACTTCCATATAAGGGAAAAATCCTTTATTTTATTATTCATTAATTCATCAATACTCATGACACAAACAACATATCCTACCTCGCCTTGAAAATATGTCATTATTGTTTTCATTAATACATCTAAGTGTGAGGGTAATAATACCCATTAAAAATAATATTAGTGTCTAAGTACCAATACACATGTACTATGATAGTAACATCCAATGAAACTTATGAATGTGGATTTCCTACTCGCATGTCTTGTTCTTATAATATCACCATGGATATTACCAATGGTGCATACCATGAGAAGAGGAATCAATGTTTTTTGACTGTTCACCCCTGATAGCTTGTATCAATTGTGTCCCCTAAAATGATATCATCCGTCCAATGAACATATATTCAAGAATAGTGTCATGGAACTTTTAGGTTCTCATCATGGTAGGGATCTTCTATGACCTTTTAATGTGACGACTATTCTTAAGACATTATCACATAATATGTCACACAAAAGAACAATAATGATGTGATAAATAGTTTATTAATATTCATCCAATTATTATAGGTTTAACATAAAGTAAAATGAATCTAGATTCTAGGGAACCAACTCCAAGTGACTCCCAATCTCAATAGATACAGCTTCTAACAACCATCAGTCTATTAGCTCCTACATGATATTTGGGCTTCTACTGAGATATCCGTTTAGTCAAGGGGTCTTCTATGTTCTTCTACAAAGACACTATAATCACTAAAACATCACCAATTTGATATAAATCTCTCAATATGTGATACTTTCAGAGTATGTTCATTTTTCATCGATGTGACCCTGTCTCTTTTACAAGAGTAACCACTATTGTATTATCACAATATAGTATAATATGATCTTTACTAATAAGACCCTCCTCAAGCTCATGAAAAAATTTATCAATCCAGAAAACTTCCTTTGATGCATCAAAATCAACTATACATTTAGTCTTCACTATAAAATTAGTGAAAATTGGCTTCTTTGAAATCTTCCAACTCACAGATCCCCTATTGAGAAAAAAAATATCCGGATTGTGAATTAATATCATTCTGATCTGTCTCAAATCCAGCATCAACAGTACCTTTGATGACAAGATACTCATCTTCTACATACACCAGGGTCATATCCTTAGTTAATCTTAGATACTTAAGAATTTTCTTAACAACAGTCAAATGTTGATCTCCTCAATTTTCTTGATATCTATCTACCATGATCAGTGCATAGTCTATATCAAGTCTGGTACAAAACATGTCATACATGATTGATCATATCGTTGACGCGTGTGGAATATTACTCATACTATCTTTCTTATGTCGTGTCTGGGGAAACATTTTCATGGAAAGATGTATAATTTGTGACATTGGACCAATACCCTCTTAGATTGTTCCATAATAAACCTATTTTGTATCTGGTCAGTGTTTTTACATTGACTTAGTCCAAGAAGCCTCTTGTATCTATCATGAATGATCCTGATCTCGAGAATGTAGGCTTCTTCACCTAAATCATTCATGTATAAGCCCTTATTCAAACTTACATTGACTTACCACAGGAATAGTATGTCATTTCAAATATTCAATATTTCATCAATATACCCTACTAGGATAACATCCACATTCCCATTAAACCACTTGTAAACACTTGTCTCAAATTTATTCTTAATGAAAACAAATTCCATTATGGATTCATCGTGTCAAATTTTCCTTTATCTAGATGTTTACATTAATCCATAAATGTATCTATGTAACTTTAATACCCTTTTATTATCACCTGGTGTCATAAACTCTTCCAGTGGTGTCATATGGACAGCTTCCTTAAGGTTCCCATTAAGGAATATAATTTTGACTTCTATATGCGAAATATAATAGTAATAGATTGTTACATTGGAATGTATGATTCTTATAGATTTAAAAATGGAAACTAGTGAAAAGTTCTCCTCACAGAAAATTCCTTGATGTAGTTTAAAACCTTTATCCACTGTCCTTACTATAGGTAAAAACATGAACATCCATGTCTAGTTTCTTTTTGAATACCCATTTACACCCAAAATCCATTACATCAACTAGAGCATCAAATAGAACCCATAATTGGTTCAGATACATGGAATCCATATCATAATTCATAGATTGTAGCCATATTTTAGCTTATGATCTCCCTATTGCATCTTTGTAGGAGATATATTTATCATTTTCCAACAATAAGAATTCACCTTCCTCAATGATAAGGAAATCATATCAATTTGATTCCCTTACATCTCTTGTGATCCTATGCAGTACTTTTTTTTCAGTAAGTACCACTTCCACAGGAACCTATGGTACTTGTTCCTGTACCAACACATGGGTATATTGATCATCAACTTCATCGACGTCAATCTTTTTCCCACTATCCTTTTTTAGGATATGATACCTCTCAAGAAAGAAAACCTTTCTGGAAAAAGTTACTTAATTTTATGAGGGGGTTATATAGGTAGTATCCCTTTGTTTCCATAGGACACCCTTTAAAGATACACTTAATTCCCCATGGTTCTAGTTTGTTGCATTAGAAATCCTTAACCAATAAATTACATCCCCATCCACATTTATGCAAAAGTTGGGTTTCCTTCCACTCTATAACTCGAGGGGAATCCCATTTGATGCCATAGTTTATACATGGTTTAATTTTTATTAAACAGTTTTCAATGCATATCCCCAAAATTATAATAGATGATCTGCATGACTCAAAATTGGCCACACCATGTTTAACAAGGTACATTTCCTCCTTTCACTAACACAATTCCACAGTGGTGTATAAGGTGGAGTGAGTTGAGACTGAATCCCAGACTCCGTTGAAAGGTCGATGAACTCTTGGTTAATATATTATACACCTCGATCCAATCAAATATTATTTATCTTCTTACCAAGATGATTCTATACTTAATTCCATAAATCCATGAATTTTTCAAAGGACTCGGATATATACCTCAATAAGTAGATATATCCATATTTATTACAGTCATCGAAAAAAGTAGTGAATTAAGAATATCAACCTATAGCTACTACTGAAAATGGTCCACACACATTAGTGTGCACCAATCCTAGAATATCTCTTGCCCTTTCACCTATATCCACCAAATGGTGGGTAGGTCATTTTCCCTTTTAAACAATCATAATATCTATCAAGAGGTTTTAGCTTAGAAGGATCTAAATAACCATCTTGACAGAGCTTTGGCAGGCCCTTATTGTTTACATGAACATGTCGGTGATTCCATAAATGGGTTTTGAATGAGGCTTATGAAATTGGTTCATTATCAATTTCCAAGAAAATTTTTCTCATAATTTCATACATAAATACCATTATTTAAATTTTCCATTCCATAATTTTGTTTTCCTTATTAAATTATCAAAATTTATTTCCGAACATGAAAATAAATCCATCTATATCTAAACATGATACCAAAATTATGTTATTTGTAACACTCGGTATATAATAAAAACCATGTGAAACCAAAATAATTTCCATCAGCAAAGGGAGGTGGTAATCACCAATGGTAAGAGAAACTAGCCTCACACCATTGGGAGCTCACAGATCCAACTCTGCTCTGTAAATTTTTCAGAATCTACTTGGTTCCTACTTTTTAATACAAATGTTATCCTAGAAAATTTTATCTAATAACCAATGGATTGAAATGGAAATATTTCACTCGATAACAAACACACATTTGGATTCCCCTTGCCTCTTGGTGTAGTTACTCTTTCAGTTGGTCTTTTTTCCATATGTAAAGAATACATCCTCCTTTTCCTTCCCCTGCCGCTGGATCTTCTTCTTCTTGGATGGATATGGCTTAGAGGATTTATATTGTTTATAAATTTTATGCCTATTTTCTGTGTCCTTAATATTTATATTCACCATAAGGACTACATGTTTTTTAATTCCACATGTCCTTATCATCTTGGAGAGTCTGGGAAAAAAGACCTGATATACTATTCTCATTATTAATCATATTATAATTCACAATAAAATTATATAAGGTCTTATCCAGGGATTATAATATAAGATATGTATGAAATTAATATGGGAATTTAATCCCTAGTATGTCTATACAGTCAATGTATCCAATAAGCATGTCTATATGTGGTCCAACTGTCAAAAACTCTCCAAGCATAGTTGTGAACAATGCATTGGAGATCTCACACCTCTCATGTCTCACTTCCTCTTTATAGAGATCCTGAAGGTGATATATCATGCTATAAGCATCCTTTTCCTCTTATTTCCTGCTTTTATCATTGGTCCGGGATGATAGCATAAGTAATATAACATCTTTAGTGCCATTAAGATATTTCTAATTCATAGGGAGTTCTTCATCACTCACCTCATTACTAGGTGAACTAGTAAAGCCTCTTCTAGCAAAAAAAGTTTCTTCTCCTGGTGAAGGATAACAGACTATATCCTTTTCCATTCATTAAAATTAGTGTTATTGGGATGTTTTTCCTTCTCTAGTATACATCATAATGTTATGTTTTGATGTCATTTTGATTGATCATTGTAAATTTTAAGATAAATAGAGTTTTATTACTTTATCATGATAAATATAGACTAATAAATAAATAAATATCGTTTAGTCTCTAACTATATTGTTGAAACCAAATAGCCCTCACCATTGGATATGGAATATCCTCGTTCTTGGACATTCTAGTAGCAAGGAACCATATTTACCTTTGCATTACCTCAACCTAGATTGGTCAAGAAAATTGAAAGGTTGTAGGTAGTAATTCAAAATCCCAAATGCATTAACTCCTAGCTCCTTGATCTATTGAATGGAATCCCAATTCCTGAAATCCTTAATTTTGGATTTTCTCAGCCTTTTCTTATTAGGTACACCAGGTCTTACTAGGGAAGTCGACCCTTCATCTAAATTATGTTAGGTTAACCAATAACTTCCAATTATAATTCAACGATAATTTAAAGAACCCCAAATAGGGTTGGTCAATCACTTTTCACTGCGGTTTGATTCTAACCATAGTAATGGAAGGCTATATCGACAAAATATTTAATTTAGGGATTTTATCCTTTTTTCATAAATTTCAACTTATTATCTTTGCACAAGCCTGTTAATGTAATATGGGATATATTTATGTGATTAACCATGTATAGATAATACTTACACATATGTATTTTTTAATTTAGTTCCATGTTGTATAATTTTGGGTTCATTAATTATGTGATTCCCTCAAACATCCATAATAAATAAAAATGAAACTAACCTAAATAAAATTAAGGGTATGGTCATGAGATTTACTATTGGTTAGTTTATCTAGTTTTTGATAAACTAACCCTGGCCTAAGAGATAGGCACCTGGAACCATGTAATGTTCATGTTTACAGCTTCTCACATATCCACCTTTGTACCTCCTTGGATTGGTTTCTCCTCAGATACTAAATTGAAGAGCAACCATTATCTTGGGATCTCCATCAATTACAAATGATTTTATCTAACAAATAGGTCAGGGGTAAAATGGGGTTTACATAGAAGATACCATATTCATGAAAATCCTACATATTAATGAGGAGAAGGAACACTGGCCAACAATTTTAATTTAATAAATAAATCAAAAGGAAACCAATCACTTATAAATGTCTGGTCTACCTTTTGATCACTTACATATGTGAAATGAATTATGAAATTAATAAAACTAGAATTCAATTCTATAATCATTCTTATTAAGAAAAATTATTATTGAATCCATTAATCATTAGCTTTAATTAATCAATACATTTTATTTGGATTTTTTTATACTTTCCATGAGATTATCATCCATAATAATTGACATAACTTGTTCCTTAGATGAAACTGGGTGAATACTCATCAAAAACTACCCAAAATGTATTTATACTGGTATACACATTATTTTTGATAACATGTAACATGCATTAAAAATTAGAAATATAATAAAATCCATACATGATGGGCATATCTTTGAACATTACACAGATGTTAATTAAACACACAGACACACAAACAAACAAACATACATACACACACACACACACATATATAAAACACATATCACATGTTGTGTACTAGATTAACACCCACCAGAAGGTACATGTCTCTATATTTACATAATATAATAATAAAATTTTCAATATTAATAATTTGAAAATGTTACATGATGTGTAGATCTGACTGCAGGGCATGTACCCTCCTCACCGTCTATCCAAATTACAGTCCTTGGGAAACATTGCATGAGGTGTACACAAAAATCATCATAGTACATGATGTGTTTAGTGTTCTACATTCTGTGTAAACTCTATGATTCATGGTCACTATCAGGGCATGTTGTGTATGGGATACACAGCTTGACCGTGACCTGAAGGGATTACATGATATGACCAGTGGGAAACATGATTTGTTGTCCGGCTGACCATATGACAATCTCTCTGGGTCATCACATGGTGTAAGAATTAACTACACTTCATGTCATTAATGTACACTACTTGAGTAATTTTGAAATCACTCATGATGCATTAAACACAAATACATGGCATGTATACTTGACAACATGACGTGTAATCTTGTATTATCTGGACAAAACCATAAAAACCTCCTGATGGGATCCTCGATTTCATTTTAAACTAAAAAGTATTTATTTTTGTTAGATATGAGAAACAATATAAGGGAGGAATAGTTCTCAAAATTCAGATTACAAGAATGATTAATCATGAATTCAAAAACTAAATTATTAAAGAGTAAATCATCAAAAAAATTATTTAAATAATTGTAAATAAAAAAGGACCCATTTTATAACACTTATAGGTTCCGAGCGTAGTTCAAGAACAAGATGGGTGTGTTCCCAACCTAGAAAATTTTCATAATCGATTATTAATCAAGCATAAATATGAAAATGAATTCTAGTATCCATGGAATTGAATCAAAGATAAAATACGAAGGAGAGAACTACGAACTAAGAAGAGATGATTGATATTTTTTATTTATATTTAATTTAATTTAATTATATAATTAATTCTAAGGTGATTATTTTTTCAGTTATGTATCAAACCATGGGTATGTGTTTCAGCTTCATTGTGATGTAGAATCCAAGGATAAGAATCCTCTAGAGGTGATCCACCCATGATCAACGTATCTTCAGACATTGTCGAAGGTGTCTCTAGGTTCTAGCATGGATGATCCGTACACTTGTGGTGTCTGAATTCAATCACTTTGATAATCACGTCTAAAGAGTTCTACATGATCTAGTGGAGGATGATCCCTCTTGTTCATGAGAGTGTTCTTGGAGAGGGATACATTATCTAGGCTCAATAGACTTTCTCCAAGGTTGTTGTGCACTCAATGATTGGGTATATGGTCGAATGACACCCTTTGCGTAATATTGTGAATAATAACATAACTTAAAATTTCATGCACCAGGTAATAATAAATAATTTTCACATGTTCCATTACATAATTTATTATTTCATGTGAAACCACATGTCAAATTTTAATTGAAATGATATTATTTCCAATACATGTTCTGAACTTGCATATTATATTTAAATATAATTTTGAAAAATATTATTTACTATTATTTCTCACCAGACCAATAACATTTTTCTCCATTTCTATTCAATATTTACCAAGCCTTGAATAATTGCTATATATATGTTAAATAAATATAACTACTTTATTTTACAATAAATATATATTCCATCAAAATTATATTATCTCAAATAGTGAGTCATGAAATAAATGTGATCAAGCATTCATGAATCTACAATACATACTAATTCAGGATTTCATACTTCCACATATCAAACTCTCATTCTTCCACACAATTTTTTCCTTATGTTTTATTTCCCTTTATCTCCACATCTCCCCTCAACTGCATGATACCACTTCCTTCATCTTCATCCCTCTCCCGCTCCTGCTAATTTTATCACGCATCATGACCAATAATCACCTGAATCCCTCGCCTCTCTCATCCTAGATTTCACATTTAATCCACACTTGGTCTACCTCAATCTCTGACATCCTCCTTCTACCAGTTTCTAATCTAACCTATGCCCTTTTCCTTCTCCCATTCATGGTTAGGATTGAGTTCTTCATGTCTAAGGGTTGTCACAAAATCCAAATGTCGGGGTCATCCGACTCCCAGTTTCCCTATAGTCCATCAACTACTTACTCTATATTCCTTCTTATCGCGGTTTCACCATACCTCATTAGAGGGTCGGGATGTTTTGATATTTTTACCTGATTTCATTTAAAACAATTATTTCTTACAGATTCATTTATGATGATTATTTTAATAGATTTTATTTTTATTGTCTTCAGAAACATGCATTGTTGACACACTGATTTCCTTTAGAAGAAATATTTCATGTATCGTGCTCACAGTTCCGGATATCATGAAGATCCATCTTCCTCTTTGTTTTTATTTCTCAACATTCGGTGGACATTTACGCATCGAACAGACTGAACCTACTCTAAACGCATCAATAAAGATGTTAATTTTCCTTCAAAACATTCTCCATTGATTTTCTACACATTTAAGTATTCTATTTACCTCTATTCATACAATATCTCAACACTATTTTTCAATAGTTTTTTCCTTTAGGAATTAGTAATTAAGGATCCACTACGATCAATCGGGAACCAAAAATGTACTCTTAAAAAGGTGTGTTCATACCTTCAGTCCATAAATAAATATTTCTATTTACACAAGATCTTTTAAAGAATTAATACTATACATTTCCCATTCTGATATTACAATTACACCCTATCCTTATTATGTTATATCAATTTTACATTTTTTTATTATTTTTTCCATGGTTGTTCTAGATTCCCACCACCACCTTAGAGTTCTGGGATTTTTTGTTATGTCTACCTAATTTAATTCAAAAACTATTCTTTCTTATAGTTTTATTAAGAATATTAACTATTATTTTCATAGATTTTATATTCATTGTCTGAAAAAACATGCATAGTTGACTTAAATATTTCCTTTACATGAAATATTTCATGTCTCATGCTCACACTTTCACATATCATGA
This sequence comes from Viscum album, assembly GCA_963277665.1. Lineage (NCBI taxonomy): Eukaryota > Viridiplantae > Streptophyta > Magnoliopsida > Santalales > Viscaceae > Viscum > Viscum album. The sequence continues at coordinate 36,369,395 of OY728149.1, read as the reverse complement.
TTTTTTTCATAGTTTCATTTAGTTCTATCATTGCAATTTTATATTAAAATCTTTTTAGGTCATCACATATGACCACATTAATTGTTATGTTTCCAGATTAAATAAATAACAAATAAAATGTTCACTATTGGCTCTCCCCATTCATATATAAATAACTATTGAGTTTTACCACAATACCATGAGCATCTATGTTATTTGATATTGTTCATAAAAGTGGGGTTAGATCATTGAGATTTTTCAGGGGATAACATTATCTCTCACTTTATTTATCCTACTAGAGACATTATAGTCTAATGTAATATTAGCATCACCTTCATGTCTCTGATTTCTCTTAAACTATTCAGGAATAATAGAATTCCAAAAATATATTCATTTCCAGATAACTTTCATGATATACTTCAAAATAATGGGGTGTTTGTTTCATAAGACATCTAATACTTTTATCTATATTTCATTACACTGCATAAAGGGCTGAAATAACTGTTTAGATACCTTAAAAAATGGATAGTGTTCTTAAACATTCCAACATTTTTATTCTTTTGTTTTAGTATATATATTTAACTATTTTTTTGATAACATATATTTATATAGAATATATACTAATGTTTCATTTGTTGTATTCTAAATATCATGATTTTATATTCATTTAAGTAAAATTGAAAATTTGATGATTCGATAGTTTATAAGGGATATAAAATAACCAAAATATATGGCGTGAATGGTTTTACACCTACTGTGAACCCTATTTAAGGATAATGTAACTTATGTTTACATAATGTGATGTTTACTATGTGAACCAAGGTGGGAGCATTATCATTTTATAGTTATTGAATTTTTTTATAAGTTACCAGGAGTTATACAACTTCATTAAGTGAGAACAAGTTGTTTTTAAACCAAATGATGGTTGTTTTTTAAAATTTTACTTGCAGTGAGTGTATCCCTTAATATAACATGATATTGGCTACAACTACAACCATTAATGTAGCATGAGTTCTCCCTTTCCTTGGATTCACCTACTCAGATCTTGAAAAAACTCTTAAGCTTGCATAAAATAAGATTTTTATCCTCACATATTGTACACCAATACATAATATTTCACATATATTATGAATTCCAATATATTTAAATAAATTACATTTTTTATATTATTATGCGACTCATGTTTATTCATGTAAAACCAAATTCGCATTAAAATGGTTAAAGATTAAGTGGATAATCATGGTATATAGAGTTACTATATGATGATAATTTTTTCTGACCATGCATTCAAGGTTTGTATACCCACTCCAAGTTATATCAAGTGTCCACATTCTATGCCCAACACATGGTTAATATAGTTACTACATAATATAATTGGTTTAAAAATTAATTTTTATTTTATAGTTGTTAAATTATTATTTTTCTTGTAACAGGAGTTATGCTACTTCATAAAGTGAGAAAAGGTTATTTTTAAAACTAATTCATGTTGTTTTTATAGGATTATACTTTCAATGACTGGAGGCCTTCAAAAACCATGATATTGGCTACACCTAGAATCATTTATATAGCATGACATTTTCCCTTCCAGGGATTCACTAGCTCAGATCCTAAAAAAACTCTATTTCTTATATCAAATATGACTTGTATCCTCTCATTCTATACACCAATATATGATATTTGACATATCTTATTCCTTAAAATATATTTAAATTTCTTTCCTTTTTTAGATTTTTATGTGACTCATGTTTATTCATGAAAAAACAAATGTGCAGGCAATGGTTGAAGATTCAATGGAAAATCAAGGTATCTATAGTTACTATGTGATGATATTTTTTACTAACCATGCATTCAAGGTCTGTAGAACCAATCCATGTTAAATCTAGTGTCCACATTCTATTCAATCCTGATGGTCAATACAATTAACACATTATATGATTTTTTACAAGGAAACTATCATTCTATAGTTATTTAATTATTTTTTTAAGTTGATAGGAGTTATCATACTTCATGAAGTGAGAAAAAGTTCTTTTTAAACCTAATTCATGTTGTTTTATATTTGCTTCAATTTAGAGTGCATGATGCATTTATTAAATTCATTTTTTCTATAATGGGAATTTAGTAATATTTTTCACTTTTTTTGATTTTTTGTCGTGCAGATTTCTTTTATTTTAGGATTTCTGTATTCATCAATGAACAAGTTCTTTTATGGGAAGGTGTTGGTTCATATGAAGTTGGCACCTTGGAATTATTCACTTATCTCTATGTAAGGTTATTTATATTTCTTTTATATTTATTTTATTGACCTATTCATCTCTCTATATGATGGATTCAATCAAGGTATTCATGTTTGGGAATGTGGGATGGATCTATGAAATGGTTTTGGTTATATCATTACATGAATTTCATTCATATTTTTAGTTAGATGCTCATATATTATGATCTGGTTATAGGTACAATATTATGGTTGGGGATATCACGGTGAACTATGCGATTATGTTAATGTAGAATGAATAAATTAAAACATGTGGGGATTCATTAAATTTTTGTGATTAATTTAAATTTTTCAATGATTTTTCAATCAATAATCATTAATCCTTATGGATTTCAATATCCTATAATTATAATGAAGGTTATTATTTATAATGATGTCATCATTTGTTCGTCTAGATTATTTAATTTTAATCATGTAGGTTCCTCAAGAGAAATGAATCCTGAAATTGATTTTTAGCCATGATACAGTTAGGTTCTCTATTTCGCAATATATATGTGATGTTATTAAATTTAAAAAAAATTCCATACTTGTCATAAAATAGTTATTTATTTTTATAGTGTGTGTTTTATTTTTTAAATTATCTTTCCAATTTAATATGACTTTTACTAAAAAACCATGGAATGTTTAAAGTAGTAGTAGTAATTTATTAGTTCTTCAATTTATTCAATAACATGTGTCTATTCTAATGTGAAATTATACATAAGTGTATTCAATATGAAATCATTCCAGTCAGTTTACCCAATGCTATGAAAACATGTTCTTAAAATATTAATATTCCATTTGGTTATCTATAATGTTTTATCTATTTAAATTTATTCAATTAAATGTTCTATTTTTTCCATTTCAAGGAAAATAAAATCTAAGATGATACAATAACTCTCATTGAATATAAGTAATGCATCTCAGTAATCTTCATATAATTTCACATTCCTAATAAAAAAATAATATATTTTATATTACATTCACAATATTATTTATTTTCCACTATTCTCCACTAAACTGTGGACGATGTTTTAATTTTTTGTGCTGTGATTTATGAATGGTTTTTTAGTATATAGAAAAACATGATGGTTATTTTAAAACTGTCATTTTGTTGTGGGTGGGAACATTATAGTAGTCCATAGGTTTTCAACTAATGAGATTTCTTGAAAGGATAAGTATTTTGGGTTTAGCTACTCTATCATTGCCTTCATTTTTAATTAGTGTTGCAGCTGTGTATTTCGGCTTTTGTCATGGTGTTTTAGTGCTCCTACAATAAGAACTTCTTTGGTTATATTTAATATGTTGTAGGTTATGTTCGAAAAAAGGATGATTGAAATTTGGGTAAGATTAAAGTGTCTAAATGATTTTGTTTGTTAAATTTTTAGGAGAATTTGGGTTGTCGCTATTTGCATGGTGGTGTGCGACTTCAAGAATAATAGAGGCTGAAAGTGGTGCTATTGTGTACTGCTATTATCGAAAAATGCACTCTTCATTTCTATGTTGTCACAACCCCCTCCCCACAAAGTGTACCCATCCTAATCTAGCAATGAGAGAACGGAGATAATGACCCCCCCGAGTCTCTCCTCTAGTTGGCCCCGGGTTAGCTACTAGCACCGAGGGTATAATAAACTACCAAATGAGAGGCATTACCATATAAGATAACACATGCCGAAGATAGAGATAAGATACAAACCAACCAACTCCAACTCATACTGAAAGATAAAATAAATCCCAAGTAAAAATTAGTAATTTAATGCAAAATACTACAACATAAATGGGAAAAACTGCAATTACCCAAAAGAATGTAAAAACAGCAGCAACCACAAGCCCGAACATCTCCTGCAACCCAAATATAGTAGAAACCAGGTTGATATCCAACAATATCTAAGTAACCTGAAAAATATATTATATATACATAGTGTGAGTATAATAGTATACTCAGTAGGATCCTCCCTGAAGCCTTCCATGAAAAAGTAAAGAAGGCATGCTAAAGCACAGTAAACAAAAAGTTAAACTAACTCATCACCTAAACAAGTATACTATATTCCTAGCCTCACCATGTCTACTCTCACCAAGTAATGCATACGAGAGTATATAATATAATAAAGAATATCTAGGGTGCCACACTACTACTTCCTCACTGGTTTCCTGCTATTCCCCAACATCACACGTCGTAAGAATCTCTCTCCAAAAAGGCTTGCCCGCAGACACTTGGGTGAAGCAGCACGACATGCTCCTCATGAAAAAAAACCACCACATCCAGACAAGAAAGTAACCAGGTAGTTTCTGGGAGCCACCATAGCTCGCATAACATGTATCATACATCAGGCATTATACCTCAATCCATTATATCCCACAAAATGATTAATAATCCTCAAGGAATCACAGCCTATACACGTTACACCTATAGTAGTCCATAAGACACTATATCTAAAATATATGTGTGTGGATAAACACAAGCCATTACATCCCTCTACACACATATATGGAGAAAAGTACCTGGTGTGCCTACCAACACAAGTAACTACCAATAGAAGAGGGCATGGACAAAAGGTGTAGTCAACCGTCCATCTTCCCACCATAATATTGGGGGAAACACCCCTAGGGCTCAAAATCCCCAAGGTGTCAGTTTTCCTAACTGATAGGGTGGATTAGCATATCTAAACACAAAACTAATAAAATATACTATATATTCCATGCACACTATGTGTATAACCTAGTTTTAGACTCAACTCCAACTAATGTCTCTCGGACTCCTCGCTATCACTTCTATGACTAGGTAACCTATAAGCACATTACCTTTTAACAGCTTTATTACATTACTTTAATCCCTTTTTGTCTATTTCAATTTAATTTAATTAATTCTTTAAACACTGATAACCACTATCAATTTCTATATTATATTTCATTAGCATCACACCCAAAGTCCATTATCCCTTTAAATTGATACCTCAACATTGCATCCCAGCAAGCTCCAAACCCATGGGTTAACATCATTTATTCAATTATTTATTTACAACATTACATTCCCATAATCACAGGAAATCTAGATAAACATGTTATGCTACTAAACACAACGGGCTCAACCTAGTGATTAGATGAACTACCCATCATGTTTGGCTGCCTATAGTAATAGCGTAGACCTATCAACCCATAAGAAGCTAAAAACGGAAAACACATGGTGTACCCCAAACATCTAAACCCTTTTCAGAAGAAGGGTATGAAATACCAACATCATTGAGTAGTGGGGAATGCGATGAAGATAAACAACCAATAAGAATAATTAAGAATCCAAACATTCACATCCAACCCATTTCATCGTCCATAGATTCCTCCCCGACACCCACATGCATAAACCGATGCATCTCGCCACTCTAGGCATCAACTACTGCCACAACCAGAAGGCATCCATGCCCCCAAATATCACAACATCCATAAAGGCTCACATCACAAACAAGCAGTAGGAAAACAAAATCATATCAATTGGGATCTTGGTCTTAAATAAGAAAGTGGGTAACTCAGAAGCCTAGAAGGAATTATATTTTTTCAAACAACCAGTTCTTTAAAACAACTTGGATTAATAGATTTAATATTCTTGGGTTCCAAATTTTGGAAACCAAACAAGTCAGCTATCACAAATAATTACATATTCTTATTGTACCTTTTTGATTAACATCAAATTACAACAAGAAGAACCATATTCACTTACATGCCTCTTAATCTTTAGCCAACTAGTTATCTATTAATTCTGGATTTATGATATTTACTAATTCCCATCAAGAAAAATGTTCTAAACAAATAATGAATATATATCAAACTACTTAGCAAAACAAGAGGCAATAACATACGATTAATATCAATGTATTTATCCCCTTCAAATATTTATTACGCCAATTACATTGTGATCGAGTGGGATAAAAATGTTGACTATACAGTTGCACATAAAATAAAATAGATGTAATGAATCCCTTAACTCAAACGGTAATTGTCGTTATTTATACGAGAATGATCCACAAAAAGGATCATGATCGCCTCCTCCCATGACAACCGTATCCACCCGAGGATGTAGAGACACCACCACAACTATCAACATCCAAGAGAATACCATTAGGAACATGAAGATAGAATTACATAAAAGTAAAAGGATAAATAGAAGTATATTGACAAAAAATAATGTCGATAAAACATAACTTATATTGATTAAGGATCGATACTTTCTTCTAGCACCAAAATAGGGGGTGTGCATGCATCAATATGAAACATCAAGGGGAAATGATCTGAGGACAAATGTTCGATCACACCACTCCTATAGGAAAAATGACAGGTTCGAGCATCTCACTCTAGGGAATAATAAGGTAGAACAAGGGAGGATGATATCGCATCCATTTAGAAGATTTAACAGAGCTGTGGTTTAAGATATTCTAGATTTTCCATAAAAAGTAGATCACATTAAACCGTATTTTCTGGACAAATAAAGGAATCTTGGAGCATATGAAAATTAAAATAGGAGTTATGAGATTTTATTTGACCATTAATACCTTAAAATTAAGCCTCGAATGCTTTTACATCAATGAAAACATCAAAGGGGAGTAACTGTAGGAACCTGGAAACACTGTTCAGGATTCTAGAAACATTATACACCTACAAATCTACCAAACACAGTACAAAATTCTGGAAACACTATACAGTCACTGATCCTCGACTCACTGATCATGGAAACACTATTCTCAAAAAGACTAACTAGTCTTTGACTCACTGATCATGGACTCACCGATCCTGGAAACACTATTCCCAGAATCACTCACCGAACCTGGAATCACCGATTCAGGGAATAGTGTTCACAAACTGACTCACTGATCTAGGACTCACTGATCCAAGAATCACTATTCACGGAATGAATCGCTGATGTTGGAATCACCAATCATGGACTCACCGATCCTGGAAACATTGTTCCTGTAATGAATCACCAATCCTGGAAGCTGCAATCCTGATTACACTTTTCAAAAAATGACACACCGATCATGGGAACACTGTTCGAAGAATGACTCACCGATCCTGAAAATACTATTCATATAATGACTCACTGATCCTGGACTCACAGATCCTAGACTCACTGTTCTGATGGTACTATTCATAGAATGATAGACTGATCCAATGGTACTGTTCACAGAATGACAGACCGATCTGATGGTACTATTCACATAACGATAGACTGATTCGATAGTACTGTTCATATAATGAATCATAGATCCGATAGTATTGTTCACAGAATGATAGACCGATCTGATGGTACTATTCATAGAACGACAATCTGATCTGATGGATCTATTCATAGAATGACAGATCAATTTGATGATACTATTCACAAACTGAAAAACCGATCTGATGGATCTGTTCACATCGGTCTCACCGATGGAACCATTCACATCGGTCTCACCAATGAAGCTCTTCATGTCCGTATCACTGATGGAACTTTTCCCATCGGTCTCACCGATGGAACTATTTACATTGGTCTCACTGATCGAACTGTTCACATCGGTCTAACCAGTGGAACTGTTCACATCGGTCTTACCCATGGAACTGTTCACATCCCTCTCACCCATGGAACTCTTCACATTAATCTCACCGATAGAACTATTTGTAGAATTGGATATTTTGAAAAGTGTTGGGGATAAGTCACCATGACCTCCCGAAACACCATAGACACCAATGTTTGAAAAGGAATGGACAATAGAAGTCTAGGCGATTACATTAGATACCTCTCAAACCATTCTCATCCTTGAGAATTCAAAACAAACCTAAAAGGAAATTGAAAAAAAATTTGAACAACCACCCATCGAGATACCTCTCAAAAGATGAAAATCCATAAGAATAGTCCAAAGAAAACCATCTAATAAGCCGGAAAGGTCCACAACTTCAAAGAGTACATCATTACATGAATAGAGTTAAACATCAAACAACTCTGGGTACTGAGCATGTATCTATGACTCATGTTCCTAGTTACTCTCTCCATGCTACCGGGTAGCAACAAGACATGAACCAAGGGGATAGAACGCCCACACAACACCTTCTCTTGTGGTCTTGGATCTCCATAGGGAGTTCTTTAAAGGTCACATCATCATCAATGTCAATCTCTCCCCAATTTATGATTTGAGATTCGTCATAATGATAACGACAGAGCTTTGATACAAGAAAAACGTTGTGTATCGAGTTCATATGCAGGGGAAGATCTACTTGATACACCACAGCTCCAACATTAGTTAACACCTCAAATGGCCCAACAAACCTGGGAGAAAGCTTACTCCTGTGACCAAACCTTCACTGACCATAATGGGGATTCACCTTCGGAAACATGTGACCCCCAACATCAAACTCTAAGGGTCTCCACCTTTGATCAGGAGATGATTTCTGATGATACTGCACTGTATTCATCCTCTCATGAATCACCTAATCCATCTCTAGTATATTCTGCACTAGTTCCAGTCTGATAATTGTGGACTCTCCAACCCCAGTCCAGCACAATGGAGAATGGAATGGCTGACCATAAAAGGCTTAAAATGGCACCATACCGATGTTGGAGTGAAATCTATTCTGGTAAGTGAACTCCACCAATGGTAAGTTCCTCATCCATGAACCTCCAAAATATAGGACACAAGAGCATAACAAGTCTTGAAGAGTCTGGATGGTATACTCTGTATGACCATTATTTTATAGATGAAAAGTAGTAATGGGGCATATCTGAGAACCAAAATCATGTTGGAGACCACTCCACACCCTGGAGAAACAACAGGGATCTCGATCAGAAATGATCCTCATTGGGACTCCATGAAGTCTCCCCACCTCTTCTAGATACTGCCTCAACATAGATTCCACTTAGATCGACTGCTTGATTGCTATAAAGTGGTATGATTTCATTAAGTGGTCCACTAGCACACATACAGCATCATGTCCTCCTGGAGCTCAAGTTAGACATGTGACTAAGTCCATTGAGATGTCCTCCCACTTCCACTATGAAATATCTAATGGTTGGAGAATACCACCAGGAACATGATGTTTGGACTTCACCTTCTGGTAGACAAAACACCAAGACACAAACTCCACAACCCCACACATTAGCCCAGGCCACCAAAAATTTCTCCTAAAGGCTCGATACATCAGTTTCACGGTAAGATGCACCGCTAAAGGTGAAATATGGAACTGTCATAGAATTGTCTCATGGATCATCAAAGGAAGAAATATCCTTCCATGATAAAAAAATTCTGTGTTGTTCATCCCCAGACCAACCAATAAGTGCTTCGCCACTAACAACTTGGTCTCTCCTCACATCCACCTATAGATCCCCTAACTGGGACTCTTCCACCTACTTCACCACTAATGACTGCACAATCATATGAAAAAGACCACCTATACTGCCAAATTATCCCATATTAAGATGTAATTCTGATAGTTCTTCCATTACTCTCCCATAATCACAAGATTCATGTATTCCATTAACACGTGACTTCATGCTCAGCGCATCAGCTACAACATTCCACATTTTAGGTGTATGTGATAATTTGAAGTTGTATTCCTGTAAGAACTCTATCCACAAAGCACACACCAACGAGGTAATATCTTCACAAATTCAGTAAAAACACCACGTTTTCTAACTCAATATCATGGGTGGCATAGTCACGTTCATGAGGACACAACTGCCGATATCCTTAAGAAACAACTGATCATTGCTGCATCAGAACAAAGCCTAACCCCAGATGTGAAGCATCACAGAAAACATCAAACTAAACTCCCTTTTCTGGAAGACAGAGAACTGGAGAACATATTAACATCTGGTTTAGATACTTGAAATCTACCTGACATTAATCCTTCCATATGAATATCTGATACTTCTTGTTCATTTTTATCAGAGGAGTCACAATTCGAGAGAAATCGGCTATGAACCTCCTATAGTATCCTGTGAGAATAATCAATATTCACACCTCTGACATAATTTTGGGTGATTCCCAAGAAACGACTACTTCTATCTTTGATGGATCCAAATCTACTCCCTATTGGGACACAACATGCCCCATGAAATAGATTCTCAAGAGAAAAACTCACACTTTGACAAATTCCCAAACAACTGATGTTGACAAAGAACTCCCAAAACGATGTGTAGATGCTCCGAATGCTCCTCCTCAAATGGGGAGAACACAAGGATATCATTGATGAAAACCACCATGAACTTGTCTAGGAACTCATGGAACACAAAATTTCATCAATTCCATGGACACATCTAGAGTATTTGTCACACCAAACAAAATTACAATGAACTCATATTGCACATGACGACAACGAAAACTCGTCTTCGGGATATCCACATCCTTCACATGCATCTGATTATATCCAAACCGAAATTAGATCTTTGAGAACCAACATGCACCCTTCAGTTTATCAAATAAAAAATAAATACGTAGAAGATGATATCGATTCTTCATTGTCACTTTGTTTAAGTGATGATAATCAACACACAACCACAGACTGCCATCATCCATCTTCACGAACAAAACCGGTGCACCCCACAATGACACAATAGGCCAAAAAAACCTCACTATAACATACCATCAATATGTATATGTAGCCCTTGTAACTCATATGGGGACATCCTATATAGATACATAGAAATATGTGACACTCTTGGATCTAGCTCGATCCCAAATTAGATATGTCATCCAGGGGGTAATGCTACAGCCTCTCTAGGAAGACATCAGGGTACTATTCTACGAACTAAGGAAACTCAAACTTTTGAACCTCTTAAGAACTCAACATTAGATCATCCATCACGGATGATAAATACAAAACACACCTCTAACCCATCCGAGAGTCTCGATCACCAGCGAACACCACTGGCTCTCCATTATCTTTGATGAACAAAAACTGCCTCCTGAAGTAGTCCACGATAGACTAAATTGAAAAAAAAATCTATACTGGGGATGACATCATATGTTTGTTTTAAAAAACAAAAGAAATATCCCCAAGAGCGGTGTTTCCCCAACACTAGATCACAGTCTCTACATACTACAAACATGTCAGCTCGACCTCCAACGAGCAAGGTCAATGCCAAGGGCACTCGAAGCCTCTCAACCTTATGTACCATAGCATGGTCAATGGTAGGTGATATGAAGGAGTGTGTCACTCCTGAATCAAACTAAGAATACAACATGGTAGAATGATGATAAGGGAACCTAGAATGACGACTGACTAACCTGGTGCTGGAAACGCTAAAGAATGAAGCTAACCACGACCTCCTACATGGCTGATCTGAACTTGATGATGACCACCACCATAGCTATGCTCTACTCTGTAAGGATGGGGAGAATCATGGGGTTGTCCTCTGCCAGCCCCATCTACCCACTGCTGATCTAAATCTAGTACAACCTACTGATGATAGATCAGTTGTAACTGCATCAATAGAGGAACCTGGAGCGTAAAATCTAATGACAGATGATTGTTCTGAAAGGTCATGAACTCTCACTTTTTATGACCTTGACCACCTCAAGAAAAAAAGTGCATGATCCCTTGGCAGATTCCTGGTGGCCTCTTCCCCCGGTGAAACAAGATGATAAGGGTTGGGACCTACCCCTGGACGAATGACAACTCTTCTTCCCTGAAAAATAGGAACCCCAAACCACAACTATACTTTATAAGGAATCAGGATGACACCCATCTTGTGATGATCCAGTTCTGGCCAATTTCCTCTTGATGATCTCTAACCTTCCCAACATCTCAAGAGATGTCTTCAGCATAAATGGGGTATCCTGGTGCTAGATCTATGGTTGCAAAGCCTCCTCGAAATGCCTCGCCCTAGCCTCCTCATCTGGCAATAAGTTCAACGCATGCCGTAAATGGTTCCTAAAATATATTTCAAACTCTCGCACACTAGAGCTCCCCTGCTGAAGGGTAAGAAGCTCATGGTGCCTAGACGCCTTTGTGGTCGAAGAAAGAAACTTGACCCTAAACATGTCTCTGAACTCCTCCCATGAGATCGATGACTCCTTGCGATCCCTAAAGATCCAGAACCACCACTTACCCGCTTCTCCAAGCAACATCGTGATAACTAAGGACACTCAGTTCTCCTTTTGATCAAATATCAAACTAAATCCTATCTCAACCTCCATCAACCAGTATTCCATGACTGCATCTGAAACTGATCCCTCATACATCTGCATATTGTGGCACTAAAAATATCAAAGTTTCCTCCTCCATGTGTTGTTATCGCCATCCTGTACCTGGCGGCAATCTGCTAGCACAACCATATGAACATCTTCTATGCAATCCTGACGAGGACGTCGACCTGGATCTATACATGTAAAATAAAAAAGAGTTATAAATACTAAACAGAGAATATGGAAGCCTCGCCATTAATTAATTAATTTTTTTACCTTTATTCACATTAGGTTAACCTAACCCAAGGTCTAACCATTCTAACACAAGAACAAAGAAGAATGATGCATGATCCTTTACTTGGTCTCTACTCTGAAACTAGTATCACCTTGTTTAGTATACATTGTAAACATAAAGGTCAGTACACCATATCATAGGGTTCCATAAACTCATATGGCTCAGCCGGTCTCTAGTGTTTACATCTCCTACTAAACATGGTGAACATTGTTTCCCTACCTACCCAAGAAACCTCACTTTTGCCTAACTCCAAACTCTATCTTATCCCTAAACCTCCCACTAATACCACTTTTTCACAACCTCGTCCCCACAAAGTGTACCCCACCTGGGACAACAATGTTGAGAAGGGAGATAATGACCTTTGAGTCCCTCCTCAAGTAGGTCCCAGGTAGGCGACTAGCACTGAGGGTATAGTAAACACACAAATGGATGGCATTACCCTTTAAGATAACACATGTAGAAGAGAGAGATAAGATAGAAACGGACCAACTAAAACTAATTCTTAAATATAAATGAAATCCCAATCACAAATATGTAATGTCGTGGAAACTACTACAAATGAAAGGTGGAAAAAGAAAATACCCAAAAGAAAGTAAAACCAGAAGGAACCACAAGCTCAAAGAGCTCCTCCTACCCAAAGAAAGTAGAAACGAGCTTGATCTCCAACCTTCTATAGGTGACCTGAAAAAATAATAAATATATAAATAGGGTGATTATAATTGTATACTCAGTAGGATCCTCCTTGAAGTATCTTGTACAAAAGTAAAGAAACTATGCAAAAGCATAGTGAACCACAAGTGAAACTATCTCATCACCTAAACATGTATTCCATGGTCCCAACCTCACCATGGATACTCTCACCAAGAAATGAATCCAAGAATATATAATATAATAAATAATATCAAGGTTAACTCTCTACTATATCCCCACTGGTTTTCCGCTTTACCCCAACATCGCACGTCCTAAGAATCTCTCTCCAAAATTTCTTTCCCATAAACACCTTGGGGAAGCACCACAACATGAACCTATTGCATCAAAACCCCAACATCCACACAAGAAAGTAACCATGTAGTTTTTGAAATCCACCACTACTCGCACAACATGTATCATATGTCGGGCATTATACCTTAAGCCATTACAACACACACACACCGAATAAGAATCCTCATGCCGTCAAAGCCTACATTACAACTATAGTAGTCCATAAGATACTATATTTAGAATATATTTTTTTGAATAATCACAAGCCATTACAACCCTGCACACACATATATGGGTAAATCTAACCGCTATGACTACCATCTAAAGTAACTACCTAGAGAAGAGAGGGGGGCCAAAGGGGGTAGTCAGCCATCCATCCTCCCACCAGAATGTTGGGGAAAACACCCCAGGGATGAAAATCCATGTGGTGTTAGTTTCCCTAACTGATGGAGTGGAGTACCATATAGAAAAAAAAACGTAAAGAATATACTATAGCTCACAATCATATTATGGGCATAACCTAGACTTAGACTCAATAGCAGTTAACGTCTCTCGTACTCTCAGCTTCTACTTCTATGTCTAGGTATCATATAAGAACACAACCATTTTAAGAGCATTATTATATTACATCATTCCATTTTTATCATTTTTTACTTTATGATAATTAATTCTGGAAAAAATTATTAACCATTATCAATTACCACATTATATTTCATTAGCATCACACCAAATGTCCACTGTCCCTATAAATTGTAACCTCAACATTCCATCCCAGCAATCTTCAACCCCATGGGTGAAAATCATTAATTAAATAATTTATTTATAGAATTAATTTCTCATAACCCCAGGAATTATAGGAAAACATTTTATGCTACTAAAAAAAAGGGGCTCAACTAAATGTGTAGATGAACTACCTGTTGAGTCTTTTCCACCTATAACAAGAACGTAGACCCATCCTCTATTAAGAAGCTAAACACATAAATCACATGGCAAACCCCACACATCTTCCCCCCTTTCGGAAAAATTGTAAGAAAGAACATCTGCCTTCAGCAGTGGGGAAGGTAAAGAATATAAACAACCAATAAGAATCAGTAAGAATCCAAAACATCACATCCAACCCATTTCATCATCGCTGGTGTCCTCCCCGACACCCACATCCATAAAAAAATGCATCTCGGCACTCTAAGAATCATGTTCTTCCATAACCAGTAGGCCTCCATGCCCCCACATATAACAATAGCCATCCATGCTCACATCACAACACAAGTAGTTGGAAAAAACCATCATATCAATTGGGATCTTGGCCCTTAAAGAAGCTAGAGGGTAACTCAGCATCTCGTCAGAAATTAACTTTTATCAAAAAACAAGTTCATTAATCCACCTTGGATTAATCGATTAAATATTCCTATGTTCCAAATTCGTGAAACCTAACCAGAAAGCTATCACAAATAATTAAACATGCTTACTGCACCAACTTGATTAATATCAAATTACAACAAGAAGAAACCATATTCATTAACATGCCTCTTTATCTTTAGCCGAATAATTATCCATTAATTCAAGCATTACGTTCTTTACCAATTTCCATAAAAAAATGGATAAACCATGAAAGCATATATATCACACGTTTTTGCAAGACAAGAGGCAATAACATACGATCGGTATAAATTTATTTATCAGATTCAAATATTTATTATGTCAATTCCATTGTGATCCAGTGGGATAAAACATGATAACTATATTGTTTCACATAAAATAAAAGAGAATAAATGAATCCACTACATCAAATGGTTCATGTCTTTCTTTATGGGAGAACGATCTATTGGAAGGACCATGATCACCTCCTCCAGTGACAACTCTATCCACCCGAGGATGTAGAGATACCACCACACTTGTCAACAACAAAGAGAATCCCATTTGGAAATTGGAGATAGCATTCCATAAAATGACAAAGAGAAACAGAAGGAGATGAACCCAAACGAATGATGATAAAACATACCTTAAATCTATGAAGGATCAACACTTTCTTCTTCCTCTAAAACAGTGGGTGTGCATGCAACTATAATAAACATCAAGGGGAAATGATCTCAGGATTAAGGATTGATCACATAGCTATTATGGGAAGAAGGAAAGGTTAGAGTATCTCACACCAGGTAACAAGAAGGTAGAACAAGGGATAAAGATATCTCATCCCTTTAAAAGATTTAATAGAGAAGTAGTCTAAGATATGCTGGATTTTCCATTAAAAGATGATCACATTAAACCACATGGTTTGACAAAGTAAAGGCATCCCAGGACATTGAAAAATATATATAGGAGTTAAAAGATATTATTTGGCCTTAAATCCTATAAAAAAGGTCTTGAATAAGTTTTACATAAAAGAAAATGTCAAAGGGGAGAAACTGTAGGAAGATGGGAACACTATTCACGATCCTGGAAACAGTATACACATACCAATCTTGGAAACACTGTACATGATTCTAGAAAAACTATACACTCAATTATCCTTGACTCACCGATCATGGAAACATTGTTCACAAAAACAATCACTAATCTTGGACTCATCGATCTTGGAATAACCGATCCTAGAAATACTATTCAATGAATGACTCACAGATCCTGGAAACACTTTTCAAAAAATGAATCACCGATCCTGGTAATAATTTTCAAATAATGACTCACTGATCCTGGACTCACCGATCATAGACTCATTGATCTGATGGTACCATTCGCAGAACGACAGACCGGTCCAATGGTACTGTTCACTGAACAATAGACCGATCTGATGGTGTTGTCCACATAATGACTCACCAATCCGATAGTAGTATTTATAGAACGATAGACTGAACTGATGTTACTATTCATATAACGAATGAACGATCTGATGGAATTGTTCATAGAAAGATAGATTGATTTGAGAGTACTGTGCACAAAATGATAGACTGATCTGATGTAACTATTCACATTGATCTCACTGATGGAATTGTTCACATCGATATCATCGATGGAACTATTCACATCAATCTCACCGATGGAACTCTTCACATTGGTATCACTAATGGAACTATTAACATCAGTCTCACCTATTGAACTATTCTCCTCAGTCTCACCAATGGATCTTTTCACATGAGTCTCACTAATGGAACTGTTAACATTTTCTCACCGATTGAAGTCTTCACATAGGCCTCACCCATAAGAATATTCACACCAGCCTCCTCAATGGTACAGTTCACATTAGTCTCACTGATGGAACAATTTTCAGAATTGGAAAATTGGAAAAGTGTTGGGGATAAGCCACCTTATCCTCCCGGAACACCTCAGACACCATATTTTTGCTATGTAATAGACTAGAGAGGTCTGGGCCATTACATATGCTCTTTTTATTTTTTTCAAATTTGATTTTCTAGTTGGGGTTTTGTTTTCATGTTGGTTCTATAAGGGTTCCCACATCACCACAAAGTAGATTGAATTAAATAATACATAAAATTGATACTAAGTAAAACATGCTTTAGATAGACTATACAAAATTATTTAAATTTTGTTTTCCAATTATTTCATTTATGTTTACATTCATGTTATAAATTTTGAAAATTTATTATGATATTATTATTTTAAAACATTTTTTCTATGCATAAAATAATGTTCAATGATTTTGAAGATTAATATTTTTACACGGTGGCATGAGTTTTTTGTGACATCCTTCAACATCAAGTAACATTCAATAATCGATATAGTTCTACCAATAGAAACATTACTACTTTTCTATGAATTTTTTCCCCAATTTTTATCCATATACCAATCCTTTGATATATTTTTCACCTATTTTCATGTGTTCTAGAGGGTTTATCTTGTAAAACATGTGATATTACTAAATATGTAACAAAACTAAACAATAAACCTTAATGTTTTACTACTGTTACCCACAAGCACCACAACTGGTAAACAAATTTCTTCACCAATGACCTTCAATGCAGGGGTTTTCCAAAGACTAAGATCAATTAATATTTTATGAAGTCTTTAGTTTTTTGAACCTATATTATGATTGGCCTAACATTTACATAATTGTTCATATATATTTTATACATAAGTGTTTTCATAGAATTTATATGTTACTTTTTACAGATTATTCATACATAGCTATTTATGGATTTCATATACAAAAGTGATTTCCAATTTCACATTCATAAATGGTCTTACAAGCATCTTATGAATTAATATTTCCATATTTCTCATGCATAATTGTTTTATAATTCTTGTGATAAATATAGTAGGTTTTTATAGATAATTTGACATACCCTCTCAATGTATTTCTTATGTCATATATTTGGTACACCTATATTCATATGGTCATAACATTTACATAATTGTTTGTCTATGACTTATACATACGTTTTTCCAGAGTATTTATATATATGTTTTTTCAGATTACTCATATATAGTTATTTATGCATTTCTTATGCAAGTGATTCCCAATTCTTCATACATATTTTTTTTACAACTTACATATGCATACCTATTTCTAGATTTCTGATGCATAAGTGTTTCCATATTTCTTATGATGACCATCGTAAGTTGATATAGATTCTTTCATATCTGGATTTAGTATGTACTTAATGATTCACTATAGGATAAGAGGTTTTATTATTTAATTTGTAAATTATAATCAGGAAAATCCCTAATGACAGTTTTTATATTTTCTACGAATATCACTTTTTCTCTTTTGATGAAATTGTTTATATTTTCAATAGGTAATTTGGTATCACCCACATTCACGAATAAGATTCCCCATAATGTGTTTCTTATTTGGATCCTTCTCATTCAGCCAATGAAGTTTGATAAAATTTTGTTATTTAATGACTATTCATTTTCCAGTTTCTTACAAACTCAATTTTTAACAAAATGTTCTATTTAATTATGTATTATTTATCAATTTATAATTGTTTTACAGGTTTTTAAATGTCATTTCCTTCAATTTTATAATAGGACATTGATGTGGTAGCAATTATCATTATTGTCATAATGTATTTCTCCCCACGACAGAAATTAAATTTTTAACCCGTGGACTTCGAGATCCAAATTACAATGGTAAAAGTATTATACTATTTCTTTTTTCAATTTCTCTGTTTTTTATTCATATCCATCCCTTGTAATTCATTATTTTTAGTTGAAAAAATAGTCCATATTTAATGATTATAAATTTTATAATTTCAATTAACCATTTTAATCATTTTTTCATTATTGTACTACAATTCTACCAAATATAATTTTTTCATCCATAATGATTCTATAAAATGAATTACATTATGATATGATAAAAATTTATCAACCTTTATTTCATAATTACTTATCACTTCTCTTCTATTAGGAATTTAAATGGTGTCTCTATATTTTATTCACTAAAATTAAAATATTCTTCCCAACTTCTTCGGGATAAAAATAGACTTTTACAAACAGTAGTCTCTTATTAAAAAATTCTTATTAATCCATATCACCTTGTGTATGCACGAGCAAGTACTAGTAATTTTTAAACCTCATTGGGGAATAATATTTGTTAAACTTTTTAATTAAATATATTATTTTACTATAATACTAGAAACACTTAGTGTGTGACCTTCTAGGCCTCTTTCTCATTGGTATAAGGTGATCTTACCTAATATACAAGATTAGTGTCTAGAAACAGATCAAAGAACCCAAGGGAATGAAGTAGATTTCAAAAAACATATCACCTCATACGAACGATTATCATGTAATATATTCCCTTTGTCCTGACATCTACAATTAAGAGGGTTGTATGCATGTTCTATTAAACCATGTGCTCGATTTATCATTAGTTGACTTCCTAGAATTGAACATTCCTAGAAAACAAAGTGGCCATTGATTTAGTTATGCTATATCATTTTCATCAAATGGATTGATATATCTACATCCATAGAATTCAAAATTCCTTCCCATAATTATTCATTAATGCAGCATTACTCATGATGCAACCAACATATCCTACCTCACAGTGAACATCTATCATCGCGGTTTTCATCAATACATATAAGTGCATTAGTCATAAAACCCATTAATAATAATCTTAAAGTCTAAGGACAAATACACACATCCATATATAGGAACATCCGATGACACTTATGAATGAGGATTTCCTACTGCTGGGTCTTACTCTCATAGTATCCTCCTATATATTACCAAGGGTGCACACCATGAAAAGGTGCCTCAATGTTTCTTGAGTCCCCACCCTTAATACCATTTATCATTTGTGTCCTTAAAATGATATTATACAGACATAAGACATATATTTACGAATAGTATCATGGAACTTCTGGGTTCTCATCATAGAGGGGATCATATATGACCTTTTAATGCTATAGGTATTCTAAGGACATTATCACATACTATGTCATGCAGAAGAACAATCATGATATGATAATTAGTTTTTTAATATTCATTCAATGAAAACAGTTTTATCATGAAGTACAAATAATTTGGTTTCTAGGGATCCAAATCCAACACCTCTATCACCTCTTCTATTTCTACTAGTCAGCCTTTAACTTATATATATTTATTCACCACCACTCAATATGAGTCAAGGTCAAGGGAAGATACTACAAGAAAAAGGATTGGTCGAAGAACATCCCCAAAATAAAAAAAACCATTAAAGAATCATCTAAAGAATGATTAAGAAGGTATGAGACCCAATTTATTAAATGGGATTCATGGTCAATATCTATTTTATCTCTTATATATAATACAAAAAAATTCATATCCTTTAGTACCATCCCCACATTAGAAAATAATTATTGATGGAATCATGGCTTAAAACCATCCCATGAATGGTAATTCTATGGATCAGAATAAATAATAGAGTTCTTCCACATCCAAAAAGGACATTATATAATTATAGATTAAACAATAATCTTAATAGTTCTTGGAACATCATTCTAAATGAAAACCTCATCAACACTATGTTTTTAATGTCATTATTTTGTGAGAGTAAAAATTTTAGAATAAATTAGAAGGATTCAAGTTCCAAAGTTCTCAAAATTATGACATCAGTCTAGGGATAGAGATTAATAACTCAATGTTATGAGACATAAGATAATGATACAAACATCTTAATAAATTCCAATTTAACTAAATAGTTCATTAATTCTTAATGATAACGTACTCTATAGTAATAAAAAACTATATAACAAAACCCCCCGAAAATAACCAATAAAATAGAAAAAAAATCAATAAGATATCTAAAAAAAAAATTTAAA
Organism: Viscum album; assembly: GCA_963277665.1. Classification (NCBI taxonomy): domain Eukaryota; kingdom Viridiplantae; phylum Streptophyta; class Magnoliopsida; order Santalales; family Viscaceae; genus Viscum; species Viscum album. The sequence continues at coordinate 36,348,479 of OY728149.1, read as the reverse complement.
TAACCTCAAATACCACAATTTATGAATTAATACATAGAATAATGGCCTATTTTCAAAATAAATTCCCCTCCATCAACCAATAGGGGTTTACCAGGAATCATTTAATAAACAATGACCATTCACTAAAGAACCAATTGAAAAAGATTACAGATTTTGTTAAAACACTTTTAACATCAAAATATCTACAAATCATCATTTTTAAATTAACCTTCAAATTAAACCATTTTAAATATTAAATTAATATTTCCTAAACTTAACATTAAGACCGTAAAATAATTAAAATTATACCTTTTCCTAATGTTTTGGAAAAAAATACAGAAACAAATTATCATTTTATATTAAAAAATATTTGTAGAAACATTACTAAAATCAAACATTATTTTGAATGTAAAGGTCATGGACACATTTTCAAAACCAAATATCTTCTAAAATTATTTATATTTTTTATAAATATGATTCCTTTATCAAATTAATTTTGAAACATTACAATTTAAAATTAACCCCAAAAAACATGAAAATACATAAAAACAAAACAAAATCATCATAAGTTAAACATAAAATAAATAGGCATTTTTATAATCCAAAAAGGGTGAAAAAATAAACATTAATGGAAACTAATGGATACAAATACATTAACTAAACATTTTGGATAACCATGTTCTATCCATACAAAGATTAATGCATGTTACTTTGTATGTTACTTAGGACAAAAACTCTTAAAATGGTTTTCTAAAACCTTCAAAGGTATTGAATTCCTCTTATAAACTTCCAATTTCAATTAAAATATATAAATCACCAACTATTAAATTTAAAAATTCTCAAACAAATGCGGACAAAGATCAATCACAAGACAAACCACTCTAAAAAAACTATAACAACTAATGTCTTTTCATAAAAGATGGTGATCAGGAACCAACTCATGATCTTCCTGCTTAATTACAGAAATCCTAGATCTAGTCTACTGGACTTCCCCACATAATTTGAAAAAATTATTTTGACACAAATTTTTCATGAACCAAACAAGTTCACCCCCAAACTGGGCAGCTGATTTGACCCATAGAAAGACTCAAAGGCCGTTAATATTCCCCATAGTCTAGGGACATGTTCTTGGGCATTGAAAAAAATATGTTTGGAATGATATCACCCAATAAAAGATAATATTTCAATAAATAAGAAATTTATAACAATAACTAAAGGAGAAATAATATATGAAATTTGATATAATAAATAAACCATCATAGTACAAGATCAATGGATACAAGGAAAATGGCATATAATCATCTAATAATGAAAATAAAATAATGTAAATCCTCTAGAAAGAAGTCTCCATGCGAATTAAGGAAGAACAACATTCACTTCCATCGAAATATTAATCAAATTATCCATGAATATCTTATTTATTGGTGTCGCTTAATGAACTATAGTATATAGGTGTGAGCTAAAAATCATATTATGTCACTTCCCACTAAGCCTAAACATTCCCCTTTAAAATAAAATATATAACATCATATTTTGAAAATAAGGATAAAAACTAAGATTTTTTATCTTTGATCCTTTATAATAAATTTCAGATATTTTCTTCAAAACTCCCCATTTTCACAAATATGAAGTTCATTATAAATAAGAAAAAATTACATTACTTCAATAAATTCATTTTTAATTTTTATTAAATTTTTATGTCAAATCATGAGAGAAAAAAATACCATTTCATGAATTGAAAAATATCAAATCTTGGGAATGTATATCGTTGTTAAATAATCCTAGTTGATCAAGTTGAACTATCTATTGTAGACCTAACATGGTCATTAGTAATTTTATGTATGCATATTATAAAATATACACACACCAATAAATCCACCCAAATACCTAGTCTTGCCATTCATGGCCTAACTAAGGGGAAACATACCAAAGGATTACCTAAGTCCCCACCTTGGACCACTATCTAGGACATAATTCAAAAATCATGTGCTTGTGTACCTAGACATATATCATGGACAACAAGGCCCTCCCATGAAATATAAATAGCGGTTATAATTTTAATTAAAAATAATACCATATAATTATATCACAAAAAACATTTATGTCACTCATAACACTAAACTCACACACGGTAACTTCCATTTTACCAATTCGTCAAAAAATTATTCCAAATTACTCAATAAGTAGACTTATTAAAAGCATTAAAAATCCATAATTTTCATCACATATGAAGTGTAATGAACTATGGGTTTTCATTTCTAGGATATCCATGAATGTTCTGAACATGACTTGGGAACATTATTTATGGATAAAATTAATGAACATCCCTTTGGAAAACCAAATTCATAATCTATCATTTTTAACATCAATAAATATAAGTTTCAAAATCATTTTATCCAAAAGGTACAAACACACACGAGATTTATATAACATCAATTTTAAATCATTTTGGAAATAATCCTTTCATATAATATAAATATAAAACTATCCAAGATGAAATTTATCATTTAAATTTCCAATAAAACTCTTAAACCTTTTAATGTATTAAAATATCAATTCACAATGGAAAATCCCTTATGGTCATTTGACGAAAACTCCAAAAGTATAAATCAATTAACATAAATACATTAATAAAATTGGTATCATTATAGACATGGAAATATATAAGAAAGAAATGTGTAATCATTGTTTAAATCACACAGAGAGATTCATGGGACACCTACCTCAATTCATGTTTCTTTGAATGACCATGGAGTCAATCCACTAGGACATATAACAAGTATCCATATGAAATAATGAGGATTAATAATGAACAACAAAATATTAAAATATATTAATTAAGAATAATCCTAGATATGAGATTCATCAAATAGGGCTTTTATGTATAAGAAGGATACAATAACAAGGGAGAAGGATGGATGAGATCTTACCATGAGGTTCCAACTTCAAGACATGAATAATCCTGAAGGATCAAGAATGGAAGAAGGTACAAACAAAGATATAATATGGGGAAATATGATTTTTCAATAATTTGTATAAGGACTCCAAAAAGGGTTATACCTATGTAGGAAAAAGGATTAAATACACACAATTAAAAAATGGTTGTTGACATTCATGTTGTGAATAACTATTAACGACATGAATGGACTTTTTCACCAATTAATATAGCTGTAAAAATATCCATCATGAAATAAATAAATTCATCCTACCACAGTTAATAATTCAATTTAGTAATTATTTGATAATAATAATAATGCTAAATGGTGGGCATCCGTCCCTAATGACATGGACTACAATATTTTTTAGTTTTTATTACCGCAACGTATCCTAGGCCCTCTGAGACCCAAAAAACTAAATCATAAGATCATACTAACAAAAAAAAATTAAAATATGGAAATTCAAGATGGTGTGCATACAACAGATAAATGGTAGAATCATGAGTTGGGACATACATTAATCATATTAAATTAACCTACATAGAGATATTAATCAAAATTTAAAGAGAAATATCTCTATGTAGGTTAATTTAATATGATTAATGTATGTCCCAACTCATGATTCTACCTTTTATCTGTTGTACGCACACCATCTTCACATGGTTTGAAGTGGACCATGATTTGAATGGATTCATCCTTATCAAATATTTATATATAATTTTCATTATCCATATTATCTATAGGATTTCCATCAATAACATTCATTTACATGAATCACGAAATAAAAATAAAATTATCAACTTTGTCAAATTAGTATGAAGGTTCATTTACTTTTGAATATCCATTAAAGTAAAAAATGTAATACCTCTTGATATCTAATTTATTGGTGGGATATAAATGTTTATGGAAACTATAAGGTCTTTTTCTATCCTTAAAACTCCCCTTGAAGTGATTGAGAGAGGGTGATCCAAAGAGAGACTCTGAAATCATTCTTTAATAATTCTCTTAATAATAGAGATACATCATTATGTGGAAGAAACAATTAAGGTTTTTCAGTTGAAGATGATTTTGGACAATGAAAAATATCTTATTTTGAGTAGGAAGAAATAAACCAACAATCCAATAGTATGGGAATGGTTTCACTAAGTTACTATCACGTCCTTTACCCATTGTGTATTTGATTCTCCTACATGCAATAATGGTGGTAAAAAGTCCCAAGCCCATTGAGTTGGGTTTACTCTAATAATTCTACTATGGAAGCTAAAATATTGGAAAAAATATTCTTTTTGACTTCTATACTGTCACAATATGGATGTGATTCCTTTATAGGGGTATAAATTATCACCATTAATCATTTCCCTATATTCTTAAACATTATTTTCCTCAAACGAGATGCCTAATTGAACTTCTTTAAAGCCTGATATAGGAGTCTATCAGTGGATTTATCCCACTGAGTATGTTGTATTGTGATTTATGAAAAGTTTTAAATCTTTTGGAGGACCAAATGAAATATGTAGATCTTATACCTAATATTTTTATTCTCATGATTATGTTTCTATATGTTTTCCCCAATAAACTATATAGGCCAATGGGTGTGGAAAAATAATGATCTCTACATTCTCCCCACCCCATGATACATTTTCTTGGTTTGGTATAAATAAATATCCATTGGAGTATCATCGTAATTTTAAGGAATTCATGTTTAATATCTTCACAATTGCTCCTTACAACAGTATTTGAATGCACTGAGAATGTTTCTAGGTCAATTTGGTTCCAATTTTCATTTATCACCCTGATATGGTATCATATTCCACACAAGACATGTATCTCGTATTGAGTTGATGGAGGGTCATCCCTAGGTTGTAATTAGATTATGGTATATAATCATTTTTTACTGCCCTTGGAAAATGATATAGGGGAGTGGAAACAGACTAAAATACCGCCAATAATTTATATTCAACCATTCAATTGTAGATGATGATGAAGTTTTCATCATCCAATGTGAGGATTTCACCAATCTAATTTGAAAACATGTATTTTCCTCATTGATTTTTCTATAATATTATAATCATATAGAAGTTACTCAATTTCATAAATGTGTAAGTGTTATGGGGGACGCATTGATAATGATCATCACCTCGATTTATCTTTCACATGTGATGGAACCTCACTAATTAATTATTATGTACTTAGTGTAACTGGGAAAGATATCTTAAGTGTCCTTTGGTATGAGGAAAACTATAGGATATATTTGACAAATACAAGACCTTTATCTCATGATGATCACACATTATAAGATTTTCCTTCAAATTGGGAACCTTCAGAATATCATCTATAGTTGTTGAATGCAAATTCCCTATCAGGGAGAGGGACTCTAATTAATATATTTTATTTGATCCAAGGATGTCCCCTGTGGCCAATACCATGGGTCCCTAAAAAGTTATTATATTGGTTTACACAATAATTTCCTATGTAGTTACAAATTGCTAATGATTTTACTAAGGGTGACTTGTTTTGGGGTGAAATTCATGTGGTCAGGAGGAGCATGAAAACCTACACTGTGAGGATAAATTACATGGGTAATATTCATATTAGGTAGGGAGATCCTTCATAGTTAATTTATTAAGTTCCATAAGTAGGTCCTATAGGAATGATGATCTGGGGAGGACCTACAGACCTAAATTAAATCTATGCATGGGAAAGAATGTTGTATCCATGCTTGTATTCCTCAATAGATTATGAGCTAGTATATCCTTTTGCTACCATCGGAATTTTTTGGTCATCCAAAAGTAAATTATTGTTCCTGTGGGAAGAGTGGTACTCCTAAACTATATATTTTTCCTAGTGATACCACTTCAAAAAACATTTAGTAGGGATGTTTTGAATAGAACATCAATCATAATATGGACCACACTCCATGGAAGGTTTCCTCATGTGTACAATCCCTCCTAGGAGGCTCTTGACTTTCATCTGGGTGTATCAAGAGACATCATGGGTGAAAGTATGGATATGATACTACTAATTTTCTATTATTGAAATATATCCCATGGTTTTATTGGAAGAAGAATGAATATGATTCTACTGGTTTTGTTTTATTAAATATATGTCAATGAAATTCATACATGGGAATAGGTATATGAGAGTAGTCGTTAATAACCACCAGTATTTTCTTGTGAGATTTAAAGGTGCAATATAGAACATGTTCCTACTCCCAAGTCCCCGTCATGATATTTTATTGGACATTATATTACAAACCTAGAATATAATAAAGCCCCCAGTCTCTATATAGATATAATAGTGGGATTCATATGTGAGAGTAAAAATATGGGACTACTCCTTGGATTTCATTCAGATGGTTCAGCTGTATTCATGAGTCTGTATATAAATAAGGATAAATTCAAACCCTTATATTATAGTTATTTTATGATGAAAAATATTAGGGGTATTGAGGGAAATAATTATACATACAAATTTCATAAATGATACATTATATTCACTACAAGTGTATACAAAATACATTAATGTAACCCTGACACTCTAATGGATATATAATAAATCTAAACAACTTGTTTTTATGAAAAGGTCTTTTTCATTTATTACTAGAAGTGAAGATTAATACTTCCTTTAGATAAGTAATATTCCAAAGATCATAGGTCAGATTCCTTTATAGTAGATGAAAATAAATATGGCCATGTATGGAGACACCCTTTTTAAGATATATTAACCCAAATTAATAAGTAAAATTAATCTCACATATCACTAAGTATAATAAGGGACATAAATTCTATAATTTGGGTGAAAATATATGTTTCCATATGATATATAATGGTTTTAACTTCTATTAAACATTGGATACTGAGAGATTCAATGTTATTAAAAACGGTCTCATATTTTTCCACTGGGGAGCTCAAGCTAATGTCCAAGGGTCAGTTCAGAATAAAATATAATATACAATAACCCTTGTCTTAATAAAATACAATAAAAAATTATGTAATATAATAAAGAAAATTTAAAAACATTCAAAGATATTATGGTCCTAAAGATCATATAAATGCTTTACGAAGCATGTACAATAATATTTTATTTGGATAAGGTCTTCGAATGAGGAAATAATGAAGGTTATAAGTTAGACTACTGACCGATCAATAGACGAAATAATTAAAGGATATATATTTCTAATAATTTTTAAATCTTAAAGGGGATATTAAAAGAATAATTTTTCTTCTGAAGGTTGATTGTAATATTAGAGGAAATGATAAATTTAAAAACATGGTTGGAGGAAAATAAGGAAGGGTTGGATGAAATATTTGAATAATATATTTTTATTATACTACAATAATTTCAATATTTCCATTCTTACACTTCCATTTACATCAAGTGTAGTGGGGTAAACCATTCTAGATATTGTCATAGGGGGAATAAGTAACTCATTAATGACTGAGTCTATGATTCAATGAATTATACTATAATTCTATTAATTTATTTATGTATTGAATTTAAGTGTGTTATTTTGAATGAAATTATGTTCATTGTATTATTACTATGTTGTTTTTTCTACATAGGTTGATAATAATCACATTCCCTGCACTTAATTATAATAATATATGATTGGATAAAAATTATTGACCATTTGAGTTTCAAAATATTTTTGAAATGTGTGTGGAAGGTGGGGAATTTATTTTTATGTACTTATTAGAAACTTATCATGATTGAGTTTTCTCTAAATATTTTATGATTGGTTTGTTTTTTAGGTGTCATTTGATATGTGTTTATAGACATGGGAACAAGGGATGATCAAATAACGATATATTATTTATTATAAAAAAAAATTAACAAACAAGGGTAAAGGATGAAGAAACTATGAATCCTTTTATTTATCAACTATTAAAAAGAATCATGCACCATTCTTAAGACTAGAATGACATTATAATTAATAATCCAATAATTTAACCTATCCCTCCCCATTACTTTAATAAATATTCTTATGTTTTTATGATATATCAATCAAGGTTTATTAAAGCCTCCCATCTATTAAAAAATCTATGATAAATAAATTTACACCCTTCCTTTGAGACTACCTTTTCTCTATATTATAATATAATATAGACTTACATAATTAAATCAATTTTAACCACCCTTTTAAAGGATGATGTAAAACTTAGTACCATCATAAGGTGTGAGTTCAATGATCTTAAACACTTATTTAAATGACCCACGCAAATAATAAAAAACATTTCTATCTAAATTCTGAAATTTATAGAACTCTACAAACTAAACTTATAAAATTAAATTTATAAAAATATTTGGAATATATTTCCTTACCAAAATCTCGTGGAAACCTATTTTTTACGATGAATCTATTATCATGGTGGGCTACCAAATACTAATTATAAGAGATCCTCGTACACCTATCTTCACTAATGAAAATAACGAGATTTTTATTCTTGTATAACAAGATGATTTTGAGATTAGGATATTTTTATTTAAATACTAACAAGATTTAGTATACATTTATATGAAGAAATCAATAATCATATAGGTAATTCACCTTTATATTTTAAACCCATGAGCCATTAAGAGATCCATATAATAAGTAAAATTTTAATTCTTTTTATTATATGTAATCAAGAATCTAAAAAGATGATATAAAGAATATATTGTTTCCAGGTAAATGAATTTTATCACTTTTAGAGGGATTCCTCCAAAGTTTATTCCTATCTTTTAGAAGAATAGATTTAAGGAAATAAATCTATTCTCTATGACATGAAACAAGAGAGGCATTATATAATTACAAGGAATTATTCAAGAATATTTCCTTACGAAAACATTGAGGAGTAAATTTTTTTTATCTTATTCTTTTATGGTTTTCCTAATAATGAGAAAAAAATTTATGATATATCATCAGGATGATATTTTATTGGAATGTTACGAGTAGAATACGGAGTACTAGGTGAAAAGATAAGTAAGAATTCATATAATATTTTAAAAAAAAGTGGTTGGTACGAGATGACTGCAAGTGGTAAGGACTACGCAATATTCATTATGATATTCGAAACATTAAGAACTAAAAACTCTTGTAAAATATATAAAACGTAAAAAATAAAGTTATTAATACTAAAAAACAATTATATTTTGTATTTTTTATTCTCAAACACATTATAATGATCAATGTGTTGAAGTGAAGGGAACAATAAGTTGTGTAGATTACATTGAAGAGAGGTAATTTCTATAGCCAAATGAAATATAGAGAGAGGATTCACAATTCAAATATAGATTTTGAAAATAAAAAAGAAATCTATAACACACTTTCAATGGTAATATCAATAACCTAAACCATTTAAAAACTCATACAACGAACCATACAATTGAATTTTTTTTTAATCACCACCCTATCAAAAATAGAAACCCTTTAACAAGCCATTAAAAAGTTCACCACCACAAGTAGGAAACCAATAAATTCCTTGGATTTAAAAGTTATAGAATAAATAATAATAAATCAGGAAAAAAATAATATTTATTTTGTAAAAAATGATCAAAACCCAAAGAAATATACTAAATCATCTCATTCCAAATAAAAAGATAAATATAAAATATCTGGGAAGCCAAAATATCATATCATGTTCTAAAAAATAATATTTTCATATCTATATTTGATACAGATAGTCCTGAAACAATTTTTTCCATCTTATACATATAATAGCAAACTATTATTTTGGATCACATATATTCCTAGGGACCTTTTCTATTTTTAGTTTATGAGAATTATGAAAATCACAATCATAGTGGTACACTTAAACACAATATCCATTTTCGCCACAAAATAATTTCTTTACAAAGTCATATTTTCTTCATTAAAGGTTACATCCATATATATAACTATGAATTTATTAAATTTTCTACCCTTCTTTATGCCCTGTGAAAAGTCATTTGAAAACATGGGATAAGAAAAAAAATCACAATAAGGGGTAAAAATGTATTAAATATGTTAGTCTAATGAAAAACATGTAATCCTTTAAAAATTTTACCAGTTAAATTTTATTATTTGAGAATATAAAATAATTCATATCCACATTGGAAAATATTTAATAAAGAAAACATTTAAAACCCATAAAAAATAGAATCCTTTTTAGGAAATATATAGTATCATTTTAAAAACTCATGTAAACTCATGTACAAAATAACTATATCCTAGCTAAATCAATAGGGTAAACAACACAAATTAACTCAGTACTTATTACCTCTAATAAAAGTAACATTACCCAATGCATTAGAGAGAGATATTGGGCTCACTCTCCGTATAAGTCTTATTAGGATAGACCATTTATATAAGTTTTATCTGCTTCACCCATTCGTATAATACTTATCAGCATCAAACATTTATATAAGCTATATTGGGATTAAATATAGTAATATATAAATATAAAGTCACATATCATGAATAATAATAATTTTTTATTTTACTTTTATATCCAAAAAAATTAAAATTACATTTAAACCCATATAGAAAATACATTTAGATACAGAAATACCCTTTCCTTTCAAAAATAATTTTAACGACTAAAATATCTATAAGAAAGGTAAAAAGGTGTTTTATTTGAATAAAATCAGGAATTCTATAAATGAATAAAAACATCCAATAAAATTTAGGGTGGTGGTAAAAGCTATAAATGGTGTTCTTGTTAAAATATAACATTCCTTTTTTCATTTTGTAAATAATTTCATAATATTCCATATTAAATTCATAAAATGATTCCTTTGGAAAGAATGAAATAAATTAAAACGTTAAATATATTTTATTTTATAGTTGATTTATTTCCATATAAATAATTCCATAGAATAATTATAATAATAAAAAAATTGAATAAATATATTTATAAAATAAATCGTTAAGATATTAAATATGATATTTTATGTTAAAATATCACATACCTTGAGTCTGACTCATCACCTATATTATTTATCTTCATGAATAATAATATTATGTAAATTATTAACTTTATTAGTAATTTTTTTCTAAATTATTATTTATTTTATTTTATTTATTACCATGTAATACTAAATAACCTGATCATTTAAGTTCATGTGAGTTGTTTTAATTATATTCGATTCATATGTCAAAAATGACTTTAGTTGGTTGATTATGGTCGAAGTGGTAATTGGGAAACCATTTCCAGATTTAAATTCATGAAATAATAATCATTTTTAATGCTAAAAATAATTTTATATCCATAAATGAAATGAATAAAAAATAAACTAATCAAATATATTTATAGTGGTAGTGGTCTACATGCACACATAGAGGGTGTTATCAATTTTCAACGAATAAAATGGTAAGAAATTGGATATTATATTATTATTTTATAATAATAATAATTTAATTTAAAACATATATATACATTATCATTATAAATATTTATTATATATGTGGTGATGGAAAAGGAATTTAATTGGATTGTGAGGCGGGAGTCCCTCGTATACAAGAATGATGGTTTTATTTTCCCGTTGAATGAAAATGGAGATGTATTATGGTTAATAATTAGTATAATAAAAAATTAGAATATGGATAATATTTTTTTATTATATAAAAATGGTTGGAATAGTTCATAGGTAGCTAGAATAAAAATTAAAACTACAAAATTCAGTTAAAAGTTATATCTCTTCTTGAGACGATCATATTTTCTTTGTAACTTAATTCCACTAAGGATTGTAATATGAAAAAAAAAATTCCTATATAAAATGTTACTGGACATTAATAATGGTTTTGGTTTGTGATTTTTATAACTATAGTGCTCAATGGATGTGAGGAGGATAAATGAAGAGGTTCCCTTTTATAAGTGAGGGGAGGGGAACTCGTAGGATAAAATAAAGTATTAAATTAATATAAATTAATTTTCAAGTTAATGTGGCTCAAAATTTACATAATTAGAATATAATATGAGTAAAACTCTAAATCATCTCATATAATAATTATTTTATATGTTTAGGTGATTTTTTAAACTAATCTCTTTGTTATAACTGACCCTTAATCATTGTGATGATTCCCATGGTATCAACATTTTTTACAATATATGAGACACGAAAGTTACTATAAAAGAAAAATAGAACTATAGATTGAAAATTGTTGATATTATTTAAAATATCCCATTAAATTTTCTTAATATAGTATTTTTATCAGTTTTAGATCAATTATGAAAATATAGTTTAATATAAAATATCATTAATGTCATTTTATGAACTATTAATATATTTTTTGACATTAAAAAACCAGGCCAGGTATAAAATTTCACAATAAACTCTTTAAAAAATAATCAAATGTTATTATTAACCTTAAAATAGTAGTGAAAAAATATTTCATCCAAAAAATATTACTTTGGACGGTTTTAAAATCATTTAATTTAATTTTATACTACTTGCACAGGCATTATGTTAGTGTTGTATAAGCATTTAAGGAAATTGTATAATCATTATAAATTATAAATAAACTGCTATTATAAAAATTATTTCGTTATGTCTAAAATAAATTTAATATTCATTAAAAAATATTTTTACCCTAATGTAAACATATAAGTGATATTTAAAAGAAAGATAGTGCATTTTTTATTGTTTATTTTCTAAAAATATAATAATTCATTTCCAAGTAATGTTTAAAACAATTAACATAACATAGAATATTGGATCATTATTTTTGAAAAAAAAACTACTAAATTTAATTAAATTTTTAGGGTTATTTTTTGTTTATATCATATTATTTTTATCCAGACTTACTCAATTTATCGCTATCAATGTGTTAAATATTCACTACTATATTAATTCATAATTACCAAACCTAAAAGGGTAATATTAATGAACTTTTTACCTCTAGATTCTAAATATGGAATCCATTTTTTATGATTCAATTGGTATAAGTGGTCAAAAATAATTTTTGATTAAAACAAAAAATGAAATGAAAAAGTGATTTTAGGAAAATGTGTTTTTATGAAAAAAAGGAACTTATACCCAAATAAAGTATAGTAATGAATACTAGGTAATTTAATATATTATTAAAAATTAAAGGGTAATTATGTTAATTAATGTTCATGTTAAAAAGACTGGAAATTTAAATTTAAATGAATAACTATTTTTTAAAATTTATATTTTTCAATATTCACTGAAAGTCAATCTTTTTATAAAAATGCCGAAATATCTCCCTAAGATAATTTTTATATACTGATTAAAAAAATTATAATGTTTTTCTAAAATAAAATTTATCAACCCCAATTAATATATTTTCTCAAAAATATCAATAATAATAATTTTGGAAGAAAAAATATTCATGAAGAATAAAATGGATTTACTAAAACTTGAGTTCTTATTTTTTAAGAATTGATCAATAAATTCCAATTTCAAACCTATATATATATATTTCATAACTTTGTTAATAGAATTCATAACCCCTAATTAAATTTCTATTTTATAATGGTAAAATAATATTTCAGGGTCTATTTAGGCTCGATGCTACATGTCTTGAATGATATCGATCATATTTTTCTTTTTAAAATTCGCAGACATTAAATTCTGACCATCTAAAAAATTGTATCCTCTTAATTTAAAATTGTGCTCGATAATCAAGGTTTTTATATTTTAAATTACCTTTTCGACAACCTATATAATAAAATGGGTTAAAAACATCCAATTGGAATGTTTAAAATAGGAATACGAAGTTCATTTGGAATAACACATATCTAGGTTCCAAAATAAGTGAAAATTAGTGGGATGTGAAAAAATAGACATTGAAGAAAAATTTAATTTCCAAATAATTGTATAGAGTGACATAAAACATTGATAAAAAATTTAATTACCCAGGGAATATCAATGAAATTAAAACAACAATTCAAATAAGTGGTAAAGTTTCAATTGATTCATCATAAATGATGGTTATAGGATATTTTTCATTCAACAGAATTTTTAAGAGTAAAGGAATTATTTTACCATCTAAACTGAGAACATAAATAAATATACTTACATGATTTTCGTTAAATCGATAAACATAATTTTATCATTTAGTTGTGTATTTTCAAAAATATTTCACCTTTATCTCAACATTTACTCAAATAAATGAATATTTAGGAAGGTATTGTATTGAATTAAGCACTAAAATCAATATATAAAAAAATACAATATCATAAAATTATAATAAGATATTCTTCATATGTTTATACGTTAACCAAAAAATCGTTTAACAAAAGATAAGATAATATCCAAGAGAAATAAACCTTCATATGAGTGGAAACAAAATGAATATCCATGTCTATAACAATAACACCCATATTTTATCTTATATCATTTGATAAATAATTATTTCTAAAATTGTTCAAAATATTCATGGCTAAATTCAAAACAAAAAAATGAGGAGGATTTGATCACATATTCATATAAGATAAATTTAAAATTTATATCAAAACAAAATTTATTTCACATGAAGTAATATACCCAAAACATATGTGAATTATTAATATAGTCTTAAAATATGGAAATTTTTAAATAAATGACATAAAAAAAAGAAAAATATATAGTCATATATATTTATAAAATATTTTTCAACCATTATTCCTCAAATAAAAATTTCATATTGTCACAAATTATTTCCATTTACAATAACCATACAATTTCCCAAAAATAGTACACATATTTAAAAATAATAATAATGTCATAGTCAACAAATAAATTTTCAATCACAGGGTTATCTATATGATAAATCATATATTCCAAACATGTAATAACCCATTATCCTGATTTACTGTAACTAACTCAACATAAAAGATAATATTAACCCTAAAGGATATCATGGACTTTATACTTATATACATAGAATGTAAAATATTTGTTCCTAAAATAATGTTTGACAATAAAACATATTAATGTCAAGGGTTTTATTTCCTTAAATTTCTCCTATAATAATCTTACTCTTCTTACAGTCGCATAACCTAAAACCTCAAAGGGGGTGTCTATGTATTTGAACTCATAATTAACCTTAAACATTTAAACCCATGATGGTATCTATAACTCTTAAGTTAAAATCACATAAAAATATAAGTTCCAAAATTTATCTAAACCATTCTCTAATACCAACTATAACTACCTAGATCCTGCATTCCAGAATCTAATATAAAACATAATATTTACATTTCTAGATTTTATAGCAATAAACATGGACCAAATTTACTCCTGGATAACATATAATAATGAACTAAAATATACAATCATTTATTTACCCATGTACCTTTTAATTTTATAGTTATAGAGAATTTTGACAGTCACTTTCAAAGTGGACAAATCCACACATTATCCTATTTTTCCATATATTATATTCTTTAAAAAGTCATTCATTCATTATTCAAGGTATATTCCATAGCTCGAACAATGAATTTTTTAATTATTCCACTCAACCTTAGTATCAATGAAAAATTATTTTAATATATTGGATGGAAAAAATAAAAATCATAGTAAGTTACTTAAAAGTAGGAAATCTTTTAGTCGAGTGAAAACATGAAAATTAGTAAATTTTTTACCTTTTCCATTTTATTCTCTGAGAGTATAAAAAATAATATACACGTGGAAAATAATTTTTTCCTCAATTTAAACCATTAAAATTAATATAAATAAAATAAAAAACAATTCTAGGCTACTTAGAGTATCATATTTATAACTCGTGTTCTCTCGTATCAGGAATAACTAAATCACATTTATATCCATAGCATAGACCACCTTGATTAACCCAATCATTATTTACATTCGAGATAATGAACAATACGAACTGATTTTTAGAGTTATATCTGTCTCACCTTCTAAATAAGATGTATCAAAATCACATACAATATAACCTATATCGGGCCCACCCACCGCACAAGATATGTCAAGCATTCTCATTCATATATGTTCTATTGGGCTAACCTAATCATATAAGTTGTATCAGGTTCACCCATTGTTATAATTTATATCAGGCTCACCCATCATTATTTATAATTATCATGTTTTATATAATGAATAAAATATTCTATTCCCTATCCTTTTAATCATTAAATCTGTAAAAAATATTTTTAACTCATATATAAAATGTTTTCAGATATAAATATACCCTTAATTTAAATATAATATTTTGAAAAATAAAAGTCACATAAAAAATTAATAATTATATTTATTTGACGAAAACATGGAATCTCATAAAGGATGAAAAATATCATATAATAGTTTAGGTGGTGGTAAAATCAATTGACATCATATACGTTAAAATATAATATTTCATTCCATTTTGATAAGAAATTCAAAAAATTTCATATAAAATATGAAAAAAATATTCCATTTGAATTTTTTAAATAAATCAAAATGGTAGCTAATATTTATTTTATGATTTATTTATGTACACGTAATTAAATCCGAAAAAATAATTTTAAGAGTACATACATGGATAAAAGATTTTGAAAAGAAATCATAAAAATATTTTAAATGATGATTTGATTTTTGGTGTACCTTAACCCAAGTATCAATTATCACATATATTATTTATCATCCTTGATAATAAAATATTTTTAATTATTCACATGCTTATGATATGTTATGAAGTCTATAATTCCTTTTATTTTATTTGTTCACATGTTATATTCAATTACATAATCATTTATGTTCATGTCGAATGTTTTTACACAATTCAGCTCATATGTCCAATATTACATCGGTATAATGAAAATGGCCAAATAGGTAATTGTTTAATAATATTTAAAATATTTATCATGAAATAATAATGATTATTATTCATTAAAAAATTATAACCATTTATGAAATATATTCAAGAGAAATGAATCACATCGCTTTATGGAGGTGTTAGTCCACAGGTACACACAAATGGGGTTAGATGATATAATATATTTATAGAATGAAAACAATATCATTAATATTGTGTATATATAGTCATTAAATACATCATTATAAATAACAGTGATAGGTTGAATAGAAAATGAATTACATCATTACGTGAGGCGGTAGTTTTTTGTACACACGAACAATGGTTTCATTAAACTTTTGTTAGAATAAGAGGATGTGTAAAAGTTAAAAAATCAACAAAATAAAATCATAGTATATTGGAGATACTAATTTTATTAAATCACAATTCTTAGATGAGTTTATATGTAGTTATAATAAAAAATAAAACTAAAACATATGTTAAAATTCAATACTTATTCTCCAGTCAACCACATTTATTTACACATTAATCCTTAAAAAGATTGTATTATTCCCAAAATAAGAGATTCAAAATATGGGAAGGGGTTTTAAGAAGGAATTGGGGTTGGTATTGTGTCATCTAGAGCACTTAAGAGGTGTGAGGATGAGGGGATAGAAGGTTTCGTTTTATAAGTTAGGAGTGGGGAACTCTTGGAATTACATAAATTATTATCATTATAAAATTAAATATTCATGTTAATGTACCTAAAATTTGATAAATTTTTTAATATAAAATTATTAAGAGTAAATAAAATATTATTCAATAAAATTTAGATATTTTTAGATGATGTTTTCACACTAATATGTTTGTTTTAAGCCCATATTAACCCTTTTAATGATTATCACAGTGTTAATGTTTTCCATACTACAAATGTAATGATATTCACTATAAAAAGAATAGTTACCCATAAATGGACCATTATTATATTTTAAACTATATAACATTTAATATTATGAGTATAGGGGTTTTATGAATTTAGAGTAATTTAATAAAATATTGTTTATTATAAAATACCGCCAATTCCATTTTAACAACTATTCACATAATTTGACTTTTAAGACATCAATAAAGGTATGGAAATAGAATATAAACTCATTAAAATCTATTATTAATAATTATTTTTCATAAAATTCATTTTATACCATAATTAACCTAAACAATATTACTTTTTATATTTCAAAAATCATTTTATTTAACTTTCTTTATGTTTACACCAACACTATGTCTGTAAAGTATTAGCGTTAAAAGCCATATATAATCACAGAGAACATTAATAAATTACCATATTAAAAATAATTTATTTATTTTAATTATAGAAATTAATATTCATTAAGAAATTAATCTCATCTCTCTGTAAAAATATAAGATAAATTAAAACGTAAGAGAGTGATAAGTTTTATTTTTTACTTCAATATAATATATAACCCATTTTAAAATTAAAATTGCTCAGAAGTTACATAACATATAATATTGGATGTGGATGGTCATACCTCACCCATCCAGTATATTAATTTCATTTTTAAGAGTTATTTTTAGTTCTTATAATAATATCTTTAACCTTAATTACCCAATTTACCCTTATTGAGGTGATAAATATTTACCATTGTAACTACTCATATTGAAAATAATAATAATGGACTATTTACTAAATATATAAATCTTGATAATAAATATGTAATTCATTTTTTAATATTAAATTTCTATAATTTTTGAAATTAATTTAAGACACAATACAAAACGCAATGAAAAAACCATTTTATAAGAAATGTGTTTTTAAGACCAAAAATGAACGTATATCAAAACTGACTATATTGATAAATCATATAAAATTAATTAAATAATTTATAGTTAAATTATACTTATGTAAATTTAATATAAAATTATAGTTTTAAATAATTATTTAAATGAAAATAAAAGTGTCTTTTAAAAGATCAGTTGATTCATTATTCACTAAAAAATCAATATTTTTAAAAAATCCATACATTTCACCGTATGATAATTTAAATATGAATATTTAAAAAATGATATAATTTTTATAATGAAAATTTTATAAAAGTGGTAGAAATTAATTATTGTATTTTGTCACCGAAATCATAAAAATCAATTTTTGAAGAAAATGTATTTTTAAAGCATAGAATGACATTAATAAAAATTGAGTTCTTATTTTTGAATTATTAATCAATAAAATTTTATTTAGTAGTACCTATATATACATTTCATAATATTTTTATGAATTTCACACCTTCCAATTAAATTTATATTTTATAACGGTCATATAATATTTTATGTATCATTTAAGCTTGGTGATGCATGTCATATACACTATTAAACATAATATTATATTAAAATATTACGATATTACATAATGTGAATGTGGTTTATAATGTAAGAGAAAATAGTTTTATCCTATTGTGTAATATAACCCAAAAAAAGATCATGAATTTCTAATGGAGGCCAATTATGAAGACATAGATGTGTTTGAGATGATTAAAAAAATAAACAACCTCTATATTAAATTAATTTTTTTGAGAAAACAGACCTTCCACCACCATTTACCATGATACTGGTTAAATTAAATAAGATACTAGAAGATAATACATTAAAAAACTAAATGATTTCGACATGGTTGAAATCAACATACCTCTTCATGAATCTCTATAATATATTCCCAAATATACTATTTTTTGATAAGGAACAATGCAATGAACAGTGAGGAAACAAGATAATGATTTGGTGAAAATAGAAATAAACATATTAATTTTGATCAAACCACAATTCTCCACTAGATGCCAATATAAAAGGACATTTCAT
The DNA here is from genome assembly GCA_963277665.1 of Viscum album. Lineage (NCBI taxonomy): Eukaryota > Viridiplantae > Streptophyta > Magnoliopsida > Santalales > Viscaceae > Viscum > Viscum album. Next base: position 36,328,997 of record OY728149.1, on the reverse strand, counting down.
ATTTATTTTATAGTTGTATTTATCTCAATTAAATATGTATTATGTAATCTTGTATATTTTTTAAATTTCATGCGTCATTATATTTTTATTTCCAAGAATATCAATAAAATAAAACTAATAAGAGGGGTTGTTCAACATTACAATAGATCAAATTCACTCCAAGTAGGAGTTTTGGAAAATGTCTTTGTTAGAGTGTATAATTTCACTTTCATATTTGATTTCTGTGAACTAAACATATAATATTACATTCCACCATCCGAGTCATGTTTCCTCTTGGGAAGAAATTTCCTAAAAACTCAAAAGATAAAAATAAATTTCCATGAAGAAACTCTAATAATATAGTCTGATGAAAACACTTTATAGTTTATTATTTTTTAGTAAAAGAAGTATCACTAAGAAGATAATTCACAATTAAACCTTTCGGGCACATAGTAACATAATCCATTGTGGGAATCATGTATATTACAATAAAATTTGAGTTTTTACAAACAATTACGATATAAAAATTCTATAAAATAAAATTTTGAAATATATTGAAATCATATAAAACCATAAAATATAGGATAAAATTTAATTTAATAATGTATTTTATTTTTTATTCCATAATAAAAGATTTTTAATCTAATCATTGATACGTAAAATTCATGTTATTGAGGTGAGTAATAAAATATGATACCATCTTTAAAGAGCCTCAAAACTCGAATTAAAACCTGTTCTCAAATATTTAATGTATATGTTTCTAATGGTGGTAAAATTTCTTTCAATAATTATTTTTAGGATCATTCACCATGAATAATAACAACAAGTAATGTTTTTGAGAAAGAATGTGAGATATATAGGTTGGGGTTTTTTATATATCTTTGAACTTATTCCTAAAATCTACATGCATAGACTTATAGTATATAGTGATGAAAGGCATTCTTGAATTAGTTACAGTAGGCTCAACAAAACTACTTTGGAATTAATTAAAAACGATGATTAAAAAATTTTAGAAGTAAAAATTATCTACCACATTTTTTTACATTCAATGGGCCATCCACATTCATATACAGCAGAAATAATTTTGACTAATTATTATGAGAAATGATTAAAATGAATGAATTCTAATAAGGGTCTGCAATAGTTGGAGTGTTTTCATAGAATATATAAAATTAAATAATGTCACAAGAAAATATTTTTTTCTATTTAAATTTATTATATAAATACTATAATGACTATAAACAACTCCATTATAGATTTTAGTTTGATTTTCATGATAATTTTAGATTGCCATTTCACCTAAGGATAAGGAATATGCAACCTTAACAGTTTTTATGTTACATTTTCTTTTCAGAGAATTCCATTTGGTCTATTTAATTCACTACCTACATGTTATAAATACATGGAATGTATCATCTATTATTTAATAAAGGACTAAATTGAGGTATCTCTATGGAATCAATATGTTTTGAAAATCATAAAATTACTTTTTTAAAAATTTAGACAAAATATTGGAAAAATTCATTTAAAAAAATATTGTTTTGAATTATTAAATTTGTCATTTTATGGTATATATATGCATCATTATTAGAAATTTTATTTAAAAAAATGGTATTGTGGTTGATAAATATAAAAATGATTTTATCGATTAATTATCTTACCCTATGTTTTTAAAACATATTAGATCCTTTTAGGTCATGTGATATTATATGGAAAATTTATAATGGATTTTAGAAAGATTGATTTCCCAATATTTATATTAATCATAAAATATTTTATGATTACTTTTAATGAACATTTTAGGAATGTTTATGATGGGTTGAAATTTAATGTTACAAGAGCACTAGCCATTCTACCACCAAACTTAGAGCACCAATTTGATCTAAGGTGAGATCATTAAAAACATGCTATTAGAGTAATTTTATCTTATAAAATTATATAAAGTCACTATTTCATTGAATATTCTTCCAAAACATTGGATAAATACCACTAATATTATTCAAAAACTATAAATAAGCATTTAGTCGTTGTTTTTTTAGAAAACTTCAGGTCACAAGTACTTGATGATGGAAGAAGTAACCAAGAAAATATTGGTGGGACATATTATACTACTCTAGAATTTTAATTCTAAGGTAAATGAAAAGAGAAAATATTAAATTAAAGTGAAAAATCAATTGATTATATTTTAACAAAACACTAAGGTGGAAATTATTTACAAATATCCATTGAATGACTTTATTTTTTGTGAAATATTATATTTTATTGAAGGAGAGGTAATAAGGTATATTGATGTACTAAATTTTCTAGTAACCTCTCACATTCTTCATCATCAAAACCAATAAAATTATAATTGAAGATAAATAAACGTTTTCTATTTGGGATGATCAACATCAATATAATATCAATAAAGATAAAATGATTTGGATATGTTTATCTAAAATTAAAGTGAAATATATCCTTGAATTTATATATCTTAACAAGTTTCATACAATTTTCTCATCAATGAATTACTAGGAAATATTTATAATCTATAATTTACTGGCCCAAACTTTTTAAAGATATTTATGAGATTTTTTTAAATGTGATAAATTACAATTGACTAGAAATATATCTAAAAGATAAGAAAATATCCAACATAAATGATTTTATTTGTGAAATATTTGATTTTTTTGGACTATATTTTCATTGTACCCTTTAATATGTCATTTTTAAATTCCATTATATTGTATGTTATTCACAATTAATTAAAATGGATCGAAGATAAATCCATTAAATATAGTGATGCCACAATTTTTATAATTTTTTAGGACTAATATTTTAAAATATTTGTAATCCCATTTAAAATCATTTAAATCCTAGGAACCTAATTTTGCAATAAGTACACTGAAAAATTATTGGAAAAGTATGGAGAACTCCACAAAACATCCATGACATACCACCAACAACTAATGAAAAAGATAGAGTTTCTAATTATAAGATATATATAATCATGTAAATATTACCAAGAAAAAAATAAATATTAGAACCTCTTGATGGAAGGCACTTTGTGGGCTTATATAATAGATTTGAATACCCTAATTAAAATGTGTCCATAGTAGTTAAAATATGGGAAAATTGTTCATCTATATGCGAAGATGGAACATAGGGCATACTGGATAGTCAAATAGATATATTTGGATATGAAAAAAGACTGATTTTGGAAGATAATAAAAATTCCTAAAATGGATGAAATTAGGATAAAATAACATGGAAATTACACAAATTTAAATGAGAAAAAGTTATTTTCAAATTAAACTTTTATTCAATAAAGTGACTTTCATATAAAACAACAACTAAACCATTATGCATAACTCAATAGAAATGTTGAAGAATGTTATAATTAATTTAAACTATTCATGATGTTTATTTTAATTATCTGAGAAGGATATTTGAGGTTGTTAAAGTCTAATTAATATTTTTGGAGTTGGTTTGACAATGATATATATGAATTGAGAACTTTGTATAAAAGTGTTGGATGTACGATTTTTGAGATAATATTACTAATGAAAGCAATAAAAATTATTTTTTTCTAATTTTAAGAATTAGAAATGTCCCTGGAAACTCATTATATATGTAAAATTAGCTCAATATTATGTATAATATATTAATATAAATTAAGGAGATGAAATTGTAAAATAAATTCATCATGTAATAAATTTCAACATGTGTAATATATTTTTTTTCTTCTTAAAATCAAATAATTTATAAATAAATAGAGTACATATTTTTTGTTATAAATATTAAATTCTCAAGAAAATAATAAATGAGGCTTGGGGAATCAATTAAATATATCCATAAGATATATAAATATTATGAATTAGATATTTTTTATAGCATTTCTATGTCAAAAAAAATGTGCAATGTGTAATGGAAGTAAAATATTAAATATATCTATTTTTCGTTAAAACGTTCGATGAAAAAAGAATATGAAATTCTTAACTCTCACGTTAATCCATGATCAATATAATTGGTAGGATAAAGAACTATACGGGGATAGTTTTTTTCTCTTTACAAAGGCTTATGAAAGTACACCGCACATATTTTTTAAATGTGAAAATAACACTACCAAATTTAGTGATGAAAATTTTCTTATTTTTGTGGTAATCATTATATCATATAAGAAATTACACTATGTATCAAAGATGAACCACAACAAAATAATGTGTATATACCGACCTTGAGACCTAAAATTGTAAATGCGTGTGTTTGATGTGTTAAATTACATTTCTACTACATATTTATATGGTTGAAATTATACAAAGAAAATATTGATACCTTTAAAAGTCATAAGGTATAATTTTTAAAAGAGAAATTCAAAAAACATACCCCTGATTTATCCACCACCCCACCCCCATTCTCTATGATAAGTCAAATAACATGGGAATTTAAAGAGGTATTATTGGAAACTATGATTTCTATGAGATCCAATATTATTTTTTATTATATATAGAGAGTCCAAATTTTTTACAATAATAATATTATTTAAATATTTTATTTAAAGAACATTCATGGATGGGAAAATTGGATGATCCCCAATATTATTTCAATATTTTTAAAATTATGTGATGTTATTATATTTGTATATACACCACATGGGAGATATTCACCAATAATATGTCCAGATAAGTGAAATTTCTAAGTACATAGAAAGATGAATACTTTATCCTATCATCCCTATATGATAAACTTTGTACAAAACATTTGGTTCATAAGAAAACCAAGGAGATAAGCGATGTGATATAGAATATGTATTATGTAAATTTTATAATAAAATAGTTCAAACTTCAAATCTCATAAGATATATTTACATAAGTCATAATAAATGTTGATGAGAAACTTGATGACTATTATAGTATATTAAATGATATATTTAGTCACAATAGATGGATTGGTTACATATTAAATTATTTTAATAATATAATTATGTCGATGAGAAACGTTTCTAATAGGTTTGACCTACATATAAAATCCTTAAAATAAAAATGAATAATTATCTCTAGATGAATTTTATAACATACTTCTAAATTATGAGATGGGAAAGATCTAGTAATCATAAGAAAATAATGATTAAATAACATTCATATCGATGGATGATCTCATTATAAAATTGTATGAAGTGGAGACCACAATTGAATAAGAAGATGAGGAGTTTTAGGATGAATAACATAAGATAAAAGTTCCCCTTATATCTTAAAATTTAAAAAATAAAATGGGAATGTAAAAAAATAAAATTTCTACTAAATATCATTAAATGTATAGTAAATGGATATTTTGAAATAGATTATCTAATATAATAGCGTGGAAAATATGAATACAACAAACATGAATATATAACCTAAAGTAAAAAAATGTGGAATAAGTTCTAAGGATGTTACAAAATCAGGTAGGAGTAAGAAGAAGTTTCAAAAAAGAAAAAGAAAGTGTTTTTTATAAAACAAGGGGGATAATAATCCACAAAATGTAGTAATTATATACAATAAAATCTTGAATAGTTTGGTAATTTTAGTGGATCATGTTGAAAAATGTGAACAATCATTATTCAGTGAAGAAGAATGAAAAGAAACTTAAATTTAATACATAATGAAATTTAATCATTACATGTTTCTTGAAATAAACACTCAACATAATAAATAATTAAAAACCTTAATAAAAGAGTTTTATGAATTTAAATGATGAGAAGAATGATTTTCACAACAAGGAGTGTTTCTATATTAAAGAAATATAACATTTCAATTTATAGTTTTCTAGAAATATGATATATTAATGGAATCAAATAAACAAATTTCAAAGGAAGAAGAATTTATGAAGACATATTTATTTTTTCATAATGTAGAGAAGACACTAAAAACATGGGATATGAACATTATAATTATAATGAAACTAGGGTAACTACAATATAAAAAGATAAAGAATTTATTATACAATCTCAAGTAAAATATACATTTGTGAATCCCAAAAAAAGATAAATTTATTATGTCTAATAGTGTATGTTCTAGAAGCTAATATGGAATATTTTGGGTCAATAAACCCTATAAGAAGGTTACTCTTACTAGAAACGTTGTGAAGAAATCATAATAAGTAATGTTTCTCCTAGACTAATGTAACATGAGGCATTAAATGTTATAATATAGCCATCTAGAGTTCATAGAAAGTGTCAAAAAATTAATGAAATAATAAGTCAAAAATGCTAGTTTGATGATGTTGATTATTTTTTAATTAATACTATGTTTTCTAGAAGAACAAATCATTTTTAGTGATTCAGAGAATGCATGAACTAAGGGAAAGTGATCTAATAAATATAAGGATAAATTGTGAGAAGGGAAATTCTATGAACAATGATCTATTTAAAAAACTGATCAAAACAAAAAAAAACATGGAGGAAATCAATGGAAGATGTGATCAAAAATTTAATTATGATAATGCTTTCATGGTTATGCTTCCACGAAAAACTCAGCAGGATATTAAAGAAAATAAAACATGGAGAATATAGAAGGGTGAAATCTATCTTATTGTTGAAGTGGCTCTCTAATATATCAATATGAGTAAGACATGGATTCTTGATAAAGTATTATCATCACATATGAAAGGATATACTAATATATTTAAAAAATTTAAATTATCTGATGGTGGTGCTATTAAATTTTCTACTTATTAATCACTTAAGATAAAAGGAATTTTATAAGCTGATATTGAATCCCAAAATTTTAATTCAAGTGATTCTTTGTTTATTAGTGGGCCTAAAAATAATTTATAAAATGATAAATAGGTTTGTGATGATGATAATTTTCTTATTCTCAAAAAAATTAATCATTAAGGGAATAAAATATTAAAAAGATTAAATTGAGGTGAAAAGATAATTTTTTCCTTTTATAAATTCTAGTTTTAAGTAGTTATTATTATTTAATTGAAATTAATGAAAAAAATATATGTCATAGAATATGGGACAAATTTTTTAAACATGTATAAGTAGTATTTCATGGAGTGATATGGTAATACAGTTTAATCATCTTAAGAGTTGATGATATTATGTATATAAAAACATCAAAAAATTAAAAAAATTATAAAAAAATGTCATAAATGGGTGAAAATAAAGTCGACAAGTACATTTGAGTTGATATATTCTGATTAGTGTTGGCTAGTTAGGTATAAACACACTGAGGGTGATCTTCAATAATTAAATTTATTTATAATTTTTAGATAATGACTAATGTGATTGTCTAAAATCATAATTAAAAATGATTGAAAAATGCCTATAATTTTGCAGAGAATTATTGAGAAATAACTAAGTGTGTGTATTAAGAACGTCAAAAATAACAATTTAGGTATTTCACAAGAATATAAATTTAATTATACCATAACAAAAATGTAATTAAAAAGTAGTATAGTACTCTATATACACTATAGAAAAATGGGTTCGTAATAAGAAAGGATAAAATCATGGAATAAATTGTGAGAACCATTCTAGTAGAGATTAACATCTTAAATTATTACTAGGGATATGTAATATACAAAGTTGTGAAAATAGAAAATTGTTTTTATTTGAGTGTAAATTCAAATACGACATCCTGTGAGATATTTTATATGAATATACCAAGTGTGGTCTACATTAATATATTTTGTGGTCCTTATTTAATAAATGTTTAGAATAAAAATCTAGGAAAGTTAAATGGCAAAGATAAGGAAGGTATTTATCTAGGATTTTTATCCAATTGATGAAGGTACATATACTAGAATAAGAGTAGTTTAAAAATAATAGGCTTTTTTGATATTAAAAACATTTAGAATAAATATAAAATTATTATTCAAAAAGGAATATATTTTAAAGACTCTAATATTATAATTAGAATATTCTTGATAAAATCATAGGGGAAATTCTGGGAGTGAGCCACATATATCTAATATTCATTCATAACAAACTAGTGATGAACTAGAGACTACCGATGATGAAAAATTAAAATATCAGATGCTAAAGTTGCATGTTGAAGTGGAAAAAATAATAGGAGATTAGAATATTCATATAGAAACAATACAGATTCTTATTCTACGAAAACAAATTGATCTGATATCTAATATTGATCCACATTATGTGGTTGAGGTTGTTAAACATAAAAAATGGGTCTATTATTAGAATGTGGTCTTGGATTAGATATATTGGAATTAAAATTGAGATTATTTCCCTATATTAAAAGGGAAAATGTGATTGGACCAAGTAATTATCTAGAAATAAGGTGGATAATAAAGGTGAAGTTTCAATGAAAAATTATAGACTTATATTAAAAGGTTGTTCACAAGAAAAGTATTTGATTTTGATGATACATTTTTCCCATTTCTCATATTGGAAACCATAATAACATTAAAAACTAATTTCCATCTTATGCTAAATAAAATTAACAAAATGAATATGAAATATTCCATATTAAAGGTATTGTTGGAGAATAAATTATAAAATGAATAAAGTAAGGGTTCACTTAAAAAAAATTTGAAACTATGCCATGTAGGATGAAAATGCCTCTATTTGATCTAAAATATGACCCAATGACTTGGTATTCATTGTTTTTTATCTACTTAAAACTGGTGAAATTTATCAATTTAAATGTTCATAGATTTATTCATGTGAAGTAAATAGAGGTAGGTAATCTAATTGTACGTTTTTATGCAAATGATATTATTTTTAGGTGAAAATAGTGTACTTATAATTAATTTTCTATAAAAATTTAGAATATTTTTGAAATTTCTCTATTGGGAGAAATGAGTTTCTTCATGGGATTACATATAAAAAGAAAATTTTCTTTCTCTTTATCAATAAGATTATATAAAATTGTTTTTGAAGAAGTTTTGAATGAAAGATTCCAAACTAATTTATACACACAAATAAGATGGGATGATTCTTTGAAATTATATTTAATGATAATGTATAAATGTAAATGTTCCTAGATGTCCTATTACCACCTTTCATTATCTCTCCTCATAAATACTAGATATTTTCTATTTAATGACCCAATGTGAAAGATATCAACATAATCATAAATAATAATATTTATTAGATATTAATTGAGTTCTCATGTATATAAAATTAAACATGAATTTTGGGTAGATAAAAATAAAGTAAATCATAAGAATTTGTATGGGTTTGATAAAAATAACTCGGCATTTAATTATGATTAACAAATGTAAACATTTGGTGTAATTATTCTCTTGGGTGGAAATTGTGTTTGATAATACTATAAAAAGTGTAATTTGAATATACTTATTTTTACATATGTATATTATGTTTCAATTATATGTTCATGTACCAAAATGATCATGTTGAAAGAAAACTTGTATGAGGATTCCAAAGGGTTTATAATATTTTATTTATTTCTAGTAGAGATTAAATTGTTGATATCTTCCCCAAATAATGATTGAAGTACATGCCTGAGACTTTGAGGTTAAAAATACATGATTAGTACTTACCTACAACTCAATGGACTTTGAGAGTATCTCAATTTATCATTTTAATGTATTATAAAATGAGTGTAAAGATACATGACTCATGTGTGTAATAATTTTTAATTTTGATCAGGTAATCTTTCAAACAAGAGGAGTATTGAGATTATTGATTAATTGATCGATCATCAAAGTCAAGTGGACAACAATTTCATGTCACTAAGGGATGGAATTATCTAAAAAAAACTTCATTATAAAATTTTGTGGTGTTTAGATAATTATTATTGATAAAAAACTATGTTTTTTGTTTCTTAGATCAAGTTCTTATGGTTCAAAACAAATCCAAATGGTGTAATTGATGAACACAATGGAATTTTCGATGAATGTTTTATTTTATTCATACTATTAATAATTATTATTGTATGACTATAAGAAATATTTTAATGTTTTTTAAGACAACTAAATATGCTTAATTAATGTTTGAGTAGGATGTAAATGAATTCATAAATTTAGATGAAAATATTGTAAGTTTCCGATTTTAGAGATATACCCTAATGCATGACTTATGAAATATTTTATTCTAATCTGAATAAAAATAAAATTTCATAACATATTAATTTATAAATAATTATCTTTATATATGATACATAATATATCTCTATTATATTTTGAATTGATGTTGTTATATCCATTCTATGTGTAAGATATTTTAGTATGTCTAATAAATTTTGATTCCTTATATAAAAAAAGTTGAAAAGGTAATGAATACATATTTTTTAATAGGTGTAATATATTCTATAGAGTATAAGAAATTTAGAAATGGGGAAAAATTACATTTTTAAAAATAATTTAAATAAATTTCATAAAATATTTGTTGGAATATTTTCTAAGTATAATAAATTACAAAAAGAATTTTGAAATTAAAAACATACACAAATCCATTTTTTTAGAAAATGTGAAATATAATTTTTTTTACTAAAGTATCAGTGATAACTACAAAGATATATTTGATATAAATATTTATTACATAATTTCCTACAATTTTAGAAAATATATGTGATGATGTAGTTTTGGTCAATAAATATCAAATAAAATGAGTTATTAATTAAATTAGTTATTCAAACAGGGAATTTTGTAAATTAATAAAAATAATCATGGAATGATATTTTGGGGGATTTCAAATGGAAATATTGAAAATTATTTATTTTACTTAAATTTTATAGTTTATCAAAAAAAATTAAGTTATTTGAATAAAAATATTAATGAGGATGTGATATGAATTAAATTCAAAGAGGAATCTATATTTAAAATATATAAATCATTTCTATGTTAATTTGAATGATAATATATATTGAAAAAATAGAATAGGAGAATGATTTTTTTTAAAATTGATAATATGTACAGGACTGCAAAACTATTCAATCAAAGAATAATAAAATGGGGTGTAAAAGTAGTATTGAAAAACATGAACACTATTGGTTTTGTTTATTTTTTGTGTGAAGAAGAACATCATGATTAATTTATATGGAATAGAACATGAATTATCCTAATATTTATATGTATGGGTCATTATGATATTAATTAATGATAATATGGTGGATGTACATGAAGTTTCATTGATTCTATTTTGGTATTGAGAAGTTGTTTCATATCGAAGAATATCAAACTAAAATGATGCGGTAATATTTAGAGCATAAAAAGGATGTTGTTCAAGTAATCATTGAAGAAAATTGAAAAATTGTAGGATACTGTTATAATCAAAATTTTATCCAATGGTGAGGTTGGAGAAAAAATTAAGCAACTAACATTTACTTTACAAAGGTATAAGGAAGTACACTCCTTCTAACATTTAATAAAAAATAAATATTATTAAAATTTGAAGATGAACACAATATTAATCATGTTTTAATTATTCTACCTTATTAGTGATTACCATTTTTAGTGTAAATTTAATCAAACAACACATGGATTATGTAGACACATTGTGGTAGAACCTTGTAAAACAATTTGATCCTTGTATTCATTCACATTTCTAATATCAATGAGTATGGTTGGGATTTGAAAATGAGAAAAGAAATACCTTATAAATTAATTGAGATTCATTTATAAAAGATAAATTAGAAAATTATATTGTATATTCATCCCACCCATTCTTAGTTGTATATCTAAAAGCCTAGGTACTTCACTATTCAACTCAATACTAGAGCTAAATCCCAGTAAAATTTATTCATGATTGTATGTATCAATTACTATCATGCATGTATATCTAGTTGATTCTATATAGATAAAAATATAATGTATAAAAAACTCATTCACTATCAATACACACAATATGAAGAGGTATCATGGAAATATTCTACAATTACTAGTGGAGTATATTACAGTCCTCCAAGACTTCTACAAAAAAAATACCCTAGTTTTATAGTTCATTGACCTTTTGACTATTATCTATATATTAAATCATCCCTAACTGGTATATAATTTATAACTCATTTTTTGCACTAAATTATCTATATGTGGGGGAGGGAAATCTTTGAAGATTTATGAATTAAGAAAAATGGTTTCTTTTTTGTTTTGTGTGTTTTTTTTATGTGCTTTTGTATCATGTTGAGATCAAATTCAATACCATAGTTTTTTCTAATTATAGTTATAGGAAATTTATTTAACCAAGGAATATAATCTTAAATAAACACTATAATAAACTTATTTTCAAATTCAATGTTTGGTAAACTCATTAAAATACAACTGAATTTTGAATTTTGGGCCATTACATACAATCCAATATTAAAATCACTATCTTGAGAGTAATATTAATGAATTATTAAATCTTCTTCACAATTACCTTTATTATTTATAGAAAAATTATCAGATTTAAATGAACATAAGTTTTTAATAATTATTTTAAAAAAATTGGTGTATTGATGATCTTGTGTTGAAAATTATTATGTCATTCAATTAAATGATAAACCATTTTTACTCTATAATAATATTATTTACTACTTTTATATATGGACCATTTTATCCCCTATTATCTAGGAATGACCTGATTAAGAAGACACATAACATTCTAAAAACCCATAACAACACTTTTATTGAAGTAAATTAATGATGATATTTGAAGTCAAGTGTGGGGGAGACTATTTAGAGAGATAATCTAGAAATTAGTTGTTTATGAGAAAATAGGGTAAAATCATCAAATATTGGAAGTATAGTAAAGGAATATTCCATTAAAATATTTGTTAAGAGTCACACACAACAATTTGATGATCACATATTTCTCCATACCTCCACATTTCAAATCTGTATAGAATTGGAATGAAATAAAAATATAAATAAAAACAATTTTATTGAAGGAGATAGAGAGATGAAAACATTACACTACTATATGGATTCATGTGGGACCATTCCACGAGAATATAAGTGGATTTGGGATCTTTGTAAATGTTATTGAGTTAAGGTATAATTATTTAGGGAAAACTAGAATTCATGCATTTTAAATTATTTTAGATATAAAATATACTCATTCATCCACTGAAATATTTAACATAAGAACCTAACCAACCTTTTCCATATAATAACACTGAAACATTCTCATGAAAATAATATGTACATGAATTCTTTCATAATTATTTTTAAACTCAATAAGACAATTTTGACCCCTATATGAGTTTGGTATGAATACATTTTAAAAAAAAGTCATATTTCGTGTGAATATAGAAATACTTATATGAATGTTGGTATATGATATCATTGGTGGATACAAAATGTTGAGATTAATTGGGAATAATTTATATAAAAATCGAATTAATAACATTTAAGAGGCATGCAAATCTTGAGTGGTCTGACTATTGAAAATGGAATTCACGTTGGCTAGTTTTTAAAATTTTTCTAGGGTAATGTTTTTTATATTCACTTATCTATAAATTCAAGGGTTATGTGTGTAGGAAAATAAGTTTGATGAAGAAGTGTTAATATGATATAATAAATTTTAAAAGTAGGTATATTGAAGAATTAACAAAGGAATATGATTTGTAAAAGTACACCAGGTGATATGTAAGAGTGAACCCAGTAGTTTTATCTATATATAAAAGTTACCATAAGATTCCATTGAATATGTAAAATTATATCTTGGATTATCGGGTTTATATAAATGGCTTTTCTTATGTTACTGAAATTATAGGGAAACACTTCCCTGAGATAGGTAAGAATCCTGGGGTCATATTTTAGATCCCTTTGGAGTAGTACATTCGAAATACAAAAACTTATGGGCACACATTTTGTTAGTAGAATCAACTATATGTGATATATAGATGTACCCATGTGGCTCACCCTATAATGCAGTTCCATTTATATAGGTGTAAAAATCTTGTTTCCATGTGATACAAAAGATTTATCTCAACATATATGTAAAGATTACCAAGTGATACCATATGATGGGTAAGGGTCACATACTTTGCCACTTTGGATTTGAAAATGACCAATATGGGTTATACAGACATAGAATATGACATTTATGGTTTTTTCCATTTGAACAATCTAGAAAAAGGAATACATTGTCTAGAAAAATATTTTCAAATAACGAAAAGGAATTATAGTTTTAAATATCATCATAATATTACATGGATCTAGTACATGTAGAGAAAATTAGAGAAGATCATCAAATGAGGATGGAATGATTCTTTTATGTCTAACATCTGATTTATCAAGAGAGGAATGAATTTAATGATGTAGATTTATTATATTCATAAAATATCAAAGTGGATATTAAAATAATACACATGATTAAGAAGATTCTAGAGAATAGAGAAAGGAAAATTACCTATAAATGTGGTAGAGGTCATGATGGAAGGGGTAAATGGAGTAATTGAGTTTTAATTGTCTATTATACTACCAGAATTTGAATTTTACCATTTATCCTCAACATGTAACCTCTCTTATAGATGTATAATCCCTTTTGGATCCTTGGGACAGGGAGGAAGGAGGACCATTGTAATTGTTTAGTCTAGTTTTATGTAGCTAAAAGTATTCTTCTATTAATTTATTTTAGTATTTATTTCAATGGTTTTATTTTGAATTTATTTTTTTAGTATAATATTCCTATGATTTATTTATATGGGGTTGATATTCATTAATATTCATCCACTTAATTCTACTTATATTTTTTAGAATAAGAAATAATGATTAATAAATTATCTATCAATTACTGATGCTTTTGTGGAATGTTGTAAATTAATTTTCAATTACATTAGATAAACTTAATTTGGATGGGATTTTATAGAGTATTTTAGTTGTAGTTATTGTTTAGGTTTCATTTAATATCTTTTAACATACATCGGAATAACGGTTGGTCAATTATATATTGTAGTTTTATTGAGCTAGAATATTTAATTCAATATCGGGTAAAAGATGAAACAACTATAGATTCATTCATTTTATCAATTAATATAAAGAATAGTTATCCATTTTAATACAGGTATTATACTATAATTGGGAATCATAACCATAAACAAATAACAAATCGTTACTATGAAAAATCTTATAATTTCATTTATTTTTAAAATATCTCAATTTGGATTCATTAATACTAAATTTATAGATTATAAAAAATAAACCTACACCCATTATTATACACTACATGTAGTCCCCATTACACTATATCATATCCTTTTCTAGCTAATACATTTTTTTACCACCTCATGAAAGGAAGTTAAATGATCTTTATGATTGGTAATCACTTTCATCTTCATTATTATTTTTGAGGAAACCAGCTAAAAATTTTCATATCTTACAATAATTGAAACACATAAAATAAAATTTTCCCTTTTATTTATCTTCTAATCATTATTTTATTAACCTAATGATATAAATAAATTAAAATTTATGTAATCAATATTTTTTATCAATTTTTTCCCCATGATACAGCTTAGGCTTGGGTTATATGGAAACTTTTGGATATATTAATTCCATATCATTCACCAATTTCCCATTTCTCATAATGGGTGTCCAACTACTCCACTCATCGTAAAACCAGAGTTTTATGAGTTTATTAGTGGTCCCCTAATCCATGTCTTTGTCCATCATGTAAAATATATTTTTATCAAATTAATTTATGGTAATCCACATCATTCTCCTCAACATTTTTGTATTTATGAATCCCTGACTTCCTTAAATATATAATCTAGTTCACCAAAAGGCCATAGGTGCACATCATCATTACCAACATTTGGTATGAATATAGAGGGATATATTTTATATATTTGAGATATCATTTTCCCAACTTATAGCCATGAAACAAATATTATACATTCATACCGTAGTTTTGGAATGATTTTTTAGAGATGTAGGATAACTGAAACCTTATAGCTGCTCATATTTGAGGTTTCATTCTTTTATGGGTACTTGAATGAACCAAAAAAATATTCAAATGAAATTATACCTCATACAAAAGAATATAAAAAACACTTATAAAAACATTGTAAAATAATAGAAAAACCATATATATATTTATGCAGTACCAACCAATCATTGCCTATGTTTAAAAATTTTTAACCCATGAGATCAATACCCTCCTTGTGAAAAATATTATATATCCCATACCTCCTCACTCAAAACATCCACTAGAACAACAAAAGGGTATGTCCTAACTCTATATAAGGAATTTAGTGACTTCCTGTCAGCCCTTATGTGTAGGATCATTATCTTTGACAAGGCCATTTAAAATATACCCTACATGCATTCCAATAAAAAATATGTAATGTTTGAGTAAATGATACATTGTGGAAGTCACCACCTGACCTCATTCTATATTTTTTTAATCAAAGTGTAGAAATCTAGAATATAATGTAGGTAGATAGAATAAAATCATAAGAGTTCAAACAAATAATGTTATGGATAAATAAATTATTCATATTTATATATTATTAAATAAATTAGATAGTATAGTTTAATAAGAAAATAATATTTTTTCAGCAATATTCACCAAACCTACTTTGATCAACGATAAGAAAACCAGTAGTGCTCTTGTCCACCATAACTGTACTATCTATCAAGGATGTTTGTTAGAACGTACACTCTCTATGATAGAGAGTGGGAGAGAGAGAGAGTGTGTGTGTGTGTGTGTGTGTGTTTGTGTGGATATATATAATCATCCTCCATTTGATGAAACTCTATCTTAATAATGCTGAACTATGCATTCACATCCACTTCATCCTTTCCTAAGCGGTCTATAATCTTCCCATTAATATGTGTGTGTGTGTGTGTGTGAGTTCATGTGTGTATATAATTATATAAATATTTTTATCCCTCATATATATGAGGTATATCTCTTTTTAACAAGGAATATACCATATTAATATTTTCAATCCACATGTTCCATCCATACACATGTCTTTAAGTGAATCCCAAAAGATAAGTTATAACTTATTTATGAGAAGTAAATAGAAATATTAGGTTGTACATATTCATAATCACTAAATGAAATCTCAATTATTAGTAATCATAATGGTATAACATAGAAGTATCATAACATATTGTATCCAAATCAGGATTTTTACAATAAAGCATCCATAAAATAATTATTATACATTTAATACATTTAATAACACGTTTCAAAAAACACAATTCAGAAGAACATACACATGTTATGGATCTATATAAAACATGCAAGTAAACTCATTTCAAGTTTAAATTGTCTATATAACACAATCTCATAATAAATATGTACATTAAAAGTTTATTCTAAAAATATTCAATAGGGGTAACTGATATTTTATTAATATTATGAACACAATGTTTATTAAATGTTATTTAATGAAAACCATTATCCAGTAAACCATCACTCTACCGAATGGCACTATAAAAGAAACACTATTATTTTTTGTCAGATATAGAATATATTGACCTCCATAGACTATTAAAATGTAATAACCTACACACACAAGATCTAGATAAACCACACCAAATGAATAAGAAATTATATGTTATACCAAAGAGGAATTTAGGTCTCTTTCCCAATAATAAAATAGAAATTCCACAAAAATAGATTCATATTAACCATACGACTTATTATCACATACACAATTTTTCACCTAGTGTAAGACAAACTATAATAGGTTCTTATACCTAAAAACGTAAATTGTATAGTGTTTGAGTGAGACCTGTAATAGTTGTAAAAATTAAATTACAGAAAAATAGATGTCCTAACATAGCATAGATAACGATGGACTTTTAGGGAAACTGGGTGATGAATCCAGTTGAAGGAGGAAGTGTAAGATGAATAATATGGAGGGAGGTCCATGAGAAATCTATCAAATAATACATTATACTAAAATGAGATGGTATTAAAATTTAGTGGTTCAGGGGAATAAATTTAGACGTAAAAGCATTATTTTCTATTAATTTTTTAAAATGTTTCTATTGCATTCCAAGGATAGGCCCACTTAGTAACTAGTGGTAATGAAAGAATCCTATTACGCCACCTAGGTTCACTAGGTACCCATTGACACTAATGCTTCATTAGTCCTCTATTATTCTTCCCCTTCTCTCTAAAATGATTCAAACTCATTTTTAACATAGAAATATAATAGAAATGAAATTTCATGTCCTAATTTAATGGAAAATGTAACTTAATAAGAAGAATGAATTTATTTACATGTAATCCTGATGAATTTATCCATTTATTAAAATAAACATTATAATTTTTTCATCGGAATGAAGAATTCATCCATCCACTCATATTCTCTAATTTAAATATTCAAATAATCAGACTAACACGTATGTAAATGTGACTCCTTCACTTTAATTTCTCTATCATTGATATCATGGATTCTGCACAAAATTATGTTCATTATTTTAATAGAACAAATCATCTCAACTCATTCTATAAGAGGGATGAGATTAATTCACTATACACACTCCTATCAACATCATTATTCTCCTTGTATTGAAAAGTGTTGGTCATCTCATGTATCGGGATATGCGCACAATTTTTTGGTAATATCTACAATTTACAAGGAAAGATAGTGAATATATGGAACCATACTATACCTATAGAAATGGAATCTATACTCATTAATCATGGAGAATACATTACTAGTTGTATTTTTGTGATATTGTTTACGATTTAAGACATTTTATTTATTTATTTTTATTTATTTATTGATTTATAATTAGTTTAGGAATTGATGATTCAAATTTTCTGATTTTTTAATCTAGTTTATAATATTAATGTTGGGAATTTAACTTACTTATGTTAATTTAGATGGCGCGATACTAAATATCATTTATCTTTCAATTGCATGGGGTTAGAATATGAACCCTGAAATTATATGTCATTATTAACAAGATATATGTTAAAGAAGGTGTTTATGGTTGTAGGGTTGATATTGGTTCATCTTACACAAGAAATCATAAAGATATGGAAAATTCATGAGTGTGTATAATTTATTTTATCTCTCTTTATATGTTATTTTCCACCAGTGTATGGGTCATTTCTTCTGTATATGTATGGAACAACAGCTATGTATGTTTAATATAACATAGATTATGAGTGATATTCACCTAATTATGAGTCATTCCATCTATATATGTTTCATTTTACACCAACAAATGTGTAATTCCCTAACTAGGTAAGAGTGAATTTTTACCTATGTGAGTGTCATTTTTAGTGTGTTTGTGTCATTCCAATGAGAATAACCCCCAATGTATTATCATGAGAATACATTATGGGAATAATATGTGATTTAAGATAATTATTTGGGATTTTAAATCATTATTCTTGAAACCCATCAGTGGTAGCCTCCTAGATTATAGAATGATAATTAATTAAATAAATAATAATGAAATGAAACTATATATTTTCAAGAAGAAATATCATGGCTGGGGAACAAATCAGAAGAAAATTTTCAAGAATTAAAAAAAGGATCTTGGAACCATTAATAGTTAGTGGAGAAGAATAACATATATCTATAAAATTAGGGGAGGTTCAAGGAAATGATAGTTCTTCTTTAGAAGTGGGACTTTGAACTACTGAGAGATCAATTGATATATTTAATGATATTTTAGGTACTGTTATTATTTAATTTTCAGTTTTTTATTCTTATTATAACTATATTATTCTGATTCATTCATATTTTCTACCCTTCTTATGAGGGGGTAAATCTTGAGTGATTTGGGAAGTGTTTGTTCCCCATTGTTATTTCTTAAATCTTCACATTTCACTAAATTAAACTCTTTATTTTTGTTAACAAGTTTTGATATGATGTATCATTTTTTAAATTTAAATATAGTTATATCTAATTTTATTTTTTCTATTTAATAACTTAGTTGATGATCTATAATATCTCTCTACTGAGTTTTTCGCTAAATATGGAAAATAGTATTGGTAGAGTGGTATAGTGAATGGTTTTTATTAGTTAATAATGAATAACGTGTCTTATGAAAACCATAAATCAAATAATACATTAATCTCATGATTTAACTAATACATCTCAAAAAAGATTCAAAAACTATGGACCAGAAGGTTTAGTGTCTTGTAAATTATATACATAAACATCTTATTTTATTACTCTTGGAAACGTTTCTCCATAATCATCATCCTATAGAGTCTTTTATAGATTTATCACATAAAATAATAATCCTCATGAAATTGTAATTGGAAATAAAATAAAGGGGTATGATCATATGAATAGTAAGTAAAACAATTTCATAACATGAGGAACACATTAAAATCATAAGAAATAATAAATATTCATTGAATAGAATAAAAAACATATTATATTAATATTATACTTTAAAAGACCATTAAGGAAGTATAAAGGATATGAATTTTCTCTAAACACATCTCAACATTCATATAACATTTGAGCATGCAATAAAAATGTATAAAAAATAAAAATAAGAATTAATATTTAAAACATGGAATTTAATTAGAATTAAATTATTCTTGAAATTTTATTATAACTTGATGAAAAAATTGGAAAGGTATGAATAAGAAAATATTTGTTAGAAATTAATTCACCCACACTTATGTGAATAAAATAATTATGTCTATACATAAACTTTTAGAAAAGTAACCATTCTCATTACTTTTTCAAAAAACTCCTAATTTTTTATTCCGGACTATCTCAAGAGATATAAATGTAAACCAATGTAACGGAGGGTGATACAGGAACCCAATGTCATCATCTATACATATGGGTAACAATTAAATTCAATCATTATCATATAAAAAATAACCCATTAAAATGAAATTGTTTCATAAAAATATAAATGAAGGTTATTATGTTTTTATAAAAATACCAGAGAAATAAAATGGGTTTCATAAAATATATAAATGGAATAAATTAATATTGTGAATTTAATCTCTTGATGCCAAAAACATAATTACCAAAAATAATTACACAATAAAATAAAATTTTGGCTTAATCATGGAAAATAATATCATTGGATATGGATCATTTTTAATTTATAGAGTAAAAGGAAAACCAAACAATAACATAGATTTATTTAAAAATATTTAAAATCTTCGATGTAAAATTCATTTTTATGGGACTATTTTTAAAAAGACTCATTAGTTTTCAAAAAAAAAAATAAGTAAGAATAAAATAATTGAATAAAGTGATATTGAATTATTTTTTTTAAAATAAAATGTGGGAATGATTTCGAATGAAGGAATTGGAAAAAATAGTTCAATGAGAAATTGTATAAATCCAAAAATGAGTTTGAGTAATCAAGTCCTTCACATTTACCCTTGATTTCCACATAAATTCTTTAACCTTGTTGGAGACTTCATATTTATATGGATTAAACATTTGAATTGAGGGGACTATTATAAATTATTACGTTTATGGGTTTATATTCATTGTAGAAGGTTGTAGGTATAGTAAAATGGAAGAGTATAAAGGGTGAATTTTGATGTTATGTATTCATTTGATGGGTGGAAGCAGTATGTTTTTATAAGTGATGTATGGTCGGTTTTGGAAACACATCACATTTTCAATAATGCAATGAACTTTTCAAGGTCCAAGGCTTACAAATTGACAAAATTTTAAGGGACACGTGTATTGGGTGTTCCAAATCTCATCCATTCATTTCAATTCATGTTTTTTAAAATGTTAAAGGACATTTATATATAAGTTAAACTAAATTTATACATTTTAATTTTACAGTGGTAATTATTTCTAAATTAAATAATTAATTTTAAATAAAAATTTAAAATTAACTATATTACATAAATTGAATATTATGTTTTCAATTTTGAGAACCAATTTACAATATAAAATATATATAGGAATAAAAATATAATTTCAATGTAATAAATCATCAAATTGTAAAAGTGTTTTCTTGAAAAATAATGTTATTAAGATTTTCAATGTATATATATAGTAAAATTATCAACATTAAAAATTTCAAATAGAGTAAATTATTTTTTATTAATTTAATAAATTTTACAAGGATTATAAAAAAAAATAAACATCGCCTTAAAAATATATGATTTAAATTGAAAAACAAAAAAAATATGTATATTATTATAATATTTTACATTAGTTCTTAAATTGGATAGCATAGGTGATCTATATACAAATCATATTTAACAATTTATAATTTTATTCCTTAATTTAATAATTTAATAATTTAATAATTTTAAAATCATTTAGTTTATTCCTAAATAGGTATAAAATCACAGAAACTATAATTTTTGTAAATCCCATATCTTTTGACTGAGAAATAACATTTGTATACAATTTCAATATCATAAAAATATGTAAATTGTGACTTCTTTAATTCTAAATTGTGGATTTTTTTATACAATTATAATTTAGTAAATATTAAAATTTATCTTTTAATGGAGAAAATTTTAAAAAACACACTTTTTGTGAAAATACCATATTTCAATGTCAACACATATTAACTATTTGCATTATAAAAGTTAGTATTTTTAATTGAATACTAGAATAGGTTAACTAATAATGTTACTTTAATATGCTTAGGCTTTTTTATTTTAGTTTTTTGTGTGAAAGAATCTTTTTCAAACATTAGATAATTATTTTTTACAGGATCTAAAATCTCAGATCATTATATTTTACCACCTAAAAAATATCATCCCGGAAATTTAATTACATATAAAAAAACAAGTGAGGGTAATTTTATCACATAAAATCCTCATCTTCTCATGTATCCACCTAAAACATATGATTTATACATTTAACCTTTTTCATATATATGGTATTGTCCTATGTAACATTATCAATTGTATCCAGAATTTCTACATATTGTTCCTCATAAGATATATCATATTCCAGTAGCACAACTTTCAAGAATAACTCATGTAAAGAGACTAGTATTATCTCTCTAAAAATTGATACATGGAATACATAGTATTCTTGGTAGAGGTGTGGAGGTGGTGTTATGATATAATATAATACTCTAGCATTATCAAGCATATTAAACATACTAATGTATCTAGGGATCATTATACCTTTCTTCATAAACCTCATAACTCAATTTCGTGGATATATTTAATGGATCAAATTGTAAACAATGTCAGAATATAGATATTTTAAAAAATTATACTTATAAATTTTATTTTGAATTAGTTTCGCATTCAAATGTCTCATAATGGTTTGCACATTATGTATCATTTAATGGGAAAGACATTAACTATTAGCTTCCTCTCTCTCAAATTTCATACTAGTATATTGGAGTCATAAAACTCATTCCATAAAGAGAATCATATGGTTCTATATAAATTCTAGAATAGAAACTGTTGTTATTTGAGAACTCATCTACGGGTGTGTTTTGATCCAAACATTCTTTTAAATTAATCAAAAAATATCTCATTATATCCTCTAATGTTTTAATTTCCCTCTTAAAATGACCATATATATGATGATTATATACAATAAAAAGACCATGTCAATCTCTATATGTTTTTAAAGAATTATTTGAAAACTCAAGGTAATCCTTAGATCCTGATCAGACACAACTGATCGTTGTACTCTATAAATCCTCACCACTTTGATTATGTATATCATGACTTGTTTTTCAAGGGATAAGTATTATTTGATGAAAATAAATTTCCCTTGTTTTTTATGTAGAATTACAACAACTCAGATATAATTATAGACTTTAGATGTTTTGGGTAGTCCTAAAATGAAGTCCATATAAATGTGTTCCCATTTACATACAAGAATATGTTATTGTTTCAACGTTCCGAAGGATGTTTTCCAATCAGCCTTAAAATTCTTGAATACCAAGCATCGAGACACATATTCTATAACTTTTCATTCTATGCTATCTTACTTGAAGTTTTGTTTTTAGGTATCTTTACATAGTTATACTTAATAGGTTTATAAAGAAGTATGATCTATGTGCATAATGAAAATTTCAGTTCTTTAATTATGTATTCTATGGGGAACATATCCTAGTTCCAAAACTTATAACCCCATATTTATCAAATTTGAATGTCAGAATATTCACCAATGTTTTCTATAGCTCTATATAATTATCTAAGATTTTTAGAACTTCAAAAAAATGGAAGGTTTAAAATTAAATTAGAAAATAATCCATTTATCTCCGCCATCATGCCTCCAATATTGAAACGTTTTTAAATCCATTAGTATTGGGCCTTTTTCAATCTTCATTTGGAAAAGAGTATCGTAGTCTTTCCTACTTAGTGAATCATCCACATTATTTTCCATCTCTGGATTATAATATATTGATCAATATTAATATTTTATCAACTATAAAAATATCATTTCGAATTTATTTAATTAATTATATATGAATATATACTTCCAACTCCTTTGACGTACATATTTTTATATATATCAAAATTTTCACTATATAGATAACATGGGAAAATCAACAATGCAAAGATCAATAATGTCGTCTCTAAATCATGTTTTAGATAATTTTAACACAGTTCTTTACTAAATTTCCTTTTCATCTATATGAGGACTCAAACCAAACTATTATTTAAGATTCAAAATATATTATAAACCCTTCCCCACTATAAGGTAATGTATATACATGAGAAGTGACCAACCTCTTCTTCATTTACTCTAAACATTCTTCGCATTCCAAGGTCCAAATAAAATTTACTCCATCACATGTCAACATGGTTAGTGGATTTAACAAATGTGTTAAATTTCTCATAAATCATTAGTAATATGCTACTATCCCAAGAAAACTATGAATGTCAATTACAATTTTCAATATGGTCCATTTCATGATAACTGTCATATTTTATGGATGAACTGATATGCCATTGTGATTACATGACCAAAGAGTGATAAATTCTACATCCAAAATTTACACAATCTAAAATTGGCATAAATTTTAGCTTTAATTTTGGCGATTAACACAATCTAAAAATGATCTTCATACTCTCACTCTCTTTTTAGTATATAATAATTTCATCAATAAATACAATCATAAATTGATCATGGTAGTCTGTAAAGACTCTAGTCCTTTTATCTACGAATACAGTAGAGAAATTGGTATTTACTAATAGAATTAATATAAAATAAAATTTTCCATACCTCATACATAAATATATCATCGAAATATCATCCATTTTTACCCTAAATAAAAATATATAGATTGATGGTAAATATTTTAAAAGTACTGATCTCCTCAAATCTGATAGAATAAATCATCGATATAGGATAGAAGACACTTTTTATTAATAATGATTTTATTAGGACCACAATAATTCATATAAATATGCATTGTTTTATCCTTCTTTTGAAAAATATGATTAGTTCACCCCACGATGAAGCACAGGGGAGCATAAAACCCTTGTTGAAGTAGTATTGTAGTTGTTTCTTTACCACATAAAATTCAATGAGATCCATTATATATAGAAACATTGATATAGGAATCATTGAAGATATGAGTTTTATAGAAAACATAACCTCATTTTGTATGATTATAGATTTCATGAAAGTATATGCTTATTTAAATATTTGTTCAATACCGTGTTTTTTATTAAGAAAATTTTTATGAGGTGTTTAAGGGGGCCTCAAGGGTGTTCAAAGGGTTTGGGATATAAAACGAATTAAATAGGTCCAAACCATGGAATGTGCATTGTTAGCACACAATTATGTAATATTTGAAACCTTCCTAGGAAAACCATGAAACCGTAGATGTTGGAAAATTTCATAGTTGGAGAAAAATTCAAAAACCATGTAGATATTCCAAGGTAATCATACAACCTTAGCTTTTTTAGACAGTGTCTTATTCATGGTTTCTAGATGGTTTGGAAAACCATGCTGGTAAACCATAAAACCCTGTAATGTTGAAATAATTACAAAATTTCCATCATAGTATTTTTTTGGTCTACTCATGATTCTTTTCCATTTATTTAAATGGAACCCTATTGGTGAATAAAGGCTCTGGAATCTTTCTAGAGACATATATCCCTCATTTATAGTCCATTTGGAGTATCGTTGGTTGGAGATTAATGATTTGTGTGATTCTAATCATCTCATTTCTTCTATTTTTTAGATTAAGGATTTTATGTTGGTTGATCTTATTAAAAATCCAGAAACCCTATTTTTCAGTGGAATCTTGGATAAGACTTAAAATTGTGGTTTAATTCTGATGTAAGTCATCAATAAGAGTGTATTTTTCAATGAATTTGAGGTAGGTGATCTACAACTTATATCACATAGATTTATGTGTAAATTTTTTCATGTTTTTTATGGTCTTGTGTTCCCCTAGTTTAGAATTCAAATACATTAGTGAAATCTAATACAAGTGGTTTATAAATCATTATTATAACCCCTCATGATCACCATGCGATTAATTAAGGATTATTTGACCAAATTATGGACACCCATAAGGTGCAACGATATTCTCGTACCAAGATATTGGTAATGATACATGTAGACTTGAATTTCGATAACATAGAGACCATGAATAACATGATAGTATAGTTGGCTGTGTTGAAAATAGAGCAATGATAGATGTTCCTGAGATTGATGATTGACTAAGGGGTTATTGGTAGGGCCTAAAAAGTGGTTAATTGGGTAAATTGAGATTGTTTCAAATGGTTTATGAATTATTTTGTAAAAGCATAAAGTAGTTCGTGAATATGAAACATTGACTATAATGAATTTGTAATATTTTTTGAAATGATAGAAATGATAAATAAGTTTCCAAAGGTATGATAGATGAGTATGGTAAATGGATTGTGATAGGGGAATTGTTGAATATTACAAATGGGTTGGGGAATGAGAATTAGAATTTGGGTTATTTAGGCTATGTAATGTAAATGGTAAAAGTGTTTATGTGAATTTCGGATAAATGGTATAAAGTAATGTAAATAGTAAATCTGTTAATGAGTTATGGAGTGAAATTGATTCCCATGTTGTAGTCTTGGATTGTGATTAATATGAGTATTGATTGGGAATTGTTTTTTATTTTATATATTGGTTAATATATATATATATATATAATGAATGATCCCCTAGATTAGGGGTGTGGGTTATTGACTGATTCTCTTTGCCCACAGATCGAGTTGTACTAAGGTTCCAAAACTCCCCCACACAAAGTGTAAGTTAGGGAAAGAGATATATATCTATTCCTCTAATAGTTTCATTCCACTAGGGTTGAGACTACGAGGTGATGATTTTTTATTTTTGATATATGTTTATTCATGGTGAGATATGTACTAGACATAGCCTCCTTTTACATTTATTTTTTACTACAATAAAATTTTGTATAAATGATGTAAATTCCTAACCCAAGGGATACAAGATGAAATTGAATCAATTATGGAATATGGGATAAATAGTGGCAATGTTAACAATGTTAGAATTGTTTATGTAATTGATGTTAGATAATGGAACCTGATATATATTTTTATTTTTTTGTCATTTATTTAGTTGTTACATGTACTATCTATTTAGTCTATATATTTTGTATACACTATTGGGGGTGGCCTATTGAGTTTTACTCACACCCTTCTTGGGCTTCCCTTGGTTACCCAAGAAGACATTATGCTTTAAGGTCATGATAAGGACAAGGGCCTCATGCATGGAAGCTGAGTCAGGGTTGCGGTGAACATAGATGTGGTCTTGGGCTTAGAGTCAAGACCATTTT
This sequence comes from Viscum album, assembly GCA_963277665.1. NCBI lineage: Eukaryota > Viridiplantae > Streptophyta > Magnoliopsida > Santalales > Viscaceae > Viscum > Viscum album. The sequence goes on along the minus strand of OY728149.1, from coordinate 36,301,445 downwards.
TTGGATTCTGTTTTTTTCTGTATTTTGTATTTTGGTCTCATGATATTGTATATCATGACAAAACAAATTTAGTGTTGGCTATGTTTTGTACACAATTATAAAAGATGTTTCTTAAATATGTTCTATGGTTATTTATTATTGTTTAAACTATTTATATTATTGTCTACTATATATTACTCTCGTAACAAGGTTATAGTCCCCCATATGTGACTTATTTAGACTCTCACTTCTAGTACATAAATCTATGGCATATATAGAGGCACGCTTGAGGTCATGTAATGAATTGGTCTGGGGAAACATTTAGTGGATATCGTGAGGTGGATAAAACATTTATTAAGTGGTAATACAATGTAGTTCATATTAACATATATTATTAAATTCTTGTATTATAGTCATTTCCTCAATGTTGACTACCTCCCTAATCATTTCTACTAAAGGCCCTTTGTTTTTGGGAATTGTAACACACATTTTAGATTTTTTTCCAAAGATAGTTCATAATCATCCTTTAGTAGACACATGATAATAGGATAATTTATGATAGTAAATGATACATCCTTGTACTGGTAGTTAATATGTGATTTATATAGGTAAATTAAATACATACCCAATATTATTTAAAATTAAACTAAATGAAAAAGAATTAGATCTATTGGATGTATCCTCCTATAAATCAAAATTAAAGCAGATCTTTAAATCTTATATGTGATAATTGAGCCACTAGGGGTTTATATAATATTTAAATAAATATTTCTTAAGTTGTGATTCAACATTATGATTAATATTATGTGATATAAAAACATTATAAACGAAAATCAACTAATGTATTGACACATCTTGAAAACAGATCAATTTTACCTTGCATCACTTCAATATTTTCATCTACCTTAGTAGTAGTGATCATGAATTTATATATTTGTTCCCCTATATTGGGAGGTTACGGGGTCCAATTTTATTTATTTTCCTATGGTTTGGGTCACTAATTCACATAATTCATGAACACCGTACACCTGAATAATTATATTGCGAGCATGACATAGGTAGGAACCGTCTTCATTTTATTCCATTAATCGGCCTCTTAGCCTTTTTCTGACTGTTTTGGTCTTGTTTTCCTATATTACCACACTTAAAACACTTCATTGATCCATATATACAATTACCTGTATTCTTTCTCAGATATTTATTTCAAGTGTTAAAATTTTCTTTCTTCCCACCATGTGTCTAATCATCAGTTCTTATATGATAGTTCACTATCCTTTTTTCATGGAATATTAAGAGGTTCTATTTTCAATCAAATTATTAAGATAAAGTCAATAAATATATTAATAGATTTAGATTTATCTTATTTTTAATTCCCATGAAATACTAGGATTTAGGTTATTAATGAAGCCATTGATTATACTCTCAATATTAGAGATAGAACCAGAGACATACCTCACATTTCCTATGATGTTTTATTCTTATGATTTAATAGATTAATCTAATTTATCTTAAATTCCAATAATTATCACTACATTCATAGGTCAAGTGTCCATAGAAAAAACATACATAAAATTCAATTTTTTAACTCTTATCATTCTATAGAGTCTACATTCTCATTTTATTTGGCATTACCAATGAGACACCACCACTGATCAACATCAACATTTAAAAAATATACTACCTAAACAATATTCTTATGGTCTAGGAACTAGGGAATGGAAAATATATTTTCTAATTCATTGACAGAATTCTCAGAAACCAGGGGAATTAAAGAAATTATTAAAAAAAATTGACGTTCCTGGATAAATTACTTGATACTTATTTTCTCCCTCACTAGTACTTTTTGTATATCAATACATTTTTGGTCATTTTCCCTAGCGAGATATACTTTTTTGACAATTAACTGTTATTTTTATTTCTATAATAAATCTCATTAGTTTTACCATTGGGACAATCTCCATATTGTTCATTGCAACCATTTTTAACTTGGGTAATTGAGGTTACTTATAATACCATGAATAAAGGAATATTGTGAATTATTATACATAAATTCATGAGTGAAGATAAAAAAGAAAACAATAAACCTAAAAGTGGGATTTCAACAATGATGTGTTTACATTTTCCTGTGAATATCTTTGATTTAATCTTGGTTATCACTAACTGGATTTTAAATAAACTAGTTTTATATATTAAAATACTTCATTCTGTTTTCAAAAGATAATGTTATTACCTGAAGGATATCACCATGGTGTTTCAAACCAGTTGTGTAGTTAAGCATCTTTGTCAGGAACCAGGTCACAATTGAGTTAATATCAAACATGCCCTCTTCAATATTATTACTCTATATGAAATTATTCCAAAACCTATATCAAAATATATTATCCAGACAAGGATGAAATTTCTATAAGAACCACATAGTATGTACTTTACGAAAACATTATGAATTTATCATATACTTAGAATCATCCATTATACTTTTTCCAAGGATTTTCAATAAATTTCTCAAAAATAATGCTTAAAATAAGTAAACCCTACTATGATACCAAATAATGTTACCCATGATTAATAATACTTAAATAATACACTTATCTCTTGATTTAATTAACATTACTCACAGTAGTATCATAAACCAAGAAACCAATATTTTAGTACCTTATCAATTAGCTACATAAACATTTTATTTTATTACACTTGTGAGAATTTATTCCCAATCATGCTCCATTATTTCCTTTTATAGATTTCTCACATAATATAATCATCCTTCTAACCTAGATATTAGAAACATAAGAATTTTTTGATCTCAATTTATTAGTAAGGGAAAAACTTATCAAAACATTAAGGAAAACACATCAAATATATAACTACAATAATAAATAATCAAAAGACATCAGATGATTATCATAAAACCTATTTGAATAACATACTATACTAAAATACAATTAACTAGGAATAAATGGTATTAAATATCTCAAAAGAACATATCAATTGTCATTTAGCATGTGAGCATGGAAAAAATGAGTGGAATACTTTAGAAATAAGGCTTAAAATTTCAAACCTTGAAATTCATGGGAATGATGTACATATTGAAAATATAATCTAACTTGATAAAATACTTGGAAATATTGCGTAACCATAAGCATAAAAACATTATGTGAGAAAACTCATTATTCCCAAATACATGTAAACAAACTCATTATGTCTACCTCTATAAATGTGAGCAGTCCCATCATGCCCATGTTGGTGTGAAAAAATTCAGAATGTCTAAACATTACTATCTCATGAGATATAAACATAATTCAGTTAGGTTGATTGAAATCTAGGACCCCAACCATCCTCATCCTTACATATGTTTTCCACTTAAATAAATCATCAGCGTATCTTAATAAACCAATGGTAAAAATAATGGGTTTTCGAAATATACCAATGGATATCAATAAATTTTGAAAAACATCCCCTTGAAATAAAATGGGTTTCATAAAGAATCCAATTTGGAAATAATAAAATCATGAATTGAATAAATTGGTATAAAAACATAACCACTTGAAATAATCACATAATAATATAAAATATAGGGTGAAACATGAAGCATAACTCCAGTGGAGATAGATAATTTTGAAAGTATAAAGTCAAAAATAAAACTAAACAAAAAATAACATTCATGAAACAAAATTTAAATAATTTTTGAAATATTCACTATTTTGAGCCTATTTTCAAAAAGTATCATTTGATTTCTTAAAACAAGGGAAAAATGATTCATTAAAGTGGATTAGAATTACTGGTTTTTATAGAAACAAAAAGAGGGAATCATTTAAAAAGAAAGAAAATGAAAATATAGATCAATAATTAAATTTATAACTCAATTAAAGGAATTATATATTGGAAGGCCATTACAATTAACCTTAATTTTAGTGGTTATTATTTAACATCATATGAGACATTAAATTTTCATGAATTAATCCTTGAAATTGACGGGATTGGGACATACTAGTGTAACAAAATGCTTATTGTTTGTTTCATTATGTTCTAGGGAGAGTAAAAAGAAAGTTGTTATGGAGAAATTCATAGGTGAAGTGTATTTTGAAGGGTGTATGTGTTTAATTTTATAATTGATTATAAGGACATTTTATTAAATTCCTTTACATTTTTCATTAATGAAATTACCATGTCGAGTTCACAAGGCTCCAAAATATTAAAAAGTACAGGGGACACATGTCTTGGTTTAGTAAAATCTCCAACATTCAATTCAATATATCATTACAAATATTTTAGGGCAATTAAACTGGGTTAAACTCAATTTATACCATTTGCTTTTACCATGGTAATTAGTTCTTAACCGCAGAAATTAATTATAAAAAGGAAAACTAAATTTATCCTTATTATATTTTTTAAATATTATAATATCAATATTGGAAGAAAATAAATCAAATAAAATTTCTATAACTATGAAATGTATATCATAAAACAAAAACACCTAAATGTGTAAAGACTATTTTTTATAAAAATAATGTTACTAGCTTTAAAATTTGAATATATGATAAATTTACCATAGTTAGTGATTTTAAATCCATAAATTGATTTATTATTAATTGCATAAATTTTATGATTCTTCCATGGAAACCCAACATTTAACATCAACTTGAAAATACTTGATCTAAAGAAGAGATGAAAAAAATTTATATTTTAAAATTACATTTTTTAGTTTAGTTATAAAAATGTTTTAAATAGTTTTTATATATACAAAGAATATTTCAAAACATTTAATTTTATTCCTTAGTTTCACATTTTTTTTATTTAACTATTTTTAAATCATTTAGGTTATTCTTAAATAGTGATAAAAGCATAGAAATTTGTTTTTTTTCTAATCCCATATTTTTTTACTAAAAATTAGCCTTTTTAGAAAACTAAAAAATATACAAAATAAGAAAAAATTTATATTATGATTTAAAAAATGAACTTTATTTCATCTAATTAATATTATAGAATTATAAAAAAATTAATGGAAAAATGAAAATTAAAAAAAACTACATTATTGAAAAATCCCTATTTGAATATTAACTTCAAATGACTATTTATATTAAAAAATTAATAATTTTTAATTGAGTATCATGTTATGTTAATTAATAAGGTTGTTTTATTAAATTTTAGATCATTTATGTTGGGTGTCGTATGATGGATAGTTTAACTAACAGTATGTTATTTTTTATAACAGATCTAAAATATATGGTCATTGCATAGAAGTTGTAATAGATAATAAAATAATTGTTAAGAGGATCTAGAATCATATTTTCTTAACATAATGATATAGTAAGATATTTTTTGTATCACTTTTTTCACATAGGATGTGGAAAAAACAGAGGAAAGTATTTTTATATTAATTCTCACAAAACCATTAAATTGAGGGTGAAGAGGTAATATGATTATGTATCCTGTCATTTTTTATTTTATAAGAGTAAGAGACAAAAATTAAATCATTGTGATAGAATTATAATTTCAAATCCATCCCTAACCCAATAAACCTATTATAATATTTTTTTAAAGCACTTGCTACATCACTTTCTTAGTTTTCAAAACCAACAAATTTAAAACACTTGCCTATTTTATATAAAGATAATTGATCATTAGTACAAATAAAATGGTAAAATAATTAAGTTACATCTAATAATATGTTTAACAGAGGAAATAAATATATTTTTCTACACTGCATGAATGTTTTAGTATCAAAATATATCATTTTTTCTAGGATGACGTTCCAAAAATATAATTTTTAAATTTTATACTATGAACCTCGGGTAACCCACTCATATAATTTGATCCAAAAATTGAATTAAACATGATAATTATATGATTAGACAATAAAATATTATAATATTAATTTTCTATATTTTAATATTGTCTTTTTTAATTATCCCTAAACACTATTTGTAGTTCATTTCATAAATTGACCTTTATTTCATATCATTGGGAAATTCATGTCCAATGTTTATCAATTTGGGAATAATTAATCATCTGATTGTGGAAATAATAATTTTTATTATTTTTATTTTATAATTTAAAATAATATATATCATTTTGTTTTAAAAATATTACATTTTATAATAATTGGATGAATCAAAAGAGAAGATGGAAATTTTTATCCATGGATACAAAATATTCTGATTAAAGCATTATGGGCCTTAGACACATCATGTAAAATTGGAGCCCCCGAATCAAGGCAAATGAAAATAAAATTTTATCAATATATAGATAAAATTATTGGGATCATTTCATTTTATTATGTCCATATCTAATTCAAAAAAATTTAAGAAGATCTTCAGATACTAAGTTGACATTTAATTTGTGAGTGAGTTTTGAAGGCCCATAAAATCATCCCATAATTTCAAGAATAAAATATGAACGGTTGATTAAACTGGAATGAAATTTATATATATATTTGGGGATATACGGAATAAATTTCTTAAATTATATGACTATCATATATTCATCCATATTCAATTTAATATTTTTACTCCAAAATGGGGGATGAATCTGGTATTCATTATCAGGTTAACATTGAAAAGTTAAATTTCCTTTTATTTTTTACCCACCTTTTACTCTCCTAATTAATGGGGAAGGAATATATTTATGGGGTATCTGCCCTAGGCTAATAATATTAATATTTAAGGTGGGTTTAGTGATTTAATTGGGTGATTTATATTTTTTCAATCTAATGTATTGTTACACTGTCATTTTTTAACCGCATGTTCAATTTATCGTTTTTATATTTTTGAAATAAAATAAGTTTCTTAATAAAATTTAATATTAATCACCTCATATATTCATATTCATGTAATTTTGATAACTTTTCATTGGTTATTTATTATATTAATATAAATGTTTTTTACATTTTTCATAGAACTGTGGAGTGATCTTTATTTCACGATTTCTCTAATTCAATTCCTACCTCATAGAGTCTAGTTCCCACTTCTTTTGATTATATAGAATCAATTTAGGGATAAACATATTATGGGTTGATCCAAAGAACAATAATTTATGTGTATTTAATGTTATTTATCATTTTAATAATTCTTAAATAATTATTTTTTGAGAATCTCATTCAATGATATACCTTCTCCTTTGATTTTACTAATTTTATGGATAAACATCTGGAGTTCAAGAGAGATCCTCATCCTTGGATTTCTCATGAATATTATCTACCATGTGTATAGAAATTTATCCATATGATAGTGAAAATCTGTGAGTAATTTGGGAATTTCATATTTTATTGAACAAAACACTCTTGAAAATAATACATTGAAACCATTAAAATAAATTCATGTAATCCACCCCTGGCAATAACCTAGGATTAAATCATTTTCATTATAAATTTAATTCATGTGTATCTTTAAAACTCTTTAATAATACACTAAAAATTCATTGAACACTAAATTTGTCCACATCACTTCCAAATCACCCCCATGGAATGCAGGTTTCTTTAGGATTCTTCTTAGGTCATAGAGGAATTGAAAACCCAAACTATACTACAAGAGGCCACTATAACAATACAACTATGGTAAATTATTCTATCACCAAATTTTGGCACCATTCAAGGGACCTAAGTAAGTCATATTATAAACTCATTCTATTCTCTCATGTTTCCCTTATACCACCCCAATTTATCTAATAATTTCCCCTTTCTATCCATGCATGTCTACCTATACTCTTGATAACTCAAAATATCTAGATATAATTGATAACTTGATGGGTGAGGGGTCCATTGAATCAAATTAATTCTGTAATTTATATATGTGTTTTTTAAGACTCTAGAATCTAAAAATGAGTTCAATAAAATTGGTAATCTTCCAAAAAACTAAATAATAAACCTGAGAGGTAACAAAAATCAAAACCAAAATGATAAATCCCATAACATGGTAATTACTGCAGACTAGACCATGATTGACTACCACAAACTGTCCTAAAAAAAATTTCTATCATCTATTATTAATGTTACCATATGATAAACACAATAAGTTATCAAACCCCATTTTATGAACTACCTTTCCACCTTTCATCCGATTGATTCCGATATGAATTACAATCATGACAAATAATTCAATGACATTATTGAAACCATATTCCCACCATATCAAATTGAATCATCTAAAATGAGACTCTTTCAATTTTTTAGGAAGGATTGTGAAATAAATTGGTTAAATAATTGGTACCATAATCCATTTACTCTATGGAACAACTCTAATGAAAATTATTTTAAAAATACTTCTCCCATTATAAAACAATTTCACTTAAAATGGGAATCCAATTTTTATATGAAAAATAGAGAGAATCATTATATATAACATGTGAAAGGTTCAAAGACACATTAATCATGGTACCACACCATAGTTTCTCAATCCCAAAACATGTGATAATATTCTATGAAGTTTTAGGGCCAAAAAAATATAGTTTATTAACATGTAGTGCAACCGACCATTCAAAAAAAAATCCTCAATTGCTGCTTATGAGTATTTGGAAAATCATTCTGAACATAACCAAACAAGTAGAACATAACCTTATTAAAAGAATCCAAAAGAATCTGGTGGAATTCATAATTTTATATAATAGTAAAACCTTAGCTAAATATATGATTCAACCACTAGTAAATTTGAGGAGATTGATTTTAGTAAGGTCTATGAAATCCAAATTTTTGAACCTATTTGCACAATTTGTGAAAAACATGACCACACGACCAATAATTTCCAACCATTCCTTCTTCGAAGGATATTTTTTTTACACCAGAAGTTGATAATTCATTGATCTTTTAAAATCTATAATATAAAAACCTGTTCAATACAAGTTATAATGACCATCCAAGCTTATATTGGAAGAAAAATCCACAACCAACACCACAAAAAAGTCTAAACCACTACCCTGAATATAATTTTAAATACCATAATCAGTTTTTACCACAACCTATACAATACCAACATCCTCATGTCCAATACTAACAACCCATCTAGTAATATATTCATCATCCAAGCCTCAAAAAAATTGGAGAATCTCAATTTAACTTCTTTGGACCCTCTACATTCAATCCCAAACTATACTATAATGACCGCTTCAACCTATAGGATAAATCTGGGCATCACCAGATATTGGATTCATTTTTGGGGACCTGAGTAAGTTAGCTTAGACACTAGAATCATTTTCTCATCTCAAATTCTCTATTCTCAACCCCACTTCTCTTTTCTCACCCCAATTTCAATCCTTTGGATGGGTATTTTGAAACAAATCCAAACATGTGAAACCTCTCTCTTCATTGAATACCCCTACCAAGTGTGATTTACATTGTCCGTACTTGTTTCTACTTGTGGAAAAATCAAAATATAATTCAACAAAAATGACTAAAATACTATTATAAAGAAAACATTACAACCTATAATGATTTTCAATCCAAACAAGTCCAATCCGAACATCCTCCAAAACAATTCCAACAATATTATAATCTTCCTAGAGTATGCCATTTGGATTGAAACATTTTCCATCCTGATTCAAAACCATTATTTGACAAATTTTTTCAACAGATGGAGAGAATGACTTCTAAGTGACATTATTTAGATTCTAACTAAAAATCATTAAAATTATTATGGAACCCATTCCTACTCATGATGTCCCCTTCTAATCACTGATAGAAGAATATTTTCTCGCACAATCCTCTTATTAATTTTATGAATAACCAACCTTTGGATTTTGGATATATGAAAAAGATAAAGCAATTGTTCAAGGATCATTAAATTAGAATGAAATTGATATTGTGAAATCAAAAGAATTGAATTTGACATCATGGATTGAGTCTCCAGAATATAAATCTATTGAAGATTTCTCAAAAAAACCAATCACTAAATCATTTGAATAAATACAAACTTCGAGACTATACCATTTCGTGAAACTAAGCTATCTAGTTTTTTCATGGAATATAATATTAATAAAGAACCGGTTCTATAGATAAATTTATAAAATGATGTGGATTTTGATACAAAGTACAGATAGGTGTTTTAATGTCCTATCCTACCTAATCTCAAAATTATTTTCCTTCCTTAACAACTGAAGAATACCTTAAAAAATTATAACCATGAACATTATGTCAGTATTCACTCTTCATTTGAAACCAAAAATGTAAGAATGATCATTGATGTCTTATACAATACCACAGAAGAAACTGGATCTACCATTTATGAAATTCCATAAAGTTTCCCATTCAATATAGAATAAATAATTGTACATGAAAAAAAATTATAAATAAAGAATGATTCTAAAACTAGTATAATTGGAAAAAAATGGGGTGCTTAAAATATTAAAAGTTGGTATTGGATAATTTTAGGGGTCCAAGTTGAGCTAATGACATTAAACTAAGTTCTTTTCGTGAGGCATCCCAGATTATGTAGTGATTTTTTTGTTATGGTAATCCAATTAGGGTTTCCAATGCGATCCAATGTATCTTGTGTGTGACATTTATTAGGTGAATACTTTTAATATTTACAAATTAAAACCTGTCATTCTAATGATCAAACATATTCATCGATCATCCCCGAGGTGTCTACTAGTGACCTGGAGCTAATGTGATAACTTTCATATTTATGGTTCATAAACATCAAAACATGTGATTTTATTTCAATTAATTCATTTCAAATAGCTTCTCCCTAGTTTCATTCTATGTTGGGGGGATTGAAAACCTACGAATTTATGAGTTTTTTTATCTTTTATGAAAATTTTCATTAACCTTAAACATGATAGTGCTCATTTGAAAATTTTATATTGAATGTAAAATAATTTTGATTTCCTTAATGATGGTTTTAATGAATGTTTATGTACATGATCATAGTTTTGGAAAGTGGAGTTGTTCAATGTAATTTTTCACTGAAAAAAATTTCATACTTTTAATAAAATAACTATAATGCATGTCTATTAGATTTTCGGTGTTTCATTGAGTTCATGGGTCACATTGAATATAGAATAAGGTTTAGTTACACTTTTTTTTAATATGAGTATCCAAAAAAACTAAAAAAGTGAAATTTTTTGTCCAAATGTGTGGAGTTCAAAACTTTGGGATTAGGACTCCATAGTTTTCTTTCCTAGATTTTTGATTTACATCTCTATTGAAGGGAATGGAATTAAAATTAAATTAGATGCATTCGACACATGGGTATCATGGCTCTATAGTTTTCTTTCCCAGAGTTAGCCTTTTAAAATCTATTGTGGTTAGAAAAACAAAAGGAGAAAAAAGTAGAAATATAAAAAAAAATTATACTCGTCTTAATGTCTAATGTGATTCCCACATTGGGATTCCATTTAAACCCCATGAATAAGAAAATGAGACCAATTTCTGTTGTAATTCACAACACATCACCATGCTTAATATAAATTGAATGAAATGTGTCAATGATATTGAAAAAAATATTGGGAATGGGATTGCGGTATGCTAGTGAAAATAATTTCTCTGAAATTATTCGTATAGGTTTCATGATTTTTTGGAATTATGTTTTTTTAGATCATTATATTTCATAATTTTATCCGAAATGATAATTCAATTCCATATTTTTTAGAAACATTTTTTATGGACTAAAAAAAGTTGGGGGTGATTATCCAATGTAATAGGCTAATATTATTTGCTTATATTTTAATATTGAATTGTTTTAATGCCCATAGAAAATAGATTTATTGAATTTCCTAAATTGAACATCATGTCACATCATTGTGAAATTCATGTCTAAAGTGTATCTATTTGGGACCAATTAATCATCATCATGTGGAATCCATAAATTTGATTATTTTAATTTTTTATATTGGGATATTATTTATTACTATGTTTGAAAAAATTTATCTTTTAAGATTATGGATGAATCCCAAGGGATGATGGACAACATTGGCCACAAATACCAAAAGTTATGATCAAAGAACAATGGGTCTTTGGCCCATCAAGTAAAATTGGATCCCACAAATATATCCAAATAACGATCAAATTTTAACTATAGATATAGGATATTATTGGTAACATTTCATTAAACTATTTGTAGAGTTAATTCTAAATTTTTCAAGGATATCTAGGGATCCCATGTTTCTATTTAATTTGTGGGGTTGATTTGAAGGCCCATAAAATCATACCAAAATTTTTATAATATAATCTGAATAGATGATCTAATTGGCACGAAATTATGAATGATATCATAGTACACAAGGAATAATATATTTCTCTTCTAAGGCCATCCAGATTCGGCCATCCTTAATGAAATATTTGGACACCAAAAAGGGGGATGAATGTGGCCTTAATTTTCAGGTCAATATTGAAAAGTCAATTTTCATTTTATTTTTCACACATTTTAACTCTTATAATTAATTAGATAGGAATTGATTTATGGGTGATCTAACCTCAACTCCAAAAATTACTTTTTAATGTGGTGGTGGTTATGTAATTGAGGGATTTACATTTTATTCTTTCAATTGTAATGTTATGATATTATTTTTTTAATTGCAATCTCAATTTCTATCATGTAAGTTTTCAAATGAATTTAAACACTTAATAAACATTATTTTTATTAACATTTTATATTCTTATTTATATAATTCTAATACCATTTCTTTATGGATTGAATGTATTCACATAAAAGTTTGTGAAATTATTCACATAATTGTGGAGTGATTGCTATTTTTCTATTTTTCCTAATATTCCACCCACGAGAATCTATTTCCTAGATCCATTGATAGAATAGAGTCAATGGATGTATAGCCCAATTATGTGTTTATATAAGGGATTATTAATTAGATTTATTAGAGGTTATTTATCATTTATGTAATTCATAATAAATTATTTTGTTTTTATTTTCATTCTATGATGTACTTTCTTGATTGATATCACTAATTTTAAGGCTACACATCCCAGGTAATAGAACAATCATGTACCTTAGTGTGCTAATTAATATAATCCATCATGCTTATAGGTGATTGGCCTTAGGATAGGGAAACAATGTGTGATTTATTTGGGATGTTCAGATTTAATTTAAAGAAAAACTCTCCAATTTAAGTCATTTAAACGAGTAAAAAATACATTCAATTCACTATAAGTAATAACCAAGGATATAAAATTATTTATAAATTGAATTCAATAAAGTATTTCAAGATTCATAATAGTCCACTCAAATTTGAATCATCACCAATTTTTTTCTCATAAAAACAAAATCACCCCCATAGAATGTATGTTTCTTTAGGTTTCCTCTTATGTCCCTTAGGATTCAGTAATCGAAGCTATACTACATGAGAACAATTTAACCATATAACAGGGGTAAATTTCTGAATATCTAGTAGATATAATAATTTATAGATACAGTTTTAATTGGAGAATGTTTCCTTAATATACTCCTCTAATCATGGCATATAGCCAAAATCACACCTTTAAAATATTCTTTCAACCAAAATTCATTAATTAAAACCAATATATTGTTTTTCGTGTCCATTAAATTATTTTGAGTTAAAAATTAATCAAATTCAATTACATCAAAAATTTCTTGGTTTAGTAGGTGAAGACCCCAATAAACAAATTAAATAATTCCCTTTTGTTTTTTCAACTATAAAAAATTTTGGAGTGATAGGAAAAAAATTCAAGTGGAGGACATTGACATATTCACTTAAAGGATAATCCACGGAATGATGGAATAACCTACAATATAGTGAATTTTAGGACTAGGATGGCCTAAAAATATCATTTATTTATATATTTTCTCTATATCTCGGATCAAAGTAATTTGTAAATACTTCTATTACATTATAATATTATCTTGAGAAATTATCTATTTGTACTGGAAGAGGTTTCTGAAGTTATATACCTACTTCCCACATCATTCTATAGAGGAGAACCACTTTATAGTATTCTATTTCAAAATAATTCTATAAAATTAAATAAAATTAAGAGATCTGTCATTTAGATAACACTTTATAGAGATATCACCACCTAAGGAAAAGGGTATTATTGATAAGGTAACAAAAAATTCAATACATTTTAGGATAGTAGGTTATATTGTTATATATATTCATGAGGTAAGATCATCTATCTATCCCTATTATTAAAATATAAAATTAATGTGATAACCATTATTTTCATACAAATGGATTTGAAGAAAACTATTGAACAAGAATAACCAACCATGTTATATGGTTTATGATCCTCCCCTACACATTTGTTGAACATTATATAGAGATACAAGGAATAGAGAGTTGGGCAGTATCCTTTCAGGTAAGGAAGTACCAATAGCCTACCCATGGATGGAGTGATAACTCCCACATTCAAAAAATATTTTTAAATTAGTAGAGAAATGGTAGAACACCTTTTCCAAAGTAGTTCCAAAAATATCCACCATAACACTATGATCAACCATTCCAAAAAAACACCACAACAAATCTTATAATCACTCATCTTACTAACCAATGCCTTTCCAATAAAAAATTATTTTGAAAATATTCCCAAAATTCACAACCATCTATAGAGAATAAAAATGTAAACTAATATTAGTGTATATGAATTGAGTGAAATAACTAAAAACTAACTTAGTGGTCTTGTGGGTATTCTATAAAAACCCAAGGCAATAAAATAGCCCAATTACTCACAAATAAAAAGGGTAACGTGATCTTGATGAAAACTAGTATTGGAAATTAAGTCCTTCCACAGTACTAATTAGATCCTGAGTAAAACCACCAAAATATTAGAGATTATAAAGATAACGAAAAATAGAATAATTCAAAAAAACCTCCCAAAAGAGAAGAAGTTAAATTAGAAGAATGTAAAATGGTTAGAATAAGAATAATGAAACATGAAATAATATTGAAGAGTAAAAAATTGAGAAGAAATAACTTTCACATCCATTATCCTCATAGATGATCCTATCTAATATTATTCATGAATCATAACATAAAATAAAAATTATAGAAACATTCCTAAACTATAGAATCAATATTTCTCCTCAAGAATATTTAAAAAAACTTATGTATTCAATGTTTCTAAAGAATTTTTCACAAAACAATATGTGTATTTGATTGTATTAAACTATCAGTTAATGGGGAAGTGTCTCTTCTTTAACCCCAGCAAAACTACCCTTTAAATTTCAAGATCCATGTAAATTTTCATTCCCATTAATAGTTTTTTAACAAAATATTTCATATTATTTATTTCATTTGACAACTTAAATTAATTTATTCCCGAATAATTGCTTTATTATGTGTATATCGGAGAATTAAACACCACTAGAGTAGAGGTATAACATTTAAAAACACAACTTTTTCAGTAAGAATCTTAAAGGTTGTTCTAGTTTGAGTCAAAAATGTTAAATTATCTACTGAGTTTTATATTCTCAACATAGATATATATTTAATACTATCCAACTAAACTATCATTTTGAAAAAACAAATTCTTAATTACATACATTGAATTCATTAATATATATTTTGGAACCCTCACCATAGATTTTGGATAGAACAATTTCCACTTCAATATTTTTTAATCAATGTGGAATCCATTTGAGGTTTATTTACATATTTCACATTATCTCATTTAAGAGACAATGTCCATTTAAGATACATTTATGTTTTATCTATTTTTAGATCAAGGTAATCATTTAATGAATTATAAAACAATGAATATTTTAACAATAAAAAATTCTGAAAATATATATTTTCCAATTATGAGAAATGGTAACTTCTAAATTTATCGATAGATTTTATTTTATTTATTTAAAAATGATGAATCGTGTATTAAATATTTTTCTTATGAAACATAATCCAGGGAAGTGAAAACCCCAAAACTAATTTTAATTTTAGATAATCCCAATGGTATGGAATTAAAAACATTTCACACTAATTTGAATAATGTGATCCAAATAGAAGAATAACATTGACTAGCGATAATTACGAACAATCAGTCTACAAGCCATGAACCTGATTTTATTAAATCTATTAAGGGAAATTTTATAGGAAATAGAATGGTGTATAGCTTAGATTCAAGAAAAAAAAATCAAAAATAATATTACACATGAAAAAATTTACATACCTTTTAAGAAGCTCCAGCTAAGGATGAATTCCACTATGATGAATGTAGTTGATAAGGATGTAGGGAAAAATTTATAGGTATACATTATCTACCCCACCTTACACTCATTACGGGTCTGTCTTATTTATATTTTTTCAAAATAACATGACCAACCATTGTGAGGAATGACAAGAATGAGTTAATCATAATTTAAAATAGTTGATGATTTTTCATATATTATTGGAATATGAATCAGGTTACATAAAATATCATTTTATCATTCACTTTATTCATAAAATTATATAGATATTGGTAGTAAAATCTCACTTATATTTTCTAGATATATTTTCATGCTATTATTTCTAGTACTGTGAAACACCGTGGAAGTTGGTGGGGCGATGATTTAATTTTTTTTATCCCTGAATAGATGTAACTTCTCTTTATTAGAGGACTAAATGAACAATAGAGGTTAAAGGATCCCATAATTATTTATTAAACAAAAAAACAATACTAAACAGTTACCTCATTTATATAAAAGTGTGCTCGACTATAGCTTTTCATTCCTGACTGTTGGTTGTAGGATCTGAGGAATAATACCTCTAGATAATCCACTGATGATTGAAGAATCAATTCATATATAGATCATTGAATTTTGGATAATAGAACAAAGGCTCGATGATTCCATTAACATAAAAATGCTAAACTCGATCTCATTCCTTTGATCTATTGAATGTGTTCTTGGATCGATTACATGGAAATATCCTTTCTCTTTATATGATGTGTAAGGATAGAGAAGATATCAATTCCAAATTAGTGAATATTTTATGGAATGTGAATCTTTACTTTTAATATATTTGATAATTAATATAACTGTTTTGGGTTCCCCAACCCCCATATATCTAATGTGCACTAAATAATAAATAAATAAACAGTTTAGAAAAAAAATTATATAATGACAATTCAACTTATGTCATACCAAAAACGACACTCACAACACAATATTCCTTTCCATGAAATAAATTCCATAGCTTTTTCCTTATATCAAAGTACACTACCAAATTGTACATATTTATAATCATAAAACCTTAAGAAAACTATAAAAATGTTCTTATATATGAAAACCAATGAAAATTGAAACATGTGGTGTTCTTATTTGAATGTATGACCTCTTGATCTCATCTACTAGAGATCAAAAAGTGTGAAATTCACGAGAAGAAGCCTCAATGTGTATGATCCCACAGTAATTGATATCCAAACATCATTTATTTCTGATCCATATGATATATGTAGACCATA
Organism: Viscum album; assembly: GCA_963277665.1. Classification (NCBI taxonomy): domain Eukaryota; kingdom Viridiplantae; phylum Streptophyta; class Magnoliopsida; order Santalales; family Viscaceae; genus Viscum; species Viscum album. The sequence continues at coordinate 36,284,128 of OY728149.1, read as the reverse complement.
TGACATATGTTTAATATTAATATAATAGTATCTCACGGTTATTATTGTATCCTGATAACTGGAATAACATTTTGATATGACAAATTATTTGTGGACATTATCACTTATATAGTGGATGTATAAATACCATCACCATAATGGTAAGTGTACATCATACAAAATTAACTGTATACATTGTAAGGTAGTAAAACTTATAGTTCATGTTGGGTATAAGGAAACCATTATTACAATATTCCCAATTACACAAGATCTAACTTCCTAACCATTCATGCTAGCTCACACATGATAATATAATATTTATACTGAGTTATTGATTTAGTCACAGTCATGCCACATCACCACTGCATCACTTGTATATTATAACTGACCTTATATTCTTGATTAAAATATATCAATAGATGATACCCCTTTCTGTATTACTTTTATACACATAAAAAAATGTATCAGTGATATTAATAGTAGTAGAATCATTGTAATTATAATTATCTACATACGAGGTACGATTCAAATAATTGGAAAAAATCATTGTGTAATATACACTTCTTTTATAGATTCCTTATAATCCATAACACACTAAATATTTGATGAAATGTCTCACCAAATATTTTATGAAATTATCGTGCTCATTACCTTAGCATAAATTTGATATTAGATCTTATTAATCAATAAGAAGTCTAGTTTTCATCCTCTTATAACTATTATCCATTCTTCTCCACATACCAGGTACATATCATTTGTACTTTATTATGTAAAATTGGTTAGTTTTGACTACTTCCCATTCAATTCTCTAAGATATATTTTATATTTTCATATCATAATATTTATGTTGGAAATATCATTTCATGTACATATCATGGTACATGTGATGGATCTGTCACTAAAGCATTTGGAATTATACTTTCCACACTAATCTCTTCATATTCCCATACATGTATTATTAGAGAGATATATTCCAGGTGACACTAGTAAAAATTTTCCCTCTAATTGTTCCAAATTGTATTTTTCAAGCCCTTTTCAGTATATATACAGTAGAATTGGTCTAAGAAATCATTAGATCTACCTCAATAGATCTCGTTTCCTAGAACATATGTTTCAAATTTAGGTAATTCTATGGTGAGTTACATTATTTTTGGAATTAAGTATATATAAGGCCAATATTTTTTCCCTATGTTATCAAACATATTGTTCTTAAAACTAGTGATGCCCCCAATAACCGTTTATACACACATTGAAAAAATTAGTTCCAAATGAATATTCGATGATATTTTTTCTTACATTAACCAAAAAACTTATTTTAGTGACATACTACCATTATTGGAATTATGTGGTGTCATCACTCCATTTTGTTTGTTTCTTGTAGACACCTAATATGACTGGTAGTCTTGACATTCAAATTTTGATAAAATAATCATTGAATGTAGGTAGGACAAGTACAATTATAATGGATTATTGCATATGGACTTCATATTACCAATCGAGAATCATTGGTACTTTGCATGTACCATCCATATATAGCCTCTCTTGAATACCCACCATAACATTCAAAAATAATAACCCCTTTTACTTTCATACATGGAATCCATTATTGAGTATTTAATTGATCGTATAAATTTTAGATAATTTTTTTATACTTATGGTAGGAATTATTACTCTCAATAAATAATGTGTCACTAGAAATAGTGAATATCAAAACTTTATTGTAGTTTTAACCATTATATATAGTATACAACTCTACAATATTTATTTTTTCACAGTATCTTGTGGAACTGGTTCCTTTGTCAACTAGTTTTTATTCTCCAGTATTAAAAAACATCAATTTTGTCTTGCTCATAGTATCTAAAATAGAGATATGCACTCTTTTATATAAATATAGTATATAAATTAACTATTTCTTATCTTCCATTTAGTTTCTCTATAATATCCTTAGAAACTATGGGATTTATACTATTGATGCGCTTTGTGATTTCTTAATGCACATTTGGTTATATCCTGACAAAATAGTTTCATTTAAACATATGTCATTTTAACATAATGGATTTATATAACAATAAAACTAATATTATATTCATTTTTTTGAATTTTGGCATATCGTTAGGATATAAAAATTCTATTTGTGAAGAATGTCTTGAGAAATAATGGAGGTATCTGTAATGGATATAAGTTACAATATTGATAATCCTTTTACTTATATTATTAATCACATATGAATAAAGAAATATGTTATTATGAATTACTCAATGTTACATTATATTGATCAATTTTAACTTGTAACACTCATCATCTATAATACATATTGTCATCATAGGGTTGATGGGGATAAGGTAATGCATGTTCAGGAATTACTCCACGATATATTATATCGATCGTTGAATTCTTTTTCATTACATTTTATGGATTATTATCCTAAAGAAACTCATATCTTCTAACCATTCATACATCATAATTTACTTTTTCAATCAATATACAAAAATTAATGTAATATAATGAAGTATATTTATCACTCGGTTACACCAGGAATAGTTCCCACTCTCAAGCTGAATGAATTCCAAAAGCATTGTGGATCACCTTTATTTTTTAATGGATTCACTGTCCAAAACTATGTACATAAGTTTTTCAATAACACTAAAGGTATATAACACTAATAGTTCTGAAACCATAATAGGTATATGATTCAAAAATAAATATATTTTCTTGAAAATTTTTTAACTTTCCATAACTTGTTAAATCATCCTTACATTTTATATTAATTAGTTATTTAGAAATATTCAATCATTATTGAACCATTGGATAATCATTAAACATGGAAAACATCATTATTTAATAATGTGAAACAATTTCTAATTTCTTTCCAATGGAAACATGAGATTAATGATTTTTTATACTTAAGAATATTTCATCAAGAACCTTTTACATTTTAATTATAATTTTCAACTTCAAAGAACTGAATTAGGAATCACCCTTTCATAGTTTTTTAGACAACACACATAACTTATTGTAATATTTCATTTCTTACATGGTTATTGTATTTAAATACATATATGTAATTAGAATAGAGTTTTTAATACCCATTTATTATAATAGAAACTTTATAAACAATGATGAATATACTATAAGAATAAGTAAATACATTTTTATTTAATTAATTACATAAAATTCAAATATATATAGATTTATTTCATGATTTGTGAAGAAAATATCATCTGGTTTAATACCAGTTTTATTTTAATGAAAATCATAATGTTTCTCTGGAGTCTATTTTATAAATGTTATTTTTTCTTTTCATTTAATTTTTTAACCCTAATAACTAAAGATTAATATTTCTTCAAGTTCCTATCAACTTTTTGAACCTTACCCAAATGTAACAAAGTGTCTTTTGAATATTTGTAATTTGGTAAAATTATATGGGAATGTAAAAAATTAGTGAAAATATCTGATTAAGGTATATATTAAAATATCACAACCCATATTTCAATTTAGACATAACATGTGAAATATTTATTCATTCACATCTTTATTCACTTTCACCTCGTAATATTCTCTAAGAAGAGATTAAATGTAAAATTTGTCGATGTCCTAATGTTGTATCCACAAATAACATCATATGTATATTATACCATTACAAATAAAATATAATATTCTTCATACATGAGTCTCCTACAATCATTTTCTTACCCTCACTTCCTAAGGAGGCTAAAACGATGGTGGTGGAATCAGTACATCGAAATAATGATATCATAGTAATTTTAAAAAGCAATATTACTACTCTTTTAAACTCATTCCAGTTAGGAAAATTTTGTTTGCCAATATTAATCATATTGAACATTTTGTATTACATTCCATTTTTATAATAAAAATAAAATCTTTTGTATTATTACTTTTATCTACATTACTGATTAAATTAATCTATAAATATATCCTACTATTTTATTGAACTATTGTAGTCCTAACTACTTGACTCAGAATATTCCATTTCAGGAATATTATAGTGGAATGTATCATTAAAATCCATCCTAATAATCTCAAATATTTTTCTATGCCACTACTCGGAGAGTATCAGTGTAGTCACTAAGATACAGAACCACATTAACTCATGACTACTTGATCTATTCAGTAAAGTCCCATATTTTAAACATTAACATTATTTACTCAATTTATTCCTTTAATGTTTCAAAAATATATCTTTAGATACATCTTGGATGAAAAATTCAATAACTTAGACCCATTAATATCATAATTTCTTTCTGGTAGTAAGTTTCACCATCAACTTTGGAAAACAAGCACGCCATACACCCAGTAATGTTCAAATTTGGGTTATAGAAGGCCATCAGAATTTAATATTTCATTGAGGGAATTTTAAATTTTTTTATCATTATAATCCTCTTAAATTAATTATATTTATACAATATTTTCACTCTCACAACCTAAAAATAATTAATATAATATATTCATCATGTATTTATTAATTTTTATATCTATTATTTTATATTTATCCCACAGACCTGAAAACATATAAAATAATAAACAATTCAAAATGAAAAAAAATTAACTGATTGGTCTTAAGCATCTAATATTGGTTTATCCATTTAAAAATAATGGATTAACTATTTCCTTGGGGATTTATATTTGAGTTGGGTATTTACTCATGATTCAACTAATCCCGAATACAATGTGTCCATATCTTGTCTGAGATTTCACCGCAAATCATCTTTTTTTGTGTCTTATAACATTATTATAACATCCCTTCTCTTTATATCATATTTAACCATGATTTATTAAAAATATTCACTTAATAAACTTTTAATATTTATATTTATAGTGTATTTTTTCCTTAGTAACATTACATAAGAACATTAAACATATAATATATCATCTTTATTCAAAAACACTTACATGACCACAACATTCCTTCATACTAAAAACAATATGGGATAACATAGGGATGTACATAAAAAAGGGGTGACATGTAAACCCTAGTAAGGGAGTAAAAATCATAGAACATTATGTAGAAAATACATGTTAGACAATAGGAATATGAATGAGGTATAAAAGGATCATGAATATAAAGGTATGTTAAAGCATGATAATCATAACATGGAAATTTGGAAACAACATACAACATGATATTTTCACAATCCAAGGATCATTGGACATGGAGTAGCATGAGTCAAAGATCATTGCACAAAAGTTATCCTGATTCAGATCCCATTTGACAATAATTAACTTGACTCGACACCCATTTCAAATGATGTAGCATGATTCAACACCCATTCCACATTAAGTATCACGAGTCAACACCTGTTGAACATGATTTAGCAAGAGACAACACCCATTAAATTTGAATTAGAATGAGTCAATACCCATTGAGAATGAATTATCATGATTAAAAAAAATTAAAATGAATTATTATGAGTTAATACTCATTTCACATAATTTTTCATTATACTAAACATTTTCCAATGCATTGGTGCGCTATCACAGCACACCCTTCATAATCATTTCAATTTCATGATTAAGTTTTCCACGTAGATCATCCATTAAACATCATAATCTATCCAATGAAAAATTAATGTGTAATACATACATTTATGTTCCCAATAAATAATTACATGAGAATAAGGTGAATACCATTGATAGTGAAATGTCTATGGTTTTCACTACATGATGATTTTGACATGGAAATCATAGTGCAATTTTGACTACATAACATCCTCAAAATAGAAATTCATAAAATTTGTTTATGAGAGGGAAAGTGTTATCTCATAATTTATTCATGAAATTTATACTATGGGGTATATTTAATAATGTGTCACAACTCATGAAATTGGAAAATTAATGGTCGTATCATAAATGAGGTGTTGGATTTAAAGAGGAGAGAGATAAATCCCTTATGGAATTTCGTCATAGTAACGAATTAGGTAACGTTCCAAATGGGGGAGGATAAATGATACCTAATTGGAATAAAATAAAATCTATTTTAGGTAATTTATTATAAAAGGATGAATATAATACAAATTAAAATTAAAAATGATAATTTCAAACAAGGTTCGTGTATTGAAAAGAGGAGAGGAAAGTGAGGATCTGTTATGCAATTTCGGTATGGTAATGGGTGTATAGAAGAATCATGGATGGATTAATGATAGTGTAAAAAAGATATAATAATTTATAAATAAAATGGTCATTATATAAAATTATGCATAAACATATCCCAACATATGATAATTGAAATTAAAATACAAATCATAAAAGTAGTGAAAGATAAAAGAGAATATTTTATTATCCCTTATATGGAAGTGTGACCCCGAAGTCTTAGGAGAAGATTATTCGGAGCTTGGGGATACCTTATATGGACTATAGGGATTGTTTGGAAGATTTATTTCAAGAATAAAATATCTTGAGTGGAGGGAAATGGGTTCTTTGGTGGGTTTATATAGGAAATGATGTTGATTTTTTTTTATTTTTGTTTTGGATACTTCATAATAAAATTTTAATAATAAAAAATCACACTATCATATTTTCCCAAGTTCTATAGAAGAGGGGAGTTGTATAAGTTATTTTATAAGGTTAAGGGACCAAGATATTAAAATAGTTTCCTTTTTTATGTGGAGGTGTGTCATTATTTCAACAAAATGATTTTAAATTCATCAACTATATTATATGCCTTTTAGGATTCAATAATGATTTATAAAACAAATAAAAAAACTCAAAATTAAATCATTTTAAGTTAAAAACATATATTTGGATATTTATTCCTTTTATTGTATATATTACTTTATTATTTGGCATTTATGATTTCATAAAACACAACATATATTTGTACGGAATTTAATCTTCACACAAAAATTGAAATATCTCAAAATATTATGAAAAATTCACCATTGGATAATATTGACATCATAATTACAAAAAAAATATTCATTTTATTAAAATAATTTTCTAAATATGTGAATTTTTACTTTTAAAATAAAAAAGTAACAATTACTAAAAAAATTGATTTTGACATAAACGGTTTTCAAACATTAATTAAAATTACATTTACCATCATAAAAAATATATGATCATTTATATTTAATAAATTTCATTTCATAATAAGTTTTTATTAAAATATATTTTATTTGAAAAAAAACATTAATTCATTTAAATTGAATTCTTAATTGAATTTTTAATATTAAAAAAAATTCTCTTTATTCTTTAAAAGTCATTTTCAAAGTAACAATAATTTGATGAAATATATAATCAATATTTTATACAAAAATATTGTAAATAATATTAATTATTGGGTCTTGATACATATCCCTTTGTTACACAAGAATATTACCTAATATAATGGTGTGTGATGGTGGGTATTTCAAGGGGTTGTTTGGTGAACAAGGTTTAGGTTGTGATCTCAATGAGATTGAAAATATCCCGTTAAAGGTTTCTATCATACTTAATTTATTAGATATCATATTTAGATTCATCAAGAGAAAGTCCTATAAATGTATTCTCCCTCAAAATCTCTGATAAATGGGATTCATAGGGAATGCTCCAACTAGTTGAGGCCATCACATCCTCTATACGTGTCAAAATAATTTCATAAAACCCTTTATTTATACTAGTCATGTGGTCATTGTTTAGAAAATATATTTTCAATAGTAGAGATACATGATGGTAATTTACAATTCAATTGGATTTAATAAAATAAAAAGGAGATCATTTATATTATATATCCATAGAATATTTAATTATGTAAAAATAGAATTTTATTTATAACAGTTTTGGTCGTTAAAACCTTACCCCATAATAATTTTCTCCCTAAATGTTTTCCCCACACTAAAACAGATGAGGGAAACTCTGATTCATCACCTCCTCTATTTCCCACATTTCTTCTTCAAACTTTTTGTTTTACCACAACACTTTGACAAGGGGAATTGTCTTATTTTGTAGAACTGTTTCTCTATGATCAAATGTCTTCACAATATGATCATAATAGGGAAGGTAATTCTCCAATGGTACCACCTATAGATTGAGTACAAGTGGTGGGTCTATGATGAACTTTCTTAAGAGGTACACATGGAATAAATCATGTACTTGAGACATGTTCGGTGGGAGTACTCTTCGATAGGCCACTACTCCAGTGTGATCAAGGATATTAAAAGGGTCGATGTACCTTGGAATATTCGTTTCATTATTTTCAAATATCATCACACCATTCCATGTAGATGTGTAGATGAATAACATGTCTCTATCATTAAACTCTTGGTCTCATCGATAATTTTCATCATAACTCTTTTTTTTTGACTCTGAGCAGCTTTGATGTGCTACTAGATGGTCTTAAAATTCTCCACCATTTCTTCAATCATTTCCTTACCTAGAAGCTTTCATTACCAAACTTCATACCAAAATTACAGTTTTATTCACCTCTTCCCACAAAGGGCTTCATAGGGTACACATTGGTTGATTTAGTGGAAACTATTATTGTGCGATAACTATACCAATAGAATAAGTTGGCACCATATACCATTGAAGTCCATAGATAATGCTCTCGACATTTCGTCAAGTGTTTGGATAGTCCAATCAGATTTTCCATCAGTTTTGTGGTGATAAGCCATACAAAAATTCATCTCAGTCATTAGAGAATGTTGGCGACTTTTCCAAAACATCAAGGTAAATCTCAGATCTCGATCGGGAAAAATAGAAAGTGGTACCCCATGTAGTCTTACCACCTATCTAATTTTATATCCAGGCCCATTGATTCAGTTCTAAATCCTCTCATATTGAAATAAAGTGTTCAGTATTTTTATGTCGTCCAACAATATCCCAAATAACATTGTTTCCTTTTGATGTCTTCAGAAGTCCAGTGATACAGTCCATAGTGGTGTTTTCCCATTTCTATGTTGATATGAGTAATGGTTGAATCATACAATTATAATCCTACCTATTATTCTTCACATGATAAACTACCCAAGACTTTGATGTATATTCAATGATCTCCTTCTTTTTGTAATCCCACCAATAGTGCTCTCGGAGATCTCGATATAAATTGGTGTATCCTAGGTAAATTGAGAAGGTCGAACTATGTGCATCATCAAAAATATCTTTCACTAACTCATGATTATATGGAACACATGGACATGAACAAAATCTTACAATTCCTATTTCATTAACATTTAAGTCCAAGGATTTCCCTTTTCAGATAGTTTTCACCTTCATTTGAATTCCCAAAACAACTTTTTGAATATCCTTTAACCTTTCCAGAAGAGAATGTTGAGAAATAATTTGTGAAAGGAGTGATGGTGTTCCTTTATTTATGATCCCAATGTCCATCCTTTTAAAATGAATGAATATTGGATTTTTCTCAATTTTTAGCAATGATAAAATCATTGTGTCCTTTCTACTTAGAGTATCTGCCACCCTGTTCACTTCCCAATGACGGTAATGAATCGAGTAGTCTTATTCATTGATGATATCTAAACATCTTTGTTGGAGAATATTTCAATCTTTAAATGTGAATAAATTTTTTTTACTTTTTTGATCTTTATATAGTTCACCATTCTCCCCAAAGAGATAACTCCACTAGTTTTTTAACGCAAAGATCACATCTGTTAACTCCAGTTCATGCAAGGGATATTTTTTCTTATGAAAATTCAAATTCAATGAGGTGTAAGAAATTATTTTTTCATTTTTCATCAACACACATCCCAATATATTCTCTAATGCTTCACTAAAAATTTAAAAAAACTCCCCATTTTTGGGTTGTGGGAGAACATGTGTAGACTCTTTTTCATGTCCCTAATGCTTTCTTCACATTCAACATTCCATGAAAATCTGAATCCATTATTAGTTATATTGTTAAAAGGGTTTAAAAATAATGAGAAATTTCTCAAAAATCTATGATAATATCTAGATAACCGAAGGAAGCTATGGAAATCAATCAATGATGGTGGCCTCGACCATGCCTCAATTACGTTTATCTTGGAAGGATCCATAAAAATCCCATTTCTTATGTTGATATGCCCCAAATGAGACTTCATTCAACTAGAACTCACACTTTCTATAATTTTCATATAGATTTCTCTTTATCGAGGTCATTAGAACAATGCTTATATGGTATTCATTCTTATTTTTGGTTTTGGAGTATATTAGAATATTGTCTAAAAAGAGTAATACAAATTTTTCAAGTTTATATCTGGAGACACTACTCATTAATTCCATGAAAATTACTGGAGAATTAGTGAGACTGAATAGAATCACTATAAACTCATAATGCCTATACCCTGTATGAAAAGATGTATTGTGCATATCATCCTTCTTCACCATTACATGAAAATAACCTGAACACAGATCCACCTTGGAGTAGTATTGTGCTCCACATAACTAATTTAACATGTACTTATTTCAAGTAAAATGATACCTTTTCATTATCAAGATTTTTTGAGCTCACGATAATTATTTCAAAGGAATTTTCACTCATCATTATTATTGACAAGGAGGAATGTTTCACCTCATAGTGATGAAAATGGGTGTATAAACCCTTTATCTAGATTTACATTTAGTTGTTTCTTCAGTTACTCAAGTGCACAACATCCAACCTATAATGAATCATGAATATTTACAATGAAACAGGTATAAGATCGATCAAATATTAGACCTATCGGCTAAGAGAAATGCCAGAAAATTCCTCATAACAAACATTAGGGAATTCCTTCATAATAGTCATGTCTATGAGAATGGTTCATTCTTTATACTCAATCATTTGATCTATGTATGTTTGATCATAGGGAAATAATATCCATTCTTGAGATGATGGTTCTAAAGAAGATCCATCCTCTTCCATGCACTTGTATAGAACTAAGGATTGATTCATCATATGGAGAGTGATTTCCCTCTCATATAAATTTATGTCGGCTATATATAGGGAAAGACAATCCATACATAGAATTGCATCAAATTCCACCAAAGAATATATGACAATGTTCACTGGGGATTTCAATCCAAAAATTTCAATAGGGGAGGAATTATATACTTGGTATGGAATAATTTACTGATTTTCCATCTTCACTAACATCTATACCTCCACTCTTTTTGGTGATGTTTGAATTGTTAAAATAAACTTTTGTAATATAAAATATTATGTAGAAATATGAATGATAACCCAATCCTTCAATTTTGGATTATGGTCTTAATTTATCCCATATAGACATAGGGATGAAAATATTAAAATATAAAACACATATATTGGATTCCAAAGATAAAAAAGTGATATCTTATAAATTACATAAATTTCCATAAATGATGAATTTATAGGAGACAATATATTGTATCCATGATCTACTTCATAACATATATTATTATAGGTTTTTTTGTTCCATTTATAATTTTTTTTAATGAGATTAAAATTATACAGAAGAATATCCCTCAGGAGTGTCAAACCAAGTGATTAATAAGGCATGTTTATGTACATTAGGTTGCCTTGTGTCATGCACATAGCATCTTGTCCACGTGGTTACTCCTAGGTACATCTTTATTAGAACCATGTCCAGTTTTAGTATCTAGAATGGGGTGTATTTTCTAAATTAACCAATTACTCTATACTTACCAAAATGTAGGGATGTTTTCTTATGCACAGTCTTATCCCTAAGTGTTTTAACTAGGTTTTTATAATAATAATCCGAAAATATCTAAAACTATCATCAGATACCATCTGTAACAACCATTATCTTTATTTCATATTTAAAGATGGTTTATTACAAAAATATATCTTAATAAAACTCAGATGATAGATAGGTATAGTGTCTCTGGGATTAGGAACCATAAATAACCACTTAAAACAAAAAAATACAACATCTTTATTGAACACTTCTTTTACATGACCACAAAATTCCTCCATACTTCACACTGCATGGGAGAACCTGAGGACATACATCAGAAATGGGTGAGATATAAATCTCAGAAAGGGAGTAAACAAGTCACAACATGAAGAAGTAAATGCATGTGTGATAATAGTCATATAATTCGGGCATAAAAGTAACATGAATACAAAGTCATAATAAATCATGCTAATCATAATATGGAGATTTGGTGACAACATACAACATGGTATTAGCATGATACAAATCTCATTATGCAAGTAGTATAATGAGTCAAAGATCATTTAATGGTATGTAGCATGAGTAAAAACCCATTGAAAATTACATTTCATGATTCGACTCCCATTTCACATGTAGTAGAATGAGTCAACACCCATTTCACATGATGTATCATGATTCAACACCCATTGAACATGAAGTAGCATGCGTGAACACCCATTGCACATGAAGTAGCATGAGTAAATACCTAATTCATAATATGTAGAATGATTCAACACAAATTTCACTTAAATCATCATGATCCAAAAATAATTTTACATGATGTATCACAATAATAAACATTGACCAAACAATTGGTGTTCTATTAGGGCATACCCTTCATAATCATTTCATTTTCATGCTTATGTGTTCCACATAGATCATTCATTAAAAACTATAATCTATACCATGAACAAGGGATATGTAATATATACATATAATTACACAATAAAAATTTACATGACCATAAGTTGAATAACATTGATACATAAGTGGGTATGGTGTTTACTACACCATGATGTTGACATGAAAATCGTAGTGCAATTTTGGCATCATAACGATGTCAAATTCAAATTCGTAAAATGGGTTGGTGAGAGAGAAAGGGGTATCTAATCATTTATTCATGAAATTTATAGTAATGAGGATAGTAAAAAACATATCTAGACTTATTAAATTTAAAATTAAAGGGAATATCATAAATTAGTTTCCTCATAAAAAGAGGTGAGAGAAAATCCCTTGTAGAATTTCGGCATAGTAACAGCATAGGTAAGGGTCTTAATGTGGGAGGATAAATAAGCCCTCATTGAAATAACATCAAATAAAATTTATATACTTGATTAAAAAATGATTAAAATATAACCAATTGAATTTTAAAATAGTAATTTAGTTGAAGGTTCTTGAATTGAAAAGATGAGATGAATATGAGGAACCCTTACAAAATTAAGGCATGGTAATGGGCGTACATAACATAAAGGATCATGGATGGATTAATGAGATTTTGAAAGAAGCTATCATTATTTTTAATTAAAATAGATAGTAATGGTAGTGTGTATGAACATATCCCATCATATGAAAGTATAATTTAAAAGACATATCATAAAAGGAATGCTTGATAAAAGAGGAGAGTGGAAGATCCCTTACATGGATGTGTGACACCAAAGGCTTGGGAGACGATTATTGGGATCTTGGGGATACCTTGAAAGGACTCTAGGGAGTATAGGTAAGATTTTGGTAGAGAATAAAAGAGTTTGAGTGAAGATAAATGGTATCATGGGTGGGTTTATATAGGAAAGGAGGGGGATTGCTTTATTATTTCAGTTTTGGACACTTCATAATAAAATATTCAAAACCATAAACCATCCAATAGTTTTTCCTAGGGTATCTAGATAAGGGGAGTGGTATAAATTATTTTTTAAGGCCATGGGACAATGGTATTATAATATTTCCCTATCTTATATGGAGGTGAGTCACACTTTCAATGAAATTATTTTAAAATGATAATATCTATAATATCTCTGGGAGTACTCCCTATGGCTTTATTAAATAATAAAATTAACCTAAAATTGTTTTATATTAAATTAAAAACATATAGTTTTCCAAATAAACTTATTATGATATTTATTACATCATTATTGGGCCATTATGATATTATAAAACACTCTGTATATTTATACAAATATTTAATTTTTACCTGAAAATTCGACTGTCTCCAAAAAATTTGAACAATTTACCTTTGAAAATTTTTAACATCATAATTAAAAATATAATATTCAATTTATTTATATTATTTTAAAAATATTTGAATTATCAATTTTAATTTAAAAAATCTACTTTTATTCAATATTTATGGGTTTTGAAAAAAAAATTTGTTTTGAAACCATATTAAAAATTATTTATAAATTAAAAAAAATTATATGATCATTTCGATTTAATAAAATTAATATAGTAATAAAATAATATTAAAATATTATTTATTTCAAAAATACATTAATTCATCAAAATAGATTTCTTACATTAATTTTTTTTATTAACCAAAAATACTACATGTTATATAAAAATCATTTGATAAGATAAAAATTATGGAAGATTAATATATTCATTATTCTATAAAAAATAATGTACAAAATATTATTGATAGGGTCTTGATACTTATACCTTTATTACAAAATCATATTCTCTAACAGTAAGGTACATGATCGTGAGAATTTCATGGGGTAATTCAATGAACATGGTATGAGATGTAATCTCAATGAGCTTGAACATCTAATATAAACGGCTTTTCTCGTACTTAAGTTGTTGGATCTAGGTTTGGGATTGGTCTAGAGAAAATCCCTTAAATTCTATCCCCATTATAATATCTGATAAATAGGATATATAGGTAATAGTCTTAATGGTTGAGGCCATCAATTCTTTTGGTTGTGTCAAAAGGATTTTAAAAACTTTATATTTATTCTAGTCATGTGGTCATTCTTCAATGACTATATTATCAACTGTAAAGATACATAATGACCAATTAAAATAATATTTTATATAATAAAATAAAAATGATTGAAGTTATTTTTATATCCATATGACCTTTATTTTTGTAAATATTTGGAATCTCATTCATAACAGTTTGGTTCGTTACACTTATCACACGCAAGAAAGGGTGTCTTGGAAAGTATAATATTCATAAAAAATGAATGGACACAAATCAACTAATATATATATTGAATTAAAATTATGATGCATATATCATCAATAAAACAAAATAATTATTACAATCAACTTATACATGGATTAAAAAATTAAAATATATAAACCCAGACATGAAAAATGAATGATCAACACTGGACTATCGGTAAATTTAAAATGGGAAAAATTATAATGTGATAAATTTATGTTAGAGGGAATTTTAAAAATTAAACAAACTATTTAAATTCAAATATTTTATTTTATATGAGTACTTTTACTAGAAAAAATTATAATTCCAAAATAAAACCAATTAAATAATTTAGTTTTTGACCCAAATTAAACAAATTATTCAGAATAATTATATTATTTTTTTATAATCTAAAAATAATAAATAAATTTTGATTATATTTTAAAAAATATTATGGGCACTGAAACCCTATTCGGACACATTATAAGTCCGGATGAACTTCTGAAATCCCATTCCTGATTTAATTAAATCCTTCTACTTAATTTAATAAATATTATTTATTTTCTTGGATTATAAAATTCAAAGGATTTCTCCAATACTAATTTTTGTTAGTGGGGTTAATAGTGGAATATAGTTGGTGGGGAATTAATAATTTTATCATCAAATAAATGAAACTTCTGTCTCTATTGAGTCAAGTACTTGTAGAAGTTAGATGACCTCACATGAATTTTATTAGAAAAAAACTAAAACCAAATGGTTGACTTATATGAATTAAATCATGCTTGATTGCAGATATTAATTGGTGACTATTTCACAAAGATTCAATGGTGTATCCTCTATATGCCATCCACACATTCATCAAGATTACATTATAATTTAAATCATCTAATTATATTTATTATCTCATAGCTCCAATAATTCCTTTTATGTCATGGCGATCATCTCAATTTCATCCCTTTGATCCGTCAAAGTCATTCTTAGATCGATCAATCAAAGAGATTCTTTCTCACTCTAGGGTGTAAGAGGAGAAGGAATATTTCAATTATAAATGAAGGAATTGTCCATAGAATGACGCTCTCCTCTTCTTATATAGTGGATGTCCATAATACCTAAATTGAGTTTCCCAAACCCAAATATTTAATATCCACTAAATAAGAGATAAATAAGTAATTATGATTAACAAACTACATGAAAATGTGTATATATATATATATATTATCACCTACTTTTATATATAACAAATATATTACCTGGAAAGAATAATTGACTAATTGAATCATAATTCCTTCTAATATAAAAGGAACCATGAATATTATAATAATATTCATTCATTTAATATTACTCCATGTATTCACATAATACCTTGGGAATACTTTTAATGAAAAATTTATACCCAATTATTTTATACTCAAATAATAATGAATTTATTTATTCATCAGTGATCATTAAAACATGGACTACTCATGGACCCCATGGTCGGGCCCACCATTTCATATACACTTATTCACCAAAATATGGTAGACTCTTGAATCTGCTATAGTGTGTGACCCAATAGGACCTTATCATGATAGTAGTGAATATGATTCATAGAACAAGAGTGGAATAGAGAAACCCATCAAGGTCATTAAAGAGTTATGTAATAATTATATAAATGAAAATCATTATATGAACATGCACTGTATAATATCATCTCTTTGTCTCATGATATCTAATAAATTCTTATGCACAACTTCTGTCTTCAATCACTCTGGCTTTTTTATTTATTCATCTAATTATACAGACATGCCTTCAACTACCTTGGCCAATGATTTATGAAGATACTACCATCCTAATCAACTAGGTCTGAGATATAACTTCCATTACTAAGAAGTGAGAAATTTTATTTTTACTATTAAACCAATGTCATTCCACCAATGAAACACTCCACACAAACTACTTCGTCACAACATCAAGGTCATGGTTTTTGCTTACATAAAAATTCATGATCAAATGGAACACATTTATAATGATCAAAAGTCCAGATGCTAATACAAATTTTCATAAAATGGAACACCCAATGGAAATTGAAATTTGTGGTGTTCTTGTTGTTGGTATTGTCCTCGTGATTTCATCAACTAGAGATCACCATGTTTGAACCTCATGAGAATAATTATTAATACTTATGTGGCCCCAATACCTAATTTTTTGACATCAAATGTGTCATGTTAGTGTGATGTAACATTAATATAGAAAATATGATTATGATTAATTCTATAGTATCTAGAGGTTCTCTTTATTTCATATGGACTAATCTAACAATTTGATATGAAAACTAATCTATGGAAATTACCATATAAATAGTTAATGTATAAATATCATCTCTATAAAATTATGTGCACATAAAAAATAACTTGTAATATACATGGTAAGGCAATAAAAAGTTGTTTTTCAATTTGGGTATTGGGTACCCATTATTACGACAATTTCAATTGTGTTATTTCCATATTGTTGACTATTATTGTTAGATATCACATTATATGATCATGTTTCTAATAAATTATAGCTTTAGACATGGTCCTTCCCCATATCTACTACATGGATAATCCGTTATTTATGGTCTTCCCTACTAGAGTAAAACCTTTCAGGAGATGATATCATTTACATTTTTTAGTTTTTCCATTATCAATGTTTTATATATTGTTTAATAATTTTATTATAATTATAATAATGATTAAACATTACTTACAATGTGTGATTCCATGAAATTGATCAAATTGTTGTGTAATATACACAAATTTTTAGTTTTTTAAGAAGTCATAATGTGCTCGGTATTTGTAGACCTGGATACCCATACTTGAATGATATATTATTTCTCATTACCATAAGATAGATGTGATATTAGATAATATTGATCAATTGTAAGAATATTTTGTGTCCCCTTATAACTAGTATCCTTTTTACACATTTATGGTATATATCCATTTTTACATTCTTATGTACAATTCGATAGTTCCCACTTCATATCATGTAGTTATCTGACATATAATTGATCTTTTAAATCAATAAATTTTAAATGGGTAATAAAATTTCTTGTAAATATCATGGAATATGTGATTGATACATCACTATAGAATATGGAATTCAAATAACCACAATAATCTCCTATTATGAATATGCATATATTATTGGAGACATATATACCAAGTGGTACTGATATCAATTATCTATTAAATTGTAGCAACATGTATTTTTTAATAACTTATTAGTATATATTCTTTTTAATAGTTTTAATAAACCATCATAACTACCATAGTAGATCCCATTCCCTAAAACATAGGTTTCTACATTAAGTCAATTTCTAAAGGGTTACATTCATTCCGGTTATAACTAACTGTAAGGATAATAGTTTTTCCACATTGTATCGAACATATTTTACTTAGAAATAGTGTCTCTCTCACTAACCTCTTATGGAAACATGGAGAAAATTCATTCCAAATGAATATTCTATTATATTGTTCCTTACATTAATCATAAACTAGATTTTAGTAACATGAACCCCTTATTGTACTTTTCTTGTGTCAACATCTCTTTTTGGATGCATTTTATAGACACCTTCCATGATTAGTGGTTTTTACATATAATTATATTTAAATGATTTGAGAAAGCCACTATGAATAGTTAAATTATAATGGATTATTTCATATCGACTTTGTATTACCAATAAATAATTATGTCTACAATGATTGTACCATACCTGTATAGTCTCACTTGAATACCTATCGATGGATTCAAAATAATAAGGCCCAACACATTGATACATGGAATCCAGTATTTAATTTTAATGGATATTTTGGATAGTAGATAATTTCAATATACTTATTTTAGGAATACTTTTTCTTAATGAAAAATGTATCATTGTACATGGTGAATATAAACCCATTATCACCATTCCAAACCTCTTACACAGTATGTGTCTCTAGAAGATTTCATTTCCAAATGCCCTTATAGAACTTATTCCAATGTAAACTATTTGTGCATCTCCAGCATCGACTAAAACCAAGTCAATATTTACCCACTATTTCAAATAGAGATATGACCCTTTTTATATAAAACATAGTATCTTACATAACAATATATTTTCTATCATAGTGATTTTCTATAATACCCTTAAAAACATTATGATTATTAATATAGATGATATCTGTGTTTTCCATGATTATATTTTTTTTATATACTAATAAATACATTTCATATAAACACATTTTCTTATGACATACTGAATTTTCTTCTTACTATAACTCATATGATGTCTATTCTCTATGATAGATGGCATATGATTTTTGGATAACATATGTATTTTTGATGCATTTCATTAAAAATAATTGAAGTATCTATAATGGTTATAATATTCATTATTGATACTACATTTACTAGAATCATGACTATGATGTGTATAAATAAATGTGTATTTATGAATTATTAAATGCTACATTATATTGATAAATATTACATGAAACACTCATCATTTTTCCTCATTTTTAGCATTATGTTGTTGGTGTGGATAAGGTAATGTACGTTTAGGAAATAATCCGGGCTACATTATATTGATCAATGAATACTTGGTTATGTTATTCTTCAGTGTACCATCTCAAAGGAACTCATATCTTTATACCATGGATATACCAAACATTACATTCAATTTATTTATAGAGCACATAGAGGAATCATATGAATTTTATTTACCCGTAGATTACCCTTGGAATAATTCATCCTCTCAATCTTAACTAGTTTTAAATTTTTTGTGGCATCAATTTATTTCATAATTATTCTTCTTCTAAAATGATGTAAAAAACTGTTTCGATTATACATAAGGTCTATAAATCTAAATATATTTAAACCATACTTGTTATATTTTAGAAAAATGCTAATTTTTTATTGAAAATGTTTTCTGTTTCTAAAACATGAAATATAAGATTTACATTTTATATTCATCAGGTATTTCCAATTATTCAAGAATTATCTAACTATTGGTTCAATATTAAAGAAAATAACCATTCATTACAAAACTATAATAATGTCCACATTATGTCCAATTGATGCATGATATTATGTTTTTAGAAAATAATAACAAGATAATAACTATACCCTTTTACTTTATAATTAGAGGTTGTGTGCTTTTCACTATTGAATAAAGACTCAGACTTTCTGGACCACATGGAGAACAAACTAAATATCTTGTAATGTTAATTTTCTTACATGGTTACTATATTTCAATAAACATATGTGAGAGGAATATTTTATTTAACACCCAATTAGTATATTGGAATCATTTCATACAATGATGAATATACATGAATAATAAGAGATTACTTTATTCTTTAATTCATTTCATATAATTTAATCTTTCATAGACTTATTTCATGATAAGAGAATAAAATATCCTACTACTTAACATCTTTTTCATTGAATTACATTATGAAGGTTTCTTTGGAATGATATTCTCATTTCCCTTTTCAACTTAACTTTTTAATTTTTAACCACAAGAACTAAATATTAAGCTTTCATCATGTTTTTATCATATTTGAAAACCTCAACCAAAGTTAATGAATATTTTTTTCCAAACATCTAATTTTTAAATATAAAATGAAACAAAATTAAATTGGTGAATAAATATAATAAATGGATTTCATGAAATACTATGATCCCCCATTCAAATTTATCATAACCAACACAAACATCAATCATTCATATCTCACATTATTTTCTCCTCATAAGAGTCTTGGATATGAGACTACATGAGAATTCCATCCATGTGATGATGGTGTATCAGAAAAAAGGAATTATAAAGTAATGATAGATTTATCAGATAACCTTCATATGTACCATACATGAGTATCCTATAAGCATTTTCTCACGCACACTTCCTAAGGAGGTCTAATAGGTGGTGGAGACACCATATTCATGAATTTATAATATGTTAGTATAATACGCAAGTAGTATTACTACTCTTGGAAGCACATACAAATATGAAGTTATTCTTTGACCAATAGAAATCATGGGGAACATTTGGAATTTCTTGATATTTTTATACAAAATTAATATAAAAACATAGTACTTTTACCTTGACTACAGATTATACATTATCGATTAATTTTATCATTAAATGTGTCCCATTATTTTATTAAACTCTAGTATCCCTCATCACTAGACACAAGATTCTATGACTATGAATTATTTTTGTGGGACATATAATTTAATCGTCTCCTCATACTCTATAAAATTTGGATACGCCATTACTCAATGAGTTTTGAGGCATATACTAAAATGGATAGAAACATTCACTCATGGATCCTTGATCTATTGAGTGAAGTCCCACCTTCAAAAATAATGAACATTATTTACTTAGTGCTTTCCATTAATGTTGAAAAACAATCTAGATTTGGATACTTATATTCTTCTGGAATCTGTTAAGTCTACCAATAACTCTCATAATAGTTCTCTAGTAGTGGGTGGAACCCAAAACATTATAAAACAAGCACACCATACACCTAATTTTTTTAATCATTGAGTGATTAAAGTTGTTCATGACATAATATTATTTGAGGGGTTTTTAATAATTTCATAAAATGTAATTATTTTCTATAATTTATGTTTAAAAAATTTTGGATTCATTATAAATGAACATTCATTAGTAGAATAAATTCATTCAATCATTATTAATTGTTTTTTATATTATTTTATGTTTTTCTTGAAGACATGAAAATCATTAAATTAATAAACTATTCATAAAAGAAATAAATTTCATTTATTTTATTGAGAATATAAAATTGAATGATTAATTTAAAGTTAATGTATCAATTGTGACATAAGGGTGTCATCTAATTACTCATTTTCATTTAATTTTTTGTGATTTAATTCTTATGGACTACTGATACTCATTCCTTGGCTCAATATAGTGATCTATTGTATAATTAATATGTTTTTAAATGTTATGGTCATGTTCTCATACCCTTATTCTCATGTTATGTTTAATTGATCATTAATATCTCCATTTTTAACCCTTAATGAGAATCTAAGACCACCATTTTTTATGTTTCATTTTCTCTGGATTAGGAAGAAAGGTATTATGTATGATGTGTATAAAAAGGGTGTTAGATTTGAAGAACATTCTAGGAAATGATGTAGTTAACTTATGCACTAGTTATTTAGGATTCCATTATTCCAAATATACTAAAACAATACAAAAATAAAATGTATTATTTTGTTATGTAATGAATATTATTCTAAAAATATGTAATATCTATATATAAAATGTATTGTTCACAATAAACGTATCTTGCTATCGCTACCTGGTATCATATTATACTTAATCATACTTCCATAACACCGACACGATAGGAACAATATTTCCTAAGAGAACCTTTATGATATGATTGTTAATATGAACTTAATACTCATTTAAAGAAGCATGTTCCCATATCTGAAAGTCATCAGTATAAATAGAATTAAACATCTAGAATTACAATGAAGAAGGTGAGAGACATGGAAGACATCATTCATAGATGAATACATTTAAGGAATATCTACCTGATAAGTTTCTAACCATACTCCCTCCATGATTTTTAGAGGATTTATATATATAGTAATCAACTTAATTTATCCCTATATAGTTGATGACCCAATCTTGGTGATACTCGCAAGAAGACCCAATCCCCAACCAAAAACACTAGTGGTCAGTGACGAAGATTTGAATATGAATTCTACCTATGATGAGTCATATTGATACATCTCATAATGAATGGAAATTTCTATGTTGTACCTTGAAGAAGATAAGGTCTATGTTACATTACCTATCCTACCTCTAACAAGCATAGATGTTAATGACCAGACCTAATGTAGAGTACCTCATATGAATCTATTAGGATAGTCATTAAGAAAATGTTATTATTTGTGAACTTAAGAATAGTTATTTTTTTCACAATAACCTCCCAAATAAATGTCACATTCCCTAAGCACGTACATTTCGTTTTTATGGTATAATTGATTAAAAACTATCTGTTGAAGTTCATGATTATTATGTTTATTTATTTACTTTATTTATATCTGATGCATGGATCATTTTATGAAAGTAATATTGTTATCAGGATAATAAATGGGGAACATGTACATATAAAAAAAATTGGATTATCCAGAAATAGTTAAATGAAACATGGTTAATCAAATTAGTAAATTCTTTTTAATATTAATAAAACATATAATAGAAAAAATAAGAAAATTTCAAACAATGAAAAAATCACTCAATGAAATATTATTTTAGACTAAGAATTCCACCATATGAATTAA
This sequence comes from Viscum album, assembly GCA_963277665.1. Classification (NCBI taxonomy): domain Eukaryota; kingdom Viridiplantae; phylum Streptophyta; class Magnoliopsida; order Santalales; family Viscaceae; genus Viscum; species Viscum album. The sequence continues at coordinate 36,261,061 of OY728149.1, read as the reverse complement.
TATTTACTGATATTTAAAGATTCAATTCAGCCTAAATTAGGGGAACTTTTAATCTTTAGTAAGTCTTAAATAAGATAGTGGGTATATTTAATTGAATATGTATTGGGTTTAATTAACTTTGTATTTTTAATTTAGATTTAGACATAAGTGTAGAATAAATCTAAATAATTTTTTTTTGGATTGGGGATTCCACTAAATATATTAAAAAGAATCTAGTTTGGAATTTACTAGTTGACCTTCGTAAATACATTATGAAAATTTTCGTAGAATTCATATGAACCATTGGAAGACAGATAAGGAACCTTTACACAATAATTTCTATGAGATTAGACATCAAAAATTCAATGGTGACAGATATTGGTTTTGGTGACATTATAAGAGACTTATAAAAGTTAATTGATTATGTCACATTTAGAAATAAAACATACATCTAATAATATTCAATAATATTATTGTAGAAAAAAATTGAAGGTCCATTAATAGCATTTTCCCTATGATAAAATCAGGAAGAAGACCACATCTTATCTCGTATTAATGTCCAAGCATACTTTATATGTTTATGGGTGTGTTCACTCTAAGTAAAACTCATTTGTTCTATAATACCCAATCTTCAATCGACCAACTAAGAATGTGGGTGTTGAGAAGTCCACTATCTATGTAAAATAACTAATAAACTTTCTAGATTATCAGTATTTGAAGACATCACCCATGTCTAGTGAAGTCATGAAGTCTCATGTGAACATGGATACCTATTAAAAGATCTCTCTCCACAAGGATCATTATCATTTGAAAAATATACAGGAATGATTTGAGATATACAAGGTGCTCTACATGAGAAAACCTTGACATTGTTCCCCAAATAAGCCTCACATAGTAAAATGCATTGGCCACATTGTGTTTATTGAGGTTCCAATGATTATTCCACAAATATAATTGCACACTAGTATCATTATATAAACACTTACATATATCTTATATAGATGTTTTTAAAATATTAATATGAGAAACGTTGATATTTCACTCGAAAATATCCACACTATACCTTACAATATTGACAAAATCATGAATCCTACTAATGTTTTTTCCTTATTAGTAAAAATAGAATGGGATAACTGAAAATACCTATGATTATTAATAATTATTTGTATTACATAAAACACTATTCTAAAAAATTGACTACCAAGGGCTATAAAAGGAAATGATATGTTATTAGTTTCACATGTGAAATAAAGGGCCACTAACAGAAAAACATCACCTAGACAAAGAAGTAAGGGAAAACATCAAGTGAGTTTGTTATCATGTAAAAACTATATATTTCATTAAATTATTTATAAAATAAAGTATATACTGTTCACAAATGTCTTCAAATATTGGAACGAAGTATATTTGGTACGATTCCTTCAGTGTGGTGGATCTATAAGAAAATAATAGAGTAAGAATTGTGGATGCGGAAATTAGAGACAAACAAATCACATTATTTATTAGAATGATTTTAATTGAAAAATATCTTTTATATTCCATCGATACTAAAATAAAACATTTCGGTCCACAGATGATTATGATAAATTAATATTCCAATTTCTGAAGAAGTTTTATTTCATTAATTAATATACTATTTTATGCTAGTGAATATTTAAATAACATTCCAAATTTGTTAGGTTACACATAATAAGAAAGAAAATAATAATGAATAAAGATAGAATGAGTCAAATAACAACCATTTTTGGAATCAACAAGAAGGTAATTTGAATGAAAATCACGTGACCAGATTACAGAAACATAGATATTTAGATTTATTTGAACTATAACCACTTGGTGTATGTCATGATTGGTTATAAGGTAAAATGATATAATTCACATTAATTATAATAAATTAATTCTCTACATATATTCTTGAATGAGTAGATAAAAATGTATAAAAACCACTTCACTTTGAGCCAAAGGGTGGATACTCTTGCTTCATATTTATTACAAATCACTACAGTAGATATGTATATGAATACTTAATGTTGTATAATATAGATTAATTAGAGAAATTTGATGAATAAAGGAATGAATTTATAATAAAATTGGAAAAAAAGATATATAATCACCTATTATATTAATGTGTGGAATAACAAAACCACACATTCATTTGTTATCTTTGAAACTTCAGGCTTCTATCCCAACTCACTCATCCAAATACACCACACTGTAATGGTTTAATTGAAATAAATAAACAGACCTTATGAGACATAGTTAGATCAATTAGGGTTACTTTAGTCTTCCATTATCCTTTTTTGGGGATATATGTTATATAAAAAGTGATCATTATGATATGAGTGCCTACTAATTTAGAAAACAATTTCACAAATAAAACGTGGTAAAGAAATAAACATGTATTTTCATTTATTCAAGTATGGGGTTATGATGTGTTTATTAAGGATAATTGTTTGCAAAAAAATGAACAATGAGGCACTATGTGTATCTTTATTATATAAACCATGAAAATTAAATGTTATTACCATTAAAACTCCTCATATAAGAAAGTTTTTCTTAAAAAACATCAATCACTCTTTAGAGGGATAATATCCATAATTGAGATAAAAGGATATATATAAACTTTAATGATATTGTATCTCAAGATATTGAGGTACATATTCTTCTTTGCCTCTTGAAAGAGGATGTTAAAGAGATAAAATTACTACATTGGAATACAAGAGATGTTAGAGAACCTGAAATATATGTTTTTGAGTCGCTGAGGATGATTTCCCTACACTAGATAAAAATAATAATTTGGTAAAACATATGGATGAACTAAGAGGAACATAAATTAATAAATTTAAATAATCCATGAATTCTAAAATGGATTCATTATACAACAAAAGCTTTTTTGGATTTTAGTAGATTTGAAAATATATGTAAATTCAATTGGTCAAAAATGGTAATTCAAGATTAAATATGACATGGATGGGAAATTCAATACCTATAAGGAATGATTTGTTACAAATGATTTGGAAAACATCATGGAATATACTATAACGAAATATTCTTCCTTGATTACTATTATAAAATCCGTCATAATTATACTTTTCACTGCAACATTTCCTGATTATTAAATTTGGTAGATTGATGTCAAAATAACTTTTCATTATGAGAACATTTCATAAGATGTAGATGTGACACAAACAGAAGGGTTTGTGACTCTAATGTAGTCCAGAAAATTATTCATGTTTCATAAATAAATTTTCAGACAAAAAGAATATTTTCATGGAATATTTTATTTCATAAAGACATAATATAATTTTATTTCATACATATTTAATGTTATACTTATGCTTACAAGAATATTAGTTCGAGTGTTATCATTTTTTTTATATTATATGTTGGAAAAATATTATATATTATTAATGAGATACCAGTTTTTCTAAAAATCAAGATATGTTTAAACACTTGATTCACTAAGAATGAACTATGAAAGGTATTTTACATTATTTAGATCAAGATCTATCCTGATAGATCCAATTGGATGATTGGACAGTGTCAAAGTACATATGTTGACATGATAATGAAGATATTCAAAATATAAGAATTCAGAAATAGATTTTTTCCATCATCACATAGAAGTCATTTTTCCATTAAAATGTACATCATCATCAAGAGGAGAGAAAAAGGATTTTAAGGACTCCCTACACATCAATGATTGAGTATTTCATGTATGTTATGATATGTTATATGATAGATGTTTCCTTTCCCTTAAGAATTATAAAAAGATGCCAGGTATACCCAAGTGACCTCCATGGGATAGCAGTAACGACAATCCTTAATTATTTTTGGTACACTAAGGATATGTTCCCAATCAATGTAGGATATGAGGAAACCATTTTCTAGGAATATATAGAAGCTATATTCAAAATACAATAAGATTACATGAAATAATTGTTTGGAAACATCTGCATACTCTTTAAAGATATTGTGATCTAGAAGATGTGAATAAATGATTTGATCGATGATTCTTTATATGATTTTTAGCATATTTTAGCATATTATTTATCAATGTAAATGCTCTATATACATAATATTTTATAAGAGATTATCACTATCCATAGATTTAATGACCCAATTACATTAAATCCTTGTAATAATTCAGTAACAGATCATTCAAAGGATTTAAGGTCACAACGGTGGAGGACACACGATCTCTCGAATTTTTTTTCTCTTGATGCATTTTTCTTAGAGAGGTGAAGTAACATTGAATATATTTACCACAATAGAAATCATTGTGTATCTATAAACTATATCCTTAACTTAGTAGAAACATTACAATCATGTGAGAATTATTAGATATAAACTCATTAGTGGGCTCCTCTCGTAAAACCTACAATCTGTTAGACATGGTGTCCCAAACCCAACTATTTATATTTTAGATTACATATATACTAAAATTAGTTAATATTAATAAAATATATTATTATATATTAATCATTTTTATTTGTGATTCGATTGAAATAATGTATTAAAGAATTTATCACATTGAAAATGGTTCTAATAGTTTATTGTAATTGTGAGAGACTTGAAATGCTATGATGATAGTCTTATACATATGTCATATAGTCTGATAAAATATTGTGGTGGGATATACAATATTTTGGTTATCATATGTGATTACTCATAAGTTCATAGTTATTTTACTCATGAATCTTTCACTTGGAAATATATAAGATGATAGATAACAAGGGAATCCCATTCTATAGGAAATCAACATGATTATCTATTTTTGGATATTCGTATCTAGGAGCATCTAAAATGTTCCGTATAATTTAATAATATTATTAATATTTATTTTTACTCACTTAAATTGATGTATTTCCCAAAATCATGATATCATATGTTGGTGGTAATGTTGGATATTTTGTGTGCATCGCAAATAAAATTTTATTAATAACTAATTTGAGGAATAAGTTTTCCATTAAATATTTATGGAAGTTTTTATCTCAGCCCTTTGGTTGAAATAGAATCATAATATTAAATTCAATGATCATGGTGTATTAATGAGTTCATTTTAGATGGGTATGGAATGAGATATGAACCATAGAGGTTTATAATAAGTGTATGCAACCAACTTAATGATACATTGATAGAAAGGGATTATATTACTTAATGATCATTTATATGTGGTTGGTTTCATTAGGAAATATATTTCTTTATATGGGTTATTTGACCCATTAGTAGAAAATTATATATTTTTTTAAGTATAAGATGAGTCCTTTCCTAGAAAATCAATGCTCGTTTATTAATAAAAAAGTGTCTGACTTACTTAATTCTAAAAGTGGGAGATTTACCTTGATCCCACAACATCATGTTTATATTAAACTTTAGGTAAGCCCACCAAATGTGTATGATGATGATTCATGGATGGTCACAAAAAAAGTGTTTCCATTTGTCTATGTTAAATAATATTAATATTTAACATATTAAATGGAAATTATTCTTAAAAACGATATGTAATATTTATTTAAGATTTATTTATTGTAAATATTAAAAAGTTAATAATTCAAAATATTATTGTTTAATAACATAGATGTATAATATAAATATACCTAAAGTTATTATCATGGTTATAAATAATCATTTATTTAATAAATAAATAATTTATTTGTGTTTATATAAAATAAATATTTATTCATCAGACTATGAGATAATATTATCTATTTATTAAATGGTAATTATTTTTAAAATATTTAATTTGGAATTAAATAAAAATTGTTAATGATGAGGAAAATAGATTTTGTTTGATGATTAATAATTATTTACCAAATTATTAAATGATAATTATCACTTCATGAGTTATCACTCACCAAGATATAAAATAATAAAATTTTAATTTCATTTGGAATGAGGAATTTTATGGGTTTAATATATTATTATGTCCACTTGTCCTATAGTTTATATTAATCCCAATACATTTCTTTATATAATCCGACTTATGAGAATGGTGATAGGTTGGTTATTATGCACACAATTATCCTCCCTAGATAATTTTCTCTCAATAATTAAATTCTCTAGGTTTATCTCTCAATCATGAGATATTCTCATCCTCCTTCCTCCTCCTCTCATCCTTGTGAGTTCATCTGAAAAAAATTATATATAAAAGGGACTATGTTAGATATAAAGAAACCAATGTATATGAATGGTACCACCATTATAGAATCCAATGTACCATCCTTGGTGCTCAATGATTGAAGAACCATGTGTGGACCACTGTTAAATGGGTACTACTTTGGGTCCAAATATTTATAATAAATGATAATCTTGAATGGAGTTCAAAAGATCATAACTAACATCAAATAAAGAAATAATAACCAATGTATTTCATATTCTTGTTAAATTAATTGAAAATTTAATGATTTAAGGACCCTCTATTACATATTCTATTATTTTTCCATATATAATGTAAAAAATAATTTTTCACTTCATTCAATGTTATGCACATTGTAATTTATTAACTGAATCTCAAAAAAGCTAATTTTGAACTAACCAAAATAGGCTCTTCCGATACTTCAAAAATCATTGTCACATATATAGGTTATAATAAGGATATAAATTATATAGATATTATAAAGATTATATAGTAAAAACTTTTAAATTGAGAAGTATAAAATAATTGAAATGTAATTAGATCGTGAAGATAGAAGGAAAAGGACTTTGTCATCTCTTCAGCTTATTTGGCTAAATATAAACCTAAAAATTATCCAAACTCATCCAGATTGAATTTATAGCTATATAAGATACTCCATGAGAGGGATACAAAGATAAAAATTAATATTTATTTAGAGATATGAAAATAGGGGTCGAAAATTAATGGTGTGGTTAGGGGAATTTTACAGAATAAAGTAATGAACATTTTATTTTTTCATTATCCTATGTGATCCACTACCCCCATTATTCCTCATTGTCTCAATTAGTTCTCCAATATTATTCCTAGGGAAAATATATGTCTAAAATTCTACCTTAGATAATTTTAGATATTGTTAAATATATATGATGTCATGAAACCATTATATCACCATATTTCATCATTTATTACCATATTTTACTATTTTTACCAAATATTAGAATATTTCACCCCCTGGATAATTTATATATCTAAAATAATTTTATTTAATCATATTAATCATATTCATACTATAATAATTTAAATTTTAACTTCAATATAAGGGATATACAATTCATAAAAATATGTTATCATAGTAAACACTATGTTATTTTTAAAAATATTTAAACTTTAATAACAATTAAACTCTAGATACATTACCCTTAATAATGCCAGTATAAGACATAAGATAATGAAGTGAAATAGTGATAATTTCATGGGGATATTTAACCATCATTTATCTTGTAGTAGTTTCCCCATACTTGATCTTTTCCCATGAATGGGTCTTCTCACATATCAATTATTGAAGGGCATCTCAGATGTTTTCAAGGTCGAACTCCAGTGATGATACTTCCTCCATATGATATGATAAATTACCTTTATATGGTATTTTTATAATTTTCGGGTCTATGGTCCCCCCCCTTATATATCACTTATCACTCATTATTATCATAAATATTCATTAACTCTAACTTTCACTTTATAGTGGTTATATTACCAACTATCATAATGAATTGTAATCATAATTCCCAATAGTCATAATGAACCACTGTTATTTTCCCAATGGTCGTAATTTTTTATATTAATCTTATGGAAATATTTAATTCCTATAAATTAATTCAACTAAATCCCAAAAATAATAGTTTAACATTTTAGTTGTTTCAATATAAAAATTTCATGGATTTTATTTTTCTATGTTGTTCCCATTAAATTTCGAATATTTAATGAAGTATGTAATCCATGATCCATCTGAATTGTACTTTAATTTATTTTATACTACAGATTATTATTTATAGAGGTATTAATAAATTTATATCATTTATTTGATGGACATTATTTTGAAATAAAATAAGTTCATACTGTCTGTAATTTTCTCATGTATTATACATACTTTCTTTATTTGGAAATAGCTCAATGGTTTTAGACAATATATGAGGAAGAGGGAATCCTATAATTGAATTAGAATATTAATCCATCCACCAGTGCAGAAAACGTTTTTTACATCGGTTATTTTTCATTTTTTACGGCGGTTTCTAGCCGACGTTAATACGTGCGACGTTATAAATAAGGTTTCTGACGTCGGTTATTTAAAAACCAACGTCAAAAACATAAAATCGTGATGTTTATCACATCGGTTATTTTAGAACCGACGTGATAAAAAAATGGGAAAGGTTTATCACGTCAGTTATTTAACAACCGACGTGATAAAAGGCCTGGAAAATGGTTTATCACGTCGGTTTTTAAACAACCGACATGATAAACAGGGGCGAGGGTGGTTTTCACATCGGTTCATATAGAACCAATGTGATTAACAGGGGTGAGGGGTGTTTATCACGTCAGTTCTTATAAAAATGATGTGAAAAACCGGGGGAGGGGGGTTTATCACATCAGGTATTATATAAACGCCATGATAAACCGGCGGGCGGCGGTTTATCACGTCGGTTATTGAATAACCGACATGATAAACCATTGTCCATGCCGTTTATCACGTCGATTATTCAATAACCGACGTTATAAACCATTTTCCAGGCCTTTTATCACATCGGTTATTAAATAACTGACGTGATAAACCATTCTCTAGGCCTTTTATCACATCGGTTATTTAATAACCGACGTGATAAACCATTCTCCAGGCCTTTTATCATGCCGGTTATTAAATAACCGATGTGATAAACTATTTTCCAGGCATTTTATCACGTCAGCTATTAAATAACTGACGTGATAAACTATTTTCCAGGCATTTTATAACGTCGGTTATTTAATAACCGACATGATAAACCGAATTATTTTTAAACAGAATGCAGACATCTTCTCTCCACTATAATCAACCAGAAAACAAATCAAGAAATCATACCACAAAAACAGAAGTAGATCAAAATTAAGCATGTACATAGATAACATATAAAACTTACCCCCTAGACAGCCCCACCCTCATTTATACGCCATGGACAGCCTCCCCCACCCTGTTGGAGCCCTCACCCTCATGTATACCCCCTGGAAAGCCCTCCCCCACCCCATTGGAGCTCCCACCCTCATGTATACCCCTTGGACAACCCTCCCCACCCCATTGGAGCCCCCACCACACTTCTGGACTGCCCCCCGACCCCCGGACACCCCCAAACACCCCTCAACAACCCCCACCCTCCTGAACAGCACCCCCTCACCCCCTCACCCCACTTGACAGCCCCCACCACACCCCTGGACAGCCCTAAACATCCCTGGACAACCCCCCCCCCCCACCCCCACCCCTGGACAACACTCCCACACCCCTGGACTGCCTTCCCACACCCCTGGACATCCCATCAACCCCCCAGGACTGTCCCCCACCCCACCGGACAGCCCTCCCAGACCGCTGGACACCCCCCAACCCCACTGAACACACCCCCACACCCTTGGAACCCCTCCCGCACAGACCCAAATCCATACCAGAAAAACCATCAAAAGTAGACCAAAACCAGAAGTAGAGAAAAATTAACCATTCACTTATATAACATTCAAAACATACACTATCAACATAAAAAAACTAAATCCAACATAAACAACTACCAAATACACAATTAAAACGACAATATTCAAAATTACATTTTACATTACAAACAACTGAAATTCAATCAAACCTGTAAAATAATTTGACCAATCCACTTGTACGTGTTAGATGTATTCAGAAGTATAGGGTTGAGGGTCATCAGAAATCATCAAATGAAAAATAAGATAGTTAACGTGTATAATGAATAAATCAAATTGAAATATTATGGCAAAGTTTGAGAGGAAATTGTACCAGGTCAAAATTCACGACTGTCCCAGTTGTTATTATTTCATACATAGATCTTAACATATAATATCCGCATTCGATGATGACTTGTTGTTCATGATAATTCTGTTTCAATGAGTTTAAATTCAATATATTATTTTTATGTAATAAATCAAAAAGTACAAATTATAAATGGAAATTTACCTTCGCATTTACATATTTGATCTTTGCATTTCTTTTCATTGTGTTTTTTCGAAAGTAGACCCATGCACTGTTAAAAATTAATATGAATGGCGTCAATTTAAAATTCATTATAATATATAAAACTATTGAGAAATTGAATCTTACTTTTCCAATATATTCTTAAAACTTTCCTGCACATCACCATGAACAGATCATATCCAATAAAGAGCATTCTCCCTTGGTAAAAAAATCACTAACATCCAATGATCACTGATAAAAGGAAATTTAATGTTAGTGGTTTTTTATGTTAAAAGATAATTAACTCTTTGAGAAAATGTGTTTCATACCTCTCACAAAAAGGCATCATCCAACATTGTGTGATTATATTCTTTTCAAATATTTCAGCAAATAAACCATTCTTTGTTCCTCATTCATTGCACATGCTTCAGGGGAAATCAATTGTGGGTCCATGAATCCATATACTTCTGTCAGCACATTCCTCTTACAAATTTTATAAAGATACCTAATACAAAACATACATAAGTATACATTTTTAATAAATATAAGGCAGGGAAAAGGTGTTAGGACTTACATGGAAAAAATTTTCACCACGTTTATGCCCAACTTATCTCCAGTAACAAGCTCCATGATATCATTTTTTGTAATCCCCACACATATTTCACGTCCAAAAACATGAGATTCCAATGGAAACTCATAAAAGCCCAACATCAAATGTGAATATCATGACAATCTGTCAAGACCACTATAATATGTATCTGATGTCATAGCTTGTTGTCTTTGTTGTTGTCTATACAGTATTTCATTACCTTTGAAGTATTCCTGTGAAAAAAAATTGAAATATATTGTAGTTTTCAAATGATAAAAAATGTTTAATAAAAAAAAGATATAACATTCATACCTCTATGGTAATGAGTCAAAGAAGTCTGGATGGCCAAACTAAAAAATGGTCGATACTCTGTCCAACTGTCGCCACCTCATCTGTAGGTATTGGTACCCTAGCTGATATATCTATAATATCCTGTACAGTGACCCTCTGATTATATACCTCTAATTGTTGATGATGAAATGTTTCTCTTATACAATATACCAACTCGTATGATACTATATGATGTTGAGAATCATCAACATACAACTCTCAATATATAAGAAGTTGCTGCGGAGGCGGAGGATAAAAAATGGGGTCCACAGGCTGAGGTGGGGGAGTGGGAGCTACTGGCGGAGGTGGAGGATAAATAATGGGGTCTGTAGGGGAAGGTGGAGGAGTGGGAGCTGCAGTTTGAAATTGTCTTTGCATTTCTTCCAACATAGACTACACCGACTATCTAATCTTGTCCTCCATCATCGCATTAATATTTTGAACTTCAGCCTCCAAGGATTCTATTTTTTTTATAAACCCCCTCAATGTTAGAAGTTGAAGAACGTGGAAACACTTTTCTTAATGATACACCTGCCAGATATCCTCTTACACGACCAGGATGTTCGGGCCTTCCCAATGCTGCAAATAAAATATCTTCCCTCCTAGTAGCTATAAATGTCCCCTCTGAACTCTACTCCTCAAGAGAGTCATATATTAATTAATTTAACATTTCTGTAATGATTGAAACTTATATGAAGAAAAAAGATAACTTAAATAAATTAAATAGATATATTACAATCCTCTCAGCTACGATTCTCAATTCTTCCGAAAGATATTTCCCTTTTTTCCCTTCCATGCTCTCTTCCATTTTTCATGTCTAGATGGAGGGGATGGAGGGGCCACCTCTCCAGAGCTTGAAGACTCAGCTCTTAGTTGTTGAAATTTTTCCGCCATCATTTGTTCTTCCAATAATGCATACCCTCCCCGAGATAAACTATGAGGGTATACATTTTTAAATTGGATCTCCGGATGAGCATTCCTTGTTTGCTGTAATTAATGAATAAGAAATCATTAACAAAACATTAATAAAATCATTTATATAAGAATGTTTATAAAAGTTTACCAGAAATGACTCTTTTTTTCTACTTTAAAAAAACTGTCTCCATGTGTCTTCATCTATAAAAGGATATATACGACATGGATTGTCGTGACTCCTATGAACATAAATGAAATCAGATGAGAGGTTTTATTTGAAATCCCTCCATCTCCTGGCAGCCAACGATAAGCATTTCTTCCTGACTCCTCCAGTGTCAGGAATATCAAATGCCATCTGATAATGAAGAGGTCAAACATATTATATATACTAGAAACATTAAAAGAATGGTCAAAAAATGACAAAAGATCTTACCAAAATCATCTCCTACAACTAAGAGATAATCGCTTTATCCACACCTCTCCAATCATCATACAGAATTCTTGCTTTGGTCTTAGCCTGAGTTGCAACAAAACTCTTAAAATCTTTGGCATTCAGACATCTAGGAATATCATCATCATCAAACTCAATGACTAGCCTCTGATCCAGCATATGGGCAACTGAATGTTCATCCCCAGAGGTATGACCAGCAATATGCTCCTCTCCAGAATCATGTGGTTGATCATCTGAATGATCTGTCATTATCCATCAAATCAAAAAAACAAACGTCAGTTCACAAATATACAAATTCAAATATTTTAATACAACTGTAATAAGAAAATACAAAAGTGTACTAAGTTACATAATAGTAAACATTGGTAATATGTTAATAAAGTTAAACAATGGTAAAGATGGAAAATATGGTCAAGATGGTCAAGATGGTAAAAATGGAAAAAATGGTAAACTTGGTAAACATTGTAAACATGGTAAAGTAATTGTAAGTGAAAAAATAAGCATTTTAAAATTCATGTAATAGTTATAAACATGATAAAGTAAACTAAACAAACTTAAAACAAACTAAAACATATACTTATTTTATTTTAAAACATGTTTTAATAAATAAAAAACTTACAATATCTAATTTTTATGGAAAAAATAAATGTAAACAAGAAATAAACATATGTTACCTGTAATTTTAGGAATGTAAAATTTGATTGTTTTCCCAAATTCATTCGCCGTGATCATTCCTTATGGCACAAACTTTGTCTTCCACATGATCATCATTATGTTCTGTTAATATTTCCATGGAAGTAGGCATCTCACATAAATCAGCATATTCATCAAGTTCATCCTCACCAACTTATTTTTTCCCTTGTAAAACAACAGCGCACTGCATATCTGATTGATCCACTACATAGAAAATTTGTTTTGTATGTGTTTCCATTATAAAAGAATCAGCTGTGTCTTCCAATCTATTCAGATTAACAAGTGTCATTCCAAATTCATCGTGTCTGACACTATTGATATTGTTAAACCATTTACAGTTAAAAAACGAGAACTTTAATTTTAAATTAACCAACCTCCCATATGTCTTCAATCACTCCATAATATTCACTTCATGCAGAAATTGGTTTTTTTTTCCTTAGCACTCGAAAAATGCATTGCTTCTGCAAACACCAATACACCACTATTCTGAACTGCACTTCTGTTGTCCTGAGCTTTTGTATGAAATGTATAACCATTAATGTCATAACCAGACCATGTTATCACATTTAAACATGGACAACCCACTATCCATTTTAATGTCTCTGATACATCTAATCTACCAAGCAAAGTCTTTTTAATCCATGACAAAAAAGTTTTGTTGTGGTCATTAAAAATCCACATTTCTTTCTTCTTTGGATGACATTGTTTCAACTCATTAATATGAAATGTGATATACGGTTGAGCATCAGCTATGTTATTCAAGATGTATGATTCTAACTTCTTCATCTGTTCATCTGACAATGATTTGACTTTCAAGCCATGAATACCCTATCCCTCATTATTAACTCATTCATGGCGAGATGGAGGTAAACCTATGTGTTGCGCCACAGCCAAGTAGCTCGTACAAAACTCTGATACCTCCTCAGAAATATACTTTTCAATGATGGAGGCTTCAGGTCGATATAGATTTTTAACATACCCCTTTAATATTTTCATATACCTTTCAAAAGGATACATCCAACGAAGATATACAGGTCCACAAAGCTTTATTTATCGAACCAGATGAATCATTAAATGAACCATTATATCAAAAAAAGTTGGAGGAGAATACATTTCCAATTGACAAAGTATAAAAATTGCATCCTTTTCCAAAATGTTCAAAGCATTCACATCAATCACCTTTTTAACAATTGAATTGAAAAAATAACACAACTTCATTATAGTCATTCTAACATGAATGGGAAATATTCCACGCAATGCAACTAGTATAATTTTTTGCATCATGACGTGACAATCATGTGATTTCAAACCTATCAACATCAAGTCCTTCAATGAGAAAAAAAATTTTTACATTAGATGAATAACCTTGAGGCACTTTGGTATCATGAAGACACTGACAGAAGCTAATTTTCTCCTTTTTCGATAATTTATGATAATCCGGGGAAGAAATGTTCGTCTTGCTTTAGGAGTGGGAGCTAACTCCAAACGTATTCCCATTGATATTAAGTCTAATATTGCATTCAACCCATCTTTAGTCTTTCCTTTAATATCTATCAATGTTCCAATCAAAGAATCAAAGATATTCTTCTCCAAGTGCATGACATCAATATTATGTTTAAATTCATGATACCTCCAATATGGTAGCTCAAAAAAATTGACCTTTTCTTCCAAATATGTCTATCATTACCATATTTATGTGTCTTTCCCAATGTCACGTCAAGGTTTTTCACCCTATCAAAATACAGATCAGGGGAAAAAGGTTTTGGAGCAGTATCAAATTCTTGTGGGCCATTGAATGCATTTTTTATTCTTCTATAAGGGTGTTCCATAGGCAAAAACTTTCAATGACCCATGTACACTATTTTCCTCACATGATGCAATTGACAATATGACGTCTATTGTTCACAAATTGGACATGCTTTATGCCCTTTAACACTGTATCTAGACAAATTTCCATACGCTGGGATGTCATTTATAGTGAACAGAAGCATTGCATGCTGTTGAAAATATTCCATTTTATAAGAATCATACACCCTGATACCATCAGCCCATAACAGTTTCAAATCATCAATCAACGGTGAAAAGTAAAAAAAAATATAATTACCGGGTTGCTTTGGACCAGAGATCATTGTACTCAACATGACATATTTTTGCTTCATACAAACATCGGGAGAGAGGTTGTAAATTACCAATAAAATAGGCCATGAACTATGTGTGCTACTGAGTGTTCGGTATGGATTCATTCCATCTGTGCACAACCCTAGTCTGAGATTGATAATTTCATTTCTAAATGTAGAATACTACGCATCAATTTTCTTCCATTGTGGACAATCAGCTGGATGATGTATTTTTCCATCACATACCCACTCTTCAGCATGCCATCATAACCTTTTTTCATCATGTGAATTAGCAAATAAACGTTTGAAACATTTAATTATAGGAAGATACCAAAAATACCTTTAAAGGGAGCTTTGTAATCTCTACATCAGCCTGTGATTTTTCTTTCACCTTATACCGTGATGTCCCACATTTAGGACACTCTGATAGAAATTCATATTCCTTCTGATATATAATGCAGTCATTTGGACATGAATGTATTTTCTTGTATCCCAATCCCATCGGGCATAATATTTTCTTGGCTTTGTAATGTGAATCTGGAAGATCGTTATCTTTTTGAAGAATGTCTTTCATCAATTGTAGCAGCTCTGTAAAACTTCTGTCACTCCATCCATGCTTCGCCTTCAGGGTAATCAATCATAACACCGCCGACAAAACCGTAAAATCTGTACAACAAAGATATAATGGTTTTTCAGCATCACCATATAGACGCACAACTGTCGGTTCTATCTCAATTTGTTCTGCTACAATATCGCCAATCATTTCTTCAATTCTATCGGAGTTACCGTCTTGCGAATCATCATCATCAGTGACATTCCTTCCAGTTTCACCATGCCAAAACCAAGGGCTATTACTGGGATTAAAACCATGACAAATTAGATGATCTTTTATCTCTCTACTTTTCAACTTCTTCATATTCAAACATTTCAGGCATGAACAGAAAAAAATGTCACTAGTTGGAACATTTCATTTTGCAAATTCCAAAAAGGAATCAACACCTTCCTCAAATTCATTGCTCATTCGATGTGCCATAATCCAACATCGACTCATTATTACCTATAACAAATATCAACAAAAAATATATATTTTTAAAATAAGACAAATATATGTTTATATGAAAAAAGTCATAATTTGAATGTAAAACAATTTAAAATATAAAACAAATCTATAGGTATTTAAAAAAATATGCTTGAATATTATTTTTAAAACAAAATATAGTTAGATATAACAGATTTTAATTTCATTGAATCAAAGAAAACCATGACGCCTACATAGTTTAATATTGATTGCGGTTTTGATGTTGTAATATATTAGATAAACTACCTATTTAACATGTTATTAATTGTTTCTGTAGACCCTAAATCCATTTGGTAAATATTTTTACACAATTATAAAAATCAATGGAAGTGTTTTTGGGAGGAATATGTTCAATAATTTTATTTTGATGTCCCATATTCTATAACAAAAGGCAATGTGGATACCAAAGCCCTTAGTTTGGTTTTTTATTATCAAAGGGATTGTGATGAAAAAGAAGAGTATAAGTTGATGTATATGATAAATAAAATACAACTATATTTTATTTATGGTTATGATATAATGAATTCATAACATGTCATTTAGGATCTGCTCCCACCAAAAGTAACCCTCCTCAGTTCGAAATGAATAAATTTAGATAATTATGCGTGAATTCATACATGTATTGTTGTACATAAACCAAAAAGAAGATTATTATTACTAAAAGTAAAACTAGGAAGAAACAATAAACTCTATATACTCATGAAATATACTCCAAAACACTTCCATGCTACTAACATCTATAAAAAACTACTAATTTCTTTTAAAAACCAAAATAAATGTTTATATTTATGTATGGTGGGCATAACATGTATACATAGTAAGATCCTCCCTAAAACATCTGATGAAAATGTTGAGGAAGCACACTAAAGCCCTATGAAAAAAGGAATCTAAATCATCACCTAAACAAGGAAAAATAGTTTCATATACTCACTATGGATCACTCACAAAATAATTCATATAAATAAACCTTTTTGTATAAAAAAAATTATATATATATATATATTAAAATTAAGGTTCTCGGATACCACTTCTCCACTAGTTTTCCTCTCACACCCCAATGTGCAACTCCACAACACTTCCATGCTACTAACATCTACAAAAAACTACAAATTGATTTTAAAAACCAAAAAAAAATTTTTATATTTATGTATGGTGGGCATAACATGTATACATAGTAAGATCCTCCCTAAAACATCTCATGAAAATGTTGAGGAAGCACACTAAAGCCCTATGAAAAAAGGAATCTAAATCATCACCTAAACAAGGAAAAATAGTTTCATATACTCACTATGGATCACTAAAATAATAATTAATATAAATAAACCTTTTCGTATAAAAAATTATATATATATATATATATTTTAAAATTAAGGTTCTCAGATACCACTTCTCCACTAGTTTTCCTCTCACACCCCAATGTTAATGTCATGGTCTCACCCCGCCCATAAATCATCATACACCATGTGAAATTATATCACTTCCATCAATGAATCATATGTATCTTAGATTATCTCATCACCATATTATCAAAATAGTAATGAGGTGCATACTTGGAAACCACTACATCTTGTTTACATTAAATGTACAAAAATCGCAAAACTTAATTATAGAATATCCGTGAAAAAAAATGAATGAAATAAATTCGTCAAAGGCTTACTTGAATGTTGTGAGTTGAGATGATAGATCCGAGAGGAGTGAAGAAGATAAACAATGAAGCCAAAATGAGTTTAACGCAGGTCGATCGATGAGCCGATTAGGGTTTACCGCACGAGAGAGACGAGTTGGCGGACTGTTAATCGAAAAATCGTAAATGACAGTCCACAGGGATTTAATTTCTTTAAAAGTTTTATAAAGTCGGTTATTATATAACCGACGTTATAAACTATTTTTTAAATTTATAACATCCATTATTTTAAAACCGACGTAAAAAAGCTCCCCCTCTTTGGTTTTTTACGTCGGTTAAAAGATAACCGACGTAAAAACCAATGTGTTGGGGGGGGTTTACGTCGGTTGTTTGGAAACCGACTAAAAAAACCCGATATCTACGTGTTTTTTACGTCGGTTATCAAATAACCGACGTAAAAAACCAAAGAACGGGGGGGGGGGTTATGTCGGTTATAAAATAACCGACATAAAAAAGGTGTAGATATCGGGTTTTTTACGTCGGTTTCCAAATACCCGACGTAAAAAACCTCCCGTGCATTGGTTTTTTACGTCGGTTATAAGATAACTGACGTAAAAACCGAACAGGTGCAATTTGTAACGTCGGTTATTAAAATAACCGATGTAAAAAATGGTGACATAAAAAACGTTTTCTGCACTAGTGATCTCAAGGATATCATTAGAGGAAGGATCCAAATGGATGCTTCTCATAGATCACTATCAAGATCATGTGAAAGAGAATGTATTAATTCAGGATCAATAGAATTTTTTTTCATTATTCAAAATTTATTTATTTACTGTAGTATAGATTGAAGAACTCATGGTGTAATCAGTTTTGGTAGATGTTTTACACAACATTTTGAATGGTTTTGTCCCCATTAAATGAAAAAGTTTAATTAGATCCACTTCTATCTCATTTAGATTTTTTCACTGAATGAATAAAGAATCATGAAAATTCATAGTATATAAATACGATAAATACATCCTCAAAAATGAAAGTTTTATGGAATATTTATGGATTACAATATTATATTATACTAAAGTAGGCATGATCTTATACAGATTACAATAATACATCATATTTTTTGGTTTTATGGTCATTGAAATGTTTTGACAAAATAAATCATCAAAAGTAAATGAAAATATGACTTCATAAATTGGTAAAATGGTTATGGTGTATGATTTCATAAGTTTTGGATGACCTATACATATAAAAATGCATCATAATACTAGAAGTCATAATTTTTATTTTGATTCCTAGAACATCATGGCTATGATATATTGGAGTTAATAATGGTTATGGTTCATGTATGAGTTTTAAACTGACATGGAATTTATTTGGAGGAAATGGCTATACCACTAAAAAGAAATTCCAAACTAAACATTATTGAACTAAGGATTATCCTAGATAGTGAATGTTAAATATGAAAAATAAAAAGACCATAAAATAATAAACATCATCTTATATACGACTAAATGGAAAATATTTCTATATCCATTCACATTCAATGGTTTATATCGAAATTGGGTATGATGTTTATAATTTTAAAGGAAATTCAATTTTTTACAATTATAAAAAAATATTCACTATAAAGATCTCTTTGATCCCTCTGAAAATTCTACTGGCATAAAAAAGTAAAAAAACTATTTTAGAACATGTGATATTTGTTTAAAGAGGATTTACATGATGAATAATTTCTAAAATGTTCAAAAATTTGAAATTATTTTTATATATAAAAGTTGTTATAATGATTTATAAATTTATCATATATGTGAATATAAATTATTATATTAAAAATATATATTTAGGATTTTTTTGGTGTTTAATTCATGTAAACTATTAACATGAAATTTGAAATGTTTATATTATAATAATAAATTTTATATATGTTACATATTTTGAATATAAAGGATTTTATATTAAATTCCATAAAAATAATTATTATGGAGTATTTTATATTGAAAAAATAAGAATTGTTCATGTTTTTTTATTATATGAAATGTTTATAAATAATTTCTATATTATAAAATGATTATAATTTTATTTTTTTATTTTTTTTTAAATAATACATATTCCATGTATAAATTTATGAATTATTGATTTATTTAGTATTATTCCACACTTTTTCATTAACATTTGTTTTTTATATTGAAACTTTACGTATGAATTATTTTAATGTGTAATCATTCATTGTTAAATTATTTTAAAGCATTTAATGAGTTACATGCTTTGTGTAGAAATTAATTTTGTTTTGCTTTATTTGGTTTTTCTTTATGTTGTTTTTGGGTTTTATAATATTAATAATTATAATTAAATAAAAACAATTATATTTTATATATATTAAGTGTTAGAATTTTGGTGGAATGTAATTATATTTTGAGTAAATAACCAAGCTAATAGAGTCTCTGGATTAAACTACTAACCCTAATTAGAGAATAAGATATATCTTGACAAGTTGAGATGGGAATCCAGTTGGTCCGTGTTTTCTCTTATGGAAATTATTTATTCAATTTGATTCTAGGAATTTAATTGAAAATGCTTCATGTACCTTATACATGTGATTCATTTTGATATTGGAAAATATTTATTAATATTAATTTTGATTTGTAACATATTCTTTGAGATTTGTTCTATTTTACAAATCAATATGGTTTCAATGTATTGATTTAACAAAAGAATATATATCCAGAACTAAATTATTTAAATAAAATTTACGAAAAAATAAATAAATCAAATAATATGGTGAGATTTAAATTCTATTCAAATTAGAAGTGATAAATTTATTTCAAAGTGACACCTTTCAAGTTATCGATCACCCAACTGGATAGATAAATTCATATATGGGGTGCCCATGGATAACCAAGTATGGTGAAAGCATTTTATGGGTGATACTAAGAGTTATGTTTTAGTATTTATTTTATACAATGTGTTAAAATTAATTAAAAAATCATAAATATTAGGATACAAAAATAAAAATGTTATTATTATCTATATTATTGATTTGGCACTAGGATTTATAATCATTAAAAAGAGTATCATATATGATTTAATTGGAATGATGGACTACCTAAATATATAAGAGATAATAAATAAAAAAGAATACTCATTACATAGGTAAAACTATATCATAAACCATTAATTGTTAGGATATAAATTTAAAAACAGTTCATCATTTTAGTGGGAGTAAATTTAATAAAATTATTATTTAAATGCATTTAAAATATAAAACTCTAATGATAGAAACTATTATTATGGATAAATTTGAATTATACTAATCAAGATGAGTTTGTGAACAATCCTATAGAATTTAATAGAATAATCTTTCAAAGTGGTATAAAAACATTAGACGCATCCTTAAGTATAAAAGAGAATTCTATATAATTTTGAAACCCCTTCAAAATAATATGGTTATTAAAAATAATCAAAAAATAAATCTAGATTCCAAAGATAAATTTTGAATGATTAAATTATTGATTCAATGATATTTGTTCCATACAATATAACCTATGAAATTTTTTTTACTACTCATATGTTAAATGTTATTGAGTTTGTAAAAGACATTATGAGACAAAATATGCCCTTTTAAGTGTGATATGGATATATAAATAATTATAGATTTATTATTGGAAGGGTTCTAAAAATATGACATAATTAAATAAAAATTTACCAAATTTTCTTAAAATAGTTTAGTAGAATTGAGAATGACATAGGATATCTAGATTGTTATACCATGATGATAGTTTAAATGGGAATGAGTATAAAGAAAAATAATAAAATAGTATATTCCAATTATCAGTCTTTGTTATTGAAACCAAAATAGGTGTAAATAAGGATGAGATGTGTTTCCATTGAAAGGAATTGTCCAAAATTTCTAAAGGGGTTTGATAAGCTCAATAGTGATTCAAAAATAGATAATGGTATTATACAGTCAATTTTTCTATTTTTAATGGTATAT
Source organism: Viscum album (assembly GCA_963277665.1). NCBI lineage: Eukaryota > Viridiplantae > Streptophyta > Magnoliopsida > Santalales > Viscaceae > Viscum > Viscum album. Next base: position 36,239,185 of record OY728149.1, on the reverse strand, counting down.
GAGGAATTTTATATATTATAATGGTTTTGTATGTATATAAAGGAGTTTATAATTAAGGAAGTACTAATTATTATGTATTATTGTATTCATTCAATTGATGGTTCAAGGGGGTTTTACCTCAAGGTGTTGGACACAATTGAAAACATTTAATCTCTAAAGGATCAAAATAAATATTGTGTATTTCTATCTTTTTTACCTATTATATGATTATTGGAGTTATTGTAAAAATAATTATAGAAAAATGATATAATACTATTTATATATTTGTTTACAATTATTCTACACCTATAACATGGTTAAAAAAGGGACGAGGATAAAATAATTTTTATAGGATAAATGATCTTATTGAAGATATTTTTTAAATATGAGAGATATGATCTCACCACCTAATAGTGGGGTAATATATGAAATGAAATATTATTTTCATAATATTTCACAAAGAAAATAAAATAGCATATTTGATTTGAGAGTAAACTTTTGTTTAAATATTCTAACAAAGTAAAATAAATATTATTTCATAACATAAATGAGTTTTTGTGTGTTTGAATAATTTCATAGAAATAAAATATGTTCCTAGAGGCTAATATATTTTTTTCATACATAGAGATGTTTAAATTTAATAAAATTAATGATTATAATAGATTAATTCAAACTGTATTTCAAATGATTTCCTAAAAGGGTTTAGGGTATGTGGGTATTGAATGTTAATTTAAAGTGTTAAATTTAGTTACCATACAGAGTTAAATAAAATTATACATTAAGGATCTATGATAATGATGAGGAAATTATAAAGACTTATAAGTAGAAAATAAAAGTTCGAAACATCATAATATTCGATGTTATGAAGTAGAGAAGTTTAACAATAATTTTCAATGAGTTGACCAATAAGATTATAATACCAATATTGCAAACTTATTTGAAATAAATTTCTTGTTATATGTTACCCAATTAAATTTTTTTTGGGAGATTTTATCATATGGTAATATAGAGATTTTTCTTGCATTATGTAGGGATGTAATGAGAAGAAAAAACTCTAATAGTGGAATAAACATAAGGCCTATCTAACTGTCTATCAAATGGGATTTAATATTGAAATGTGTTTATGCATATTTTTTTGTATTCCTAAAATAACATAATGATATTAAAATGTATCATTTTATACAATATGTAGAATCTACATTAGAAATATTTTTTGTTAGTTGTATATACGCATTGTATCACCTAAAGTATTAGCATCTGTTATTATTATTATTATTATTTTATGTTTATAATTTTAAATAACATATCTCTGTTCTTTGAAAAGGATTTAAACGTGATTATAAAATTTTCCCTATAAGATATGTACCGAAATAAGGACACTTTATTATTTTATAATTGGAACATTATAACAAAAGTACATCAAACATATCATTTCATACCATGGCTTATTATTCATCATGGAAGAAATACATCCATTAAACCTAGAAGAACCAATAGGGAATAAAAGATAAAAACAAATAAAATATTTACAACTATGACATACCAAAGATCATCTTAATATTTGAGGATCACCAATAGAGAGAGAAAACCTACAATTGATATTATCACAATGAAAGTAGAATGAATTTTTTTATAAACTATAATATGAAAGCAGAATTTTTTAATGTGAACTATGAGTTGAAAAGAAAAATTGATTTAATATGTCTATTTATAGGAATTAAATTTGGTCATTTCAAATAATATCATTGTAGATATTATTGTGGAAATTTTTGTCTTGGGTCATATATAAAACTAGTATACTAACTTTGTTTGTTGTTAAAAATTGTAACTCATAATGAAATATAAATATGATATTGAAAAATTATAAATATAAAAATATATATAATTGTTAAAGGTAATTAAATATATTGTTATTAATATTTTTAAAATATGATATTATATATATATATATATATATATAATTTAAAAATGTATTTTAATATAAATGGAGTATAGATTTTAAATTATGGAATATAAAAAATTAAATAATGTTGTTTTTTAATGTTTATTTAGTATAAACCAAATTTTCAATTTCAATGAACTATTTTATTCTATATTTTATATTTTTTTTAATAAATTTAATTGATTATTTAATATATTATAATATAGGAAGAAATATATTAACAATAATTATATTATATGTTGATATGATAAAATATGATGAGGGCACAATGTTTAGAAACTCTATTTTTTCAAAAACATATAGTTTTATTTATATTTTATATTTTCATTTCATATATATATATATATATGGCTTTATAATTTTATTTTTATAAAATAAATTCTATTGTTTAAATAATTCTCTGAATATTTTCTTTGGATAAATTTTTGGTATTAGTCTTGGGTAATCGATTTTTAGTTGAATAGTGAATTATTATTATTATTTTAATTTCATCCCTTCAATGTGACAATTAATTTCATGAAAAATTTTTGATATTAAATATATATTTTATAAAACAAAATATATAATTTTAAAGCATTTATTAAATTTATTAAACCAATAAATATCAATTTAAAAAATCATGCAATATTTTAGCAAAAATATTAATTTCCATTTTATTCAATTATGTGTATTCATGTGAAATTTAGTTTTTATATAATATAATATAAAATAACTCATATTTTATCAATAATAATCTTTTTAATATTTTTATAATTAATAAAAACTATAATTATTTTCAATATAAAACATATTTATTTAAAATAACATTTAAAATAAATTGGGTTTTACCAAATATTTAGGATAATACTAAAATTAGTATGACAAAATATTAGAAATTTTTTTATTAATTAATTTAAATATTAAAAATTAAAAATATTAAACCATTAAATATTTTTTTTATATTTCTCCACTATAATTAGTTTCAAAGTGTGGAAGAAGTGTTTCTCTTATAAGGATAAAATGGGGTAAAAGTGGTTTAAAATTGTCAAAAAAGATAAAATGTATGAGAAACAGGTTTTATATAACATGGTGGATCGATAATTGACATTATATGTCACGAAACACCATTAGCCATTTGGGATCATTTTCACAAGAAAAATATAGTGATATTATTGAAAAATGTTGAGTTTTTACAAATATTCATTTTCTTTCACGTATAAAATGAGACAACCTCCTCAACATTTCTCCACCCATTAAAAAGCCTTGAATCAGGCCAAAATTTATACCAATATACCCTTAAAACCATACCCACACCATTTTTTCCTTTTTCTCACCAAATTTAAAGGCTAAAAAGTATTAAGAAGTTATTCAAGGGAGAGCTTCAAAGGGAAATATAATTCTCTCAACCCAACTTTTAAATTTTCTTTTATTAATCTACACCCATAAATCCTAATATATCCATAAATGCATTTAAATTATTTTACTATGATAATATGTTATTATAATAATAGTATATCCATTTTATTCATCATAATAAAATCATTGACAAAAACGAAAATGTCATCATATGTGTGTAAAAATGACAATTCAATGAAAGGCATGTTTTATTTTACATGAACAATAACCAAAAATAATGATAAAAGGTATTTAGTATGTAAAAAATTTATTTGACATTGTTAATATTTTTTAATGATAATATATGATAATATATATGTAATAAAAATAATACTAGGTTGTAGTAGTTTTAACACATTAAATGGACTTATCATTGAATATTTCATAATTTGGATATTTTTGTTATATACATTTAAGATTTATAAGTATTATACTAAAGGAATAATAAAAAAAATAAATCCACATGATTTTGGACCTCATGTAGTTTTCTTAAAACACTTTTTACCACTATCTAAAATATGAAAATGTTATGAATGAATTGTCAATTTTGTCTTGAAATATAATAATAGATCTTCCATACCACCCTTGTTACATGGTGGTTACATGTTTTCTTTATTTTTAAAAATTTTACACATTACGTTTCTCATGAACATTTTCTATTTTAATATAATTACGTTACAAATATTCCTCATTAAATATTCTTTTCAATTTTTGGGTTATATATGTTTTTCTTTCCCTTTAAAATTCCCACATATAAGTAAATATAACCTAATTGAATGTTTATATTTCTTATATAATGTTAGGAAACAACACCATAGATTTTTTAAACCATTAATTGATTTTAAAAACTATCATTATTTTTTTTGGGAACCATATCTTTAAATTATGGTTTTATGGAAAATGATACTTTATTTACTTCTTAAAAAATCATTTATTTCCAAATGTTTCACCCCACTAGTTCAATTTAATTCTTTCTTCAGTAGATATTTCTCATGAACTTTCTAGAATGGCTCCCATTATTCAAAACCAATGTTCATTTTTCAAATTTAAATGTTCATAATAATTTAATTTTTTTTTTATTGAGGAACAATATGATATGGCCATTAGTTATGTATTATGAAAAGACTATGTATCAAACTTCCTTATTATATGTTATATTGTATTTAAGAATTAGGTATGTATTCTTTTCATCTTGTTCTAAACATATGAATTTACATATTATAATTTGAATGATGGGTCCATTGTAGCACTATAATGGCTTTGGTAATGTAAATTTATCATGAGATACCATGTCTGGGGTAAGGAAGGTTACACTATTCACATTATGTTTGATATTTGGGAAGTTATTCTAATACCAATATGTTATGAGGGAAATTATCCTATGAATATGTTGATTATAATTTTAGTTATCCTATTTTATGTTTTCATGGTGATTATCCTTCAAATAGAAGTATAATTATAGGATTTATAATGTTTCGACAATTTATGATCCCAAGATCATTTATTTCATTTCATTATGCCATGTTTCTTTTTTATGATCATTATCTTTATTAAATCATGTTTTTATTCTTGGAACTCATGCTATACTTTATTTTCATGATTATCCATTAACTAGGATTTCTAGGTCACCCGTTTCCTAAGTTATTTTCCCCAATGTATCATATGATGTTTTAGAATATTTATGGGTGTTAGGATCACTATGTAGAGTTTTAAAATAAATATTTTTTTAAGATTTAAATGATATAATAAGTTATATTATCTTTCAAAGTCACTAAACTTCTATATCCTTATGACAGATTGTTTGGAAAATATGTTATAAATCATGAAATAATGTATATTTAAGGATTTGTTTCCAATATTTTTAGAGTAAGGTTATGTTATTTTTTGAGATTATAATGGTGTAACCTTATTGAACACCCTAGTAATAATTATAATGGATAATCCTATGTATACTAAAACATCATAATGATTTTAAAGAACAAAACTTTTCGTTTACAGTGAAATTAAATCCTTGTTTAGCTACTAAAATGTGGATGTAGGATTTATAACAGTTGTACCTAGGGGTAACAAACTCAAAGATGTATTTTTATGAATTAACCCAACCATAAACTAGTACATGAAAATGTGGAATAACTACACATCGTTTTATAAACTCTTGGACTATATTCATTGGTTAATCATAATATGTTTCAAACCTTTATGAAGGATTTAATTTTTATTTAAATTAAGGTATTATATTAAGAACCATGAAAGAACATAAATTATCAAAACTAAGGTATAACCAAGAGAGTTATATGATTAAAAACATACGACATATTTTAAAGGAAATTATCATTGGTTGAAGTAAAGTTGTTATTATAGAAGAGATATTAGGAATGATATTTCATATTAATTCAGAATAATTTATTTGTATATTACCATAACCATGATTATTTTAATATTTGTATGAAAAAAGATAATAATGATGATGATATGAAAGGAATATATTTGAAAACCACTATTTCAAATATATAAATAAGGGATAAAACATAAATGGCTGATAAAATTAGTATATTATGATATAAATAATAGTTTACCAGTGTTACCTATGGTAGTGAGGTTAATAATATAATAAAAATTAATCATATCTACTTTCATTAGTAAGTTATATTTATTGATTTTATTTAGGAATTTATGAGGATTATGTGAAATATCTATGAATTTTTCTATAGTCGTTCTTAAATAATAGTTTCGAAACTCAAAATAAATGTAGTTAATATCCTTGAAAAGTGATTTTATTTTAAAGTTATATATTCTGGGATAAATATTGAAGAACATATTTTTGACGTATGGATAAATAATAGGCTTAATATATGTTTGATGATTAGGTAATAAAGGGTTGATTGATTTTGAATAAGTAATCCAGATTGTATTAGTAAAATCGTTATTGGTAATTAATTCATGATATTGTTTGAGTGTTTTTCTTATTTTTTGGATTATTATATATATATATATATATACTTTTGTGTGAATTTATAAACTAGTTTTTGAAGATAATATTTAATTTTTGTGGGAATATGTGATTTCACTATGGTTAAATGTATTAGTGATTTAAATAAATTGGGTGTGTACATGATTATATGAATAATCAATGTTTTTTGAGGAATTACGAGTAACTTACTATAACCTAACAATTTAAGGTAGATTTCATAATATATGTTATATCCTGAATAATGAATATGTTAAGGATATGTTCCCCAAATTTAATTGGTTATGGTAAATTAAAATCAATAAGAGAAAATTTATTTAAGCAGGGAATGCCACACACCATGTTTTGGGTTCCATCATCATCGTCAGTAGTGGAATCATCCTCATCATCATTTGTCTAAAATTATGAAAAAATCAATATTCATTAAAAATGATTAAAACATGATTATAAAATTTTCCCAATCTGATATGAACCAAACTGAAAACACATAAATAGTTCATAAATGGTACATTAAAAAATCCATATAAAATTAGGTGTTTCACCCCATGTGTTATTTCTCATCATGGAAAAAATAAATCCATTAAAATTGGTGGAAAATTGGTTATAAAATATAAACAAACTATAAAATATTGATGACTATAAAAACCCCTTGACCTTATTTTACGTTGAGGCTTGCAGATAAATAAACAAAACATATAATCTAGAAGAACAAAATAAAAGGAGAAATCATTTATCAAGAACTGTAATATTAAATAATAAATGTTTCTTGTAAATAGAGAGTGAAATGAATAGTTTATTTTTTAGGTCAATATACAGAAATAAAATCTGGCCATTTCAAATATTATTGATGTAAATATGGTTTTTTTACATCTTATCAAATATTTAAAAAAATATTTATTTTTAGAAGAATATAAATCACAATAAAGTAACTATTTCCATATCAATGGAGTAGTAAAATTAAATTTATTAATACAAATAATTAATAAATATTGTTTGTTAAAGCGTAATTATTAAAAAAGTATTTTCAGAGTAATATTTTATTTATAGTTTTATTTCTAGTCAAAATAAAATAAATTATTTACATTAAATTTTTATTATATATGGAATAATATATTATAACACTAAAATTATATATTGATATGACATATTATTAAGAAAACATAATGATTATAACCTCCAAATTATAAATAAATGTAGTTATAATTAAAATTTACATTTTTCATTTAAAAGATAAATATATAAATTTTATTTTATTTTTTAAATTTTTATTCATCATTTAATTTATTATACAAAAATTAATTGTGGATAAATTTTTTGCATATTATTAGAATAATAAAATTTTAGGTGAATAATGAAAAATAATAATTTTTCTAATACTATAACATTTATATGAAGTGGATGTTTTTGAAAACTTTTTTTATATAAAATTTATATTTATTTAAAAATTAAAATAAGACATTATAGAAAAAACATGATCAATTTATAAACCCCATAAATTTCAATTTTAAAATATCATGTAGTATTTTATGAAAACTCTTATCATTTGTTTCTTAAATTAAAAGTGTGCATGAAAATTTATATTTTAGATTTATTTATATATCACATTAAACTTATTTTCACTATAATAATCTTATGAAAATAATTATAATTAAAAACATTGATAATTTTTCTCAATACATAATCAGTATTTTTAAGAATAAACTTTTTCATAAAAGGGGTTTTTTACATATTATGTGCATTTATAATAAAAATCATATCACTAACTCTTATTGTTTTTTATCAAATGATATAATATTTAAAATAATCACGATTTAATTTTTAAATAATGAAAAATTTATTTTTTTTCCATGGAAATTCATTTCCATAGGTGAAATTGTAGTTACAAAGATAATGTTTGATTAGGGATACAATGTTTTATCCTAGTTAAAATAGATAAAACATTTGAAAAACAGTTTTTGATATTTTATATATTATGGAATCTTGAACTAATATATTTCACCACACAATTAATTTCTATTTGGTATCTATTTCCCTTGATCAATAGAAATATTTTTTTGAGAAATAAGGAATCTTTATAAAATTTTCCCTCTTTCAATTATAAAAGGAGACCAACACCTCCTCATTTCACCACTAATTAAAATTCCTTGGATGAACCTATTCTCTATCCATGTATCTAATGAACATACTCCTAACACATTTGAAACACTTATCTCACAAAAACACCATGATATGGAGTCTTTAAAAGTTGCCCACAATGAACTTCTATGGGAAAAGCAATACTCTCAACATAATTCTTTTATGTTCTTTTATTCATTTAAACCCCTAAATTCACTTCTATACCTGAATCTATGGAAACAATTTAATATTAAATATGATGAAATTATAATTATAAATTTAATATCCATTTTATTATTTTTTTCAAACTTATTGATAAAAATGATAAGGTTATCATCTATGTGAGAGAACTACCACATCTAAGAATGACATGATTTGTTTTCCTTGAAAACCCAAATCTAATGAAGTTTAAAATGTATTTAATAGTTAAAATTATATATGTTTACACCATTAATAAGTTTTAATTATAATATCTGACAATATATAAGTTATAAAAATAATAAAAGTTTATAGTAACTTTAACTGCCTCAAATGTTCTTATCATGGTGACTTTATTAATTTAAATAATTTTGGGATAAAATTTTAAACTATAAAATTATTTTCTAAATTGAATAATAATGGAGAAAGAAATCAAAAATTATAGAGATCATGGAGTTACTTTACAAAACCTTAACCAATGTTCAAAAAACTGAAAGTGTTATAATGTAATTACTGAAGAATCCCATGTAAATGAAATAAGAAAAAACTATATTAAAATTAAGCACAAGAAGATAAAATATGTACCTTATAAAATAAGATATATTACAATAGTATTGTAGTTAATATATATAATTACATTAGTTTAATTACTAATGATGTTAAGTGCATGTGTAGAGAACTTTCAGGATTGATGTAAGGGTTTCATCACAAAATATTTTGTCTGAGATACATTTTCATTTTTACTAATTAATTATTTAAACTGTTGTATATATTAAAAATAATTATATTCAATATAATTTATTATTTTTTTCTCATTATTTTAATTTCAACAACAATCTCTCTTTTTAAGGGTTTTTATTAGAATTTTTCTTAAGTTGTAAGGGTTCCATCTAAATTTTACTTTACTTAGGAAGGTTTTTATATTTTGCACGAAACATAATTTTTATTGAATTTATACTACTCCATTGACATATAATATCACATATTAATAATGAAATTATAATAATCACTTATATTCATGATCTTTTATGTTGTGGAGCACAATTGATGTCATCTTTACAATATAAGGTCATTAATAACTCAATCTAATTTCATAAGTTATGATATTTTTCTATAAGATTAATCATTCATTTCATATGGTATACCCTATTTATATATTTGGATTCAACTTTTGGATGAAATATTCCTTACATTTTAGTTCTAATACTTCTGGAAAATTCAACAATGTTCTGAATAATTTCCATCCATTTAAACAACAAGTTCACCTCCTTGTCCATAATCTCCCTCCCCAAAAATGTTCTATTTTTTCTGGGAAACCTTGTTATGTATTATATCATGTGAATAAAATATTTTCGTTGTTTTATTTTAGAAATAACCTTTTTATATTACATTATGATGTGGGGATTCAATAAATTATTTTCAAAACATAAAAGGGATCATATTTACAAACCTCGTTACATGATGATTAAATAATATATTTATTTTTATATCATTTATATAATGTTATTCTCATGAAATTTTAACATTTTTTTATAATTTTCCCTTAAATATATAATAATTACAATAAAAGTTTCATTTTTTGTGGTTATGGATGGTTTTAGTTCCTTTCAAAATTCCCCCTTCCATGTAAACCCTAATTAAGGGGACGTTCATATATATAGTCTAAGGTCAAGCACCACCCCTATAAAGTGTTTTAAAACCATGAAAAACATTTATAAAACATAATTATATTATGGGGAACCCTATTAAAGAAATTATGTTTTTATTTAAAACAATAATGACTTTACTTCATAAAAATCCTTCAGATATTTCAAAAATATTCTCCCCAGAGGTTCACTTTAATTTTTTCTTCTTTGATATTTTACATTAATTTTAAATATCACAACTAAATGTTAAATAACTGTGTTACCTTTTACATTTTTAAGAAAAAAATTAATTAATTCTTTATTTTCATGAGAATCTATTTCATATGGCGGTCAATTAAATCTTAAGGAATGATTATGAAATGGAATTCTTTATTCTTTTTTATTTGGATCTTACTATTCATTTTTGAATTCTTTTTATCTCATGGGAAAAATAATTTTATAAATATTATAATATGAAATGTGGGTCCACAATAATCATCCAATGGGTTAGAAAATGCTAATATCTTCATATATACCATGTATAGTGCCAAGGTGATTAGCCTAAGCACTAGATGTGTGGAGCTCCGATAGTTAGCCTTAGAACTATCTATTATGATGGAATTAGCTTGGGGTTATAATGGTTTTAATGGTGGATAGCCTATGGTATTTTGTGCATCATTTTTATCCTTTATATATAATTATGATTTTATAATTTATAATTTTTCCACATGTTTATGATCCCATTATACTTGATTTCATTTCCTTATACCATGTTTACTTGCTAATTACCATTCTCATTATCATATCATTTTATGACTCTTAACTCTATTGTTTTTCTTTATTTCAATTGTTATTCCATTACTGGAATTTCTAGCTCAACGTTTTTAATATGAATATTTTATAGAGTATCCTATGATTTTTTAATATATATGGGTGATATGAGAACTACATAGAGTTATAAATAAATATTTTGTTAATTTTATGTTGTCTTATTGTTAATAGACACTAAAATTTTATATCCTTCACTTCTGCTGTTGGTAAAGTATGTTTAAAATCAATAAATAATGTATGTTTAAGGATTCAGTCACTATAGTCATAAATAGGAACAATACATTTCCTCTTAAATTACAATATTTTGTTATCACTAACATGTATTCATCAGAGAGTATTATAGGCTATGATGAAATGTAAATGTTTATGGGTATTATTTTATAGTCATGTGATGAATTTAGTGGAATAAACCTATTAATGTGTATGATCTGTCATCAACAAATGAATACAAAAAATAATAAGAACTTATATATAAACCAGTATTCCTAAATCATAGTGAACAACATATTTTTCCCTTAAATGGTGTATGTTTCATTGAAATCACAAAGATATACCTAATATACTCTCACCTGAATAGGTAATATAGTAACTACTAGAATATTTATTCTTAATAGGAGGAACCCTAAACACCAAATGTGTGATTTCACCTACACATCGAAGATAAATGGAGGATTAACATAAAGAGGGACTAAATTATAGAATGTTAGTGTTGCACATACATGATAGCTGGACCAAATCAGATTTTATAATATATCTTCATTCAATGAAATTATTCAATAATAAACTATCAACACGTAATAGATGATATATGTTATAATAAAACAATAATATTGAAGAATAATTGTTTTCTTTTTTCAAATTATTTTTCCTGAAATAAATGTATCATCCCATTTATTCACAACTAAAGGAAACCATTAAATATATTTTGAATAAGTCATGAAATCACATTAATTACTTAAAATATCATAAATTATGATAGTGGATAATAGTTACATCCCCATCACTCTTATAATATGGGTATATCATAATATGTTATATGCATCACATGAATATCAAAAACTATGAATTAGGGGATATAGTATAATATAATATCCATATTTTAGAACATTTACAATAATATCATAGTTTCTATAAAATATTGGAAGTAATTTATACAAAAAAACATATGTTTTTCTAAATACATTCCCTCTCTTTGGTAAACATTATATCAAACACTCTTCATTTTATAACAGAAAATATGCCGAAAATTTAATACTTCTTATATGGTCAAACTATATTACCCTTTAGTCCTTTATATTATTGAAGGAAATATATAACATTTTTTATGTATATAATAAAAGGGTTGTCTCTAGAAAGAATTCAATTCTAACCAATCTACAATGGGTTGTAATGTAATCTCGATCAAACACACTAATACTTCTAAATGAACTTTTCCCTAAAAAGATAAATTATAGATATAAAATGTGTACTTATAAAATCAATTTTTATTTGAAATAAAATGACCACTAAATATAGAAAATTTCATTCAAGTATAGGTCATCTCGCACATTAATGATTCTATGAATAAATAGAGTCGGTCGATGAATACATCACATGTAATTCAATTTGTAGATGATCATATGACTAGTCTATTGTGTGAGTAACTGATTACATTACATTTCAATAAATTATTTGCGTTCATTAATTTACATATTTGAATTCAACTATTATCCTAAAATTATTTATCTCATAAAATTATTGCAGAAATATAAACATATTTTGTTTTCAGACTGATTCCATGATTATAAATATAACTAATAATGCCTAGATTATCTATGAAGAAAGGTTTTATAAGAAATGTATCAAATTATAAAGGTTACCCTACTAGTTATCTCATCAACCTTAGGTAATAGAGATTAATAATTTGTATACACTCTTATGCTTATCATTTTTTTAATGACATTTCATGTGATATACATTGGTGATCGAATCTAAAAAATAAGTCTCAACTTATTATCTCATGAATATATTATTTATGTCACAAAGACAAATATTTATATTTTGTATAAGATTCTACTAATTCTAATCATTATATATCATCACTTCCCATAATACTCTATGGGGATCATTGATTAGGGACAATCCAAAGTCATATATTAATGGGATAATCATCGTTTGCTTTCATATAAAATATACAACCAAATAAAATATTGATAAAGTTGAGATATTCATTTGTAAAAGATGATAAATTTAATATTCCTAAACCCATTTGAGAATAGTTAACAAATATATGAATAATCACCTGCATAATATATCATGTATGATAGGTTGTTAAATATGACTTATATTGGATACACTATGAGGGTTATTTCAAGCCTTGTAACTTATCTATATAATTCCAACTACATATCTATGTTACAACCTAATAAAAAACAACCCATTGAACTCTTTATCTACTAAAATATATGATGAAATATAGTTAAAATAAAATTGAGATTTAGGAATCATATTCATAATGTTCAACTCCTAGAACATATTAAAACCCCATGACATTACATTATCAAATTTTACAATTTTAATAAATTTTGTAATGCACTTTATCCTCTTCTTAAATACATCATCCTTATTTGAATAATACTTTCCATAAATCTTTTCACTTGAAATAATTTAATAGATGAAAAACACAATAGAAATATCAAAGATGTTTTTTACCATGACCTTGAACTATTAGAATAATCTATGATTGTATTCAATGTGTTTTTAATATTCCTGGTATATGTTAGGATAGTCGTAGATGTTTAGATAACTGTGGATATATTACTAGAATTTTGAAATATGGTAGGAATTGATTTTTATTGTTAATTTATGTATATGAGATATTTCATTGCATATGATTGGAGAAATTAGTAAATGTATATAATAAAAATTATATGTTTTTTTACATCAGATAAAAAATTATCAATGATATGAATTTGTCTTCTTATATTTTTATGATCTGTCATTGGATGATATGTATAGAGTTCCCCAAGTTGAATATATGAATTTGTAAAAAAGTAATGAATATGCCCAAGATCCTTAGCCCAGTTTTTTAGGACTTGACATGTGCATCCATTATACCAATGTTCAAAACTGGGAAGAGACATATTTCTGGGCACTATAGAAGGCACTGTTTGGTACTGTAGCATTTGGAACTATTAATCCGTTTGGGATTTTGGGCCATCAGTTTTGGCCTTGGGTCCTTTAAGGCCTATAGGCCACACAAGGCCGTCAGTCCAATAAGGCTTTTAGGCCCCCTCAAGGCCTTAGGGACACCTGAAAATGTGTTTAATGATTAGATATACTATCTAAGGAGAAGACTCAATATGGGGATTCAGAGAAGCTACGTTCATCAGAGCCGAATCTAAGAGGATTATTCCAAAAGGGAGTGTATGGAATTTCCATCGGGACCAGCTTGTTATGGTATGGGAATCCTATCTGAACAACCATCTGATGGTGAAGAGCTAATGTCATGATGAAGATGCTGGGAGGAGGAGTTCCATGTATATTCTACCCATTTCATAAAACCTATGGGTCATGTAATCTATGAGCCAATGGGCCTTTTAAGGGTCCCCCCTAATCCCTTGAAAGGGGGTTTATCAAAAATAAATAAAAAAAAGAAGGCCTTCGGGCCATTCTTCTAAAAGGTATTGAATACACAAGTTGTTCTCTATGTTAATGTTAAAAATATAAAATGGATTTCTGGTGCATAAAAATATTGGTTGATCTATGATATGTTATTATTTTATGAAAAAGAGGAGTTTTTTGAATATGGGGAGAATATGGAGAGAATAAATCTAAAAATGGTTTACTCTAACAAATCAATTAAACATCATTGTTTCTATGGGTAAAATATTTAGGCAAGGTCACTCCTCACCAAGAATCAATCACTATAAAACATTTTGGAATAATATCTCTACCTTCCAAGTCTCATGGAATGTAAATTATTTTTGGGTAACTCACTACCTCCTATGGATCACATCCTATTCTTATCCACAATGGAATTTTTTTGTGAAGAAATCATTTTAAATACTGTTTTGTATGTTCTTAGTTTAATGACTTTATTTCCACTAGAGTTTTTATTATTGAATTATATATCTCAAATAACAAATGTTAATTATTCAGAGAACTCTAAATATATCTCCAAATATCACTACATGATATGATATTTAATCTATTTTCATTATTTTCTCCAATATAATTCCCTATAGTAAAAAAATTCTCGTTGATAATTCTATAAATAGTGTTTTATTAAATATATAATATTTTTATTTATTAAATAGTATACATCAATGATATTCCTCAAAATATTAATTTCACAGATATGCACATTACCCTAAAAATCAACTCTTTAAAACTTCATCATTAATGAATTAAATTGAAAATAAATTCTAGTAATAATGTTTTATATTATATCAAACAAAAACAACATTATCTCTCTCTAATATAGATCTTAACTGAATATCAATTTTTTTCAACCATCATATTATAGTGCACTATTCTTCTTCGATATACTCTATTATTCCACTACATTACCACTATTCTCTATTTAAATCTGAATAGTAGATTCTATTATATCACATAAGTATGCATTTTAAAATTGATACTTTAAACTATAATCGGCATCTGATTTCTCCCAAGTAAAATTCATCCTTTGGATCACATTCAAATTTATCTTCCCCAATGATATTATAAATTTGCAGTTATAAATTGTAAAGGTAAAAAAAATTATCATTAGGCTTGCACATATTCAAATTTTTACAAAACCTATAGCTAACCATGATCAAAACGTAATATTGTAATTCATGGAATGAGTGGTTAGTTTCTCTGTAATATCTCTCAATTGGTAGATAGGATACAACACGACCTATGTCTTTTCTGTGTGATTACTTAAACTCCATAAAAATTAGATCTCAAAAAATTACTTTATGAAGTAAACTGTTGTTTTATAGTGTATATACATGATTTATAGAGACGCTCAAAAAATGTAGATTCATTTATAGATAAATCTTCTATTTTTCAGTGCAAATATCTCCTTTCCATATTCAATAAGATACCACCCAAATTTATTGATGTTGGATTATCTACATTATGGTGTGAAATATACTTAATTTTATTACAATAAATCTTCCAAAGACACTAATCTAATCTTATAAAGTATCTTTTCTATACAAAATTATTTTTTTGGTGTTGATTACTATAATAATGAATTACATTACTAATTTTTTGACTCGAAATTAATCCACAATGTTAAAATTACTATCATGGCCGGAATTTTATATATTCCATAATTCTTAAAACATTATAATATTAATAATTCATAAATTTTATTAGATATTAATTGTCTTATAATGACTTATAAATTAATAGAAAATATAAATACAGAAAAACATTGTCTATATATAATCTCCTTCTTCAGAATATTCATTAACTAATGATTTTTTCAACTTGTAACATTATTTAATTTTTCTTGATCCCCTCGTAAATAAATGTTCATTCATGAACACCTCTACTCAAAATATTCCTTGAATACCTTAATACGAGTATTTAAATATCATATATTGATGACTATCAAAGAATTTTTACTTCTATGTAACACACAACCCTACTAACTATTAAATAATAATTGTCAAATCATCCTTATCAACTCGACATACATCTTATTAATTATAGAAATCCTACAAGAACTTTTTTATTTCAAAAAAACCAACATAAAACCACTTGGTTGCACCTATCTCCATGTTTTTATTTTATTGAAAATAACTCAATATAATCCAATGACCATACGGTATATAGATAATATATCCCCCTTTGTATTATAATCCATGATCTTATAAACTTCAATAAATTATGGGATTCTCTTTCACCCCTTTTTAAAATAAAAGTAAAATGATCTTATTACATTTACCTTCTCTTATTATAGTAGGAATTTAATGGGATTTGAAATTTCTTACATCAAATCTCGAACCCCATTTTAATCGAATTTTATATGGCTATGTTCATGAACTATTACTCTAACATTCCCAAAAATTTAATACACAATAGGTTTTAAGATAAATCAACGTACCTCATACCTTGATATATTCCATATTTCAAGATATTATACCCCTCAATTATATACTCCATCAAATCTTGCACCACATCACTATAGAACAACCTATACTAAAAGATGTATTGATTTATGTATAATTTAGGTAACTATTTTATCAATTCGAAATGATAATTCAATAAATCCTCTCAGATTTTTTAAATAGAACATGGAATAGAAAACAAAATTCTTTGTCAATGACATAGATTCTATACATTTAATTCACCAATAATCATATAATTACATGAATATAAATCAGTTTAAATCATTATATAAACTACTTGTGATATCAATCATATTCATATAATACTCAGATCATCAATTATTAAGAATTAGAGGGTTAGAAATATTACATGTTGAATCAATTGAAAACACTTGTAAATAGAAAACAAGTGAAACCACATGATATTCATAAACATCATTTATTTATAGATATTATTTATATAATATATGAAATAATATCCTTTGAATTCTCATCATAAATATTTTTTTATTCTTAAGTTTTTGAACACCAGAATTTTTGTGAAACATTAAATCATAGACATTGCATGATGATTATAACGCTTTCTTCTCAACATCCTTAAGTATCATAAAATTAAATTCAAATGATAACATATAATTAGTTGATAAAAAAATACAACAAGTATTAACCATTTAATATCAAATCCTTTTCCACAAGTCTATCCATCTACTCATTTAGGGAAATGTAATTATTTTTAGGGATAATACCAAATAGAAGAGTTAAAACATTGGATTAATAATAATAGGAAAACACTCATGTGTCTCTGAAATTTTTAACACTTTAAATAATATTTGCTGTAATTTTTATTTCATCATTCTATTTTGTGTAATTAGATTTATTTTTAATTCTTCGTGATCCTTTAAACATATAAATTCTTAAAACACTTTAAGATCATTTCAGTCCATAATACTAGTTTAGATTATCCATCACTATAATTATCAGTATATTTTATCTAATTTAATATTTACATATATCAACCAACATATAGTCTAATCAATTTATTATTTATCCCTCGTGATACCATTTTTAAAAATATATTTTTTTACTTTTCATCCACTGCTAGTTTGGTCATTTCTACATCTTCTAATGAACACACAAGTGAAAACATATCTTCTATTGATGCACACATAATGTATACTATCCATGGATCATCTCCCCCCCATAATTCCACATTATTTCAATAATCTTGTATATTAATAATGATCATGGGGATATGGCTCCCTCTAAAAACACTGAAGTAGAGGATCGTGGTTCACCATTAAAAGTAAATGGATTCCTTCTATCATCCTTATAATAATTATTTATGGGATTCCATTTAAGGAAACTATTAAATGATTTTTTCAAGAAAATCTTCTTTCATATATCTCTCTTCATCTGTCTTTTTGTGTGTTTAATGTGTGGTAATATTCTCAAGTATTGAACGAGTGAGATATCCCTTCCTTTTGATAAAAATGAATCATGAATTCTTCATAAATGGTCTGATATTTATTTCATTGGTTAGATTCATATCACAAGTAAAAATATGCTTCTTTAATGCATGATTTTTAATTATTTTTATGCTTATTTCCACATGTATGAACATATCAACCAATATTCTACACATGATTTTTAGTGGTTTAGATGATTACACTTAATAATTCATCTTAGTTGATCCTTATGGCTATGGGAGAAACATATTTTTCTTCTTTTAATTTCAATCTGTCCTTTCTTCTTTCCAAAATGTTTGATATTAATTACTAAAATTTGGCTCATGATAGGATCTATATTTTCTTTATTGATTATCATCTTCCAAATTAGAGAATCTAGTGAGTCCATAACATTGAACTTTCATAAAAAACCATGGCATATATGGCCTTAATAATGCTTCCCCAAAAGTTAGAGGTGGTCAATTAGCAGTTATGGAAAAATAAATTCATTATAGATACTATTACCTAGAATTAGAGTCATGTGACAAAGTGGAAATAATGAAAAGAGTACATGTAGTATAAATTGTTGAAAACGATATAAAATTTACCCAAATATATTTCAAAATTTATCATGTGGAAAAAAATAGACTCATGAATATATGAATCAGACAATTAATCAACCACTAAGAAGACCTCAGATAGAAATAAATAAAAAATTAAACACATGAAAAAAGCTATACTTCTATTCCTGATAGTCGCACAATCTATCTCGAAATACCCATCAATATACCCCATCCCGATCCACTAAAACATCTTGCACTCTAGAATAAATTTTAGTATACTGTCTATACATGCATCAAGGATCTAGTTCAATGTGTGCTAAATATATCTCATTAGGATATCACTAAGTTCCCCACTTATAAAACATAATATATGTGTAAATTAAATGAATAAAATATTCATTTGAAACATGTGAATGAGAATAGTTTGTAAAATAGGCCACCAGGACTCCCTATGTGTTAGGTCAGAAGGTGATAACTATTCCACCACAACAATCAATCATACCTGATTTAAAACCATTCCATTATCTGCTAAATTTCGTTATCCCATGCCATCATACCTCATGTATGTCCCATACTGAAAGACTCGAGTTAGGGAACATGGTAATCATGAACCACTTCCATAAAGAATATAGCACAATTATAAATCCACATCTTATCTCACTACCTTATCAATCAAGGAAGGTTCCCTTAGTCATATCTCACAACTCTTAATTACCAATCCCCACACGAGTAGTCCATTACAATGAACGAGTCCCACTCAAAGAAAGGTCAACTATTAAGACAATGTATTTTTATTTCAAGGTCCATTTATCATCTATCAATCAATAAATTCTCACTCAAGGCATGGTCTCCAAGACCTCTACCTGATGGACCTGTCCCCTTATGCTACTACTTAATTTTCACTAAATTTATGTACTTTGTTTAAGAACAATATGACTCTATCTCCCTCATTGAAGTTATATCATCCAAATTACTAATAGAAATTTGAGTCTTGGTGATCCACTCCACCATTATATTCATAAAAATAAGGATAAGTACACACATGCGCCAAAAAGAAACCACACAAAAGGCTAATAACCCACTATACAAATCACTAGCATAGCTCAACCAGAAATGTATCCCTACTAGCCTCTCATGTTAGAAAACTTATCCTGCCACCCATAAGATCTTCCAATAAGGAAATCCATAACTGTATAAATTTTTTGTCACTGATATATGCACATAAGCATTACCCCTCAGTGAAATCAAAGATGAAAGGCACCCAATGACATAGAAATTGAATGTAAATCCATTTCATTATATATTTACTTAAGCACTCATTGTCCCCCCAGGAAAATATCTTCCTACGAATACATGTTATACCAGAATTGTTCCTAAATAAAAAAGGTTTATATTCCACACAAAAAACATGGAATTTGAATTCGTTTTCTCTTTCAACACTAACCATAACCTGTACCTAGGCACCATCAAATCTCTTAAGGGATATGTCTCAGTCAGTCAATTGGATGTAACCCTCTTCATCACACCCCATCTCTTCCCAATGGAATCATCCCACTAATTGTTCTCACAATGACTCAAACCACTATTAAAATAGTTTCTCTACTAGGTTTGGGATGAACGATCATCTTTATGGCTTTGACAAGGCCTAATCCTATCATACATACACATTTAGCCTGACGAAATACATTGTATGATATTTTTATAACACAAAATATTCAAAGAGCTCCTAGGGGAATCTCACTAGCCTAAAAAATGCCCAATACCCTTGGAAACAAATTAATCAATTGGCATACACACACTAATTTGATAAACAACATTCATCCTGATCATAGGGTTCCAAATTCTACTCACTCACTCACTTTAAATTACTCTTGATCCCAATATATTTTCCTAGCCCCATGAAACATGCATGGTGTAGGAACACTAATGTATAAACAAGTTCATCACTCTGTATTAAAATGAGTTAGTCAAGGAGTAATAATCCATACTAGGATTAAAAAATCATGACCTCGCATGTTCATCCCTTTTCCAAACTCTTACCACTACTTAGGATTCTACCAAATGAAAAAACATCATAAATAATAAATAATAAATAATTAAAATCTATAATAATTTATTAAATTTAAACTAGTGGTAAATATTTTATTTAAGCCTCAATAAGTGTTACTATCACATAAAAATCAAGCATAACCACCATTGTAATATCAATGGATCATCCTCATCACCATCTCATGAAAAATGCCTAACACATAACACTTCGTTAAGAGTATAACCTATGTTATATATAAAATAACCCTAAATAATTAGACAAAATGATATATGTTTTCTAAAAATATATCTAATTTCATTTATACATCATATTGGGTCCTCCTTCATCCATATCACAACAAAATCACCATCAATTTTACCAGACTCTGCCATGATCCAGTGGAATCAATTCCCATTACTAATCAACAAATCTAAATCATTGTGTAGTGAAGGAATCCAAAATCAAAGAATAGTGGGATGAATAAAGTATCTAGGATCAACACACACAAAAATACTAGCATGGGGTTTCAAGGGGTATTGGGGGAGTTGGTTAAATCTACCCTATAAGAATTTCTAACATAAATCATGAACATGGGACCAACCATGTTTATTTTTCAAAATAAACCACCTTCACATGTTTCACATCATAAATCATTTTTTTACATCCTAAATACATTGAGGGAAAACGGGTATGGGTTCTATCCTGAAATATTAATTCAATTAACCCTTGGTTTATGTTGGGAAATGGCTAGGATGTGGGTTACACCTTGTAGCCATCCCCATTTAGGATTTGAACCCATGTTTACATTGTAAATGGGTGAAATCTACTAAAATTCAACATCTTGGGCCACCTGAAATTTCCCTAACATCCTTATGTACAACTAGGACATCCACCTAATCAAAACCAGTAATTAAAATAAAAAATAAAGTAAATCAAAACACTTATATTTGAAATATAATTCCTGGTTCTCAAATAAAAACCCCCAGCAGAACAAAAATTTAAATTCCCTTTGGAATTAACATCTTTTAATGATGTGGTCCATTTAAAAATCTTCACTATAAAATTTATTTTTTCCAACAATCCATGTTATCAATCAAACTATATCTCCTAACATATGATGATCATCTATTCACCAACAATTTGGTAACCTTTAAATCCAAGGATATGTTCACCAATGATTAATCCAGTCAATCACTACCAATACTAACATCATGATGATGTTATCCCCCATCCATCTCTCCTGACACACTATAGTGGATTTAGCTAATATATCTCATCACTTATGGTTATCTCGACTATAAAAATATATTCATCACATTCAATTCCAAGACGGTGTTCTCATCACTATAGGAATGGCCTAACGAAAATACATTTATTATGGTCTAATTGTTTGTTAACCACATTATAAATAATGCCCCTAATGTGGATTACACCCTGCTATATCTTAACCCAGGTAAACATACTAGTAGAAACACATATAGATGAGATTTCTACTAAATCCAGAGTTAAACATTCTGACATATCAATAGGCCTGATATAGTGACACATACTTTTAAAACATAGATATTACATCTTATTTGATCAATATTATGTAAAAAACCAAATGACCCAAAAAATGTTATAGGTATACTATATTTGGAAACAATAATAGACAATTAAATACTTTATAATTGAACTACCTCATCTCTCACAAAGGTATTAATAAAAAGAAACCTTTTTGGATTTATCATACTTAATACTTTTACTCCTAACCTAGGGAAAGTAAACATAAGAAAATTGTGTCTTAGATAATCTGTAATTGTAAGAAAGGGAGATACCAATGATCAAATAATAATAAAATGATCGAAAGATTATGGGAACATGAGATAAAAATTTGAAAACCTTACCCTAGATATCGATGATCTTAATCTTGAGGCAGGCCTGAAACATTAGCAGTTCATAATACATGAATCGTAATGAAATCATAGAACATGGTCCATGAGTACCTAATATTATCATAAAACATAGATAAATTTCATGAAAATAATCCTGGAAAATAATTTCATTTGAATCCAAGGGTCATTTCCATGGTAATCATAGTGTAATAGATTAACTCCCTAAATCATCATAGTTGTCAAGGCTCACTCAAAATACTATCTTAAGGGAGAGAATATGTTACTGTATTGGTTTCACATCCCATTCCTTTCTAGTTTATCTCATGATATATCATAAATTACCCAATGCATTGGGTTGTTATATAATTAATGGATCACCTATTATACAATGAAAAATTATTCCATAACATCATTAAACATTAATAAAATCATAACTCATGAAAACGAATAGGTTTCATAATAATTTAAGCATTGAATAACCCATAGAAAAGAAATGGGTTTCATAAATATATTTTCATAATTATCCTAAACCATCTAGATGAATAATATCTATGATATAATTCGATCATATACCGATTAGAGAATAAGTAGTGTCCTGTATTACTGTCATTTCTGAATAAAAATACCATTAAATAGACATTTAAAATATTCTTGAGGAAAACACCATTTCAAATTTGGGAATAAACTTTTAAAATAAAAAATTCTATAAATTTTATAAAATAAATTTTATTTTAAATTAAACATGGAATATTTTAAATAATTTTTTAATTAATTGAGTACACATAATGATCAAAAATTATTTTCATTTCATGTATGTTAAAAAAATATTACATTTAGCATATTTGTAAAAAGTAAAAATTAACTTCTTCAGAAATTAAAAAAATATCCCACTTAAAACATTTTATAAAAATTAAAATAGAAGTAAAAAATAAATGTTAATATAAAATATATAATAAAGAAATCATTTTTGAAAACATTTTAAAAAATGGATGTGGGAGAAAAAATATTTTAGACCAATGATGGAAATAATATCTCTTATCCTTAATAATATTATTTTAGACCCCGAAGGCCAAAAATACAGGTAAATCTATGTAAAAATTTAATTTCTATAAATTAATATAGAATAATAAAATTCATTAGTAAATTTAATGAAAGGCCATGATTTTTCATCATTGGAAGCCTAATCATAAAAAATCTTAAAAAATAATTAGATTGTAAAATACAATCCTTGAAACATTGGTAAATTTTTAATCAAAATCCCCATTACGGAAAAAACCTTAAATGGATATGTATATACCTATAATTTTTTTAATAAAAATTAATAGATAAATTCATTGGTATACTATACACTATGTGAATTAAACATGTCGGGATATGTCATGTGTCTCAAAAAAATAAAAGTAAGATTAGAATACCTTACCTCATGTCTCGAATTTATTTTTACACATTTGAAACTATTGTATAATTAATATTGGATTATTATAAATATATTAATCAAACATAATCATATTAAAAATTCAATATATTATAACTTATAACTATTTTATCAACAATTTAAGTACAAATCATTATTTAAACCACTATTTCATGTGATAATATCTTTTTTTCATGTAAGATTTTGTTATGTAGTTTTAGTCCTTATAATTTGATTATGATTCCCCAATCTATATAATTTTAGTTATTATATTAATATAATATATTCTACATATATATATAATTAAATTATTCCATTAAATTTATAGAAAAGAAAATGAATTGCTTCATTATGGGAGATAGTGGGACATAAGTATGCATGAACGTTTGTTCTATTTTCTAGAAGATTGAAATGAAAGAATATAAAATAATAAATCCCCTGTATAGAATCATTACTATATAATATAAATAATATAAATTAATTAAATATTTCTTTATTACCATTGATTTTAAAATATAAAAATGTATCACATCGCTTTGTAGAGGTGGTAGTCCACACGTATGCATGAGTGACATTATCATTTTTTTTCAACAGATTTTATGGTAAGAAGGTATATGTAATATAATATTTATATAAATATAATAATTTTATTAATAATATATATATATATATATATTAAATCAATGATTATATCTATCTGTGAGAGGCGTTTATGGAAAACAAATAACAATAGTTTGTCTGGTAGTTGTCTAGGATACACACTATTGGATATTTCCTTTCCCATTTAATTGAATTGGGGTCGGTAATAGATTATGAAATTAACATAAAAACTAAATAATATATGGAATATAATTTTTTTGTTATATCAGTATATTCTGGTTGGATTTAAAGGACATGGAAGAATAAATAAAACAAAAATTTTTGGTTAAAAAAGATACATCTTCTTTGGAAAAACTATTTAGTTTTGAAACAAAAGCCTTTATAGAAGGGTTTTATAATAAAAATAACGACTCTGGGATATAGGACTAGAAGAAAGGATAGTATTTGGTCCTATTAATTCTAGTTAAAAAATCTTTTTAAGTGTTCATAGGATAGGATAGTGGATTTCCTTTTATATATGGTATAGGTAACCCTTTTAAAAACTAATTAGAAATTTCCCAAAAGAATATTCATGGATCAAGAAATTAAGAAGAAAAAATTATTCAAGAAGGCCATAATTGAAAATTTTGGATATAGTTAGGACCAAATATGGATTTATTGTTTGATTTATATATATCTAATTAGAAAACATACCATTACCCTTTTGTTCAACCCTTAGTAAACATGTTTTTAACCTTAATCGCATTAATTAATTTTGTATATTTTTACAATTCATAATAAGAAAAAAATAATTTATTATTAATTACTAATTATTATTTCTATTTAAATTATGGAATCTATTTAACCTATCATAATTAATATTTTTGGAATAATTTAATTTAAAATCTAACCTACAGGCACAATTAAAATCGATTTTCTATAGAGAAACGTTTCATATGTATATAACGTTTTTATATCAATATTAAATAAAAAATTGATTAAAATGACAATAATTGGATTAATAATAATATTTTTTTCTAATTTTACTTTTTTACAATCTTAAAATAATATTTACCTTTGAAATTTGTTTAATCAAAAAGTTATTTTTGAATGAAAAACAATAGTTTTTGTTATTAATCGTAAAAAGAAATATTTTTAGAAAACTGTCAAAAAATCACTATAAGAAAATTTTGCTACGTTGAGTCAAAAAATAAATTTATATTCATTAAAAATATTTTTTAAGGTGGGTAAATTAAATTTAATGTAAAAATCCAAAATGTAACAAAATCGATTTTTAGGAAAGAATGTTGTTAACCGTACAACTAGATTTATTCTTATATCATGATTAGAAACAATATTAGGTGAATGAAAAAAAATTTTATTAAATATATAATATATATGACAATTTAAAATAATTTCAAAATAGTTATTAATGTAACTAATTAATAAACATAGTTTTTTTTTATAAAATAGGTTTTCAATAAAAAAACTACTTTTACTTTAAAATGATTATTATTTTAAAAACTAATTTATCTAAGGGATAAGATATAACTATAACATTATATAATAATATTTTCATTGTACATATATGTTTATTTAAACCCGGTGTAGTGTGTGACATTGGTTAACCCAAAAAGTAAGTTTATTATAAAACTATATTTCATTAAATCATAAGATGTTGAATTTCACCGCCTAAAAATTAATTTGTAACTATAAATTATATCAATTTAGTACAAAAAATTAAGGATAATTTTTCCTCATTATATCCTCGGGTTCTCATGTAGCTTCCTCAAATTTATGGTTTAACCACAAAACATTGACCAATTGAGTGGTATTGTTTCATCATGATTTCTATCTATGATCTACAGTCTACATCGATTGTTCCTCATACTATAGATCCTACTGTAGTTGTAGGAAATATTATTTTAGTAGGATTTAAGGTTCCAAGATGTACATAATCAATATAAAAATAAGGAACACTTATTTTATGTGATAGAAGTTCAATTGAGGTTCAAAAAAATAAGCTATTGTTCTTAATAGAACACGAATATCAAAGGGTGTAATATACCCAGGGATCGGCATTCCGTTTTTTATAAATTTTACAAAATTCATCTATGGATAAATTTATAGAAAAACCAACTCACCTACTTTAAATTCCATATGATGAAAATATTTTCAAAATAAATCTTATGTCAACTCTGAGCTATATTAATGTTCTATTGAATGTTTCTAATATATTTTTCATTTTTTTATCTATATGATGTTCCAATAACATTATTTATAAAACATCATCCTAGAATGTTGGAGTTATAAACATCTTTCCATAGTGTGCTTCATAATTAAATTTATGAGTTCCTGAGTGAAAGATATTTTTTTTATAAAAACTCAACTAGAGGAAGTTGTTGACCCCAACCACCTTATAAATCCATTAAAAAATATCTCCACATATCCTCTAGGGTTTTAATAGTTCTCTCAGACTGACCATCTATTTTAGGATGATATGTAGTGCTAAAACATAAGCCTTTATCCAAATCCATATGAATACTTCACTATATATTTTTGGTAAACTGAGCATCCCAATTAGATATAATAGTGTTTGGTAATACATTCAACCATACCACTTTATTAATGTATATCTAGGTAAGATGATCTAGAGAGAAATATTCTCTACTAATGATAAAGTGTTCTAACTTCGTAACATAATCAAATTAATCATATATAGAATTGTTCTATTTAGATGTTTTTGGGGGAACTAATGAAAAAATCCAATGTGATTTCTCCCCATTTTAATTCATGTATGGGTTATAGTTGTAACATTAACATATACTTTTTTTCTCTCATCCTTATATTTCTGACATACGATTCTATCAGATACAAAAATGTAATATCTCACTTCCTTACAAGCCACAAAAAATAGTATTTCAAATATCTATACAACTTTTTTACATTCGTGATGAATAAAAAACGAAGAACTATGAGATTCCACTAAAATATCCTTCTTAAAATATGGTATGTAAGTGACACACAACTGATTCTTGAACCATATCATTCCATAAAAATCAATGTTATACTCAAGAACATTTCTCACATTCTTCTACAACTCAATATCATTCTTCTGGTCCTCGTTAATCATTACTCTTATAGATGGTTGAACAATTATTTGTGAAAAATAATTATTTCTATCTTCCATAAGTATTTTTATATCATACATTGAAAATCAATAAAAATCTGATATTTTGTGATCACATTATAAAAAATCTAGTATGATTCTTTTAACTCAATTTATCCCAACTTTGTTTTGTTTATAAGGGCGGTAATGTGTTGAGAATTCGTAATCATTAATCAGTTACAACCATATTTTCTAGAACATATTAATAATCTTCTATGTGAATAAATTCTTTAATATTTTATGATCATTATATATACCACACATTTCTCCATAACAATAATTCCTCAGCATCATCAATGAAAAAAGTATCATAGCTTACCCAAAATCATGAGTTGTGTAATTTTTTCTCATGAAACTCAAATTTTCATGATTTATAACCTATAAAAGTATTATTATAAATGATAATTACTCCATATCGCTTATTTGCTTTATAAAAATATTTCAATAACCCATCTCCACTATAGGGTAATGTATGAACAGGTTCACTGACTAACCTCTTCTTTTATTCCCTGAACTTTTCATGGCATTAATTATTCTAATGTAATGTGTATCACTTATGAGTTAACTTGGTGAGTTGATAATAAATATCAGGAAAATTTGGAAAAAATGATCTACAATATACAAAAAAACAAAAAGATCATATCTTAATCAAAATTTATGTTCTGTACTAATGTTTAATAACTTTTTTCATTGATGGATCCATAGATATACACACTATTGAGATTATATAACCTAAATGTGAATCTATTTGTAACCAATATTAAAACTGGGTATGATTTTAATCGAAATATCTTTCATTGGGTTCTTTAGAAAAATTATCAAGTCATTTTCATGATCCTCATTACTTATTAAATATATTAGAATATGTCTTATAAAGACTACCCTAAACTGATCAAGGTAATATATAAAAAATATATTCCATAAATTCATGAAGATAATAGGAGAATTAGTAAGTCCAAAAAGAATCAATATTTATTCATAATGTTTATTAATTGAATATAATATTTTCTTATGTATATACTTCTTTGTAACACTAATTGGTGATTTCCAGAACAATGGATAATATTTAAAATGTATTTAACTCCAAAAATCTAGTCACTCAAGTCGTCAATATGGTGTAGAGATTAATTATTCTTCATTGTGATATGATTTCACTATTAATTATCAATAGATAGTCACATAAATCCATCTTTATTCTTAGAAAAAAGAATATGGGAACCCCATGGTGACACACATGGTCGAAATAATCCATCATTACGATTCAATTTGATTTTTGTTCTTCTATTCCTATAACTCAATTAAATAATTTCTAAAGGGAGTATTTGAAATAGGCATAAAACCATGTATGTGTTATATGGGAAACTCAACATCATGATTCAGTGGAATACTAGGAAATTCATTAAAAAGGAATGAATAAATTCTCACATAACATAAAGATACTCTATTTTGAGTTTCTCTCTAACCATCTATGAAAACACCAATTTCGAAAATGAATCAGTACCAACATAGTGGATGTAATTTCCATTGGAAGTTAATAATTATTATGGAAATTTTATATTATAATAGTTTGGTTGACATAATAAAATTGGACTTCCATTCCTTAATAATTGATATGGGATTGTTTTAGTGAAATCCCATACATACCTAATATACCATATAATTCAACCAAAGTGAGAATAACTATAAATATAGGAAGAAAATTCCCACAATCATCAACCAGAGAAGAATTATCAACATGAGATGATATCATCATACCATTTGGGGGTTTTACTTTTAATTAAGCATCTAATCACTGGGTATAAAAAATAAAATTACTAAAAATTTATATAACTAATATTCAATATGGTTCAACATTTTTCTAGATTACCTATTACCGCCCTAACTTCATCACACTCTCATTAATTGTACATTAAAAAATGTTTATCCTAAACCTCAAGGGTCATTAATCTTAGTAATTGATCATAAAACCTCATTTATAGGATTTTTAAATCCTGAAACCTTATTTTAAGACTATGGTAACATAGTGTTACCCTAGTTCATTCTTGGACATCAGTTATTGAAATCCCTCGTGATGGTTTATAAAGATTTTGGGCATTTCTAAAATATAAAGAAAAATACTTTGAAGCCATGTGTAAAAGATGTCCCACTACTATAAACTGAGTGACAATAGATTAAAATCAAAATGCACCCTTTTTGACATTTTTACCCCTATGTAAAATTATGCCAGATCCAAATCTACTTTTAATATATAGACATGGATTTAATTTCATGGAAACCAGTCAGTATATTCTTTACAAAATATCCAAGATATTTTCTTATACCTTGACTTATCCATATGGTTCTCACTAATTCTTTTTCATCCCTCTTTCTAATGGTTAACTAAAAATTTCTATTAAACCAATTATTATGACCCACAATTTTCATATGTAGATATTATAACAAAGTATACAAAATTTTATTACAAAACAAGATGAACCACACCAAAATCATATAGGTCTGGTATCTTTGGAATTATGGATACATAATCAACTACTATATAAGTGATGTAAATCATCTCACACTATGTCCTTCGTAAATAGAATCCTTCATAGATATACCATACATAATATCATTCTTCACAACATGGAGAATTAAAACATAAGAATGGGTGACCTCAAATTCTCAGTAAGGATAAATAATTGATAAATCGGGAATTTCATAAGCATAACATAAGAATTATGGAATGAGAACCTGGTATTAACTTTTGAAACCAATAGTTATTATATAAATGATCCAAATTTTGAATATTTTCCTAATGTTTGGAATTTCATAAGACATCAATTATAATGGAATCAAAGGACGTGATCCATGGGACCATAATATTTTCTTAGGAATTAGATTTCTGGAAAACACATAATATACAAAATCACTTACTTAGAAGTCATGGTTCATTAATAATGATATATTAATGGAATGGGTTCATTACTGAAACCATTGTAGTAGTCCAGGTTTACACCGGAGGATATTGTAATGGATAGAGCCATTTTTCTGAAATGGGTTGATTCTCTATCACATTCCAATTTATCACTTGAGATACCCAAAATTTCCCAATAAATTTTAGGTCTATATATTTCCAGCCCCATGTGTTTCATAATTAAAATAATATAAATGTGTCCCATATGATCATAAAACATTAATTATATCATAACCCATCAAAACAATATATATTTATATACATTTCATTATGGCATAACCCATGGAGAAGAAAATGGCTTCATAAAAATATTCTTATCATAATAATACACCATCAAGGGAATGAATGAGGAATTTAGCATTGGATTTTATCCATAATACAAGATAATAAGAATCAAGAAACAATATTATTAATGAATATAAATACCACTAAAAGTCCATTTAGAACAATATTGAGTAAAATACCCTTACCACTTTGATAATCACTTTATAAATTTAAAAAATTTCCCAAATATTAAATAAAACATTTTCTTTTTAAATAAGTTTTGAAAATTTATAAATAGAAATTAAATAATTTATTGTTTGTAAAGGAATAAAATTCCATTCATGCATTGTATATTAAAACAATGTTGGATTTCAAATTTTTGGTAAAAATCAAAATTACAGCATTCCAAAAAGAATGTTCTATTTAAAACATGTTTAAGAAAATAATACATGGGTAATTTTACACAATAATTTTATTATATTAAATAAATTCATAATAATATTTTAATAGAAACATCGATATGTAATAACAATATTTTTGACCGAAGAGATAAATAAAGATGGTTTTCCTAAAAATAAATATTTTAAACTAATATGTACATAAAAAAAGAAAAATTTATCGAAAAAATTTAATTTAAAAATATAAAAATAGTAAAATAATTTTCCTATATTTATTTATTGGTATACATTGAAATTTCATTTTTGGAATCACAATCACAAACATCCTGATAAACTAATATATTGTAACATAAAACCCTTACCACTTTGGTAATTTTTAAATCATAACACCCATGATGAAAAAAATTATATAGATAATAATATCCCCATAATTTTCATAATAATAAATATAAGATACAGTCTTGAGATTAATACACACCACTTTAAATAAAAAAGTGGTGTTTAAGTCAAGTGTCTTGTAGAAAGAAAACTGACACACAAATCCCTTACCTTAAGTCTTGACATTCTTCATACACAATTAAAACTCTTAAAAAATAAATATAGGTATATGATAAATTTATAATATAACAATAATAACATATTTCATAAAATATATGGTTAATTTTAACCATTTACCACCCATTTATCAACAATGTTTAATTACAATCATTTTTTCGTGTGATAATTGTTTCATTTATAATATATGTTTTGGTTCGTCCATTTTTTCCTAGTAATTTGATAATGGATAATATTTATGTAAATATAATATATAAAAATTATTTAATTGCCTAAATTCATTTATTAAGATTATATATCGGAAAATGAAGTACACTATTCTTGGATATGGTAGGCCATACATACGCATAAATAATATTCTTATTTTCATGAGAAATTGAATAAATAATGTAAATAATAATTAAATTTTTTAGAATAATTTTCATATCATATATATCATATATATATATAAAATATATTAATTAAATATATCCTTATATTAATCCATTTTAAAATAAAAAAAATTCATCGCTTTGTGTAGGTGGTAGTACACACTATATATGAAGGACATTATCATTTTACAATAAATTAGAAAGTAATAAGATGTATTTGATATTGTAATTATGAAATTATAATTCTTAAATATATAATATATATAAATTAATTAAATCCTCATATCCATCTAGGGTATGTGGTGAAGGAAACTAATAACATCAGTTCACAAGGTGATAGTCTGTCATACACCCAATCAACGGTTTTGTTTCCAATTTTTTATTATAGGGGATGAATATGTGTTATTATATTAAAAAAATCTTATAATATTCAATAAAATGTTGTTATTATTTAATCATAGTTAGAGAATATTTTAATGAGGTGGAAGAAGAAATAAAACAAAAACTATCGCTTAAGAATGAAAACAATTGAATAGACTACCTCTTTAATTTTTCAACAAAATCCTTCATAGAATGGTTTTATAATCATAATAATTCTTATAGGACATGTGGAGGGAATTATGGAAGGTATTTTTGAAATTATTGGCAGAAACAAAAGGATTTCTATTTTTGAATTTGGATATGAGAGGGGATAACATTTTATAGGTGGGGAAGGGAACCCACATGGAAACAACTTCAAAATTTACCCAAACAATACAAAAGGAAAAATCCATTTAAAATTAAAATTCTTCCAAATTAACATAATTTATAATTTTGGACAATATAATTTTAAAATATTTCCATCGCTTTGGATATAGGATTGTTTAATTGGAAAACAAACCCTTATCCTTAAGTTTAACACCTAATAAACCCATATTAATCTTAACCTAAGAAATAACATTTTTCTATTATTATTATTCATTATCGAAGAAATGAAGTCATAATTATAATAAAAATATTAATTACTATAATTTTAAAATAGGTTTCCTTTTTAAAAAATTATATTAATAATTTTTTTGGAATTTAATTTAATATTAAATCCAGAGATGCGACAAAAAAATGGTTTCCTAAAAAAATGTTTTTATAAGTATAAAAGGTTTTTATACTAAAATTCCTAGTGAACATTATATTTATAGCTATTTTTGTATTAATATAATTAATATTGAATAAGTTTTACATTGAAATCATTTTTAAATAGGATGGATCTTTTAAAATTATATAAATGAAATGATAGTTTTTAATAAAAATAATATATTTTTTTATTATTCATTAAAAATTATATTTTCAGAAAATTATCAAAAAAACCTATAAGATAAATTTTACATGTTGATTAAAAATTTAATATCAATTTTATAAATAAATTTTCTAAAATCAGATAAATTAATTTTAAAACAAGTGTGAAAAATGCGGGAAAATTATTTTACAAAAAAATTACGTTTTTATGTGCAATAAAAGTATTATTCTAAAAAAAATGCATAAAAAATATAAGATGAATAATAAAAAAATTTATTAGAATATAAAATATATAAAAATTATTAAAATAGATAAAAAATAGTGATTAATTTAATTTTTTAAGAAAAATCATGTTACGTTCATAAAAAAAATTCATAAAAACATCTCTTTTTCTTTCAATTCTTTTTATTTTCATTTCTAATAAATTGAGTATAATTTAATTTTCTATAATAATTAAGAAACCATATAATTATAATAAATTAGTTTTTCTTATTCATAATCACCAATTTAAAGCATATGTTTTAACTATCATATTATATAATAATATTTTAAAAGTATATCAGAGATTATTTAAACTCGATGTTTTGTGTAATGCAAGATATCATCGAAATTAAATTTATTTGAAAAAAAAATATTTCCTAAAATATCAAGGTGTTACCCCTATTCATGGTGCCTTAACTCTTGTAGGAATCACATGACCTTATGAACACACTCACTAATGTCCAAACCCCAATTGTAGTGTAAATACATTTTTAGATCACCAACCACCTTCTCGAGTCATCTTTAAATCAATCCATGCACTGGAACACCATTTTCAAGACTCACCCTCACATAATTCTAAAACCACATAGATAATTATTCTAATGAAATAACACCATCCATTGAAACATCGAAATTTAAAATTAGGTTTTCATTGAGGAATTGTATCGCGCCGTATATTTACACACCCAAACAACCCGATGTCATCTAAATCATCAATTGACCAATCTCATTGGACCCATGACCCTTCCAACATGAAGGTTATTCCCCCTTGACTGATAAAATATTTTCTATCATAGTAGTATTGTTATCATCACATCAAATAACTAACACCTAAAATATATTTGGTACCCTCCAACCATTATCTTACATAATGACTAGAAGTGAACATCCTACTCATAACCACCACTAGCACAATAACAAAAAACATCCCATTATTAGATAATAAGGAACAACATCTTATAATATCCATTATTTTTCTGCCCACCATAGGTATTCCATTAACTTTATCATTGTGCTCTGAACCAAATATTTCTCATTAACACTCCTCTTGGAAAAAAATAAATGATTAGAACCCAATCCAACAATACCATAGTATGTCAGACCACCACTCTAAAACTTCAGAAACAATAAGGATTGTCCACACCAAAACAATTATTCAATAGACTCGTACATAGCTTGTTCACCAAACAGGAACACAACTGGTATCATGATTTACTACCAAACACTTTTCCTTGAAAGATAATAATTTTTACATGAAAATCACACCAATTATTGACACACACCTATCACAAGGCGTGGATATAGGAAATTTATAATTATTTTTCATAGAATAGAACAGTTTCTAACAAAGTTTATCTATCCCGAGGATATTCATAGTTTGTTTTCATACTAATTCAAATTCTCCGAAAACTTTTTTTTTGTTTTTTTCAAATATAGTAAAATAATGAAATTAAAATGAAAGGAAAGATTACAAGAATTAAAATAACATGAAATGATAGAATATTATTTGAAAGTAATGAAATTGGAATTTTTAGGTCGGTTTATGAGTTTCATCATTATCCTTTCCAGTTCAAAAATTTAGTAATATAGATTAATTATGAAATATTACACATAAGTTGTTATCCTATTTTAGTGATTGTGAAATCTATAATTCCAATTTCAAAATAAATTCCACATCCTCTTATACTCAAGGCTGATGGTACACCTCAATCAATAATGTGACACCTTCTTGGACATGATTCCATCATAATTCATTTCATCCACTAAACAAATCAAATTCATCACCTAATGATATTATGCAAAGATGAAGGGAGGGAATTATTTTTAAAAAAGAATATAAGTAATATTGATTTCACATTATTGGAAAGAAACCCCACACTCATTCAGTTCACTATTTCTCACCACAAGTTTAAATAGAACAAATGAATTTCTATGCACAATGCATAGAAACACCACTTACCTCCCCCAGAAAAATCCTCAGGATAGCCTCCCATTTTTAGGACTAAGAGATCACGCTGGATAAAATGAAGTGAATATGAGTTAATAAATAATAACATAATAATAATTATGAGGGAAGAGATATAGAGAATAAAAATAAACACATGAAATGGTAAATTAAAATAGAATCAGATATAATGAAAATTAATGTAACATAAAAGAAAGAATCATGGAAGATGAAATTAAAACAAACAAAATAGATAAATAAAAATGAGGAGAATAAGAAGATGAAAATATTTTTGATGGGTAGGTGAAAACTATGTAAAATGACTGAATGGTGTAGAAAAATTATAAAAGGAAATTACAAAATAAAATAAATCGGAAAATAATATATAATAAATGAAGAAAGTAAAAAACATATCTCGACCTCTCATTACTGTGTGAAAACTCCATAATGTATTAGTTAAGGTCTTACCCTTCAAGGGAAGTAATCTTGTGTATTACTATATTTATAATGGATCTTAGTTCACCATCATTCTATTTTATATGTATGGTTAACTAATTATTATGGTTTTAAAAAAATGGGGCACAATGGTCTCTCATGGTTTTTGTAATTCCCCAACCCCAGTTATCCAAAGTTGGTGATAATTTTATTACATTGGAATGGTTAAAATAAATTCATATCCTGAATTACCAGGTAGTTTAGTAGTATTTTAAAACTATATACATACTTATTTTATACATTACATCATGAAATAAAATAAAATAAATCACATCCATTAATAACTCCCATTAATCCAAGACTATGGATTCATGTAAATCATAATACACTTAATCGCATACTAGAGTAGTATGAAACATAAGAAAGGGTGATAACATATAAAAATTAGTGGTAAATAATACAAAAGATGTAATCATAAACCTAAGCACTAGGCATCATGAATAACTAAAAACATATTCCTTTAAAAAAACCTGATCATAATATCGCAAGAATAAAAAATGATTTAATAAATCCATAAAACATAACCATGAATATTATACTAGTAAAATAATTACATGGACTATAAATATTTAGTTTCATAATTAAGGAATTAATAATTCAAGACTTAACAATCATCCTATGAATGCATTATGCCAAACTATTTAT
The DNA here is from genome assembly GCA_963277665.1 of Viscum album. Classification (NCBI taxonomy): domain Eukaryota; kingdom Viridiplantae; phylum Streptophyta; class Magnoliopsida; order Santalales; family Viscaceae; genus Viscum; species Viscum album. Next base: position 36,201,835 of record OY728149.1, on the reverse strand, counting down.
AAACGTGTAAAAACCCAAACTAGTTTATCTCATAAGACCTACCGATGCATCGAGAGGCTATAGTGGGAACCACCCTTCACCTAAAAATTAAAATAATTCCTCATATTAAATGTATGAAACAAAATCAACAATTACATTCATATTTTTTCTAATATATGAAATGTAAATAACTTTCCCTAATCAGTAAACAAAAAAACTAACCATTCGGAGTAATATGGTGAATGGTATCAAGATAGAACATCCATAGTAAAACTAATAGTCAGCCATTTAATAAAATATGGTGGATTATATCATAAAATTTTAATCTCTATTAAACATAATGATAAACAATGGTTTTTAAATAAAATTAAATACTCTTATAAAATCATCAAGTAATTATTATAATAAATATACTTTTACTTTGAAAATAATAGTTATTTTGGAAATTGTTTTTACATAAAAGTGTAAGTAAATTAATATAGTTTTAATTTAATAAAATAATTGATTTTAGAAAATATAATGGTGGATAAAAACATATTATATAGTTTATCTAATAATAAGTAATAATTTGAGAAGTTTCACTGAAACATTCTTGTTTATCAAGATGAATTTTTGAAAGATCCTTTTAAAACATGTAACTCCCCAAAATTGAAAAAAAAGATTATAATTGGTAAATATTTATTGAAAATTCACATATAATAAATGGGGAATAAATTATTAAAACTAATAATTTCATTTAGGTAAGTAGAGAATAAGTGTAACATAGAATAAAACTGAGGTATTGGTAGAAAACCCTTAACTTATATACGAATGTGTTCTGTACATAACTATACTTTCCAAGATAATAAAATTAGATCCAATAATTAAATAATCAATAGAATTATATACATGTATTGGATTAATTATATATTTATTAATTTCATTTATGGATTTATTGATAAGTTATATGATTGAATTTCATCATTTCAGATTGTTTTTTTCCTTGATTTCATGTTCGGTTCTCATGATTATAAGTAATGGTGTTCATTTAAAAATGGTATAATTCTCTAGAATTTCAATTGAATATTCATAATTAGAATAAATATGTTTACATGGTTATATATATCATGTGTTTACGTATTATAGGGATAAATCATTAGATATACATTTAATCATAATCATTTAGATTATTACGGTGGTTATTGATTATAATGAACTCATTTTGTTCTATCAATTAGTATTATAAAAACATGTTACTTTAAAAAATAAATGGTCCTATTATACATTTTAAAATCTATCCCAACCACTACAATGGATTAATGAATAAATTTTATGAATAAATTTAAGTATGAAACTTCTTCATCCACTAAGGTTGTAAATCGGCACTTCCAATATGATGATTTCGTATTTAAAATAAAAAAAGAGAGGGAGTAATGAGATTGATAATGATTATTCAATTATCATGATATAATTACAGTATATAAATAATACTGGCAATATCATGATAATTTATATATGTTATCTGAGGATATAATAAAAAAATAAAATAAAATAAAGTGAAATTAAATGAAAAACAATGAGGGTTCACCTCTTGAAATAACCTCTTTGAGATCCTCCATAGATAGGAATAATTTACTACTCCCCAATAATGTAGTTTGGTCCTTTCATAAACTAAATATCTTATTTTTCACAACCGCATATATATGTTTTTCAAAACTGAAATCTCAGAAGTAGAAAAATTTTGTTCATTAGCTAGGTTATAACAAAATTTCATTTCTTAGTGACTTAATGTTTCAGTCATTCAATATTAAATTTATTTGAAAAATATTGGGGTGATACATTGTTCCCCCTTACATAAATTTCATCCTTGAAATTACCAGAATGTTTTCCTTATAAAAATATTTGGGTAGTTCTTCAACATAAGTTCCTCATCCTCCCATGTTTCCTTTTCAATTTTGGGATTTTTTTCAAACTACCCTTGACAGTCACTTTATCTGATTCCTCAACACCTACTCTTTAGTTTCCATAATTTTGAAAGGATCGTCATTGTATGATAAGTCTGGTTCTAATACTATACCTTCAGAAGTGAGGACTTGTTTTTGTCCTAGCATGTACTTTCACAATAATGTGACAAAGAACACATTGTATACCTTATAAAGGATAGGTGTAATTTCCAAAAAAAAATAATCCACATCTCTAATCATCTCCATAATTTCAAAAGGTCCAATATACCTGAGGCTCAGTTTCCCATTATTTTTAAATCTTATAACACACTTTCAGAGAGATAATTTCAAGAAAACATGACCACCATATTGATATTACAAGTACTTCCTTTGATTATCATCATAAATCTTTTTCCTAGTTTGATATTATTTGATATGGATTTGATTTATATTTACCAGTGTCGTTGATTCATCCTAAATCTCTAAGTCTAGAATCTGACATTCACCAACATTATCACAACATATTGGTGTACAACATATTTTTGCATACAATGTGTCATATATTGTCATTCCAATACTAGAATGGACAATATAGTTTTTGGAAAACTCCAAAAAAGGTAAACACATATCCAATATACCATGAATTTAAATTGAACATGATCTCAACATGTATTCTAATTTTTGAACAGTGCTTCCCTATTTCCCATCAATTTGAGGGTGATAAGTAGTACTCAACTAAAGCTCAGTATCCAAATCCATTTGATGACTTTTCCAAAATTTCGATGTGAATATTTGATTATGATTGGACCTAATTGAGAGTGGTTCTCAATGAATTCTCACAACTTCATTTATATATAATTATGCAAGTCATTCTAGTTGAAAATCCTCCCATAAAGTAAGAAAATGTGTAGACTTAAAAATTCAATCATTAATTTCCAATATTGCATCATTCTTTCATGGAGGTTTTGGTAATCTTGTGAAAAAATACATGGTGATCTCATCCTATTTCCATGTAGGAATAGGTATATGTTGTATGCCTCTTCTTAGATGTTGTTTTTTGGCCTTCACTAATTCAAAGAAAATAATCTTGATTCTTAATCAGCAATTTCATACATCATGTTATCCCAAAAAATGTTCCTTCAAATATCTATACATTTTAGTGCTACCAGGGTTTAAAGTGAAATTAGAGATATCGGAAACATCCAATAACTCACTTTTTCGCTTGGGTATAGGGGAAACACATAGCGTCTTCCCAAATTTCAGAATTCCATCCTCACACAAAAAGTCATCCAACTTCTCATCATTTGCACCTGTAATTTTCATTTGAAGATTATCATCATCAGACTGAGAAGTATTAATTCTTTCCAATAAATATTTTCAGGAATCCAATTTATAAATTATAAATGATTAACATTCTTTGCTAATTTACATATACATCATTATTATATCCATGAATAAAAGATCACATTCAATCCTCATTTTATTTAAAACTCAATGATCCTTCATAATCAATGCATAAACTACCGTATTTTCCATTCCACCATGGTAGTGTATGGAACAATTGTAATTCTTGATGATCTTGAGCCATATCCATAGCCTTAGGTTGAGTTATTTCTATGAGTAGTTATATTTAATGCTCCTAAAATCAATATATATATATATATCACATATTTCACCCTAGAGATAATGTATCCATATCTTTATATAAAATATATCAAATGCTAACTCAAGATCCTGAGTTGGATTGTTATATTCAGGAATTTTTAACTGCCTCGATACATAGCCAATAACTCTACTGTTCTGCATGATAACACAATGAAGTTCTTTTTTAATGCTTCCCTATAAATCACAAATCCACAATTTCCTAACGGTAGAGTCCAGATTAGAGCATTCACTAATCTCATATTCAAATATTTGAAACATTCTTTAATTTTTTTGTCTTTATGAACTTCACCCATTTATGGGTAAGCTTGGTCAATTATTGGGATAAATAAAATAACTTGTGAAGAAAATGCTGATAATAACCTGGTAAACCAATAAAGCTACCTACCTCAGTTATGTTCGTTGGTGTAGGACATTATTTATATTCTTTTCTATTTACAGGATCTAGTAAAATTCCATACGTATTAAAAATATGAACCTGGAAAAAAAAATTCTTGATGACAGAATTCACACATTCTATACTTCTCATATAACTCCATTCATTTATGATTGTTCAAAATAACGATAATGTGATTCTCATTGTCTTTTTAGATTTTTTGGTATACCAATATATCATAAATAAATACCACAAAAAGTCATCAAGATACACCTTGAAAACAATATTCATTAGATTCATGAAAATAGAAGGTGCATTAGTCAGTCCAAAAGGCATTATTGTAAACTCGTAATGCCCATACCCAGTTTTAAATTTTGTTTTGGAATATATTTGTTCCTCAAATGCAACTAATTATATCCATATCAAAGGAAAATCTTTGAAAAATATTAGGATCCCTGAATTTGATCAAATAAATCATCAATGCATGGAAGAGTGTACTTATTCTTTAACATAAAAGAAACTACATATTTGTAGTCAATGCATAGCCTCATAGTTCAATCTTTATTCTTGTATAAAATAATACAAGACCCATAGAGAAACACTAGGGGAAAAAATATGTTATCACTCAATTACATTAGTTGTTTCAATAATTATAATATCTCCACAATAGACATTCTATAAGGAGTCTTTCATATAAGTATTAATCCAATAATTAATTCAATAGTGAACTCAACTTCCCTCTCTGGAGGATGCCCATGCATGTTCTCTTAAAACAAATCAATGTATTATTCCCATATAGTTACATCATTAAATTGAAGATTCCTTTTTGTGCTCATATATATTGAGTTCTCATCATTCCCAACATTTCAATTAAGTAGAGAAAATGGTGGTGGATCTAGTTTAGAATCAAACAACAAGGTTTCTTCTTGAAAGGTAAGGAATTCTAAAACATTCTCAAAAACAATTTCCTATTTATTCATATAATATATTCTTACATAATACTTTGAAATGAAATTCATAAAAATATTTTTTCCAAATTTTATCAGGGATATAATGATAAGGTTAGTAACTAATGTTTGTTTGTGTTCCATAAGGGGTATTGATTGAAACATATTTGTCACAATGATACTTCCCTTTGGAGTTTTGAGTGAGAAATCCTTTATTAAATAAAATTGTAAATTTCTAATTTTAATGGAAAACATGGAAGATATAAAAGAAAGCAATTATCCAGAATCAAATATTGAATTTTAAAAGTTGGAGTAACTTATTAAAGTACCTACCACCACATCATTAATAACATAAACCTATGTATTTTTGATTTCATAAGATTGACCTTTCTCCCTTGGCCTTCATTGGGGAATATTTCCTTGATGTTTAAGAAAATAATTCTCATAATTTCCCATCTATGTTTAGTTTTATCATTCGAAATTGGTCAATTTTTTCTTTCCATTACAATCACGATATTGGTTGCCTTTTTATTTACACTTATAGCAAACACCCATACCCATTAGGAATGTATTGGGGTGTTTCTTCCCATAATTATCACTGGATCTAAAATTTACTCCTCTATTCTTCCCATTTTCCTTATTTCCTTTTCCATATGGTTCAACAACCCTCTTCTTCTCTTGAATTAACTAAAATTCATAAGACATAGATGATTATTTTCCTAACTTGATAGCATATGATACTATATCTTCAAATGATGAGAAACATTGGGAGGCAAGTGCCCTTTTGAGGAATAGTTTTATACCATAAATGAATTGATCAATATTTCATTATGGATTACTTATGTAGCCCAGGACATGCCTTTTCTATTTTGTGATGTTATCATCATACTTTGAAACTTTTTCATCCACTTTTTTCCTCAGATTAAAATACTTCTATTCCATATACGATCATTATTCATAAGGAAAGTATTTTTCTATAAATATTTCGTTAAAATCCATCCATTCCATATTTTTAATCTCTTCCTCGTCCTTTAATTGAATTAGTGACCACCATTGTTTAGAATCTCTTGATAAATGATAAAATTCCGTAGAAACCTTCTCCCTTATGTTACATCCCAATGCGAGAAATATTTTCTCTAAGGAACTTATCAAATTATCTATTATGCTTGAATGGCCAGAAGGCGTTATTATTATTATTATATATAATCCCCCTTTTAATGGTTGAAGGGGAACCCGTACATGACCTGTAGGCCCACGAAACAAGGCCCGACATGACCCGCAATACATGACCCAAAGGCCCAGAGGCATACCATGCCCATTACATAACCCGTAGGCCTAGCCCACTAGAACTTCCCCTACCCATCGTCTTGAATCACTGATCTCCTTATCTCCCCAACTTACATTGATGATCGGCTAGCATTGCCCCGTAAAAAGCTGCACGGTGCCTGGTCCTAATGGTGGTTGTCATATCCTCTCATTCTTCCAATCCGTTTAGCTTTGCATCTGGTGGCTGCTACTATTGTTGCTCTAATCCTCTTCTGGGGCTTGGTCTGTGTGAACTAGGCTACTCCATGGTCTATGTGACCTGAAGGCCCTATGGCCTGAAAGCCTTTGATGACCCGAAGCCCCTGGAGACCCGAAGGGCCAAGCCGTGGGCCCGAAGGCCCAAATTGGGTGAATAGTTCCAGATGCTACAGTGCAGAACAGTAACTGCTACAGTACTGCTACTATACCCCATAAATTCGCCTCCACCCGGTTTTAAACCCGGGTCTCTTGGATGCCAAGTAGGAGTGCTTACCACTCGGTTATGGGCTCGTTTGAAACTTATCTATTATGTATGTGTTTTAAGTGCCACTAATATATGGACTCTGTTGTTCCATAAAGAGGACTAATAATGATCCTCCACATTGTGGTTCAGGGTGCTCCATATAGGAAAGGTTTTTGTTTATAACTCGACGCAACTATCCTAGTATATTTATATGTTTCTCAGCACCAGTCCTGGCCCCAGAACAAACATCATTATATTACATAGGGGAAAATCCATATACGGTATAAGAAGATTCATATAGTTTTCATTCCTTATAATAGGATCAATCTATAAATGATGGAATACACTACATTAGGTTAGGAATCATATTATAAAATCTTAACTCATAGAATACTTAACATAAATTGAATTCCTATAAATAGCTATTCCCATAATCCTAAACACGGTTTCTTTGAGGTAAAATTTAATTTTAAATCCTCCACAATTTATTTTACATAATATTTGAATTATCTTAAACATATCTATATTGACCAAGTGCGCAGTAATACCCCTTTTCGTGTAACATTTTACCCTAGGCCAAGCCCAAAACACCTTGTCAGAGTTGTTACTTACAGGTACATCTGTGTCAGAACCACATCCACTTGTAATATCCTGAAAGGGATATATTTTCTAGGAATATCCACATAATCTATTCTTTGCCAAAATTATAGGGAGTTATTATTTTTAAACATCAAATTATATCTAAGGTTTTTTTTTCTAATCTACATTTTCTAAATATAATTTCCATGTTTTCTACTAAACCTCCCCTAACACCAACTATAAAAACTCGTCCCCAGTTTTATAGAGTTAGTGAATTATTTTATAACATTATAATTATTATAATAAAGTGTTATCTTGAAGGACTGGGTAGTATAGTTTTTTTGGAAAACCATATTCTTACATAATTTCAACATTACAAATTTAAATGGAATACGATATAGCTGTTTCATTACTAACTCCAATAACTCCTAGATTATCCCTACAATACATTAATAATTCAGTTATTTTAATCCTAGGAAGATATAAAACTTAGAAAATGGGCGAGCTTAGATTCTTATTAAAGTTAAATAATACAGCAAAAGTAATATTAACCATAAACACTAGGCAGGATGAATAACTAATAACACATGCCTTTAAAAATAAACGTGAGAAAATATGTAATGAATAAAAACGGATTAAATAATTAAATACATCATAACTCTGGATATTCTAATTTTATAATATTCAAATATAATATCAATATATAGTTTCATAATGAGGGAATGAATAATTCTACACATGATGATCATTATTTCAAGGCCTCGTTCCGAGACAATATATAAACGGGTAAAAACCCAAAATAGTTTGTCTCATGAGACCAACCGATGCATCGAGGGGATATATGAGGCCGCACCAATCACTTATAATGTCTAATTCATTATTTATATGTAATTGAAGAAATATAATAATCATATACATTCATATTTAAACTAATATATAAAAAGTATATAACATTCCCCAATCAGTAAACATAAACACTAACCATTTAGAGTAATAATGTCAATGGATTCAAGATAGCACATACGTAGTAAAATTAATCATAAAAAATTTAATAATTTATGGTGGATGATATCATAAAATACTAATCCCAATTAAACATAAAAACTAGTAAGAGTTTTGAAATAGATGGAAATACTCTTATAATAATCATGAGTAATTCTTAAGACAAATATTGTTTTACTTTGAAAATAAGATTTATTTTGGAAAAATATTTTTATAAAACTAGAAGTGAATTAATGTAGTTTTTACAAAATAAAATAAGGTATTTTAAAAAATACTGAAAAAATGTATATTATAGAGTATATTTTAAAATATATAATAATTCAAGAAGTTTCTTTGAAATGAGCTTGTTTATCGGGAAGAATTTTTGAAATATCCTTTTGAAACATGTAAATCCCCATTAAAGAAAGATGGATTATATTTGGTAAATATATATAGATAATTCACATAGAATACTTGAGTATTAAATAATAATAATTAATAATTTCATTCAATTTGGTATAGAATAAAATTAACCCGAAAGAAAATAGAGGTTCAGGAAGAAAACTATTACCTTATGTTCGAATGTGTTTTGCACTTGACCTTATATTAATGGATAAATAAATTAAATACATTAATTAATTAATTAAGAACCTTATATAAATTGAACTGATTCATTATAGTTTTATTATGTTCATTTTTTTCCTTATTGATATGTTATATGATTGAAATCTATCATTCTGGAGTGTTCGTTTCCTTGATTTCATCACCGGTTCTCTTGATTATATCTAATGGACTTCATTTAAAATTTTTATAATTATCTAGAATTGGAATTGAATATTTTTAATTTTAATATATAAGTTTAAATGTTTTTATATATAATCTGGTTCTATATTATGAGTATGAATTATTAGACAATACATTTAGTGATAATCATTTATATTATTACGGAGGTTATTTATCATAACAAAATCATTTTGTTTTATCATTATGTATTATGTAAATATGTAAATTCAAAAAAATATAAATGGTTATATGAAATATTTAAAAAAAATCTCAACCATTAAAATGGTTTTACTAATAGCATTGAAGAATAAATTTACGAATGAAACTTCATCGTCTATGAAGGTTGTAAATGGGCACTTCCTGGTTGATGATTTCATTTTTAAAATACAAAAATAGATCGAGTAAATATATTTGAGATGGTTTTTTCATTTTAATTAAATAATTATAGGATAATAACTATACTAGATTTATCATGATCATTGGGATAGATGAGGTGAGGATATATTAGTAAAATAAAATAATATTATGTGAAATGAAACGAAAAACGAAGAGGGTTTACCTCATGAAATTACCTCCTTGAGAACCAACTTAAAGGAAAGGGTTTTTGTATTTTAGAAAGACCAAGGGCTCCTAGAATTGGGGAGGGACTAGCTATGTGATTTTTGATGAACTTTTGAGAAGCATCAAGTCTTAGAGGAGTGACGATAAGAGGGAGTGATGGTTGGTTTATATAGTGAAGGAGAGGACTGATTTTTGAATATCTTAATCATTATTTTATTATTTTTCTCATGAAAAGAGATAATGTTGATTCTTGTGACAAAGAACTGTAATACGTACCCTTTACTTCGAACCAACATCCATTTAAATCTACCATGACTAATTCATGATGCATAAATTCATTTATTTAGAATATTTCATAAATAATCGAATTTCACAATTCACTAAAAATTAAATTCTTTCAAAACAATCCCAAAAATTTACACTAAACATTTTTAAATGAGTATAATTAAAAAATTTACTCAATTTTATCGTAATAATTCGCTAAATTATAGAAATTTAATTTTTAAATAAAATCATTATTTAATTGAAAAATGCAGATTTTAAATTTTAAAATTATTTTATAATACTTTTAAATTTTAACTAAGGTCTCCTAAAATTATCCTAAAACCATATGGAAATATATATATATATATATAATCATTTTATTAAAATTAATTTTATTAAATTATTAATTTATAATTATAATTAAATATTTATTACTAAAAAAAGTCCCCACACTTAATTATTAATTTTCAAAATATTGAATCTCATGTATATGGTGCCTAAATATAATTTATACTTACGTGGGTGAGGTTATGATTTATATGTTTAAATTTCTATTCATAAGGGTAACTTACTATTCACCAAAAAAATGAATGTTGCACCTATCGAACTATAAATATGATACTGATTGCTACCATGTATGTGTATTTTTCAAAATTCAAATCTCAGAAGTGAAAAAATATTTTCGTTGGCTAGGTTATAATAAAAATAATTTCCTAGAGACACAATGTTTCATGCTTTCAATATTAAATTTTGTTTGTTTATTCATAGGTTACTAGGGTTTTTATGGGTTAATGAACAAATTCATCAGATGTGACTGAACATTGAATGTTTTATTTGATTCTTATGAATTTTTTTATCAAAGTGTTTCAAAAGATTAATATTCCTAGGAATAATTATAAAATTTGTCTCCATATCGGGGTTGAGAACAAATATTTAGTCACCGGATGTCCTAGTCATGAATGTTATGGGATTGATGTAACACTGACTCCTCATAAATGAGCCCATGTTCTGAAAAAAACTAGTTATGGGGTGTGGAAAAAGAAAATTATTTCCTTCTAAGGGTGTTTTAGTTGTAGTGACAAAATTTATTTTAAAATAGTATTGTTTTAAATCTAGATTTTAAAATGGAAATTAAAACTAAAAAACAGGAATTAATTGATTGGGGGAAAATAACTTGGTCTGTGAAAATCCTATTAAAGAAAAGTCACTAGCTTTCTGCTTGGATTCCATTATGTAAATATATCATGGTGCTTTTGAAATTGAATATTTTTTTATTAATTGGTTTAATGAATGGATTAACAAATATTTCTAAATTTTTTCCCATAATTAGGAATCATTTATAGTGAAAACAATCCACCCAATTTTTTTATGAAATATCCTCCTTTCAAGGTATGAAAGTCATGGTGGGTCTCCTTTGTATCACCTATGGAAATTCCAAATCAATAATTGAGTATTCTAAGTGACAAAAATAGTACACTATGTAATCTTCATGAGTTTAGTATTCAAAAAAAAACATATTCTCTTGAACCCACATCACCTAATCAGTGTTATCTAAAACCAAGAAGAGGTAAAATATTTTTCCTAGTCAATGAATGTTAGAATGCATATTTTAAAACAAAATACTATCTCATCACAATAAACTTATGAAATCAAAAATTGGAATCAAATTAATAAATAAATAGCTAAAAAATATTTTTAAAGAAACATAGAATATAAGGCCCCAACCTTAAACCATACATAATATTGAATTAAATGAATAATTCACATTGAGGATCATTTCATGGTTTAGAGTTTTAGAGAATTAAGACATAACTATTACAACTCAAAACATTACAAAGTAGACACTTCTACTAAGTTTCCATAAAATAAAAACTCTTAAAAAGAAACATGTATAGTTCCATGTTTTAGAGAGCATGAATTTCTCTTGATCCCATCCTTGACCCTATTCCACATTAAATCCTGTGAAAAACATTTCAAAAAAACATGGGGTGAGCATAAAAAGCTTAGTAAGGGATACACAAAGAATGAAAACTGTTAGTTTTTCAAAACAACAAGTAAACCATGTATACTTTATCGAAGTAATACATTTCACCTTTATTAAGTAGTAAAAAAACTATTCACTGAATAAAAGAGCATTACATACCCTTTTGTAACCAAAAGATTACCATAAAACCCATATAAAGACCACGTAACATATAATGGTAACTTGGGATATAATCATACTTAAATGGAATAAGCATATAGTCGACTTCCACACATACTTAATGGAATAGCCATACGGTCGACTTCCATACCCAATGCATTGGAGGTTATAACGTAACCACCCATCCTGGTATTCACAGCACCACCCATCATATGGTTTATCACGTAACCACCCATCGAATTTCCAAGTACCATTATAAAATCATAAGACATAAAACAAATATAATGGAAAGAAAACATTTCCACACATTGATCACAATATATCACTTAAATATATTGACATAACAAATCCATTATAAAAACCATTTTTAATACCAAAATACATAAGAAAGTATATGGTATTTATTTCATTTTAAAAAACATTACGGCTTATTGAGGATGCAAAAGGCCAAATAATACTCACGACAATGGAAAAGGTCATTGTCACTGTGTACGTTAAAAGAAACATTCCTTTTTGTCGTTTAGTAAAACGGTTTGTGTAGAAAGATTCCTTTTGAATAAAATTGAAATTCAAAGGGGTTTATACACCATATAAATGAAAGTTGTGTATAAACCCAAATATGCCTCAATGAAAGGAGATTGAGACGAAGTCCTTTACAGAGTCAGTATCCTTAGATTAGGGATAAATCAATTACATGATTATGTGTGAAAAATATGAATACACAAAATATAAGTGGATATTAAGTGTAAAAAAACAGAGGTCATTAACACAAAACCTTGGAAAAACAAAACAAATGACATAGGTATTTAACTCAATGAAATGAGATTGAGTTATGATTTCCGATACAAGTTCGTCTAAATGACATAAGAATTTATCAATGAGATGATTAGGTGTAGAAATATTATATCCACACAATGGTTTGTGAAAACTACAACATAGAGATTCCAAACATATTCTTGGCATAATAAAATCAAGAAGTAGAGTTTTAACCTAAATAATTGAAAGTGGGTTAAGAAGTTCCCTTACAGAAATTCGACAGCCTAACGACATCACTTCAAAATTCAGAAAATGAGTTGATGAGAGATAAAAAAAGGTATCTCATAACTTGGACATTAAATTTACATCAATAAGGATATAGAAGAACATATCCCAACATAATAGTATGTGAATTAAAATACATAACAAAAGAAGTCTTTTAAAAAGAGGAGGGTGAAAGGTTCCCTTACCGACATGGGTAACTTTCAAAACGTACTTCCCATTGAAGAAAGGTCATACAATTAATATGTAAATACCCATAAATAAAATTATATTACACAATGAGTATAATAATGAGAATTACATACACCACTCAAAATAAAATGGTGGAAAATGTAGCATAAATCTCACAGGACTAAAAGTGAGATGAACAATCCATTATGAAAACTCGGCAGCCTAACGACGCCACTTAAAACTTCCAAAAATGGATTGATGAGATCAAATAGAGTCTATAATCATATTAAATTAAAATGTACAGTAATAGGAATATAAAATAACATCCCCCCATCGTAACAAATAGGAGCTTAAATGAAGTTCCATAAAGGAGAGTACTTAAAAAGAAAGAGAGAGGTTAGATCTCTTACAAAAATTCGGCAGCCTAACGGCGCCACTCAAAACTTCCAAAATAGATTGATGAGAGAAAATAGGGTCTCTCATAATATGATCATCAAAATTAAATTAGGATTAATATAAAATAACATCCCAATCATAAGAAATATGAGCTTTAAAGGAATGCCATAAAAGAGTGTACTGAAAAAGAAAGAGAGGAGTAGGATCCCTTACCTAAAGTCTGACATGTCTTGTCCGTTTATTTATATTCCATAATAATAAACATTGGGTAAATTTATAATTGCTTAAGGGCCTATTTTAAATATTATTATTCAGTTCATATCACATATTATAATGTTTATAATAATTGGTTAATAATGTGAGCTCATATCAGACGTCTTTTTCGATGTTTGGTATATGAGTCAAAAATGAACTTGTTTGAAAATGATTGTACATGTAGTTATAAGTAAATAATCTCCAGAATAGTATTAATGACTTTAAATATCATATATATCCAGTAAATATTCATTTTATACTACTCTATAACATTTGGAGATAAAAAGAAATGAAATGCACCATTTATGGAGACGGTAGGTCATACGCACGCATGAACGCTACATTCATTTCTTTGTCATATTAATGGAATTAAAAATAATTGAGATATATATATATATATATTATAATTACAGTATAATATATATGTTATACAGGTCACATATGTTCATTGATTTCATTCTTTATACATTTCGAGTATTGCATGAACGAGTCACATCACTTGAGGGGGCGGTAGTCCACACTTCCACGTATGAAATTATCGCATTTGAACTACATGAAAAGCATAAAGGCATGTTTTAAATATAAAATTCCAAAGCATATAGAAAACATAAATACCATATATATCATATATAAAATATAGGGACATCATTATGGACACCATTAAAGGTGTTAAAAGAAGATTGAACAATCATTGTTTCGTGAGGCAGAAATTCACCAACCACAGAAACATTATGTTCTTTAACCATTAGACGAAGGTGTGTGTAAGTGTAGCTCAAATCCTTCACATAAAAAAAATCTTATTATATTGAATATACTGGTGTTGTTACAAAATTAAGGAATAAAAATATTTTATAGGGTTGGAGAATAAAAATAAAACAAAATAACACAAGTGAAGACATTACCTTAAAATCGGGTAACTTTTCTTGATTTGAGCTCAATGGCTTCCTTGGGAAGGATTCTGCACATATTTGAGGCTTCAATGATGTATAGAGAGATTTGGAGAGATGAAAGGGGCAGGCGTTGGCTGAGCCAAAGGCTTGAGAGTTGGGTGTAAGGTGGTAGAGGTGGGGGCCTTTTATAATAGAAAAGGAGGTGCACTCTGGGAAAGTTATGACAATATACTTTATTATAAAATGATTTTCGGATAAAAAAGGTCCCAAAATTATAAATATAGAGGATAAGGTGATAAGGGTTAGAAATCCACCTATAAAATAGGTTTTTTACAAGTTTAGGTCTTATATTTTACATTATTGTTTCATTTTATTTAAATTGTTAAATAATGAGGTAATCGCAGCATCATCATGGTGTCATAAATAATTTAATTTATCTAATGTCTAAATATATTAAAAAAAATATCATGATGTAGGAAATCTTTTTATCTTTCCAATTAATTTTTATAGTGATAATTATTAATTTTATAATCGAATTTAAAAATTATTTTGTTAAAACATCTCATGTTTGTGACATTTTTATTTTAACATTTAATAAAAAGTTATTAATGTCATTTTCCTAACAAAGTGTCTCCATGGGGTCCCCAATTTGAGCCATGGATTTTCTTGGTCGGCCATGACACATACAATAATGGTAGGACATCTGTCTAGGACATTTAATATCATTAAAACATTATTTTTACCTTAAACTACACTAATTACCCCAAATCACGATTAATAGACTTAAAAGTTACTATTCACCAACAAATTATTTTAATCCCAGTGAACCACATTTTACTTCTCAATGACAACCATGTATGTCAGATTTTTGAAATTCAAACCACAGAAGTGGTAAAGTTTCATTTAAACGAAATAATCAGTTTCTTTAACTACCACTTAGTGGTTTCACTATTCATCAAAAATTGATGTTTTTCAGAAAATTACAAAAAAATCACCCTAAGATATATTTTATATTCCGAATTCAAAAATGATATCCATTTTAAAAAATTCAAAACATACAAGTTTCATTAATTAATTTAATAATCAATTCTGGCTGTCAAAACAAATAGTGTGTTTTTATGAAATAATATCTATTAAAAAATTGACACTAGTTTAAGTCCAATTTCAAAGTGAAAATAATTCCAACGACCACTATTGGATTAAATGGTAAAAATATATTATAATTGGACTTTTAAACCAATTAAAAAGATAATCTAAAAATAAAAATAAATTATATTAAAAAGAGGTTTTCAATTAAAATACAACATTTATCAATATTCATTAAAAAATGAACTTTATCAGAAAAATACAAAAAATTTACACAATGTTATTTTTGATGTCCCAATTCTAAAGAATAATTTTATTTGGTCCAATATAAAATATGAAATTTTCAAAAAGTGTATTTAAAAAGTGTTCACCATCAAAAGGTGGGTAATCGACCTTTTAAAGAATATTAGAATATTTACGCTTAAAATTGGATTCATTCACATTTTCATCCTCTAACATTGATTGAAAAAAAGGTTAAATATTTAACAAAAATAAATAATCATTTTTTTATTTTGATCCGTTCATTCCTGCCATTACAACGGTTAGGCGTGAACTGCCATTTAAAATAATATCATTTTATTATTAGAGTGCAACGTAAGATTCCCAAGAAACTCGTTGTTGCGTATTGGGTAAGCCATCGAGCATAGCGTCCCCTTTAAATTAAAATTAATATTTTATTCACAAAAAAGGATAAATATGAAAATTTCATATTCTTTATTTACCTGGGGTGTTACATCCTTCCTCCCTTTTGGGAATTGCGTCCTCGCAATTTTAAAATTGGGCTCAGAAACTTCATTGAAAGCCCCACTTCGGAAAATGAGTAAATTAAACTATAACATTAAAAGATAGAATGGGAAGTTCAAATGTCACCTGAGTTAACCCATACTAGGATTTCATGTATGAAAACATGGAGATGGAAGAAAAACAAATGGTCATGTTCTAAGGGAGTGTGATAAAAAACATGTTTAGGAGAAAGTTAACCACCAGAAAATCACAAACTTGTGATGGGTTAAATGGTATTTGATTCCCTAGTAGGAAACGTTAACAAAAAACATTTTTTAGTTACTTTTCATTGAGGAATTTATTATTGTTCTTAACTAAAACATAAGGAAACATACTTACTTGTCATGTTGACTTTCAACTTTTACTATATTTCTTACATGAACTCATATTTTCTCCAAAAGATGAGTATTTAGGATGACTTGTTTACATTAAGAGAGCTATAATCAACTTCTAGAGAATCACCTAATCCACAAAGAGAACTATATACTTCCCATGTCTTTATAATTTATCCAAAACCAAAACCAAGAAGTTTAGTACAAGATCAGATAATCTAGAAAAGGATAACCCTTTATAAAAAGAAAATCTATTCTTAATCTCTGAAATTTGTCCAGAAAATCCCAAAGTTCAATGAAGACCATTCGATAAACAATTTGTCCACAAAATTATTCAAAGTAAATCAAACTAAGATTGAAACCCAAATATTTGAAGGATTTAATCACATAGTCTTCCAAGGTAAAAAATAACACTTATCTCCAAATAACATCAGTTTCTCTTAAAGTCTCATATTGAAAAGTAATTAAACTAATCACATATCCTCCATGATAGGTTAATAATTTCCATAGATAACCCAATATAAACTTACTCTTAATTCATAAAATCATCTAACTAAAAGTAATTAGTCAAAATAACCAGATACTTCACGTAGTCAAGTGGTATGCGATAAATACTAGTCACACTTTGGTTGTGTGTTCGATTCCTGCAGCATTGTCCGACGCGATGGGTTGTCACACGGTATGCGTGTTTTCCTTTTAATAAAACTCCAAAAATAACCATATCATGTTTTAACCTCAATAGTTTCCTTATACCTATCATTTTCATCCAAATTCATTACGATATCAACATCTTAATTCTTGAAGTCTTATTTCACAACCATAAGATAAACTAAAACGATTCCCAAAATGAATAACAGCATACCTTGATCATGGCATCCACTCGGTTTCATCATCATCTTGTTCACGTAGGTATAAGTTGCATGCATTACAACAATGATTTAGAGATCCTTCAAAATCATTTTCTTCCTCCATCCAAATACACCTTTTACAACATGGGTCATATGGGTGTTCACAGAAAAACAGTTTTGGAAAATAATCATTTATGACATAAAATTCCAAAACATCTGATAAAACATGATTTCTATAAAATAGTCAGACAGAGTTTGAGGTGAAACTTTCTATTATTGTTCCTTTTATAATATTATATGTATGTGCTGAGAGACTTTATTTTAAAAGAAAATATTAATAGGTTGCGCATGGGTCTCCTTCCTCAGCACCATTATTAAAATCATAATTTGCTTCAAATTCTTGTTATAAGGTAAAATATTTGAAAATGCCTTGATAATATTTACCTTTTTTTGAAAATATGCGAATATTGTGAAAATAGTACTTTTCTAAATACAACCCATGATCCATGATGATAACGAGGTATAGTGGAGGTGTTTGATATCTCTAACAACTGCCTGTAGCTGAGTTGTATGCTAGAAAAAGTTTCACAATCATCCAAACATGAATTTGCAATAATTATTACAAGCATGTCATCAGGTAGAGATAGGAATGTCGTTTTAGATCCTTCTCCTTCCATTCGTAATTGACATTACTTGCCCTGAAAAAAGTTATAAAACAAGGATTTAAATGAAATAATATATATAGGGACTAACCATGTGTCTAAAAAAACTCCTAATCCATAATGTTGTCTAAACCGACCTCTGATACCAACTATAAGGCCCCAACCTTATACCTTACTTAATATTGAGTTATATGAATAATACACATTGAGGATCTTTTCATGGTTTAGAGTTTTAGATAATTAGGACATAACTATTACATCTCAAAAAATTACAAAGTAGACACTTCTACTAAGTTTTCATAAAATAAAAACTCTTAAAAAGAAACATGTCTAGTTCCATGTTTTAGATAGCATGACTTTCCCTAGATCCCATCCTTGACCCTATTCCACATTAAGTCATGTGAAAAACATATCAAATTTACTTGGGGTGAGCATAAAAATCTCAGTAAGGGATACACAAAGAATGAAAACTGTTAGTTTATAAAAACAACAAGTAAACCATGTATACTTTATCAAAGTAATACTTTTCACCTTTATGAAGTAGTAAAAAAAATCTTAACTGAATAAAAGATCATTACTTACCCTTTTGTAACCAAAACATTACCATAAAACCCATATAAAGAACACATAACATATAAAGGTAACATGGGACATAAAAATACTTAAATGGAATAACCATACGGTCGACTTCCACACATACTTAATGGAATAGCCATACGGTCGACTTCCATACCAAATGAATTGGAGGATATAACGTAACCACCCATCCTAGTATTCACGGCACCTCCCGTCATATGGTTTATCACGTAACCACCCGTCGAATGTCCAAGTACCATTATGAAATCATAAGACATAAAACAAATATAATGGAAAGAAAACATTTCCACACTTTGATCACAATATATCACATAAATATATTGGCATAAAAAATCCATTATAAAAACCATTTTCAATACCAAATTACACAAAAGAGTATATGGTATTTATTTCATTTTAAAAAACATTACGGCTTGTTGAGGAAGCCAAAGACCAAATAATACTCGCGGCAACGGATTAGGTCGTCGTCACCGAATACGTTAAAAGAAACATTTTTTTTGTCATTTAGTAAATGAATTCGTATAAAACAATTCCTTTTGAATAAAATTAAAAGGAAAAGGGGTTTATACACTGTATAAAAGAAATTTGTGTATAAAACCAAATATGCCTCAATGAAAGGAGATTGAGACGAAGTCCCATACAAATTCAGTATCCTTAGATTAAGGATAAATCAATTACATGATTATGTGTGACAAATATGAATACACAAAATATAAGTGGATATTAAGTGTAAAACAATCAGAGGTCATTCACACATAATCGTGGAAAAACAAAACCAATGACATAGATATTTAACTCAATGAAATGAGATTGACGTATGATTTTCGATACAAATTCGTCTAAATGACATAAGAATTTATCAATGAGATGATTATGTGTAGAAATAGTATATCCACACAAAGGTTTGTGGAAAATACAACATAGAGATTCCACATATAATCTTGGCATAATAAATCAAGATGTAGAGGTTTAACCCAAAGAATTGAAAGTGGTTTAAGAAGTTCCCTTACAGAAATTCGACAGCCTAACGGTGTCACTTCCAAATTATGAAAATGAGTTGATGAGAGATAAAAAAGGGTATCTCATCACATTGAAATAAAATTTACGTCAATAAGGATATATAATAACATATCCCAACATAATAGTATGTGAATTAGAAGACATAACAAAAGAAGTCTTCTAAAAAGAGGAGGGTGAAAGGTTCCCTTACCGACTTGGGTAACTTTCGAAACCTACACCCCATTGAAGAAGGGCCATACAATGAATATGTAAATACCCATTAATGAAATTATATTACACAAATATTATAATAATGGGAAGTACATACACCACTCAAAGGAAATGGTTTCAAATGTAGCATAAATCTCACGGGACTAATAGTGAGATGAATAATCCCTTACAAAAACTCAGTAGCCTAACGACGCCACATAAAACGTCGAAAAATGGATTAATGAGATTTAACAGAGACTCTCATCATATTAAAATAAAATTTAAAGCAAGAGTAATATAAAATAACATCCCCCATCATAACAAATATTAGATTAAAAGAAGTGACATAAGGGAGAGTACTTAAAAAGATAGAGAGAGGTTAGATCTCTTACGAGAATTCGGCAGCCTAACGGCGCCACTCAAAACATCCAAAATGGATTGATGAGAGAAAATAGGGTCTCTCATCATATGAACATAAAAAGTAAAGTAATGTTAATATAAAATAACATCCCAATCATATGAAATTTGAGCTTAAAAGGAATGACATAAAAAAGTTTACTTAAAAACAAAGAGAGGAGTATGATCCCTTACCTAAAGTCTGACTTGTCTTGTATGTTTCTTTGTATTACTGAATAATAAACATAGGGTCAATTTATAATTTCTTAAGGTCCTATTTCAAAGATTATTATTCAGTTCATATCACATATTACAATGTATATAATAATTGGTTAATAATGTGAGTTCGTATCAGACGTTTTTGTCGATGTTTGGTATTTGAGTCAAAAATGAACTTGTTTGAAAATGATTGTCCATGTAGTTATAAGTAAATAATATCCAAAATAGTATTAATGATTTTAAATATCATATATATCCTATAAATTTTCATTTTATACTACTCCATAACATTTGGAGATAAAAAGAAATGAAATGCACCGTTCATAGAGAGGGTAGGCCATACGTACGCATGAACGCTACTTTCATTTCTTTGTCATATTAATGGAATTTAAAATAATTGAGATATATATATATATATTATAATTTCAGTATAATATATATGTTATATAGGTCACATATGTTCATTAATTTCATTATTTATACATTCCATGTATTTCATGAACGAGTCAAATCATTTGAGGGGGCGGTAGTCCACACTTCCTCGTCTAAAATTATTGCATTTGCACAACATTAAAATCATAAAGGAATGTTTTAAATATAAAATTAAGAAGCATATATAAAACATAAATACCATATATATCATACATAAAATATAGTGACATCATAATGGACACCATTAAAGGTGTTAAAAGAAGATTGAACAATCATCGTTTCGTGAGGCAGAAATTCACCAACCACAGAAACATTATGTTGTTTAACCATTAGACGAAGGAGTGTGTAAGTGTAGCTCGAATCATTCACATAAAAACATCCTAGTATATTTAATATTTAGTTTTTGTTACAAAATAAAGGAATAAAAAGAGTTTATAGGGTTGGTGAAGCAAAATAAAACGAAATAACACAAGTGAAGACATTACCTTAAAATCGGGTAACTCTTCTTGATTTTAGCTCAAAGGCTTCCTTGGGAAGGATTCTGCCAAAAGTTGAGGCTTCAATGATGAATAGAGGGATGTGGAGAGATGAAATGGGCAGGGTTTGGCCGAGCCAAAGGCTTTAGAGGTGTGGGTAAGGTGGTAGATATGGGGGCCTTTTATAAGAGAAAATGAGGGGCACTCTTGGAAGGTGAAGAAAAGATACTTTATTATAAAATTATTTTTGGATAAAAAAGGTCCCACAATAATAAATATAGAGGATAAGGTGATAAGGGTTCTAAATCCACCCATACAATAGGTTTTTGACAATTGTAGGTCTTAGATTTTACATTATTGTTTCATTTTATTTAAATCGTTAAATAATGAGGTAATTGTTGCATCATCATGGTGTCATAACGAATTTAATTTATTTAATGTATAAAAATTATAAAAAAATATCATGATGTAGGAAATATTTTTATATTTCCAATGAATATTTATAGTCAAAATTATGACTTGTATAACCCCATTTAAAAATTGTTTTATAAAAACATGTCTTGTTTGTGACATTTTTATTTTAACATTAACTAAAAAGTTATTAAGGTTATTTTCCTTCCAATGTGGCTCAATGGGGTCCCCAAGTTGACCCATGGATTGTTGTAGTCGGCCATGACACATCCAATAAGGGTAGGACATGTTTCTAGGTCATTTCATATCATTAAAACATTATTTTTACCTTAAACTACACTAATTACCTCTAATCGCGATTAATAAACTTAAAAGTTACTATTCACCAAAAAAATTATCTCAATCCCATTGAACCACATTTTACTTCTTAATGACAACAATGTATGTCAGATTTTTGAAATTAAAATCACAGAAGTGGTAAAGATTCATTTAAACGAAAAAATCAGTTTCTTTAACTACTACTTTGTACTGTCACTATTCATCAAAAATTGATGTTTTTCAGAAAATTACCAAAAATTCACCCTAAGATATATTTGATATTCCGAATTCAAAAATGATGTCCATTTTACAAACTTCAAAACATAAAAGTTTCATTAATTAATTTAATAATTTATTCCCACTGTCAAAACAAATATTGTGTTTTTAAGAAACAATATCTATTAAAAGATTGACCCAAGTTTAAGTCCAATTTCAAAGTGAAATTAATTCTAATGGCAACTATTGGATTAAATGGTAAAAATATATTATAATTGGACATTAAAACCAATTAAAAGGATAATCTAATAATATAAATAAATTAGATTAAAAAGAGGTTTTGAATTAAAATACAACATTTTTCACTATTCATTACAAAATGAACTTTATCGGAAAAATACTAAAAATTTAAAAAATGTAAATTTTGATGTCCCAATTCTAAAGAATAATTTTATTTGGTCGAATATAACATATGAAATTTTCAAAAAGAGGATTTAAAAATCGTTCGCCATCAAAAGGGGGTTAATCGACCTTTTAATGAATATTAGAATATTTACGCTAAAAATGGTTTCATTCACATTTTAAGCCTCTAACATTGATTGGATAAAAGTAAAAATATTTGACAAACATGTATAATCATCTTGTAGTTAGTTACATTCATTCTCTCCATTACAATGGCTAGGCGTGAACTTCCATTTAAAATAATATCATTTTATTATTAGAGTGCAACGTAAGATTCCCAAGAAACTCGTTGTTGCATATTGGGTACACCATCGAGAATATCATCCCCTTTAAACTAATATTAATATTTTATTCACAAAAATGGATAAATATGAAAATGTCATATTCATTATTTACCTGGGGTGTTATAGAGAAACCATCATTAAACAAGCTCACCTACCCTTTTCCAAACTTTAAAAAGACTCTACTACTCTTTTAAAAGGAAAACTATAGAGGTATATGGGCCAAAATTCATGATAAAAGAAAAAACAAATAAAATAAGAAATATTAAAAAAAATTGTAGCAGCAGTGGGTGTTCATCCGCCATCCTTTGATCCTTAGCCAGTTATGAATTTACATTATATTTATTGATGGAGGTGACCTCTAATGTTTTCTCTTATAAATCTTTCAATATCCTAATAGTCATTAAATTTATCTTTTAAAAGACATCTATCATTGAATCTAATCAATTTTTTTTGTTTCTAAATTCTGGCACTAAGGTTAATTCCTTAGTGATGGTAGTTCCATCTTCCATTACTATCTACAATGGTGGACCTCATCTACCATTATAATAAATATAGATCATGTGATACCATTAGTAGAAACTAGTATCAAACGTGTCATTATTCATTCTAGCATAATCATTCACCTTAATGTGTCCTAATAGTGATATCATCTATATACTGTGCCTCTTCCATTTTGGCTCAAGCAATTCATCTAAATCCTTTTCCTAATACTTGATTACATGCTTGATAACAATGTATTCCTCATCTCATGGAATTCCTTGTAAGCTTGGTGGGTCCCATGATGTCTAACATATGGTTAAACTCTCAAGTGGTTACTCCTAGGGAAATGGCATAATGTCTCTAGCTCAAGTGGGGGAAGGGTTTTTTCATTGTGGTGGGGGGTGCTCCTTCATTTTGATCTTGCATGAATCAAGCTTAGTGTAGTGGTATCAGAAACGGTGGCTATAAGTGTTGTTTATATGGTGATTAGGGATAAATTGGGTTCATGTGGCTAGCCAGGTGGGTTCTATGGTGGAAATAGGGGGTGTCTAGTGGTGGTGAGAAGATTATACCATTGGAAGAATCCAGTGGTGGTGAGAAGATTCTACCATTGGTAGAATCCAGTGGTGGTATGAATATTCTATTATTGAGGTAATCTGAGGCACTGAAGGTGATATGTGGTGGTTTTTATGGTGGAAGTGGTCCTTATAAAATCCACAATATTTTACATTGGTCGAAGGAATATCATTTGAAACTGCAAAGCATCTTTGTATCATAAAAATACTCATGATCATCGGTTGGGATCTAGGAACTTATCATCTCTGTTCTCAAGATTAGACATGGAGAAATAGTTCAAGACAAATCTTGTTAGTGGTCGGACATGGTGGTTCTTCAGAGAGTGGAAGAATTGATGGGTGAAGATGAAGGGAGTGAGAAGTAGAGGATAATGACTCCTTATGTCTGAGGGTGGGAAGACACATTGTATAAGAAAGGTGGAATCGTTTCCTTATATATTAATAGTAACCACAAAAACAATTTCCCCAAATAAAAATGAAGATGAGGGGATCCTCTAGATGAAATATAGAAGTGTGGTCACCCTTCAGTAATGATGTTGGATAGAGGACTGTGGAACCCCACTAACATTCATGCACCTCCATGTGCTGACATGAAACTCCTCGGATCTCCCCTTTAGTTTCACCACCATGAGACTGAATATCAATGTTTTGGACTAGACATAAATTCACATACATTTTTCCAACATAGGGCTTTATTTTTCTTGATACCTAATGCATAATTGCTTTCCTGAGGAGGCCCTCCGATTGGTGGCATGGCTGGGTGGTCACTTATGGGATAACTATATGGTAGGCTTCCACTAGCTAATGGAATAGCTTTAGTTCTTGACCATTTTTTTGTACACTCCAGAAATATTAGAAAATTACATAAAAAAATTCACCAAAATAATGAAATAAATTTCCACCAAAAAATTATTAAACAGTTACATTTATTTAAAATATTTTTAACTCCACATTTATCACTGTCTAAATTTTGTAAAACATGAAAATTCATGGTAATTCTATATTAAAATAATTTAATATAATTTAATAAATATAAAATTAATGCATGATAATTGAATGTTTCAATGATCACTCTACTCCTTGAAAGGTATAGTGGTTCATTATGAACCCTCTCATAGATTCTTACCCATAGTGGTACTTTGTCTCACCCAAACCCAACTATTTTATTCTCCCATAAAACAAGATAACATAACCCAACTCATGCTCCCATGAGTTTTATCTAATATAACACATGATCACACACGTAAATCATTCACAATTATTTTTTTATATTTCATGGTCATTTTATATCCCACGTAATTTCACTCATGACAAGTCTAACTACATGATCAACCACCCCTCTAGGATTATTCAAAAACTATGTGAATTTATCCACACTACCCAAAAGGACATCCAACACAATGGGGAGATGAAAAAAATTTATCAGGCACTCCAAAAAAATCCTCAAAACCAAAAACACTTTCTCGTGATTTATATTCCAAAATCCCAATTCAATTACATGAATTTACAAATAACCCCTTAGGGTTTTCAATTCAACCCAGTTCATCTAGATAGAAATCGGAAAAAAAATATATGGGAAGAACCATATATCTAGTTATTAACACTTTATTTATATAAACACCATCCTAAAAGAAATTCATTCCCATCCTTGGATCATCACACAAGTATACAAATCATTTACTAAAAACATCAAGGGTTATATTACTAAGGAATGAAATTTCTACAATGACTTTATAAGAATCTATCAATAACCCAGGAATAGTATAGCATATAGTCATCACCACCAAGGAATGTCCTCTACCGAGATCTACATGACCTTCCATCAGATAATGTTTTATATTTCACCTGAATAAAAATCCCCAAACAATTTATATGGTAAAATTTCATATAAGTTCTTATTGAAACATTAATCAACCAAACTCTTATTATAAAATCCAATTACCCAGAAGCTAACATATGTCATGTGAGTCCTATATTCACAATATGATTAATGTACATAGGAAACATTCCAATAATATATGATCCAAAATATTATATGAAACCCTAAAAAATGCATCATATTTAATTAAAATTCTAATCTATATTAATAAAAACCATGGACAACAATCCCATAACCTTGAAAAATCAACATTCCATTGAAAATTTATCAAGACTCTCCAATTAGAGATATATCATAGGCTTTGAAACTTTCTTGGAACAACTATCTATCATCTCCAAAAATATTAAGAAAAAAGATCTAATGCATATTTGTGATTGTCTGAATCTAAACCATTATTTAAACTAGGGTCCAGATGGCCTCAAGAGAACCTCCGTATATGAAAAAGTCTGTAGACTTGCAGTGATGTACAAATATTTATAACAAGAGGAATATAAAATTGAATTTTTGTTATATTAACAAATCCAAATAACAACAATTATCAAGAGCATAAGAATCAAAGTATGCAAATTGAAACAAGAAAAATGCTATATCAAAATATACTATGTGGAATCATATATATCCATGGTCAAGGAACACATAAAATTGATCTGCAATTAAGTTGAAACCATTTAAAAATAAAGAAAAAATATAATGAACACACAAAAATACACAAACACCAGCCGTACTTCCATCCCCGGTCCTCACACACCATATCTCATAATTCTCATTAAGTTGGTCAAACTCATCCATGGTATGTTTAGTTCTTTGACATGGAATTAGACATAAATTATGAATATACATTGGGGTTCTCATACAGGTTGTGATAAATTCCTCTTGGTTGGTTCTCACAAAAATCCCCTAACATACACACACACATATATATATATAGGGTAAATAAAATAAACATGTCTTATTTGAGGATGGACAATGTCTTCTCATCATGAAAATTTTACTCCTTATAGTTTTTTTCATAGTGTGAAAACTCAACCACTACAAAATCTTATTGTACATATATTTTTTCAATTTTGGAATCCACCAAATCAATTTATCTCATACCACCATATAATATGTCCATATACCCAAATACTCATGGTAGTGTGTCATCTAAACCGTGAACCACGGCCCAAAGGGATCAGTAATGATCGTATATACACTTCTAAAACAACTTATTTATAATTAAAACAATTTTATATTAGTTATGTCTCACAATAAATAATAACCCATCTCATCATGGTATTTATAATACCATGTACCAAGCATATACAAATAATTATTCAACCATGAATTAAGTATCTCTTAGAAATTTCCCATATTCCTCCATTCAAAAACACCTTCTCTATAAATATGTGGTTACCTAGGCCATGTCACACAAGGAAAATTACCCTTTTTAACCAATAACTTATCACTTAGGGTATTATCAGACATCATGCACACTAAGAATCCATCTAAATCATTGTACTTTAACTATCTCACTTTTTTTGGAATTCATTGTCCCCATATCCACTCCCTTGCCAACATTTTACATTTATCATATATACCAAAACACACATATAAAAAAAATAAAAAAACATAGGGTATATTGAATATTGTTCACCGAAAAAGATCAAATCATCTTGGTCAAGGCCCGAGCTATTCCCCCACATCAAAACACAACTTGTCCCACCCATTACGAAATCTACAAGGGTCCTCCGAAACCATCACATTCTCAACTCAATGATATTGTATCATAATCATCACCCATTATTGACATCATATCTCTAAGGATCATAATAACCCAAAAATTCATGTTAATTCCATTTTTCTCATCTATTTTTTTCATCACTCCTGGTCCTACTAACCAAGGATCTTCCTAGACCAACATTCTTTACCTGACCAGGGCTGCAAAAGGTGGGGTCATGATTCTATCCAAAAATTGATTAGAAAATGAATTACATGTACATAATCACTTACCATTACCCATACATGAGACCTATATAATATATTATATGGGGGATATATCATCCTTTAACACAGATCTAGCCCTCATTGTTTCACCCGATTTTTCCTTGAAGTACTCATCCCACTGATAATGCATACCGTGTCTCGGTCCACCCTCATAAGGGGGTGTCCCGTGAGGTCTGAGACAAATGGTCATCTCACCCATCAGTTCTCATCCTAATCCTCTCATGTCCATTCCACTATCACTAGGGAACCCATCCTTGGTTACCAGTATCACATCTAATAACCCAAAAACTCTTAAAGGTCACCCATTAGCTCAACCAATTCCCACAACCCATGAATAGAAAGTCCCTAGGAGACAAAAATTCACTTATGTGATCATCAGTGATTATCAGAGTCATGAGAAGATGAATTCAATACTATCTCTTTATTTAGGAAACTATCAATCCATTTCCATCTACCTAGTACAATAAAACATTCATGTAAATAAAACAGTAATTCATAAATAAGAATATGGATTTTCATTAAAGGGACCACCTACCTCTATCCGGAAGTTATCATCCACACTACACTATATAACACCCCAAACATGATAAACCATGCCACAACAAAGATCATATCACCACCAGGCTCATTTCCCGTTCAAATCATAATAAATAAATACAAATAAAATTTATAAACTATTTTCTTATTTAAGCTAGACAGTCATAATCCTTATAAAACTCACCGAGTATCTTCATTATTATGAAATCATGACCTACCACTTGAAAAAGGACCATGTAAGGTCCACATAAAAATTAAAATAAAAATATTTAATTTGTGTCACTCAATTAAATGGAAAAATTTATTTTTTTTTGAAAAAAAATAACATTCACCATATGACATACCTACTCTAAAATCACATCCAAAACATATAAAAATCTTCCTAGTTACTCATCTAGATTACAAAAAACAATATTTATTTCACGTTATTCCACCATGCTTGTATGGAATTATCACTTAACCCTACCCAAAATCGAGAAAAATCACATAGCTGAAATGGATAAATAAGACAAAGAACAACAGAGCGAAGAACATACCTATAAATATTTTCAAAAACTATCCTCAGTAAAGGTGTAACAAAGAGAGGGTAAATAATGGATGTATCTGACCAAATAACCCCCCCCCCCCCATGAGGGAATCTGATATAAATCCCAAATATATAGATGACCCCCCATTTTCTTAAAATAACAAGACACCATTCACACTGTAGACCATTCTAGGAAAATATGTCAGATGGATAGCCTGAAATGTTTATAGAATAATCCCTTTTTTAATTGTGTTAACTGATTAGGAATTAGTTTAATCCCCTTATTATATCCCATACACTACATGAATGGATGTAGGATACTAAAATTCAGATTCCTATTCCACTTAACCCTTCTCTAATATCTTCTTGATCACTTGGGTCATCCATCGAGCCTCTAAACATGTCCAAAAACCCATTTTATGTATATATAAATGCTCATATTCACAATATGAGTACATGTTTTCAAATAAAACCCCTTACCAGATCAAAAATTTAAATTCCTATAAGAACACACAACCTATACCAATATAGGTCATTATAAATATATTTTAATGTGACACCAATGTACCATTCCAACATTATTGTCTCATACTTCTAAAGGAGTAGGTAATATCATATTGGCATATTCATTACTTATATACCTAAAATACCTCCCCATATGATCAATATTAGCACAAATTTTACGTCACTCTATAATGTATTCACACATTATAATATATTTCATATTATATGATGTATATACATATTTCTTATTTTCACACATGAATAAATTATTCAATATTATAGATTTTAAATAAGTAACACTTATCATATCATAATACCATGATACAAGTATATTGAAACCACCTTCATAACATACTTTTTTGTTATAAAAAATTATTCTTTTCATCAATGTCTTCCTTCCCTCAAATTGAATTCTATAGTGATTCATTTTGTAATGTTGTTGTACAAAATAATAAAATGTTCTTCCAATTGGGTAATTTTGTTTCATTGTACAATTCATAACCTTTCATCTCAGTTTTAAATTTCTACTCAAATAACCAACACCATGAATAGATGAATAATAATAAGAATAATGTGAATGTTACCTTCTTTCTTTTCCAATTAAAGGATTACATATTTCCTTACTCTTATAATATATAATCATTCACATAGAATTATCATATAGTCTAACATTATGAAAAAACATCACAAAAAAGAATCACAAATTTTAATACATGAATATTTTAATTAACTATTTTTATTCAAACACTTCAATTATTTTATGATTGTATATTATAACATGATTTTTTATTACATTTTATAACAATATGTCAAACTTCAAACAATAATTTCCTATAATAGTTGATCAATAATCTTCAATATATTTTATTTCCTTGATGATGTCTTAAACAAATATACATTAGGTTTACTTATTTTTTTTTACTGAGTATTCATTATTATTTAATATTCCCTCTAAAAGAAAGAACATAAAGTCGATGGGAGATATTTCATTAAAAATATATCAAATTTTGTTCTCATAATTTCTTTTGATCATCCACCCTTCGTTATAATTTCCTCCATATATAAATACTAATGAAAGATCTTGTCTTTATTTATTATTACTTTTACCTTTAAATAATTATTCTTCATTTCTACTTTAGATTTTTTTAATCCTTTCAGTGATTTCAATTTCCATTTATGATTATTTAGAGAATATTTATATCTAAATCAATTTTTCTTATCCATTTACTTATTAAGAATGTATATTCTTTGAACCTATTTCTTAATTATTTCCTTATTAACATTAATTTAGAATCATTACATTTATTCACCATGTTCTCTAAGGATTAGATATTTTTTAGATCTTCCTTACTACCTTCTTTACACCCTTTTCCATCACCTATTCATTAGTAATTACATCATAATCCTAGGACCCATCTTTATAACTAAATAAAATAAACAATTACATTAAAATTAACCATTATCTAATGGATCCTTATAATTATTATTGTTGAATAAATAAGTTTCTTCCCCTAGAGACATAATTATCTCATTTATCTCTTCAATAGAAGTGCATAGAATTTCAATACAGTTGTCTTATTCATAATTATTTTAGTTCAAAACACA
This sequence comes from Viscum album, assembly GCA_963277665.1. Taxonomy (NCBI): domain Eukaryota; kingdom Viridiplantae; phylum Streptophyta; class Magnoliopsida; order Santalales; family Viscaceae; genus Viscum; species Viscum album. The sequence continues at coordinate 36,170,300 of OY728149.1, read as the reverse complement.
ACCTAATTTGAATTCCTTATGAGTTTCATCTTGGTGTTAAATAAGTTATTTGATCCTTGTTCAATTAAACTATAGTAGTTCAATATATTAATAAGAAACATTCATAAGTCCATTAATATTTATTTGTTTCCTTGTTTTAATATAAAATTCTTCAAGGGAAACACAATAATTAGAAATTAATTTTCATTCATACTCAACTGAAACAATTAATGTATCTTATTGATAAATAGAATCCATTATAATATGATAAAATTTCATTATGGTTAAAATTTGAATAATAGGTTGAACTCAATATAGAACATATTAACATTAATAGAATATATAGGGGCCTTGGTCACCCTAATAAGGGGAGAGGGGATATGGGTTGTAGCTAATTTATTACTTTCTAATCTTCTCCTTCTTCAAGTTCATGTTCTATTATTATAAGTAATAAAATGATTCTTATATTTTTTATTGTTCATAAAAATCATGTATCAAACACAAGTGCTGAATGTAATTCATGAAATACGACCGAAATTTTACATGGTTCACTAATAAAAGGATAAATAAAAATTAAAAACTTTCAACAATGTCCTCATGTACTAAAATAACTATAACTATCTATTTATGTGGAAAAAATGTTTTGGAATGGTTATTCCTCACTAAGGATTAGTATGTATACATAATTTTATGATATTATCACTACCACCGAAGGATTAAATTTTGTAAATTTATAAGGGATAACCTTAAAACTCATAATGATTCCAATCTCATCCTCTCCTCCATCTAATACTTGGGTAAGGGTTCCAATATTTATACTTGTATACCTATTTTCAATTTTATTACATAAAAAACCACTCTATGTTTAGTTTTTAAATTCTACATCATAATTTAAAAATTATGACTCATCCGATAAGTTTAAATGATACTCATAATATCACAACCTATTATTATATTCAATAAATCTTCATTCTAGGATTCAATATAATTCCTGATAATTGAATAAACTGAAAGTGATAATTGGAAAACTGTAATTATTTTCAATATATACTCATTCATTCTTTTAGTAAACCTAATGATCCAATGATATTTTTCAAAATATGATCGTTATATAAATACAAAAAAATATTTAATTCATTTGAGTTAAACAGAAATTTTAGAATTAATTTTAAATATAATACCCACAAAAATTCATTTTTCACTTCTGATATGCATTTTCAAGGAATTATATGTTAATCTCATCATCTATCTAGACCACATTAATCCACTAAAATATACTTTAATATTCATCTATACATACACTCTTTACTTTTTTGAATCTATACAATTGCTACATATTTAACTAAGAAATTTGAATTTCAAATTTAAAATTTAAAATACAATTAACTTTCAGCTTATATTGCTTTAATTTTAGTCTTTAGATCACATTCAAATTGATATCCACAAATGAGATTCCTAAATAGTAGTTATTAAATGATAAGGTAGAAAAATATCCTTATTATTTTTCAAATTAAACAAATAATCTCAAATCTTATTGTTAATTTTTAGCATGTAGTGACATGATGATTCACAGTGTGACAAGTCAGTTTCTCTCTAAATTTTCTAAACTTATAGGTTACCCTCAACATGACCTATGTCTTTTTGACATTATCTATTTGACACTAGAAATATTTAATCATCCCATGTTCCATCATGGAACAACCAATTGGCTCATTGAGTGATCACATACTCTCAAAATACAACAAAAAATATTTATCTTCCTTAAGAATTTGATCTTCTATTTCCTAGATTGGTAGGCTACTCACTACATTCAAATAGATATAAACCAAATTTATTCACAAAACATTCATTAAATTGTGGACTGAATAATTCTAAAAAAATATTAAAAAATTTAATCTTCCAAAATTTGTAATTGATACACCCTAACTTACATTACTACATGACCTTGTTTGTGATGTTGTATATAAATCATACAAATAAATTATTTGAAATTTTTTGACCTCCAATTTCAATCATGGTGTGAAATGTACTATCATGTATTGACCTTTCTAAATTGTAAAATTACTCAAATAGATATCCAATCATCCTATAAACACTTTGTGACTCTCTAATAGTACTCCGAAGACTAATAACATTATTTAAAATCAAAATATGATATAGTATTATATATATATATATTCTCATTTTTAAAATCATTATTCATCAAAGGATGTCATCAACATGAAGTTAATTTATTCTTGTTAAATCCCAATCCAAATTTTTGTATTCCTGTGATAATATATATTATCAAAATTCTATAAAGACCTTCACATTAGTCCATTAATTTCCAACATCATTTGATTTCAATAAATCCAATCATCATGGTAACACATGACCTTTATCAATCTATAGTGATGATTATTAACTCATCATTCTCAACTAATCATACCTCAACATGATTACAGCCTTTTTAATAACTTATATTAGTTATTGTAAACAAATAAAATATAAGGCCTCCTAGTTATAACACATAGGATGTTGGTTAATCCATCATTCCATACAAATATAGTGGAAAAATTAGATGAGAAGATCATGGAGTTATATTAATGGGAATTTGAAATGGATATATTTAAATTTCATTATCATAGTCAGACTAGAGATATTTTCTATGGTTTTTACCAGTGATAATTTGGTTTTCATGATTAAAGGTATATTTTCCATATTGAATATAAAAATATTATTTACATTAATTAAGTGAATATAATGTTTCAAAAATTAAGAAAGGATTTTGAGAATAAGGTACTGGGTTTATGGAAGTTGATACTTTGAACAGTTGCTAAACTATTATGTAGAAGAGAGAAAAGACAAGATTGACCAGTGCTCACTACTACTATTTATTTTTGGTGTTGATATAATCATATGTTGTGGTTAATTAGTTGATTAGTTTTTTAGGAATAATTATATTTCATTGTGTGTGTGCGCACTCCCATTCATACTTTGATCATTTTCAATGATTGATAAGGGTAGAATGTTTTAAATACTGTGGACATCCCTATAGATGTTAATGAACTGTTTTAAAATAAAATGATCTTATACTCGGATATTATTTGATCATTAGATACACAAATGATCTTTTTCTTACAAAGATATGGACAGATTCTTGAAGATCGGTGGTACCAGTATAAATAATACACCATTAAATTCATAAAGTGGATGACTACTTAATTGAGATGTGGATCATACCTTCCAAACAATGTTTTTAGATTATTAATCAGTATTAATCACAATAAATTTAAATATTGATATAATTGTTATCTTAGAAACAAGCTAAACCCATCAACATGTATGTTTCCTTATTGGAGCAGATCATTGTTAAAATAATTAAATACATTTTATCGTTTTTATTTAAATTTAACATGGGTGAGGAATATATTTAATATGATTCAATGATGGACTTAATAATTCCTTCTGATTTATTTCTAATATAAATTATAAATACATTTACTATTGATTCATAAGGAGTGGTTTATAAATTTAACCAAGAACATTAAGTGGTGTCAGAGATAACCATGTTCCCTAGGAGATTATATTATCAGATGTAAATAAAAAAAATAATCAATGGTAGAAGTGTTTAGATATTTTTGGAAATAGTAATAATGGTTGTAAAAATAAAAAGATTCACAATCTTTTATCATTAGTCTTTTAAGTTAGTGATGTCGTGATAGTGGGTTTTCTAACAGTTGCAGGTGATATTCACGGGATATTTGCAAACAATAAAAATATTGATATAGAATGAAAGTATATGAATATAGGTTTTTTATCTATTAAATCTAATGAATATAGAAAAGTAATGGGACCCAAATATTCTATGTAAATATGTCATAATATTGAATTAAATTATGAATAAAATGTTAAAAGTTTTGAATCCTAACTTCAAACATAGTGTTCTATGTTTGAAACTGTTAGAAGGAGTAAAAATGTGAAAATGGATTATTATTTCACCCAGGTGAATTAAATAATTATCCATTCCTTAGAGTATGGTGATATATTGGATCATTGAACTGCTATTAATAAGATAATTAAAAATTATAATAATATGTCTAGTCCAAATATATAATTTCTAGAAGAGATTGAAGACTTATCCCTGGATGAATTAAATTTCACAATCCTCAAATATGAAATAAGGAATGAACCTTTATTCAGAAAAATGGATAAGGTGTAAATTTATTTCATGTCCGTGGACAAAATCAAGATCAATGTGGATAATTCTGATTACTATAGTGAATGAAATTTTGATAATGATGTTTATGAATAACATTAGAGATTAATGGACCATATCTCCAAATAAATTAAAAGAGGTAAATGTTAATTATAAATGACAACATTATCTAAATTTATTTATATGTGGTGGAATTGGACACTTTGCTATTAATTTCTCAAAAACTAAAATTATGGAGTATAAATATCATGATGTCAATGAAATGGACTGAAAAAACAAGTGGTTAATAGTTTCTAATGAGTCTAACAAGAATGGAGATAATAAGTTGAATGATCAATGAATAATAAAGATTAGTATAATGAGTAAAGAAGAATTTGATTACTAAACCTAAAGTATTCAATCTGATAAGCATTGGTTTGGAAAATTCATTATCTTCTTATACCATGTTTTAAAACATTAATAAAACTAATTAAATGAGGAATATAGATAAGAAACCTACAAAGCACAAATTTTAAAAGTTAAGATTGAAGTGTGTCTCATGAGAAATACACAACACAAGTAGGAAATCAAATCCATGATGAATGATGTTTTGAATTTCAAGAAATAAAGATAAGAAGTATATGATAAAGAATATGTTTATATTGAAAAATAAAACTCCAAAAAATAAAATTTATCGAGCAAGAGAACATGTTGAATAAGTTTAAAAATAATTTTTTCACAAAATTAAAACTTGAAAAGACCATATGTTTAATCATTGGTTGAGAAAATCTCTAAAAATTCAAATTATATATCATTGAATGTTTAATGAAGATTTAATAGTCGATATTCCAAAAACCAAATGCTATTGGAATCTAGAAATATAAAAATTTAACAAGATAGAGATTATAAGAAGACTCAAAATTTTCATGGAATAAATTATTATAATTTATATTTATGGTGATATTGTGTTTTTGGGAATATATAATATGTCTTTTGATATGAAATGTCTCTTTGATTAAATTAGAGAAGGAATATATTGAGAGGTAAATATATAGTGAATTGGAAGAACAAATCTATGAAGAAGTAAGAACTGAATATATATTCATCACATTCACCCATATAAAACAAATTTGATTGTGTGGAGGAGATATAGGATTGGTTAAACTAGATTGGTAACTATGTTGAGGATTTTATGGCCATTATTCTTGGAAAAAATAAAAAAGGTTTTAGAAATTATAATATTTATAAAATATAAAAGATAGACAAGTCAATTCTTATTAAATTGGATCTCAAAGACAATAGAATGAACATTTATTATTGATAGTGGGTCTGCATCACATTTTAGAGAGGATATAATGATTATTAATAACATTGAAAACATAATGGTGGTACTACAATATTCTGGAATAATGTTTTCTTGATGTTAGAAGGAATTGGTTAAGCTGAAATTAAACCTCAAAATTTTAAATCAAAATATGTAATATTTATTTTAGTGCTCTAGAAAAACTTTTTAGTGTGAGTCAGCTCTGTGATAAAAGGTGTGAAGTTATATTTAAAATAAATACATCCTCTTCTAAGATAATAAAATGTGTGAAAATTAATACCCATGTAAAAAGGACATGTGGTAATCAATTTTAAATTGGTGATCCTAGATATTTATGTTACATAAGGATGGAGAAAAAAAATAATCTCCAAAATTTAAGTTTTTTCCATCATGGATATAAATTTTTGGTAATAATTTTAAATGAATATATTTTTATAAATAAACATCAATTAGATTATGTAATGTTGTATTTGTAGGTTTACAAAATGGTGAGATGGAACGAGGAATACTAAAAGAGTGTAATTCCATTCAACAACGTTACTTGAATTTATGAAATCATATTTATATAGTCCAATGAGTAATCAATACCCTATAGGTTATTTTTATTTCAACAGATTCAATGATCAATTTGTATGAATCAATAATTTGGTATTTATGAAACAGAATTCTAATGTGGGAGATATATATATGATTTTATGAAGATAATATGAGAGATAGTTGAGGGATCACATCGAAAAAATGAGGAGAAAACACAAAAGTAGTTTTAATTGAAATTATTTTAAATACTAAATTAATTATAATTATATTAATAAACAACACAGTACTCATTAATATCTAAGAAAAAAATGGATTTTAGGAAAAACTAAATACGTGTCTTTTTTGAAATGATAAGAGAAATCTTGTAGTGTTCAGTATGACAATGTTTTAGTAAAAAAATTATACATACAACTACGTATATTCAAAATCTTCTTTTATTTATACCAAATTCAATAATAATTCCGATTATATGTGGTATAATATAATGAAAATGTTAACTAATTAAGAGTCTTGGTTCGTCCCTGTTTAATACAAATAAAGAACAAATATTTGGAAAAATATTATCAGAATGATGTGGAAAATATAATATAGGATATTTAACCAATAGAAAAATATATCGGTAATGGAATAAAATAATTTATCAGATAATTGAATGCTATTATATGATTTATATTGAAAATCATCCCAGTAATAATTTTCCAATTGAAGTAGTTTTTGAAATCACTAATGATAACAATGATTAAATTTATGATAATACTAGTCAAGAACACGAAGGCTATGAAACTCAAATTTCTAATAATGAATCTGATTAGACCATTTATAATTTAGTGTAACACCCCAAGCATCCACGGTACATTTCCCTTTGAACAATGCAATAGATTGCAATGTATGTACCTTTGGAATTATAACACATCGCGACCAATCAAACTAGCCGTTGTGAATAGTAATACCCACTTTTTGATATTTTATAAATTTTTTTTCTAAGTTGACTCCATTTTTGAATTTGGAATATCGAAATCATCTTAGACTGAATATTTTTTATTTTTTTGAAGACATTCAATTTTTTGATGAATAGTGAAAAACACTACGTTATTGGTTGAACCAAATTTTTTATTTAAATAATTTTTTATTTTATTTAAATTTTTTTAGTAAAAAAATATACATAATACATATATAATTTCAATGTAATTCAATGAAGTCATTTTATAATAAGTTTAGATATATAAAAATTTTATTGATCTTTTTACCGTCTTTTACCCACCTCCTAAGAGCATTTACAATTTTGCATAAAACGTAATTTTACCGCTTCTATGAGATGACTTTCAAAAATTCGAGATACACGATTGAAATCAGTAAGTAAAATGTGGTTCAATAAGATGAAAATAATTTTTAGTGAATAGTAACATTTTAATTTTATTTACCACGGTTAAAAGTAAATAGGGTAATTAAGGGTAAAAATGATATTATAATTACCCTAACACATTTAATAATTCTATTGGATAAGTGTAATTCGACAAAAAAAGCCTTATTAATAAAATACGATCCCTTTTGGTCCACTTGGTTTAGATTACGACATTTATTAATATTTTATTTAAAGAAGAGTTCAAAGAGTTAAATTCAAAGTTTAATAACTAAACCATTTTTAATATCAGGTTATATATAATAAAAATTCGACTATAAATATTCATTATAAATATAAAAATATTTCCAACATTATTGTATTTTATTTATAAATTTTATACATTAAATAATTTAATTTATTTATGACACAATGATGATGCGGTAATTACCTTGTTAAGAAAATATTAAAATAATTGATATTATAAAAATCAAAATAAATGTAAATTGATACTTCTGAGGAATTAAAATAATTTTCTAGGTTATTATGAAATCATAGGGTTGGTTAATAAAATTTTATTTGAAGTGATAAAGTTTTTATGGCTTTCAAAACAATCAAATACTAAATGGTGTCAAAATTGGCATAATTGAGTTTTTAAAACATATATTATATTATAATTTAATATAATATCCCTAAAAACCTAAGGATCGGCCAAAGAACATATAGAAGGTTATATATATTAATAATGAACCACATTGGGTTCTCTTGACATGTTATATATGTTTATTAACCATTTTGTATAAAAATACAAAGACACTTGGTAATTGACAAATTATTTAACTTAGAGTTAAATCTAAATGATAATGTTAATATGATGGCCTAAACCTGTATGAAACATATTTTTTGAGAGTTTTGATACCAATTATCACATTAACCTTCAAATATTTAATTTTGGAGCCATTATAAACTGAGAATGATTTTATTATAAAACAATATTGCATGATTTTGCTAAAGTGACCCTCACCTCTCATATAAAACGGCACTTACCCTTCTCTTCATTTCACACCTCCAAGGCCTTTTGGATCGGACATCCCCTACCAAAATATCCTCCCAAATTTCATCCCTTCTTCCTAGAGTCCTTCCTTTGGTCAGAAAGCCAGCCTATGTAGCCCTTGTGATCAAATCAAAAGGAAGAACACGAAGAAGAGGTAAATATTTCATCACCTCTTCAAGATCATTTCTTCTTCAACTTCCTATTTATTTTTTGTTTCAAATATAAAATAATAACTCCACTATATTCTATATACATTGATCTTACTATAAAAATGGTACAACCATATTCATTATTCCATCCATCCTATAAATGACAATGTCACCATACATGCGTCTGTACAGATTACCTTTTCTAGGTCATGGTGTAGTTTGTTATTCAAACACTTCATCATTTGGATGGGTATAATAATTAGAATAAATGATGAAACTAATAAATATAACATGATAATTATTCTGTATATATGATATACCATGCAATTTTATATTATTTTAATATCAAAAGAATGATATTGTCGATCGTGGGTTTGTACGGATTACCGTCTCCACGAACGCGATGAGATTCATTCCTCATCATATCCATTCAAGAATAATTTTAATTTGATGATTAAAAATTATTTTTAAAAACTAAATATAATTTTGAATATTAATAAGATATATCCTATCAATATAAAACATTACTTATGTAACAATGCATAAAAAGGAAAACGATTTTGTTAAAACCTGAAACGACGATACTACAGAAATATCATTAAAAAAGCAATATTAGAAGATAATATATGATATAATATTAATGTATATGGTTCTTGAGTAATTTAATAACATTGATTTCAAAATTATATAGGAGGTTAACCTAACCATTACCATGGAAATGTATAAGGTAAGGGTTAATTTCACAATCTCTTTATTATATGAGGTAGTTTTTACATAAGTATCTACTAGGACCTCGTTATCATCCACATCCATGTTTCATTAAAATGTATTTCAAATCAATTTTATTATTTAATAGACAATTATTTAAAGTTATTTATACCCTTTCTTGACCGTATATTTTTTTGAATGGAATCTTTCTATCGATTTCCAAACTAGGTACGTTATGACCTTTTCAACAAAATTAAGGTAAGAATGTTATTTTTAAACTTATATGGTGGGTGTGACTATTTTATGCCATTATTACATCGTCGAAGCTTCCCATACAATCTTATAAGTATATTTTCAAAATAAATGTTTTCTTTTAAAATTGTATTACTTTTAAATGATTTCAATATAGAAAGAGATATTTCTATAAAAAAATCTTTTATTTCATCTATGTCAACATGCTCTTGATGGATTTTAAGCTTATTTGAAGTTGATTTATTATGATACAAAAATTCCATATTGTATTAATGGTTTTGAGATATGTTTTACTATGGATGTGTTATTTTCACACAATTCATGGTTTATGGATAAAGTATTTACATTTCGTATGAAAGTTTTAATACGAATGTCTATGTTATCTTTAAACCATTTCATATGAAAAATGCATTGAACTTTGTAAGTGACTGGTAGAGCTTGTTATAGCTCCTCGATGCATAAGTAGGTCTCATTAGAGAAAATAGTGTCTTGGCACAATTCCTTGAAAAAATATTATTTGTAGTCTTGGAACAAGGCCTTGACTATGTGGTTATGAATTCTGGAATTATGTATTCCATCATTATGAAAGTGGCTATTGATATTGCATTTGATTATTCAACTATTAGAATATCTATATGAATAAGTAAATGGAATTATTTGATTTTATCATTGCCATATTATGTTGAATTTCATGTTTAAAAGCCTTTTGTTTTAGTCTTATACATTGCCTTAAATTTTTATGCTTATTTATGAAAGTTTCTCCAATATTATTATCCTCACTAAGAATCTGAGCTCACCCCTTTCTATGTTTTATTTTTCCTGGGATGTGAAGAAGTATATTATGACTGACCTGTAGGGATCTTCTAAGGGATGTGAGTGTGGCCTATGGAGACTATGTTGTTGTAGAATTTCATTTTATAATTTCATTTAAAACTTATGAATGTATCGAGTATTTCTTAGTCTACTAAACTATTCGGTATTTCGAAACTTGATATTTGGCGATCATGCCAATGTTATGTAATATTTCACCGACTCTAGGTAACTAGGGTCGGGGTGTTACACTTGGTATCGTAGGAATTTTAGCACAAACCTTATAAGCTATATTTAAAAAACACTAGTTAGATAACCTTACCCTAAGATAGAATTTGAGGATTAGTATAGATGAACTTCCTAGAATTTTGGTACAGTAGATATTTTATGAATTTTACATGAAATAAATCCATGTCTGGATACGAGCAGGTAGAGGTAGCTCTGGCATAGATTTACCTAGAGATAAAACCTAAAAACACTACTTTTAGCTAGACTCGAACAGGAATAGGTGCATGAAAACAGGCCTTGTTGCACTCTTGGTTACGACACTCCCAGGGGATATGCATTAGATAATTATAATTTTCATTAAAAACCATTATGAAGGGTTTATGAGTATATTATTACTCAAAAAAACATTTTTATGATTATGGATTATATCCATAAACTGTTCAATTTATTTTAACTATTTTACATGTTTTGAATTATGTATTGTGATTCATGAACTAATCTAGTACATGACATTGTTTAAAAATGGCACCTAGTGGAAGGAATGGAAACTGTATCAATTCACGTAATCTATGTCGGGATTTCCCTCATACTCACAATAATTATTGGGGAGATGGTGATGAAACTATTGCTGATCATCTTATCACCCTATTGGGACAACTAAATCAAGTTATGAATAATAATATTACCCGTATGGAGGACCCTGATCCACAACGCAGAGGATCAATGTTAGACTGCTTCATGAGGCAACTACCACCAAAATTCAATGTGAGAAAAATACATTTTTAGATGGTCAATGGATAAATTCCATAGAGAAAATATTCCATGCTCTGGGAAGTAGAGAAAGGGAATAATTTGTTATGGCAGTTTATCACCTCATGGGAGATGCGTATAAATGGTGGTCGTTAATCCAAAACTCAAAGGAGGATTAATAAGTATAAATCTTGTAATATAGGTAGTTTAATGAAATTTTCATGGTAAAAAACTTTCTTCATGACCATCGTGTGGATATGGAATGACCATTTCTGAGTCTGAGGGAAAAGGAGGATGAGAATGTCGCAAAGTATGAGGCTAACATTACTAGGTTAGCAAGGCATGTAGAAGATTATATATGTAACCCATGGAGTAATATTGATCGATTGTTTGATGGGTTAAAACCATTTCTCCAGCAAGCATTAGTCTCACAATCCTTCTTATCGTACGAAGATATTGTCTCATATGCTATCAAGAGAGAAAAATAATTCACTATGTCTTACGACATTAAAGAATTGTAGGAGAAGAAGAGATCTATTGAACACTTTGGAAATGGAAATAAGGGGAATAAGAGAAAAGTTGAATATTCATCCTGCAGTAAATGTGGGAGGAAACACCTCATTACTTTCCTTAAGGGAATGGGATTTTGTTACAAGTGTGGTGAAAATGGACAACATGATCATGATTGCAAGGGGAAGAAAGAGGCTGTCAATGTTGAATACTACAACGGTAGTGAAAATGGTCATTATGCAAATGAATGTCCAAAGTGCCATGCTAACTTACCTCTGAAAAGTCCAAGAGAGAAAGGCCAAGATTATGCGATCACTACTACTAAGGTTGAGGATCCGAAAGATGTGGTGGAAATTAATTTAATGGTTTCCTTACGTTTAGTCAATTCATTATTAGATTTTGGCTCAATGCATAGTTTCATATCTTCCTAGTTTTCTATGAAAAATATATTTTTTTCAATTTGACTTAACAACGGAGTTTTCAGTCAAAAATCATAATGGAAGTATCATTGCAACAACTTTATGGGAATCCATTCCCATTAGGGCATATAAATGTTCCTTATCATCTAATCTCAACATCATTCACAAGATTGAATTTGATATAATCCTTGGAATGGATTATATTTTGGGCCATGATGTGAAAATTTATTGTAAGAAGAAGGAGGATACAATTTTTGATGATGACAAGGAGTGCCTTATCTTTATAGTATAAACATTACCAACTGATTCTTATCTAGATCCACCCCTAGTAGATCTTCTTAATTAAATTATTGGAGTGGAAGAGAATGAAATAACTATGGGTGAGGGGAATAATGTTCAAATATAGGATGTACCAATTGTGCAAGAATGTGTTGATGTGATTCCAAAAGATTTACCTGGACATCCTCCAGAATGAGTAATTTAGTTCTCCATTGATTTAATTCCTCTTTTGAGGCCCATATCGAAGACCCCTTATAGAATTTCCACTTTGGAATTAGTGGAACTAAATAAACAACTAGAGGAATCGAGTAATAAGGTAATTATTTTACCTAGTGTTTCTCTAGGGGGAGCCTCTGTTCTTTTTGTTAGAAGAAAGACGGATTTATGAGGTTGTATGTTTACTACATGGAGATCAATGCTATATTAATAAAGAACAAGTATCCCCTACCTTGCATTGATGATTTATTCGACCAAATTCAAGGATATCAATATTTTTCAAATATTGACTTATGATCTGGATATCATCAATTGTGTGTAATGATGGAAGACATTACGAAAACATCATTCCAAACTAGGTACGGGCATTACATGTTTATAGTAATGCCTTTTGGGATGACTAATTCACCCTCTGTTTTCTTGGATCTAATGAATAGAGTTTTAAGGAATATCTTGATGAATTTGTAGTGGTATTTATTGAAGATATCCTGGTATACTTCAAAATCTATGAGTATCATGAAAATCAATTATGCTCCATTCTGAAAAATCCGAGAAGAAATGAATTAAATGGGAGGTTTAGAATGTGTTTAATTTTTCTTGAGTATATTTTTTTCATGGCAATATTTTCTCTAAGGATAGAATCTTCTTTGATCCTTATAAGATAAAGGATATCCACTATTAGACAGCACCGACGAGTATAACTGATGTATGTATTTTTATTGTTTTAGAAGGTTATTTCGGCGTTTTGTCTTGAATTTTTCCCGATTGTCTAACCCATTAACGAATCTCACATGTAAAGGGGATAAATTTGTTTGAACAAAAGAGTGTGAAAATTGTTTTGAATAATTGAAGAGAACATTATCCAATGTTCCGATCTTGACTCTACCATCGGGGAATGATGGGTTTTTTATTTATAGTGATGCATCAAAGAAAGGACATCATTGTGTTCTTATGCAGAATGATAGGTTTATTTTATATGCATCACGATAGCTAAAAATTCATTAGAAAAACTATCCTACTCATGATCTTCAGTTAGCAGCTATAATTATTGCTTTAATGATATGGAGACATTATCTCTATGGTGAAAATTTTGAGATATATACCGATCACAAGAGATTGAAATATATTTTCTCATATAATGAACTCTCATGAGGAAAATGTGATGGCTTGAACTACACAAGGATTATAATTGAACTGTACACTACCACCTAGGGATGACAAATAAGGTGGCATATTCTTTAAGGATAAAGTATCACGGTGTTTTGAACAAGATGTGAATTGAAAGGGATCCTATTTTCATGGATCTAGTAAATATGGATATGTGAATAACCATGGAAGGTGAAACATCAATTCTTTTTCAAATGGTTTACAAACCAACTTTAATATAAAGGATAAAAGGTTCTCAGATTGATGATGAGGTGTTTCAAAATAAAATTAATGCTATGAATAATGAGAGATTGAGTGCCTTCATATATGAAAATAGGATTTTGAAATTTCGGAAGAGACTTTGTGTTTTTGATTTACCTAATCTAAAAAGGAAATTATTGGATGATACTCATAGCCCCAATTTCTCTATTCACCCCGGTAGTACTAAGATATATTGAGATTTGAAGGAATATTTTTTTGTGAGAATATATGAAGAGGGAGATTGCTAATTTTGTGTCAATAGGTTTGGTTTATCAACAAGTGAAAGCTGAAAGGCAATATCCTGGAGGATTCATTTAACCACTTCTCATAACTGAGTGGAAGTGGGATAATATTACAATGTACTTTGTCATGGGACAAAAAAAACTCCTAGAAGTAATAATGCAATATGGGTTATTGTTGATCATCTTACTAAGTTAACACATTTTATTGCTATATGATTAGATTTACCACTTGAACGTCTATAAAAACTATATATTAATGATGTTGTAAGACTCCATGGTGTACCGATATCTATTATTTCTGATCTTGGTCCCCATTTTACATCAAGATTCTGGAAAAGTATTTAGAAGGCCCTGGATACTGAACATCGTTTGAGCACTGCCTACCACCCTCAAACCAATGGACAATCAGAACAGACTATTCAATCCTTAGAAGACATGTTGAGATCTTGCTCACTTGACTTTCTAGGTATGTGGGATCAATATTTACTTATGGTAGAATTTTATTATAATAATAACATCCATTCAAGTATTCATATGGCACCATATGAAGCTTTATATGGCAATAGATGTCGCACAACAACTTCTTGGGATGATATTTTTGAAAAAAAAACTCATAGTCCCAGAACTTGTTGAGGAAAAATTGGAAACGATGAAGGTTATCCAAACCCGGATCAAAGCAGCCCAAATTAGGCAAATGAGCTATGCTGATAACCTAAAGAAGGATTTGGAATTTCAAGTGGGAGACCACGTTTTCATGAAGGTATCTCCATGGAAGAGTGTTATACGTTTCTGTAAGAAAGGAAAAATGAGACCCAGGTACATCGGACATTTCCAAATTCTAAAACAAATTAGGGTTGTAGCTTACCATTTGTCAATGCCTCCAGGTCTCTCTAAAGTAAATGATGTATACCATGTATCACTATTGATAAAATATATGCATGACCCAATGCATGTACTAACCTATGAGGAATTATAACTGGAACCCGATCTATCTTATTGCGAAGAGTTATTCAAGATTCATGATATAAGAGAACAAGTGTTGAGAAACTGGACGACTAGTATGCTAAAAGTTCTATGGAGAAATTATAAGATGAAAAAGGTAACTTGTGAACTCGAGGAACTTATGATGAAGAACCACCCGAATTTTTTATGTAGTAATATTCTAGAAATATTGATGAGGAAATTTTTTTTAAGTAGGGGAGAATGTAACACCCTAGGATTCCACTGTACGTTTCCCTTTGAATAATGCAATAGCTTGCAATGTACGCAACATCGAGATTCTAATACACCACAACCAATCAAACTAGCCCTTATGAATATTAATACCCAATTTTGATGTTTTATAAATTTTATTTTTCAAAATGGAATTCATTTTTGAATTCAGAATATTGAAATTACCTTAGGGTGAATTTTTGGTGTTTTTCTGAAAGCTTTCAATTTTTTTATGAATAGTGAAAAACACTGTGTTATTGGTTAAATCTAAATTTTTTATTTAAATAGTTAGTTAGTTTATTTAAATTTATTTTAGCTCAAAATTGATACATAATACCTATATATGTTCAATTTAATTCATTGGAGGCATTTTATTATATGTTTAGATATATAAAAATTTTATTGAACTTTTTACCATCTTTTACCCACCTCATATGAGCATTTGCAAATTTTTATAAAACATAACATTACTGCTTCTGTGATTTAAATTTAAAAAATACGAGAGACATGGTAGACATAAGTAATTAATATGTTGTTGAATATGATGAAAATAATTGTAACGCCCCGACCCTAGTTACCCAGAGTCGGTGCATTATTATATAACATTGGCATGATCACAAGAAAGATCAAGTCTCGAAAGACCGATTAGTTTAGTATCCTTGGAAACACTAGATACAATCATAAAGTTTTAAATTACATCATAAAAAAAATCTTGTCTAAATATCCCCTCATACTATCCATGCAGGTCATTCATAAATTATTTCTTCATAATCCGGGAAAAAAACATAGAAAGGGGTGAGCTCAGATGCTCAGTAAGGATAACATTATAACAGAAGCTTTCATAGATAAGCATAAACACTTAAGGCAGTTTATAACTAAAACCAAAGCCTTTTTTAACATGAACTTTAGCATAAAATGGAAAAGATAAAATAAAATAATGCCATTTACTTACTCACATGTATATTATACTAGTCGAATGATCACATTAAATATCAATAACCACTTTCATAATCATGGAATGCATAATTCCAGACTATCATAACCACATAGCCAAGGCCTCGTGCCAAGACTACAAATAAGATTTTTCCAAGGCCTTGTGCCAAGACACAAGTTTGTCTCATGAAACCTACTGATGCATCAAGGAGCTTTAGAGGGATCCACCCGTCACTTATTAAGTCCAATTCATTCCTCATATGAACAGGTTTAAACATAACATAAACATTCGTATTAAAACTAGCATACGAAGTGTCAATACTTTATCCACAAACCGTGAATGGTATAAAAATAGCACATCCACAGTCAAACATAACACATTCGATTCAATATGGAAGATTTTATTATATCACATAATCCTCAATCAAGAATAATGAAGGATGTTGACATAGATGAAAATAATCATCAAAACTATTTGAGAGAAATACACCCCTTTTTCTTGAAATCATTTAAAAGTCACACAACTTGTCAAGAAGCCGTTTAAAAATTGATTTTTGAATCAAAGTGTCCTATACCACTTTGAAACATTCAAAAGTAGTTTTAATTTTAAAATTTTAATGTCCATATAAATAAATCCTTAAAACCATTTTTTGAAACATGGACATTAATGAGAAAGATTTAGATGAATGGGTCTTTAAAACATTTAAAAATGCTATTTTAGTTAGAGTTTCTAACCAAAAGAGAGACACTTGAATAAAAATAATTGAGGTAATATAAACTTTGTAATATCAAGAGAATAAAGGGATTCATGTATACTATGTCAAAGTACATTATATACACCACATAAAAGTGATTTGGTGTATAACAACAAAGAAGAATCAATGGAATGTAAATTGAGATGAAATCTCCCATAAAGGCCGTATCATTAGGTTAAGGATAAATCAATGACATAATTATGTGTGACAAATATAAATACACTAAATATTATTGGATATTCGGTGTAAAAAAATCAAGGGACATTCACACATATTCTAGTAAAAACAACACCAATAAATTGGATGTTTATCTCAACAAATCGAGATTGAGTAAAAATTACTCTTATCAAGTTCATACCGATGACTTAAGAATTTATCAATGGAGTGATTATGTGTATAAAAAGTATATCCACATAAAGTGGAGTGGAAATTATGACATAATCAAATGAATAGTTATTCCACACATAATCTTGGTGTAAAATAATCAATGAAGTATGCGTAAAGCCGAATGAGTGGAAATTGAAATTTCAAATTTCTTTATTGATTTGGTAACATACAAAACATACAACCATTAAAGAAGGACCATACAATGATGATTTAAATATACATGAATTAAATTATATTATACAATTAATACAAACATGGGCCGTACACACTCCACGGGTAATAAATAAGCGGTCAACAATGGAATTCTCACGGAATTAAAAGTGAGATAAGAAACCCCTTACCTTGTACTTTTCATAGGTTGGGGGTAGGATAACCTCCTGTATAATGTTGGAATAATTTTTTTTAAATTATACATGAATCATATACATTAATATGATATCATATATGATCTTTTAACATTACTTTGTTAATAATATCTTAGAATTATCGTCATTTCGGGTGTTAACTTACTCGTTTTCCTTTATATGTTTTGTTATGTAATCCATGTTTGTCATGAATAGGTTGTATCTTATTCATATACAGAATGATATAAAGTTCATAAACATTATTTTTAAATCATCAAATGATAGTTATACTTGAATGGATATGATGGAGAATGAATCTCATCACGTTCATGAAGACGGTAGTCTGTACGTACGCACGAGGGACAATATCATTCTTTTGATATTAAAATAATATATACATGGATGGTATATTATATATATATAGAATAGTTATCATGTTATATTTATTGTCTAAATTAATTATACATAATTATTATACCCATCCGAATAATAATATATTGAATAACAGTTACACCACGACGTGGAGACGGTAAGCCGTACGTACACACGTATGGTGACATGTTATTCAAAGGGTGGATAGAATACTGAATATGGTTGTACCATATTTATAATAACATCAAAGTATATATAGGATACTAGATTTATTATTTTAGAATGGTAATAACAAAGAAAGAATAAGTGGAAGAAGAATGGAACGTGAAAAGAGGTGGTGAAAACATTACCTCTTCTCCGGGTTCTTCCTTTTGATTTGATCAAAAGGGCCCCTTTGGTTGGATTAATGATAAAACTAAGGCCTCTAGATTGTATCTATGGAAGTTGAGAGTGTATTTGCGCAGGGATTGGCCGAACCAAAATGCTTTGAAGGTGTGAAAAAATGAGAAGAAGGAGTGCCCTTTTATAAGAGGGGTGATGGGCACCTTTGGAGTAGCTAGAAATATTAATTTATAATAAACTCATATTCTGTTTCTAATGGCTCAAAAGATAATTATTAAAAGGTTAAAGTGGGGTAGGTCGGAAAAAATTCAACCCATAGAATTTAGACAGGTTTTGGTTACTATATTAACCTTATAGTTTACTTTTAACACTTAGTTAATTAGTTTCACTTTTACAATGTCTCTTTGTATTTTTATATTATATGGTTAATAGACTTACCATATACATCCAAGAGACCCCCAAGTGGTCCATTAATTATACAACTATCATGATATAAGTCTCTTGGACGATCCATAGATTTTTAGGAATTTAATAACAATTAATAATATAATATTTGTTTTAAAAATACTTTTATGTCAATTTTGACACTATTCAATAGTTAATTTTTGTGATACTCGTAACAGAATGATTACTTCTAAAAAAGTTAATTAAATCAATCCTAATATGTCATATTAAGCTATAAAATTATTGTAATTCAATAAAAGTCTCAAATTATATTTATTTGGGTATTTATAATATCCATTATTCTAATTTTTCACTATTATGGTAATTACTGCATCACCATTGTGTCATAAATAAATTAAATTATTTAGTGTCTAAAAATTATAAATAAAATATCATTATGTATTAAATATTTGTATATTTCTAATGAATATTTATAGTCTAAAATCCATCATATATAACCCTATGTAACAATTATTTTTCTAAAGTATATATGCTTGTGTCATTTTTGTATTCATTTTAACTTAATTAAAATAAAGTGTCCCTATCACTTACAAGTGGATCCATGGGGACCCAAAATCGACCAAAGATGCCCATGGTCGACCATGTATCAACCAATATAGTTAAGACACGTTTTAGTGTAATTTAGTATTATTATAATATTATTTGTTTAACCCTTGTTTACCGGATTTACCCTTTAACCATGGTAAATAAAATATTTACCGAAGTAATTATCCAAAATGAATAAAAATAAAAGTTACCTATTTACACATTTTGAACAACATGATTCCAAATATGGAATCCATTTTTCCAAATTCAAAACACAGAAGTGGAAGAAACTAATTTAAAATTAATTCTCGTTGTTAAAACAAAAAAACGTGCTTTTAAGAGATAATAACTATCAAAAGATTTGAACTTGTTTATGTATGGTTGAAATGTGAAATTATGTCCAATGACAAACAGTGAATTAAATTGTAAAAATATATTCTAAATATACTTTAAAACCACTAAAATTCATAATTTATCAATATTAATTATTTCGATTAAAAAAGTTGTCTTTAATTAAAATTTAGTAATTTTCACTATTCATCAAAATATGAAAGTTATCCGAAAAGTACCAAAATTTCACCCTAGGCTAATTTTGATATTAAGAATCCAAAAATGAAGTCCATTTTGAGAGATAGAATTTATTAAATTTCAAAAGTTAGGTATTACTATTCATAACGGCTAGTTTGATCGGTTGTGGTGTGTGTTAGAACTCGATGTTGCGTACAACACACGCTATCTCATTATTCAAAGAGAAGTGTACCATTGAATCATGGGGTGTTACATTATCCCCTCATTCAATAAATTTCGTCCTCGAAATTTTTAAAACCGGGCATTGGAATATAATGTAAAGTCCCACACCGAAAAAAGAGTCAATAAAACTATCACTTTAAAAGAAAGAAAGAGAAGAACAAAGGTCACATGAGATAACCCATACTAGGATTCCATGTAGGAAAACATGGATATGAATGATAATCTATGTGTCATGTTCTGATGGAGAGGGATAGAAATCATGATGAGAAGAAAGTTAACAATAAGAAAACCACAAACTTGTGTTGGGACAAACGGCCATTAGTCTCCTATTAGGAAATTAAACGGACATCATTTTTTTGTTTTAAGTTACATTAATTTATGATATTGACTAAGAATATAAAGATATATACTCAAATTTTAGGTAGAGTTTCATTCTTTACTAAATTTCCACTACTAACTCATTTCTCTTAAACGATGGTTATTCAAGAAGACTTGGTCACACTGGAAGAGCTAGAATAAACTTCTATAGAATCACATGATCCATGCAGGATGAACTATATATTTACATTGTCTTTAGAGATTAATCAAAACCAAAATGGTTAGTACAAGATCTATTGATCCCCCAAAAGGATATTCCTTGAGAGAAATAAACACTAATCATAATTTCCAAAATTAAACCAACAATACCCCAAAGTTAAATAAATACCATTCAATAATCAATTGTCCTTAAAATCCTTCAATATAATCAAAACTAATATTGAAAACCAAAACTTATTAAGAATTTATTCTTCCACGTTAAATTGTATCTCCAAATGTCATTAAATACTCTTAAAGTCACATACTTAATAGTAATTAACATAATCATTTCCATAAACAACACATATCACTATAAATCCATAAAAACATAGATAAAAATCCACCATTACTCTTCAAATGAAATCCCATACTATTCTCTTTTCCTTGGGCATATAGTGTTCACAACAAAGCGAACAACTTCCAAAATAACATCTATCACTCAATCACCAAATCATTTTCCTATACCAAGGGTATTCATTTAATAAAACATAAGAACCCAAATCAACATATTACTGATCTGTAAAATCATTTAACTAAAAATAATTAGTCACACTATCCAGGTACTTCACGTAGTCCAGTGGTAGGTGATAAATCCCAATCGCACTTTGGTTGTGGGTTCGATTCCCACAGCTTTGTCCGATGCGATGGGTTGTCACACGGTCTGTGTGTTTTCCTTTTTCAAAAACTATATTTTATAATATTACCAAAATGAAATAAATTCCTCAAAATAACAATAACATAATTTAACCACAAATCTTATCTCATACCTTGCATTTTCATCCCAAATTATGTTAACTTATAATTTCCTCAAATCCAACGATCATATAAAACCAAATGATTATTTATAACTATATCCACAAGAGAAGAGATAATTCTTCCTCAAATATCATTATCACATGAAAAAATGCGGGGTTACAAATAAAACAGAATGTTATTCCATAGTAAACCCATTAACAAAGATCACTAATACTTTTTAAACATTTCTCCAATCATTGTTTTCCACATAGCTTCTTCTTTGACCAAGAAAATATCCTATAGAATAGGTCATTCACTCGGGTAATGGCCAGGTCCCCTACATTTACAGCAAAAGACTGTAAATGGACTCTTGGGACCATTTTTATCTTCTTCTATAGTACTCTTCATTTTTCTTCAGAAATTCTTCACTTTATGTCCTTCCTTCCCACATGTGAAGCATTTCGTTGCCCCATTGCGACACTTTCCTGGTTGTCTCCTTACACATTTCCCGCTTGATGGAAATTGAGGATTCCTTTCTCCATGCTCTCTACTGTTGTAGCTCTTATCATTCATCACTTTTCTCTTCTTTTTTGAGTCCAGGAATTGGTTAATATAAATATTGTTGATCATATTTTTTGGAAAATTGATTTGGCATAAAGATGATATCTTTTATGCCTATCAACATTCCATTTTGTTGCTCATTTCCACCACCGTTCCCACCTTGTACATCATTCTCAAAGTCACTATGACTTCCTTGGAATCCAGCCATTGACTAAAACCAGAAATCATTATGTGAGTAATGGTAGTCATAAATTCATTTAGAGATTAACATGTCACCATATTCTCAATATGAAACACATTAGGATTAACCAAGGTCATTTACTCTCATCTTATATATATTATACTTCAAATCGGGTTGTAAAGAAAATGTAAATTATCCTAAGCATATCCCCCTGGAGTGTCGTAACCAAGAGTGCAGCAAGGCCCGTTGTCGTGCACCAGTTCCCGATCGAGTCTAGCTCAAAGCAGTGTTTTCGGGTTTTACCCCTAGGTACATTTGGGCCAAAGTCGCCTCTACCTGCTCGTATCCAGAAAGGGATGTATTGCTCGAAAAACTCACAAAATCTCTACAATACCAAAATTCTAGAAAGTTCTTAAATACTAATCCTCAAAGTTCATCTTAGGTCTACGTGCTCTAATAAGAGTTTATCTAAATCTAGCTTCCAAGGTTTATACTCAACATCCTTTGATACCTACTGTAACGCCCCGACCCTAGTTACCCAGAGTCATTTAATTATTACATAACATTGGCATGATCACAAGAAAGATCAAGTCTCAAAAGACCGATTAGTTTAGTAGCCTGGGAAACACTAGATACAATCATAAAGTTTTACATTACATCATAAAGAAAATTGTCTTCATATCCCCTCATACTATCCCTGAAGGTCATTCATAAATTATATCTTCATAGTCCTAGAAAAAAACGTTGAAAGGGGTGAGCTCAGATGCTTAGTAAGGATAAAATTATAGTAGAAGCTTTCATAGATAAGCATAAACACTTAAGGCAGTTTATAACTAAAACCAAAGCCTTTTTAAACATGAACTTCAAAATAAAATGGCAAAGATAAAATAAAATAATTCCATTTACTTACTCACATGGATATTATACTAGTCGAATGATCACATGCAACATCAATAACCAGTTTCATAATGATGGAATGCATAATGCCAGACTATCATAACCACATAGCCAAAGCCTCGTGCCATGACTACAAATAAGATTTTGCCAAGGCCTTGTGCCAAGACACTAGTTTGTGTCATGAGACCTACCGATGCATCGAGAAGCTATAGCAGGCTCCACCCATCACTTATTAAGTCCAATTCATTCCTCATATGAATAGGTTTAAATAAAACATAAACATTCGTATTAAAACTAGCATACGAAATGTCAATACTTTAACCACAAACCATTAATGGTATAAAAATAGCACATCCACAGTCAAACATAACTCATTCGATACAATATGAAATATTGTATTGTATCACATAATCCTCAATCAAGAATAATGAAGTATGTTTACATAGATGAAAATAATCATGAAAACTATTTGAGAGAAATACCCCCCTTTTTCTTGAAATCATTTTAATGTCACCCTATTTGTCAAGAAGCCGTTTAAAAATTGATTTTTGAATCAAAGTGTCCCATAACACTTTGAAAATTCAAAAGGAGTTTTAATTTTAAAACATTAATGTCCATATAAATAAATCATTAAAACCATTTTTTAAAACATGGACATTAATGAGAAAGATTTAGAAGAATATGTCTTTAAAACATTTAAAAATGGTATTTTAGTTAGAGTTTCTAACCAAAAGAGAAACAATTGAATAAAAATAATTGAGGTAATATAAACTTTGTAATATAATGAGAATAAAGGGATTCATGATATACTAAGTCAAAGTACATTATATACACCACATAAATGTGATTTGGTGTATAACAACAAAGAAGTCTCAATGGAATGTATATTGAGATGAAATATCCCATAAAGGTTGTATCCTTAGGTTAAGGATAAATCAACGACATAATTATGTGTGAAAAATATAAATACACTAAATATGATTGGATATTCAGTGTAAAAAAATCAAGGGACATTCACACGTATTCTAGTAAAAACAACACCAATAAATTGGATGTTTATCTCAACAAATCGAGATTAAGTAAAAATTACTCTTATCAAGTTCATACCGATGACTTGAGAATTTATCAATGGAGTGATTATGTGTATAAAAAGTATATCAATGGAAAGGGTAGTGGAAATTATGACATAATCAAATGAATAGTGATTCCACACATAATCTTGATGTAAAATAATCAATGAAGTGTGTGTAAAGTCGAATGAGTGGAAATTGAAATTTCAAATTCCCTTATTGATTTGGTAACATACAAAACATACACCCATTAAAGAAGGATAATACAATGATGATGTAAATATACATTAATTAAAGTATATTACATAGTGAATACAAACATGGGCAGTACACACACCACAGGTAATAAATAGGTGGTGAACTATTGATTTCTCACGGAATTAAAAGTGAGATAAGAAACCACATACCTTGTAATTTTTCTTGGTTGGGGGTAGGTTAACATCCTGTATAATTTTGAAATAATTTTTATTAAGTTATTCATGAATCATATACATTAATATGATATCATATATGATCTTTTAACATTGCTTTGTTAATAATATCTTAGAATTATCGTCGTTTCGGGTGTTAACTTACTTGTTTTCCTTTATATGTTTTGTTACATAATCCATATTTTTCATGGATAGGTTGTATCTTATTCATATCTAGAATGATATAAAGTTCTTAAAAATTATTTTTAAATCATCAAATGATAGTTATACTTGAATGGATATGATGGAGAATGAATCTCATCACGTTCGTGGAGACGGTACTCCGTACGTAAGCACGAGCGACAATATCATTCTATTGATATTAAAATAATATATACTTGGATGGTATATTAATATATAAAGAATCATTATCATGTTATATTTATTTTTTACATGAATTATACATCATTATTATAACCATCCAAAAAAATAATATATTGAATAACAATTACACCATGACTTGGAGACGGTAAGCCGTACGTACGCACGTATGGTGACATGTTATTCAAAGGGTGGATAGAATAATGAATATGGTTGTACCATATTTATAATAACATCACAGTATATATAAGATAATGTATTTATTATTTAAGAATTGTAATAACAAATAATAAAGAAGTGTAAGAAGAAAGGAACTTGAAAAGGGGTGGTGAAAACATTACCTCTTCTTCGGGTTATTCCTTTTGATTTGATAAAAATGGCTCCTTTGGTTGGCTTTCTGATCAAACTAAGGCATCTAGGTTGTTGTGAGGAAAATATAGAGAGTATATGGGAAGGTTTTTGCCGAACTAAAAGGCTTTGAAGGTGTGAATAAATGAGAAGGAGGAGTTCCCTTTTATAAGAGGGGTGAGGGGCACCTTTTGAAAACCTAGAAATAATAATTTATAATAAATTCATATTCGGATTCTAATGGCTCCAAAGTTTATTATTCAATGGTTAAGGTGAGGATATGCCTAAAACCATCCAACCAATAGAATTTAGACAGGTTTTGGTTGCTATATTAACCTTATCCTTTAGTTTTAACTCTTAGTTAATTAGTTTCACTTTTACAATGTTTCTTTGTATTTTTATATTATATGGTTAATAGACTTACCATATACATACAAGAGACCCCCAAGTAGTCCATTAATGATAAATCTATCATGATATATGTCTCTTGGCCGAACCATAGATTTTTAGGAATTTAATATCAATTAATAATATAATATTTGTTTTAAAAACGCTTTTATGTCAATTTTGACACTATTCAATAGTTGATTTTTGTGAAACTCATAACAGAATGATTACTTCTAAAAAACTTATTTAAAGCAATATTAAAATGTATTATTAACCTATAAAATTAGTTTAATTCAATAAATGTCTCAAATTATATTTATTTGGGTATTTATAATATCAATTATTCTAATTTTTCCCTATTATGGTAATTACTGGATCACCATTGTGTCATAAATAAATTATATTATATAATGTCTAAAAATTATAAATAAAATATAATTATGTAGTAAAGCGTTTTATCTTTCTAATGAATCTTTATATTCTAAAATAAAACATATATAACCCTATCTAACAATTATTTTTCTAAAAGATATATGCTTGTGTAATTTTTGTATTCATTTTAACTTAATTAAAATAAAGTGTCCCTATCAGTTACAAGTGGATCCATGGGGTCCCAAAATCGACCCAAAGATTCCCATGGTCGGACATGTATCAAAAAATAGGGTTAAGACACGTTTTAGGGTAATTTTGTATTATTATAATATTGTTTTTTTAACCCTTGTTTACCGGATTTACCCTTTAACCATGGATAATAAAATATTTACCGAAGTAATTATCCAAAATGTCTAAAAATAAAAGATACCTATTTACACAATTTGAACATCCTGATTATAAATATGGAATCCATTTTTCCATATTCAAAAAACAGAAGTGGCAGAAATTAATTTAAAATTAATTCCCGTTGTTAAAACAAAAAAGCGTGTTTTTAAGAGATAATAACTATCAAAAGATTGGCACGTGTTTATGTTTGGTTTAAATGTGAAATTATGTCCAATGAGAATCATTGAATGAAACTGTAAAAATATATTCTAACTATACTTTGAAACCACTCAAATTCATAATTTATCAATATTAATTATTTCGATTAAAAAAGTTGTTTTTAATTAAAATTTAGTAATTTTCACTATTCATCAAAATATGAAAGTTATCCGAAAAGTACCAAAATTTCACCCTAGGCTAATTTCGATATTATGAATCCAAAAATTAAGTCCATTTTGAGAGATAGAGTTTATAAAATTTCAAAAATTAAGTATTACTATATATAACGGCTAGTTTGATCGGTTGTGGTGTGTGTTATAACTTGATGTTGCGTACAACACACACTATCGCATTATTCAAAGATAAGTGTACCATGGAATCTTGGGGTGTTACAATAATTTTTGATGAATAGTAAATCTTTCTTTTATTTTCCACGGTGAAAAGAAAATAGTGTAAATAAGGGTAAAAATGATATTATAATTACCCTAACACATGCCATTATTCTATTGGATAAGTGTAATTATACTTTAAATCACCTTATGAATAAAATATGACCACCATAGGTCAACTTGGATTAGATTAGGACATTTATTATTATTTTATTTAAAGAAGAGTTAAAAATGGTATATTCAATGTTTAATAACAAATCCATTTTTAATATAGGGTTATATAGAATATAAATACGACTATAAATTTTTATTAGAAATATAAAAATATTTCCTACGTAATTATATTTTATTTATAATTTTTAGACATTAAATAATTTAATTTATTTACGACACAATGATGATGCAGTAATTATATTATTAAGGAAATATTAAATTAATTGATATTATAAATATCCAAATAAATGTAAATTGATACTTCTGATGAATTTCACTAATTTTCTAGGTTATTATGAAATGTTATGGTTTTCTAAATAAATTTTATTCTAAGTGATAAATTTTTTATGGATTTCATAAAAATCAAATACTAAATGGTGTCAAAATTGGAATTATTGAGTTTTTAAAATAAATATTATATTATTAATTGATATAATATTCTTAAAAACATAAGGTTTGGCCAAAGGACTAAGATAACGTTATATATATTAGTAATGAACCCCATGGGGTTCTCTTGGAATGCAATAGTAAGTATATTAACCATATTATATAAAAATACAAACAGACATGGTAAATGACAAAATGTTTAACTAAGAGATAAATATAAACAATAAGGTTAATAATATGACCTAAACCTATCTAAAACCTATTGGTTGAGATTTTTTCGAACCATACACACCATAGACATTAAATAATTTATTTTTTAGCCATTAGAAACTGAAAGTTATTTAATTATAAAATAATATTTCAAGCTTTTCGTAAAGTGACCCTCACCTCTTTTATAAACGGGAACTTCACCTTCTCTTAATTTCTCACCTCACAAGCCTTTTGGATCGTCCTAACATTGCCAAAATATCCTCCCAACTTTCCTTCCTTAATCCTATAGGCCTTACTCAAGTCAGATTTCTAACCTAAGGAGCCCTTTTGATCAAATCAAAAGGAAAAACGCAAAAAAGAGGTATATATTTAATCACCTATTTCAAGATCTTTTCTTCTTCAATATCATATTTATTTTCTTTCCATTATAAGAAATAACTCCAGTATATTCTCTATGATGTGATGTTATTATAAAAATTTTACAACCATATTCATTATTCATTCCATCCTATAAATGACAAAGTCACCAAAAGTGTGTACATACGGATTATTGTCTCCACATCGTTGTGTAATTTGTTATTCAAAAACATAAACATTTCAATGGGTATAATAATGTGTATACATGATTTAAATAATAAATAAAACATGATAATTATTATGTACTTATGATATACCATCCATCTATATATTATTTTAATATCAAAATAATGCTATTGTTTCTCATGCATACGTACGGATTACAGTCTCCACGAACACGAGGAGATTCATTCCCAGTCGTATCCATTCAAGACTAATTTTCATTTGATGATTAAAAATAAATATTTAAATACATAATATAATTCTGAATATGAGTATGATAAATCCTATCCATAACAAACATTACTCATGTAACAAATTATATAATGGAAAACGAATTAGTTAACACCTGAAACAATGATAGTACTGAAATATCATTACCAAAGCAATAATAGAAGATAATATATAATATCATATTAATGTATAAGGTTATTTAATAATTTAATAACAATAACTACACTATTATACAGGAGGTTAACCTATCCTCGACCAAGCAAAAGTACACGGTAAGGGTTAATTTCACAATCTCTTTATTAACCAAGGTTGTTTTCACGTAAGTATCTAAATGGACATCTTCGTCATCCACATCCTTGTTTCTTTAAAATGTATTTCAAAATATTTTTACTATTTAATAGACAAGGGTTTAAATTCATTTATACCTTAATTTGACCTTATATGTTTTTGAACAAAATATTTCTGTCATTTTACAAACAATGTACTTTATGACATTTTTGATCAGATTAATGTAAGAATTTTTTTTAAAACTTAGATGGCGGGTGCAGATATTTGTCTCCATTATATTATGGTCAGAGATTACCTTAAAAAATTTGAATAATATTTTAAAAATAAATGTTTTCTTTTATTATTATATGACATTTAAATGATTTCAAAATAGAAATAGATATATCTCTAAAAAAAGTTTTGATTTCATCTATGTCAACATCCGTTGAAGGATTTTAAGCTAATTTGAAGTTGATTTTTTAGGATAAAAAAAATTTGATATTGTATTGATGTTTTTTGATATGTTTGACTTTGGATGTGTTAATTTTACACCATTCATGGTTTTTTGATATAGTAATTATAGTTCGTATGCTAGTTTTAATACTAATGTTATTGTTATGTTTAAACCTTTTCATATAAGAAATGCATTGGACTTAGTACGTGACGGGTGGAGTTTGATATAGCTCCTTGATTCATTAGTAGGTCTCATGAGACAAACTAGTGTCTATTGATATTGCATGTGATTATTCTACAAGTAGAATATCTATGGGAATAATTAAAAGGAATTATTTAATTTTATCATTTCCATATTATACTGAATTTTGTGTTTATTAGACATTTGTTTTATTCTTCTACATTCTCTTAAATGTTTATGAATATTTATGAAATTTTCCACTATATTGTTATCCTTACTGAGCATCTGAGGTCACCCCTTTATATATTTTATTTTTTCCAGGATGTGAAGAAGTATATTATGAATGACCTATAGAGATATTCGAAGGGATATGAGTGTGGCCTATGGAGTCTATGTTGTTGTAATTTTTCATTTTATAATGTAATGAAATCTTATGAATGTATATAGTATTTTCCCGGCTACTAAAATAATTGGTCTTTCGAGACATGATCATTTTTGATCATGCCAATGTTATGTAATAATGCTCTGACTCTGGTTAAATAGGGTTGGGACGTTACCTGTAGAGTGTAATGATTTTGAAAAACAATCACTAGAAGTTAAAGAAACACATGAATGTAGGGAATATAATCAGAGATTAGAATGTTGCAGTTCTACACAAACATGGGGTTTGACTATACAACTAAAAATATTTTATCATTGAGTTTGAGCCACATTTATATTTTGAGAAAATTATACATGAATAATCTTTTTCTATATGAATGAAGAGAATGATCGAATTAAGAGAAATTACACATCATATATATTCACCAAAATGAAGGATTAAATTTGAATTGGACCAACAGGGTATTTAAAAAAATGATAAATGGGATGTGTGAAAGAATAAATTCAAACTTATAAGAAAGGGTTATCAAGAGGATGATAGAGATTATTTTTAAGAGGCCTTTTAACATATTTTAAGACTAGAGGTTGTAAGAAAATTTCTAGAAATTCATACTCATGGATAAAAAATATATCAAATGGATTTAACAAATAGATTCTTAAACAAAGAGATATAATAAAAAGTCTACATATAGTTGACTAAAGAATTTATTATTTAAAATTATGGGAAAAGGTTTAAAATCTAAAGAACAATATCTATGGGCAAAAATAGGCCCCTAGATCCCAATAAATGAAGTTGAATGAATACTTGAGAGAGTTAAAATTCAGTTAATGAAATGCTAGCAATAAACTTTACCTAAATGAGGTGGAATAATGGACTCTTAACAATGATATTTATGTTGATGACATTATTTTCAAAGGTGAAAATAGAGTTATTGTAAATAAATTTCTATGGAAATGATGAATCAGGTTGATATGTCCCTACTATGTGAATTGAGATACATTATTGGATTACAATGGAAATAAAAATATGATTTTATCTTTATTTCACTTGAATGATATGTATGGTACAAAGTATTTATCCATAGAATAGAAAATTACAAACTTATATCAATACCCACACATGTTGGAATGGATATTAGTATGGATTTAAAAGGGTAAATTTTTAATAAAGATTAGTTTTGAATGATGATTTATAGCTTTCTTTAGCTTACTATATCCCGACCTAATATTGTCTATACAATGACCCTATGTTCAAGGTTTCAAAGTGATCTCAAGAACCAAAATTAATGTATTTGAAAAGGGTTCCCAAATATGTCAAATAAACCTTGAAATTTGGGATAATATTCAAATTACGAGAGCACATTATTCTTTCTAGATTTCTTGATGCTAACTGGATATTTGAATGTGATGATATAATGTATACTTAAGGTGTGATATTTATTTTAGCATGTGTTTTTTTAGAACTCTACAAAATAGAATTTTGTTTCATTAATAACCATGAATGATGAATTTGTGACTGCTACAATTTGTTTTACCTAGATGATCTGAGTGAAAAACTGATTGAATACTTGTGAATGAAGATTAATAAACCCCACCAAATATAAAGTGACATCCAATGTGTTATTATTTAATAAAAAATATAGTTCATCACTTTAGGTCTCATTATATTGACATCTAGTTTGGACTCAACCAATAGAATGATTTCAATGGGGATATAAGGGTGAAATTTATTCCTCATATGGATCGATGTATCGATATGTTTACTAAGGTAATCCCCACAGATAATGATTTTACATTAATGTTGAACAGAAATGTTTAACAATTATCTTTCACTTTAGGGTCATTAGAGACCCCTCACTGTTTTGGGATTCTCTTTTCAATGTGTTATAAGAAGTAATAAACTTTGTAACTTTTCTTTAGTGAATATACAACAACTATTACTTCAAAAAGAGGTATAAATTTAAATTGAGTCTTTCTATTAAGGGAGAGTATCCAAACAACTTTTCCATCAATTCATTTTCAATTAGGGATGAAATTATCTTAAAAAACATCTTCTGTGTTAATATTATTCTAATTGAGTTGATTTTAATTGATGTTTCCTTCAGATATAAGTTATTGATGTTCATAATAAATCCAATGTTGGATATTGAAAAATGTAACGGGCTTCCTAAAAAATTTCTTATTTCTATTTAACCATGAATTAAAATTACTAAAATAATCTAAGATTATATTTAATGTTTTTTGAATATTTTCCAGATGAGTTAAGAAGGATTGATATGTTTTTATTAATATGAATATTGTTCTAAAATTTCTGTTAGAGGTTGTAGTTAAAAATTTGTTGATATTTTTAAAATACATAAGATGTATATATGAAGAAGAGTCTGGAAATAATTAAATTAAAGGAATACATAAAATATATATTTCTGTTTCTGATACTTTCTTTGGGGCATGAATCCTTCCATTATTCAGAGGAGGATGCGCAGCTACTGCCCTGCATTCCCACTTTCCAAAGGCAAGCGGCATATGTAACTTGTTCATGGATGTTTTCTTATTTATCGAATTGAGATGATGGGATTTCCATTTCTCCTTACACGGATTCATCCTAAAAATTCATTACCTAGTCTGGTTCTCCCTCATAGACTTAAGAATTTGTTTGTGAAACTCTTCCAAGTGTCATGTCTTCATGGACTCCAGTTAATTATTCTGCATCTGTCAAGACATTCCAAGGGGCCAAGTCACGGTTGAAACCTTTGGTCGGGGGAGTTGTCATGTTGGACATCACTGGAATGTCTGGACGATGGAACACCGGTGCGTCTGGGTTTCTTCCCATTATGATAGGGCTTCTTGAGGGCGTTGAAGTCCATGGAATCCCACATCAAATGCGGGGAATTATATTCGATAGAAATCTGTCTGATAGTTTCCTCAGATTCCCTTGGTTAACACAGTATATGCTGTCATTTTAACATCTAGCGGAGATGGATCGGACTGATCAGAACACTAACAAGAGTGCATCAAATGGGTGTGACCCCCGAACGGATTGCTGACGCTGGGGATAACACATGGTATGTTACCCGATTCAAACTAGGAGTTGCAAGAAAATGGGTGGCATGATCCCACCAAGATGTGGCCGCCCTTGTAAGAATCAGTATGGATGATGGAGAGTTGAATTAAGTAGAGGGTAGATGAGAGGGAACCTTTGTGAAAGTGATGTTAGTTTTGGGATTGAGCCTCGAAGAGTCTTCCTGTATATCCCCATGGAAGATAATCAAACTCCACATAGTTTGGTGGGGTGATGGAATGCCTGAGGAGGCGACCCATTATGATGGGACCTGGAGGAAGTGGACCCTCTGAGTTGAGGCATGACCTCCGCAAAACACATAGGTCTGAGGGAATGATCAGGATAGGACATGAGTGATGAACATGAACTTTATGGTGGCTTCCTATGAATCCCCGAGGAAGGGGTTCAATGATCATATAATTCAGGATAGGGGTATAGAATCAAGTTGTGCACAAACGATATCAACCTGATAACATTCTTGGTCTTACACGTGGTTATCATCCTGGGTTGTCCTGATGTTAAAAGAGTGGACCAGAGATGAGGGTCCCAACTATGGGGGAGTACAACAGTTTGCCGTCAATTGCTGACTACAACGGCTTACTGCTAGTTAGGTGCAACGACATACCGCTGACTGAGGTTCCAATGGTATAACACTGGTTGGTGAACACAACAGCTAACCATCGATTGAGGAACACAATGGCTTACCGTTGGTTCGGATTGGACCTCAGTGAGTCTCCCTATGTACCTTGTCTAGGAGACAAGGATCAAATTCCATATAGTTTGAATGGGTACAATTTTACATCTTTTAGGACATAGTAGAACTGGTGTGAAGGGGTCAGAACATGTAGGTATTTGGATTCAACCTCATGGAGGTTTTCAACATACCTTTCCTTGGCAAGGATCAAATTCCACATAGTTTGGAAAGGTGGATAGAGTTTAACATCATGTGGAATGAAAACAGGGCGTACAAGTTAACATCTTGCAGAATGAGGATGGACCGATGTAGAGTGGTTGGGACCATTGGGTGTTAGGCTTGAACCTCGTGGAGGATTCTTACTTACCTCACCTTAGAAATGATCAATGTCCACATAGTTCAGTGGTGTTTGGTGAGCCAACATGATGGGGGTCAGGACAAATAGGTGTTGGGCTTGAACCACAGGGAGTCTTTTTACATACCTTCCCTTGGCAAGGATCAAAGTCCCCATAGTTTAGAACTGTTTGGGGATTAAACACTAGGGAATACCATAGAGGATGACATGGTTAATGATTTTTCTAATCTCACATGAGTAATGCTCGGTGTGAGAAACAAAAGGTAGAAAAGACATGACGATCACAGCACAAAAGGTGCATCTGTGGGAAGTGAAGTGGGGCTTACACGTGGTTAGTGGCCCAAATAGGAAACAAGGACTTATGTATGGTTATAAGACTAGATAGGTGGATATTGGGACTTACTCCAGGATGGAGTCTTGGGGGAGACAAATCCCAGAGGGAGAGTGATAGGATAATGAAGGTCCTTGTGCCCCTATCTCATCTGGTCTCTAGCACTTAATAATAAAGGAGGAGCAGGAATTCTACCTCCTAAAAGAATGGTCAGGGGATTACACTAAGATGGTTTCCCATCCCAGTAGACAGTCACTACTCCATCAAATAGGATCTCATTCCATATGGGGAAGATATCACTCGTGTGGAGTCGTGCAGGTGTATAGAATGTTCAAGATGGGCGCCCCACGTATGATGCACGTGGCGAGGACATAGTTTGACGTCATGTGCTGAGGATGATGTTGCATGGCAGTTTAACATCCTACAGGTCAGACGAAGCGTGTTCAATCCACACCCCTAGGACATACATAACTAATACCTATCCACCCTTATGAAGGGAAGTCATCAGCAATGTCGTGGATTGGGGGTATCATGGGGTGATCCATTGAGGGGGCCATATTATCATGGCTATGCGAAGAACCAATAGCCGTTAATGTACTAGGGGAGGAGAAGGAATTCTACCTCCGGCAATAAATGCCAGGGGATTACACCAACATGATTTTCCTTCCCCGTTAACATGTGTCGCTCCAGTAAAGAGGATCTCATTCCCTGTGAGGAAGATCTCACATTTATGGAGACGAGCGGGCGTAGATAATGTCTGAGATGGGGCACCCCACATATGATTCACTGGGTGAGGTCACAATTTAACATCATGTTCTGAGGAATATGGTGCTTGTAAGTTTAATTTCCTTCATCTTGGACGAGGTGGGTTCACTCTACACCCCTAGGACTTAGATAACTGGCCCACTTTGTCCCTTGGTAAAGGGAAGGCACCAGCAATGTCGTGGTTAGGGCGTGTCATTGGGTGATCCATTAAGGAGCCCATGTTAGCATGGCTATGCGAAGAAGAAATAGTTTTTATCATTCTAGATGAGGAGCAAGAATAATACCTCCTACAAGAGAGGCAAGGGGATTACACCAAGTTGGTTACGCTTCCCCGTGGACAGGTGTCACACCAGAAAAGAGGATATCATTCCATGTGAGGAAGATCTTACTCCCTTGGAGATGATCAAGCATAGTGAATGTCCAAGATGGGGTTCCCCATATATGATGCATAGGGAGAGGTCAGAGTTTAACATCATGTTCTGAGGACGACGGGGCTTGGTAGTTCATCTTCCAACATCACATATGAGGCGGGTTCACTCTGCACCCCTAAGACTTACATTATTGGGATGCATTAACCATTGGTAAAGGGAATGCACCATCAATTTCATGGTTAAGGGGTGTCGTTGTGTGATCCATTGAGGGTCTCACATTAGTGTGGATATGAGAAATAACAATAGTCATTATCATGCCTATGAGAAGAACCATAGGGCTAAGCAGTGCAATGTGGAGCACCACCCAAGGGACATTGAAATTACTTCGTACAAACCTGGAGGTTTGTATGGGAGAAAGGTGTTTGACGCAAATGTCTTGTGCATAAGAGGGGTTTGTACATGGATCTCTAAGGTACGGACAAAACATGGAGTGAAAAATGAGGTCCACGTGCACGATGGGATGTTTCGCACAAGATGGGGTGGTTGCGTGAAAACTGGAAGCATTCCCACAAAATCCTCCTAATAAAAAGGGATTTCACATGCGCAAGATGGATATTTTTTGTGAAAAGGTCTTAGGGTAAAAGGTAATGGACAAGGATCATGAAAATAAGGGTCCACCTGAAAGAGGATTCTTGGGGGACCTGTCACACAAGATCCAAAACATTGAGGTCCTAGTGTTTTTCACGCGGTCTCGGAAGATCTGTCTTTTACGAAGAAGAGTGTCGCTTCATCTTCTTTAACAATCCCAAAGGGTTGGTGGTTCATTTCAATTTTTTACTGAAACCCATAGAGGTGGCATGAAATAGGAGATGTGGGCAAGGGTGTGTTTGATGCTGCATTAGGGGCGAAAGAGTTAGCCATCCACTAGGTGACTTGCATGCGCACTCTCCCATTTCACTCATGCCTTAATTGATTTTTCGAGTGCACTGCCACGAAAGGGTCCATTTGACATCGCATTGGGTGCGAAAGGGGTTATGGGATAGAGGGATTTTTTTCATTCCTTCTCAGCCTCTTGAGCACCAGCGCCTTTGGCGGTGTCTGGTGGGTCACCACAGAATCCATCCTTCGACATCGCATTGGGAGCACAAGAGTTTTCATATCGGAGGAACTCTTGCTTGTATCCCGAAATTATTGCACGCAACTACCTATTAGGCATCAAAATCTTCTACTCACCTTCTAAATTCATTTTTTTTTCTTTATTATCCAAATCATGTCCCTATCCGAAATTTTGAATCAGCAAATTCCACCCCTCAGAATAAAAGGTGAAGGGGGACCCGAAGGGTGCATTCTGAGGGTCACACCGAAAAGTAGGGCAGCGCTCACATGGGGCACCCAAAAACAGCTTTCGGGCGCATAAACCTCTTTCTCACATGAGGAAAACAATTCCCGCACCTATAAATACATTTAGGGACCATACTAATTACCTAATTTTACTTTTTATGTATGAAATGCACTTTTCCCTCATGTGCAAAAATGTTCCCAATCCACGTGCATGTTTCTGCAGCCGACTTCATGTTTTGCACGCAGCTCTGTCTCTTTCATGAAACCCCATGTTTTCACCCAGACCATCATTCTTTTTCACCCCTATCTATTTTTCGTGCAAAATATTCAATATTTTGCACATATCCCTTAGGATTTCTAGAATGTTTTCCCAAAAATAGCCGCCCAACAAACTGACACTGAGAGGTAGGTTAATGCGGCTACGAGGAGGACTCAGATGATTGAAAACCACTACATTCTTCCTGCAAGGTGGGTCATGTCTAATAACCATTTGATTTTTTCCATCCTTATTCAACTAAAAAAATATTACATCTCGAGTGATAGCATGTCGATATAGAACTTTGGAATATTAGAGGAGGTGTTAATGCCTAGCTTCAAAACTAATATGCCATGGTCATGGGTCACCTGTGAGGATAGTCTCCCACAATTCATCATTACGAACAATGACCATTCTAATAGAGAAACATAGAACGTATCCATATACATCCTAAATCCATAGACCATGACCAACTTACAGAGAAACACGGTCCCTGAGGAATCCATGGCCCTTTATGCAAGCACCTTTTGAAGTAGTATTACCAATGAGACGAAGGGTTGGAAGGAGTCAGATTTCAGATCTAGAGGTAACATTACAAGAGAATGGGCATGGGCATACTAGGTACGTCAGAAATGTGAGGATTTCGGGCCAGATCTGTGATTTAACAGGCTCTTAGAATCTGTTTGGGCATCCTAATTTCACTTCTACTGGTAGTAGGATGTGGTACTAGAGTTGTTCAGTCATTGGTCTACTGACACCAACACCTTCCACCTATACCATGGGGAGGTAGGCATCCAACTATAGGATTTCCATTGCGTTGGGGGATCCATTTGGAGGGGTACCTGTATGAAGAGTTCTTACAAATAGAAAATGTCTTGGGGATAGGACGTGCACCCCCATCCTAACACAGAATTTGCTGGAGCTAGATAAGGAGAAGCTGAAAATAAAATATTTTCTGAGGGACATATCTTATTCAGGATGGTTTAGTCATTTTCTGACCTAGGAAAATGTTTCAAAGATGCCAAAATGAGGGAAGAAATGCCTGAACACATAGCAGAGTGGAAAAGTGGAATCATACTAGAGGTTCCTCAATGAAGGATAGTATTGATCATGAGGCTTCGACATAAATGAATGTAGAGACCTAAATTAATGATATTTCTAGTTTCTAGCTGAATTCTTTAGCGGGTAGCTATTGCCTGTGAGGAATAAATGGATGGGGGTTTTCCTAGGGACATTGGTAATGGTCGGGATCATGGTGGTGAAGAACAAGGTTAACCTTGGGTTTCCTGTATTACCTAGGCTATACTGCATTCTGGGTCACATCTAAAGGGTAAGTATTCCCAGAAGGATATATGGACCGTTCTAGATCCTTCACGGCTGGGTCATGGCCCACTACGAGGGATATGACTTTCTGGACACTATTCCCCTTCAATGTGATGGTATGCAGCCATCCCACATGAACGTTTCTAGAATTCACCCACTAATGCTTAGAGAATAAGGGATCAAGCTCAATATTGGAAGCCATTAACATTTCAAATTTCACCCAATATAAATTACAGTTGGTCATATGGTATATGAAAGGTGGTTTCCATTAGAATAGAGGGAGTATCTCCAAAGCATCGGGTGTAGTGTGTTGGTAGTGTGGACTGATGGAAAAATCAATTTCGAACTGTATGTGTCGACCAGGTTCACCAGGAAGTTCGGGTGCATGTAGTGAATCCCAATGAAAGTTTATACAGAGGTTTGGGAAGAGATACATACCTGCATTCTTCACCAACTATGTCTCGTGTACATGACTGTAGGCCTAGGTGATGTCATCACTCTCACCCCCTCCCCCACTGATGTTAGTGCCATCCTGTCAACAGAGTATGCCGAACACTAGAAAAAAATGTATCCTCAGGATATTTTGTGGAAACGCATCTGGGAAATCAAGGCGGCTAATGAAAATACAAAAAAACGATAGGTAAAAGAAGCCCCATGGGAGTGGAGAGAAAATAATGGTTTGGGTGGCTACCATGGCACAGGCAGGCACTTCATCGGCAAGATCATCACAAGATGGGAATGTGACTCCACCTTCCGAGGAGGGGTGGTCCCAAGGTCGACCTCCTGGACCAACTAGGGAACTTCGTTGAAAGAATCTCAGGAAACTCTTATAGACAACCTTCGATGTTATCCAATTGTATCTTTGGTCTTACTAGAGTATGTTGCGGCAATCTATGTCCACTGAAGATTTGTGGTGGAGGCTAGTGCGTATCGGGCTTGACCTTCCAGACATAGGACACATCTAGGCGGTGGATATGGTAAATTTTCATAACTAGAATTAATACCTGATAGAAATGGATATGTACACATGCCAATGAGGTTTATATGAAGATCCGAACCTCCTAGTGAAAGTGATTCTTGGCCAGTAACTTGTCCCAGAAAAGATTTCATCTGTAGATGAGGATATAAAGGAAGATGAAGAGGGAGGGGAAGGGGACAATGAAAAAGAAGAAGCATATGAAGATGATGATGATGATGATTATTATTATTATTATGATAATGATGATGATAATGATGATGATGATGATGATGATGATGATGATGAAAATGAGGAAGAGTTTTATGTCCACGGTGGTGAAGGACCTTTAGGAACAACTGCTATCCAGTGAAGCCCCCGTGAGAGTGGCAACTTTCCTGGATCTAACAGAGAAATGGCCAACCAGCTCATGGTGAGTTTAACCCTTGTTTCTACTGTCCTTTCCTATCTCACAATATTAACATATCAACAAAATATCATCCTATTTAGGAATATATGGATGATGGAATCCCAAAATCCTTCCATGCAGGGGGTGAAGACATGCCAATGGAGGCAGGAGGACCTCCTCATGAACCTGTCCTTGAAAACAAGAAAGGTGGGGAACCAGCTATGGTTGGAGTAGGTGGTGATGATCCAGATGAAAGGGCAGAAATGGTAGCTTCTAAGTTCCCTGTCGTTCTCACCACTATGGAAGAACTAGTGCCAGTTATTAAGCTTATAATGGTTGAGGGATCTCCAGTTGGGGCAGATACTACCCTGACACAAGCAATGGAAGATACCTCACTTGGCTCTTGTATGTCTTTATTCTTTATAACTATTAAATTTTATCAGGAAGCTCGGATGAGTAAGATATGTATTCCCATTATATTAATTGAAAGATTGGAGGGTTTACAAGTCATTGGATCGAAAATATCTGCAGGATCCCTGTGAGTGATTACACCAACTCCTACAGAACCAACAATTCAAGCTAACCCCGCCACAGTACCTGCAGAGCTGGAAGCTACAATCATAGGCTATAATGCTGTTGTGGATGATTTCCAGGATATCAACTGTGAATTTTTTGAAGAAGAAATAATTTCATAAGTTGACCCTGCCCCCAAACTCTTGGTTTCTTTTCAGAGTACATACCTACATTACTTAAGGAGATAGATGATTCTGACCCTGACACGGCTGTGGAGAGCCACATGATGTGGTGCAAGTCATGGAAGTGCATCAAACTTTTTATCAACCCATCACTAATAAAATTTCTATGCTCTATGGACTTACATCTCACCTGGTTACATTTTCTCTGCACAGGGGGTGGATACTTACCATCTTCACATAATGATCCATTGTTAAATGCATGATAAATATGGGAGAACAGCCAATGATCTGACATTTCTCGGATCCAAAAAGAGACAACGAATACTCAACAATCTCAATACCTGAGAAAGAAGTCTTATTCCACGATGATAGATCCAACAAAAGTATTGCATTCATCACAAGTCACTCTGACCTGATTAAATAGTTGATGGCCTAGCTGGCAGATTCTTGGCAATAGGTAGTACAAGCGGGTCGCCCAATAATTGAGTTCTAGGACGAAAAAGCATGATCAGAATCTAGGGCCCATGAGTTATGCTCTGTAGCTTCTAATGAAGAGAAGGATCTCAGGGAGAGGAAAGTAATCCAAGAGGTCACAAGCCAGAAGGTGGAAATACTAGAGCAGACCCTCAATGATGTTGATTCCTAAGGTCCTTGTTTTCACCGAACACATAAACATATCTCCATTTTTTATTAGGAACTGTATGCATGGATGTACTACTTTCTTCTTTTTTTAATGAATTCTGAATTCAATTGTGAAATAATTAGCAATCCATCCCTAAGACCATGTGAGTCATGAATTATGTGAGAAACAAGGGATGGTCACATCATTACATTTTTTGAATGTGGGAGTGACAACCAATATATGGGCCTTTGGGGTTTAAGTGACCCATCTGGGCTTCAGGGAAGAAAGGGGGAGGCATGAATGGAGAATGAAGTTCTCGGAACAATCAAATTATCATTTCCCCAATGTGCTTATGTGCACGAGCGGGTTAATGCTATGGGCGTTAGAATAAATCCAATAATAGTGGAATAGACAATGTTAATCATGATAACCATAATTTGGAACATTGTGGGGTGACATGACAATGATGGATAATTTTTTCACTCTGTTTGAAAAATAGTACCCCTATTGTGTTAGCCTAAAATGGGGATAACAAACGAGGGCTGACCGTTGACTATGTTCGAAACATGGGGCCTGACTCAAAATGTTATCCACTAGTCTTCAAGAATGTTGGCCAAAAATAGTTGGTGATCCATACACCGAACATCCATACTATTAGGGGGTTAATTTAGATGTTTAATATGATGAGGATCCAAATAAATTCCATGAAAAGTGTAGAGGGTAGAGTGATTAGTTGTACGAATGAAGTCCAACACTCTTGAAATTATTCCACAATGGTGAATGCTCATTAGGTTGGTGTGTCGGTCTGATTGGAGATCTAAATTTCTCCCAAATAGAACCTCCCAGATGAGGACCTATAATTACTTGTAGATGATAGACACATTGTTTAGCATTATGCAGTATGGACTGTGCACATAGTTTTCAGGCATGTTTTCTAGACCATTATTTAGACCAAGGGGGCAAAAGGGTTGATGGCCATGAGGGTGGGCCGAAGGCGAAATGCCTGGGCATCACTATGTATCTCATTCAGATGAGTATCATACTAAAAATAGTTCTAATCAAAGCATGGTCAGAGACCAGCATTGGTTAAGAAAACCCCCGCTAGAGAGGAAATCGGTGCATCCCATAATTTTTACAAGGCATCCTGAACTGGTTCATGGTAGAGCTATAGTTACAAGGTTACCCAGAATGGGAAAGTGCGGTGAGGTAAATATCCTGACGTAAATGAGACCCACAAAAGGCACTCATCACACCTCATGTTCCTGAAAGATTTCAGGCCAAGGGGCCAAACAAATGGGGAGGCAATATTTTATTATTCTTGGGGCTGGACCCGAATACTAAATTTTTAGGTGTTCCTACATATCAAATAAGGTTTGGAATAAATCCATATGTAGTTCTAAGAAATTGGTCTTTATACCTTGTACAAAGGACGTAGAGAGATATTAGTTTATAGTCTTAGATCTTGAACTAGAGATCATAGTTTAAGGTCATAGAGCTCGGACCAGAGATGGAAAGGGTTGAGGGATACATAAGGTGAGGTAATTATAAAACCTGATGAGAATGAGGACCTGGATTCCACATCACCATGTGTTCCTTGAAGAGGTCTTAGGTAGAGGGACCGAAAATGAAAGATAGGCTGGGACTGAGGAAAAAGTGTGTGGGATTTCTTATGTAACCCATGAGAATGGGAATCAGGCTACATGTAGACCTGGATATGTCATGGTAAGGTCCCATTTCTACGGATGATAAGGTCGTGCGAGTCTAGTCCACACACTAAAAGAAGTGGCATTTGATAGATCTTGTTTGTCAATTAGGATAGATGTGTGTGTTTTTTTTGTGAAGTGATAAATTGAGGATAGATGATACTGGTGTCTCGAAAGGAATCAAGCCATATATAGGCATTTAAAATGTTATAGTGGATAACCAATACCCAACATGATTTCCCCTCAAGGGAAGAAATCACTATGTAGTGTCATTTTTTTCGTGCATCCAGGATGATAAT
Source organism: Viscum album (assembly GCA_963277665.1). Lineage (NCBI taxonomy): Eukaryota > Viridiplantae > Streptophyta > Magnoliopsida > Santalales > Viscaceae > Viscum > Viscum album. Next base: position 36,126,843 of record OY728149.1, on the reverse strand, counting down.
GTCATAGTTTAGGGTCATGTGATAGGACCAACCAATGAATTTTTAGGTCGTGCAATAAAGACGCAATAATTTAATGTCGTGTGGGAACAAGATTCATAGTTTAACATCATATGGATTGGACACAATGGGGATGGACCTATGGATGAAGCGTCTAGGTGTTCCTACCTATCCCTCGGGGATGGGAAACAAGCCATACGTAGTTCTGAGAGTGCAATTTATCATCATGTGGGACATGAGGAAGGAGAGACTGGCTCATAGAAGGTGAGTACGTGGTGTGACTATTGAAAACCCTTTGTGAATGAAGACATAATACTATACACACCACACCACACAATCCTATAAGAGTCAGGGCCTAAAAGGATGAACAAAAGAGATAATTAGTGGAACTCGAAATGGACCTGAAGAAGAATGTTCGAGCATTCCTACATATCCCACGAGGATTGGGATCATGCTATATGTAGTTATTATAATGTCATGTCGTTTTAAGTCTTGTGGAAGGGATGTAGAAAGAGATATTAGTTTAATGTCTTAGATCTTGGAACATGGAGAAGCAAAAAACATCCAAGAGATTCCAAACCTCGATCTGATCCATAAGTCCACGTGAGTTAAAAATGGTGTTGGAAACAAGTTAGAATGAGGTATTTGCAACACATGAAATACACATAAAGGGGAAATCCGTGTGGAGCCCAGAATGAAGCCGTACTACAGATATTTCCTCTTAACATGAAAATGTGAACTGAGGGATACTACTAAGAGTGTTCAAAATCCACTTGGGTATGATGGGGTGGAAAATGAGGTGAATCATTCAACCGACATTTAGGGCATGATGGGGTTGGTGCGACGATGGAGGATAACTATTGACCGTGTTCAAAACCCAGTATCCATAATGTGTTACCTAAAATGGGAACAACAAATAAGTGTCAACTGCTGACCATATTTGCAATGTGGGACATGTATCAATTTGTCTTTCAAAATCCTCAAGGGAGTTAGCATGAAATGGTAGGAGATAACTTGGGCCAAGCATAGATTCCATTTGGGGGTCCTTGTAGATATGAAAGAGTGATGAAAGCCCCAAATGAAGGGGACACAAAGCCTGAAAAATTGTTTAGATCATGTCTTTGTAAAATATGACCCTCTAGTTCTTGAACCATAGTACTCCTGGGAATATTGATAAACCGCTAAAGAGTGATGAGGGGCCCAACTTAAGAGAAGCTGACTAGAAAAGATGATTGCAGGATAGGGAATAAAAGGGATCTTAGGAGAAATAGGTACGTCATGTGGTTGTTAGAAACCTGGTGTTAATAGGGAAATAATCCTATAACTCATTTCATAACCCTCTACTTGAATAACTCGTACCAGAGGGATAATAAGATGAGAAGGTTTATATTATACGGGGCTGGGTCCACAGAATTAACGTTGGAGTGGTCCTATATATCCCATGAGGATGGGAATCATTCCATATATAGTTCTAGAGTGTTGTTCAGTTTTACATCATGCTTTAAGGACACTGGTATAAGCAAGGCATCTCAACAAGGGATGTGTATGGCATGGCGAGTATCCCGACTTAAACGGGGACATAATCCCATACCATACCGTAATATCTTAATTGAGAACCTATGCCATGGGTTGAAAAGGTTGAGGTACCTAAATCTAGGCAGTCCTAGACATCTTTCAATTTATCATCTTGTGGTGAGTATGGTGATGGGTGAAGACCTAAAAGAAGGGGAACACATGGTGTGGTTATGATAAACATGTTGTGAAATGGGGACATAATCCCTCATTGCGCCATTAGTTTCTATAGGTATCTTGGCTAAGGGGCCAGATCAAAGGGGGTGATCTGGATGATTGGGGCTGGTCCTATGGAAACAAATATATGAACATTCCTATATATCCCATGGGTATGGGAATCAATCAATACGTAGTTATGAAAAGGCCATGCGTTTTAACATCATGCGGTGAGGAATATAGAGAATTGAAGAACAAGAGGGGCACATGTGGAGTTCATCATAAACCTAGAACCAATGGGGACAATGATGTTTATTATACACCAAGAAAGATCCTCCTAGGGAACAAAACCTAGGTGGTAATCATAGAGAAAAGTTGGTGCTGGGCTCCAAGATGAAGGGTCTGAGCATTCCTATGTATACCATGAGGATGGGAATCAAGACATACATAGTTCATGTAGGTGATGTGCAGTTTATTGTCTTGCAACAAATACGTTGGATAGTTTAAGGTCATATGGGACCATCTATAGTTTAACATCATGCAGGATGACATACAATTTATGGTCTTGTAGGACCGTAATGCTCAGGAAAATTATTGCTTGAGGAATTTAGCATTGGTGGGAGGAGTGATAAACTCACCATCCATGGTCACTAGAGAGTATTCACCATTGGGGTAAACCTTTTGAATTATGTATGGTCCTTCCAATTTAGGTTCCAATTTTGGTTGTTTTCATCTAGCTATCATTATTTTTATCAAGGCCAAAACCATGTCACCAGGAAAGAAAGAGTGGAGGTGAACTTTCTTATTTAAATCTCTAGCTATCTTGTTTTAATTCCTTTCCAGATTGTGCATGGTGCAAAGCCTATTCTCCTAAAGTGCTTCTAATTCAGCGAGAAAGATTTCAGTAAACTTATCTGGTGCATACTGATCATAGACATTTGTGTATTCTGTAGGAAACTGATTATCAATGGGTAGGGAGACCTCTGTTTCATACACGATGGAGTGTGGTGTCACATGTGTGGAATTATGATTCATCATCCGATAATCCCAGAGGGAATTGAGGAGCTCGTCCGGAAAAAACTTCTTGTTCTAACCAACCATTTTTTGTAGGATGTTAGAGAATGTTTTGTTGAATGCCACAATCTTTCCATTTTCATGAACGTGATAGCGGTAGGTATGGTTAGAATGGATATTGTACATGGCATAAAATTTTTTCAACTCAGCCGCCGGGAAGTTTGTGCCATTCTCAGAGAGGACAGTGTGAAGGACACTGAACTGTAGATGATATTGGAGCTCACAAAGTCAACAATAGAATGGGCCATGACATCCTTGAGTGGAACTGCTTCTTCCACCTTGGAAAATAAATCTGTATTGGTCAGGATGAACTAGCATGGGTGAATCATTGACGGTGGATATGATCCCACAACATCGGGTCCCCAGTCCACAAAGGGACAAGAGTACATGGTAGTGTGTAGATTCCCCAATGGCTGATGCACAATTTTGGTATTAATTTGGCAAACATGGAACCTCTTGGAAAACTTGATGTAGTCATGGATCATGGATGACCAAAAATACCCCAGTCTCCAGATCTGGTGAGATTGTTTTGGCCCGATCTGAGGAGCCCTACATGAACCGAATTGAAACTCCTGCATAACCTAAGAAATTTCAATTCCTTGAATGCAGTGGAGGAGAACCCCATAAAACTCAGACTTGTAGAAAATATGATCGAGACAAAGATCACTCTGGAGGGAAAACTGTAATGCGCAATTTTGGATTCACTCACCATTGGCCATATCTATCATAGGATTATCGTTCTAAAGATACTCAACCAAGGGTGTAATTTAATAGGGTTTTATTTCCTAAATGTTTCAGGGTGACCTAGCTGTCATGACGTTGAGGCATCAGCAGTAATGTGGATTTCCTATGGGATATCATTGTCGTCCATAGTGACGAGGGGCGATGACTCTCTTCAGTGCCATGTGGATAATCAAATCATTCATATTAGGAACTACAAGAGATGAAGATAGGTTGTCCAGGGCGTAAACTCTAATATTCTGGGATCGTTGGACATGAGTAAATTTTTGGCAAGATGGGAACTTGGCCATCAGTTGGAGGGTGTGTTCCAAAAATGGTATGAGTTCTAGCATTTTGATGACATAGTCACCGTTGATATTCTTGATGACTAGTTCTGAGTCCCCTTTCACATGCAAGTGAGGAACGTCAATCTCATGGTCCATCTTGAGGCCAGTGATGAGAGCCTCGTACTCCACCTCATTGTTGGTATAGCCCCCTGACAATAAGAATTAATATGACAAAACAGATTGTACTGAAGTGATGAAGATGATACCTAGGCCTACTCTATTGAGTTAGGGGTCATTGAGGCTTTTTCTAGTAGGGATTATGGAAGCACCCTCAAATTGAATTTTTCAACATGGGTTGGCTTGGTCAACTGAAAGTATGGACTCATCTAGAAAATCATAGTCCCAAGACTAGTTTACAGGATCTAGATGGGCGGAATGGAAATATGCCAATGTTTTCCCCTTGATATATTTTTGAGGGAAAAACCTGATGTCGAACTACTGGAGAATTGGCTCCCACAATGCTAGAAAACCTATCAATATCGGGGTGTTTAGGATGTACTTCAGTAGAACTATTCGGGCCACCAGTTGTACATTGTGGTGCTGCAAGTAATGTCATGATTTCTATGCTAAGAATACCAGCATAATGAAGGTTTTCTCAATAGGGGATTATCTAGACTCCATATTAAGGGGAATGCAGTTGAGATAATAGAGGTTGTTCTCCATCCCCTCATTGTTCTTCTGGGTGAGAAGGGTGCCGAGAGATCGCTCCAACATAGTCACATAAATTACCAAAGGCTTTCCAAAAATGGGTGGATCAAGACCGGAATCTGTAGTATATATTTCTTGATTTCTTCGAAAGTCATCTCACATTCTTCATCCCACTAATAAAAAGTTCTTTTCATCATGAGACGAGAAAAGGGATAACGCTTGTCTGCCAAATTCTCAATGAATTGGCATATGTAGTCCAAGGGGCCTTGGAAGCCTCAAATCTCTCAGATGTTGATCGGGGGGAGACATCTGGCTAATGGACTTGATCTTCTCCGAGTTGACCTCAATGCCCCTTTATCTGACAAAGAATTTGTGAAACTTTCTGGAGGTAACCCGTAAGGCACACTTTAATGGGTTCATCTTTAGGTGGAAATAAAGAAGGAATACAAACACATTATAAATGTATTTGAGGTGGTCCTGATGCTGGTGATATTTGAACACCATATAGTTCACGTAGCATTGCACCAACTTCCTGAGGAACAGTTTAAATATGCGATGCATATCCCGCTAATAGGTGGAAGCTACATTTTTTAAATTAAAGGGCATTACATGGTAATAGAAAGTATCTTATGGAGCTCTGATGGTCATAGACTCTTCATCCTCAAGATCCATTTGGATCTGGTTATACCTGGAGTACCCATCCATAAAGGGGAGGTAATAGAACCTAGCTGTAGCATCGATTCAAAATTCTGTCATAGGAAGGGGAAAATCATCCTTCAGACAATGACGATTGAGATCTCAGAATTCAATGGAGAATTTGATATGCCTGTTCTTATTCCATACTGGAAAAATGATGGCTATCCATTTGGGGTATTGTACCACCTTAACTTAATTTTCTATTATGAGATTATCAAAATTGGCCTTGACCAAGTCATTGTGAGGAGGGTGCATCTTTCTAGGAGGCTGGATAAACCAACGGTGATTTGCTGGGACACCATGGAATTGGATGGATACCTGAGGATCTATCCTTGGAATCTCATTGTAACTCTAGAAGAATACATAACGGTGCTTCTTGAAGAATTACACATACATTTGTTGCTCCTAAAGAGACATAGAGGCATTGATCAATATGGGATTTGGATCTGTATCACCACCTAGATTCACCTACACCAGTTCATCAACCGTGGTAAAGACACCCTCTTCGATGGAAGGAGGAGCATACTCTAAGTCCTTTTCTTAAATTATGGATGAGGGGTCCTCGGTGGGAGGACTCTCTACTGAGTCGACAGATCCTCATTGGAGACTAGTACCATCTTGACCGGTGGTAGACACTGCATCGAGTGACTCTTGTGCTGCCGAAACAATGGAAATGAAAGATGTTGATCCAATAAAATCTTATCTTTAGCCCAAGGGGCCACATTTTATGATATCGATTAAATAGTGGTGTTTCTAATTGAGATGGTTTATCCCAACCTAGAGAAACAATCAACTATTCCATATTTTTGTTGATAAGGGGCAGACATCCGGATACCTTATGGGAGTAGGGGCTCCATGATCACTGGGGCCTGATTCGTATAATAATACGAGGTGATCTTCTGGTGTTTCATATAATTGGGAATATTCTTCCACCTCATTCCATAAACAAAGAAGAATTTTCCAATATCTAGGGTCATAGCATCTAATAAATTGGTTGGAAAGATTTAGGCATTATCCCGATCTATCCATCAGTCGGTTACAACAGTCGCATGTTCAACCTTGTTAGCCTGAATATGCTTTTCATTTCTCATGTAATAGTCCTCATCCTAGTAGCATGAGTCTTAAGAGGAAAAGGGAGATGATTCACCTTAGATTATACCCACTCGACCATTAAGGGAGTACTTAAGGCACTAGGGATACGATGAATGAACCACCACATGCAGGTGGATCCATGACCTGCCCATCAACGCATTATAGGCTGTGTCCTGAGAGACAACCATGAACTATGTGCTAGCTACTAGGCCACCAAACTGGGTATTTAGGTGGATCTTTCCAACCTGTGTCTATTCCGTCCTATCATAACATTGAATTTTTAGGTCATAGGGACTCAGATCATCCTCAGAGAAACCCAATTTTCACAGTGTCTGTGTCAGGATTAGGTTGATCTTGGAGCCTATGTCGACGAGACATCGACCAACCTCCAAACCATTAAAATGGACCGTGATGTTTATTTGGTGGATGTTACCCTTTATGGGAGAGAAATAATTTTTTCTAGAGAACGATATGATGTCTTGGCATTCAGTATGCTCAACTGCCTCATTAAGGAAGGATTCTGCAGTTGCTACCTCCGTCTCAAACTAGAAAGGGCTTCTTAAAGCTTCAGTGAGGCATTAACACATATCCATTGACAGGAGAAGATCTTCAAGGATATATATAATTTTTGGAATGCTATAAAGATGCTTGATTAAATCATACCTGTATTCCAGTTGTGAGCTTCTGCTTATAGGAGGTCGCTCTGTGACAGGAGGTATGGTGGGCCCTACCGGCTGGACCGGCAGCTGACAAGTGCTGGGAATGTCCTGTTACTCATTGGTTGAATCACATGGAGTGACTACTAGAGCAGGAATAGATAACTAGGACCAGTCCATAGGAGAGTTTGGATGATCATGGTGTAGTTGGGGAAGCTCCAACTGGTCAAGCTACACAAACGGTGATGAAGGGGAATATGAAGACACTATATGAGAAGAATACAAATGATGAGCTCTGCACTGGTCATAATATCTCGTTTATGTTTCATAAAAATTTGTGCTATAAGTGATGACACATGCACTCTGATGACCCATATATCAACGGCTCTGTCTACACTGGCGACGACTGGGGATGTTGGGAGGATCTGCCTGATGCTCCTTACTATATGAAATCATGTAGGGGTTTACTAGCTCTATGGTGTTAACCGAAGCATACCCTTGGCTATCAATTGAAGAATCATATATTACTGGAAGGAGTCTAGGATAATTTCCATCTCTATGGTAATATAGTCTCTAAGAGTATGGGATGACGATGACATTGGTTAGGGACTTTGTTTTCCCCTCTGCCATCAATGCTTTCTCTTCCAGGAAGAGGACTGCTTATTAGTTGACACAGAGGTACTGGCTATAGGTGATGTGGAATCTTTTGAAGGCTCTGGTCAATTTAGGCATGCATGGATAATACCTTGGGAAAGGTTCACTAGCTGACAAGCCATCCAATCATCGATCTTCTGGGACTTGCAGTTAGAAACCAAATTACACTTTCCTTCGTCGTCACTGCCGTTATCAAGCTTCGCAAATACACATGCCACATGTGCTGAAGCTAGACCTAACCTGACAATGTTGTTATCAACATGGTCTTGAATCCATTAATTAAATAGATATCCTTTTTAAGGGTGTTTTAGAGGATCTTGTGATAGGGAACGTGGTGGGGGAAATCAGTTAGATTTTCCTCTTCTGGTCTCCTACATTCAAGAAAATGTACAATCGTGTGTTCCAAGGCACTTTGAAAGTAACTGGGGACATGAGCTTAGTTGAATGAGTAGGTCCATATTCTCTTGTTTGGAAAGGGTTCCCTAGGATCCTGAACGTAATGAGAGGGTGGAGGATCCTATTGAAGATGTGGGACCTAGTTATCTCGCCTGGGTGGTGGCAGCGTGTTACGTGGGGCGCCTGCCGACTCTGGGTTGGGTGTTGCTGGGCCAGAGGTTGCACCTATGGTAGAGGGACTATATAAGGCTATAGAGGAGACTCCACATGTAATAACATGAGTTTCCTGGTTCCTTTATTTGGGCCACTATGGTGGGACCAGCCTTGGTGACCGTCCTCGCGGGAATTGCAGGAGGCAACAGACATGCCTTCTTAGCCTGCTGTAAGGCTTACTCTACATGCTGGGCCTTATCATAGAATTCTTGTAATCCCATAGGGTAATTCTGGGTAATGAGAGAGGGGACTAGTTCGGTGTTGACAATTCCCTAGCATATTTTCATCAGTTATTCCTTAGTCAATGGCATGTCCAAGGTGTAGGTGAGTCATTTCCACCATGCGAAAAAGTCTGTGACGCGCTTATCAGGCCTCTTCTTACAGTTGAATAGGTCTGCAATACTCATCTTTTGAGTGGTGGAATTGAAATGGTCAATCCAATGATGATCTTCCTAGCCAGCTGCTGACCCAATGGGTAGCTAGTTATACCAGACAAAGGCAGGTCCTTCTAATGTTTGTATGAATTATCAGAGTTTGGCAACCTCCTATGACATCAGAGTTCCCAGCATGGGTCCGCACCATGAAATGAAGTGGTCGAAATGCTTCATTGGATCACTCGTCCCATTTAATGCGGATAATTTTGGATTTCCAAAACCTAGGGGTGTTGGCATATCATCCACCCATGTTGGGTATGGCTTTCCATCAGGTAGTATTTCCACTTGTCGAGTCTCCAACACCTTGAGGCGGGTAATGAGCACCTCCATGGGTTCATCTGGGTGGGGGTCTCTATCTTGATGGGGATCCTTGACCACCAGTGTGTTGGAGGGTTCTTTAATGTGACAAGAAGTCTTAGTGGCTCGTGTAATGACTAGTGGGGTGATCTACAGAGAAGCCGGGGGAACCTGAGCTGGATCCTGGGCATTATCCCACTGCTCTGGTGGATTGGGCAACACATACCATGCCCTATTACTGTAATATCCATCCTCAAACCTGTCAGCATGGGTGGGATGGTTAGTGTCACCTAGAAGAAATTTTCTAGGGGAAGTGATAACACCCCCAGCTTCTATAGAGTTTTTTTACATTTTTTCAAAAAAATATTTTTTAAAATACCACCAGGGTAAACTAAATATATTTTTACCTCCCAAAGGTGGCACATGGTGTACCGCCTTTGGGGGTTTTTTTGCCCAGGGCAAGGCAGCACATGGTGTGTCGCTATTTCCCGAAAATTAACCACAAAGGTGGCACACCAGTTGCCACCTTTGCATAATTTTTTTTAAAATTTTTTATTTTTATTTTTAATTTTTGTTTTGTTTTATATATATATATATAACAAAGCTTTTCAGCAGAATTTTTCTGCTATTTAATATCTAGCAGTTCATCTATTACATCAGTCTGGATTCTGACTGATACCCTCCCCATGAATCCCTTTTATAAGGGGGTTTTCCCTGAAAACCAAACTGCATTTCCGATGTGGGATTCTGGTTCTCCTTTTCCTGCACAGTACATTCTGCGTTTCCGATTTGTGATTCTGTTTCAAGTATGCGATTTTGAAAGACTATAAAACATAAACTATAAGACCAATATAAATGAAACGTTAAACACTGATTAAACATATAATCAATAGTAGAAAACAAAAATAATTTCATAAACAATGTTGATACAAATTAATTTATAAACTTTCAAAACCACCTACTTGAAACTTAAACATATTTCAAGTACGTGACTTTGAGAGCCTATAAAATATAAACTATAATACCAATATAAATTAAACATTAAAAACTGATTAAAATTATAAGAAATAGTTAAAAAAAATTAATTTCATAAAAAATGTTGATAAAAAATATTTTACAAGCTTTCAAAACCACCTACATGAAACATAAACATATTTGAAGTACGTGAATTTAAAATCCAATAAAATATAAATTATAAGACCAATATAAATGAAACATTAAACATTTATTGAACATATAAGAAATAGTTGAAAACAACAAAAAAAATTAATAAATATCCATGAAAAATAATTTATAAGCTTTCAAAACCTCCTACATGAAATTGAAAAATGTTTCAAGTACATGCCTTTGAAAAACTATAAAATATAAATTATAAGACCAATATAAATAAAACATTAAAAAATGATTAAACATATAAGAAATAGTTGAAAATAAAAATAAATTTCTAAAAAATGTCGATGAAAGATAATTTATAAGCTTTCAAAATAGTCTACTTGAAACTTAAACTATTTCAAGTACACGAATTTGAAAGAATATAAAACATAAAATATATGAGTAATATAATTGAATCCTAAAACATTGATTAAACATATAATAAATAGTTAATAATTAATTAGTTAATTAGTAATATAAGTATTCATTATATATTAGTTAATTAGTAATATAATTATTATAAAATATTTTTCAACAACATTTTTTAAGAAATTCCTTTTGTTTTCAATTATTTCTTATATGTTTAATCAATGTTTAAAGTTCCATTTATATTGGTATTATAATTTATTACTCAATAATTATTACTCATATAATAATTATTAATTATTACTCAATAATTATTACTTATATAATAATTATTTAGTTAATTATTAATATAACTATTAAGTCACACACTGGAATCATTTTTATGTTTCAAGTAGACGGTTTTGAAGGCTTATAAATTATTTTTCATCAACATTTTTTATGAAATTATTTTTTCTATTAAATATTTATTATTTTTTCAACTAATTTTTAATGTTTCAATTATATTTGTTTTATAGTTTATATTTTATAGTCTTTTAAATTCGCATACTTGAAACTTTTTTAAGTTTCAATCTGGTGCTTTTGAAAGCATATAAATTATTTATAATCAACAATTTTGATGAAATTTTTTTTTCAACTATTTCATATAATTTTAATCAATGTTTAATGATTCATTTATATTGGTCTTATATTTTATGTTTTATAGTATTTCAAAGTTGCATACTTGAAACATTTTTAAGTTTCAAGTGGGCGGTTTTGAAACCTTATAGATTAATTTTCATCAATATTTTTTATGATTTTTTTTGTTTTTCAACTATTCCTTATATGTTTAATCAATTTTTAATGTTTCATCTATGTTGGTCTTATATTTTATGTTTTATAGTCTTTCAAATTCGCATACTTGAAAAAATTTTAAGTTTCAAGTAGACGGTTTTGAAAGATTATAAGTTAATTTTTATGAACATTTTTATGAATTTTTTTCTTCAACTATATATTATATGTTTAATCAATGTTTAATGTTTCATTTATATTAGTCTTATAGTTTATGTTTTATAGTCTTTCAACGTTGGGAACATGAAACATTTTTATGTTTCATGTTGATGGTTTTGAATGCTTAAAAATTATTTTTGGTCAACATTTTTTATGAAATTATTTTTGTTTTCAACTATTTCTTATATGTTTAATAAATGTTTAATGTTACATTAATATTGGCCTTATAGTTAATGTTTTATAAGCTTTCAAAGTCACATACTTGAAATATGTTTATGGTTCAAGTAGGTGGTTTTGAAAGCTTATAAATTAATTTGTATCAACATTTTTTATGAAATTATTTTTGTTTTCATCTATTCCTTATATTTTTAATGAATGATTAAAGTTTCATTTAGGTTGGTGATATATTTTATGTTTTATAGTCTTTCAAAGTCACGTACTTGAAACAGAATCCCACATCAGAAACACATAATATACTACGCAGAAAAAAAAAGAACCAGAATCCCACATCAGAAATGCAGTATGATTTTCAGGGCAATCCCCCTTATAAAAGAGAGTCCAGGGTGCGGGTTTCTGTCAGAATTCAGACTGCTGTAATGGCAGTGCTGCTGGATATTAAATAGCAGAAAAATTCTGCTGAACAGTTTATATATATATATATAACAAAACAAAACAAAAAAAATTAAAATATAAAAAAAAATATTATTGCAAAGGCGGCACTTGTTGTGCCGCCTTTGCGGTTTATTTTTTGGCAAAGGCGGCACACCATGTGCCCCCTTGCCCTGGGAAAAAACCCCCAAAGGCGGCACACCAAGTTCTGCCTTTGAGGGGTAAAAAAATGTTTTTTTAACCTAGATGTATTTTCAAAAGAACAATTTTTGTGAAAAAATTTAAAAAAACAACTCGCTTCCACAGTACACTTCTATTTGAATAATACATTAGCGTGTGTTGTACGCAACTTCGAGTTCTAACACACCACAACCAATCAAACTAGATATTATGAAGAGTAATACCCAAGTTTTAAAATTTTATAAATTTTATAATTCAAAATGGATTTCATTTTTGGATTCAGAATATCGAAATTAGCATTTGGTGATTTTTTGGTATTTTTCTAGAAACATTCGATTTTTGATAAATAGTGAAAAACACTGGGTTATAGTTTGAAAACAAATTTTTATTTAAATAATTATTTATTTTATTTAAATTAATTTTAGGTCAAAATAGATAGATAATACCTATATGAGTTCAATTTAATTCATTGGAGCCAGTTTATAATAATTTTAGATATATTAAAATTTTATTGAACTTTTCACCGATTTTTACCCACCTCCTAGGAGAATTTTCAAATTCACATAAAACAAAATTTTACAACTTATGTGAGTGGAATTTCAAAATTCCGATAGACACATTTGATATTAGTATAAAAAATGTGGTTCAATAAGAGGAATGCAACTTTTGGTGAATAGTAACTTTTTTCATTTATTTACCATGGTTAAATGTAAATAGCATAATTAAGGGTAAAAATGATATTTTTATTACCCTAATACATGTACTAATTATATTGTATCAGTATAATTCGACCAAAAAACCCATTGGAATAAAATATGAACCTCTTTGGTCCACCTGGATTATATTAGGACACTTATTATTATTTTATTTAAAGAAGAGTTAAAAGAGATAAAATCAATGTTTAATAACAAAAAAATTTTTAAAATACATTTACACATAAGATAAATTCGAATATAAATATTAATTAGAAATATAAAAATATTTACTACATAATGGTATTTTATTCATATTTTTTTGACAGTAAATAATTTATTTTATTTAGGACACAATGATGATGCAGTAATTATATAATTAATGAAATATTAAAATAATTGGTAATATAAATATCCATATAAATGTAATTTGAGATTTTTTATGAATTCCACTAATTTTCTAGGTTAATATGACATATTAGGGTTGGTTAGATTAATTTTGTTCGATGTAATAATGCTGCTATGAATTTAGAAAAAACAAAATACAAAATAGTGTGAAAATTGACATATAAGAGTTTTTAAATCAAATATTATATTATTAATTTATATTCTATTCCTAAAAAATATAATTATTGGCCAAAATACTCATATAATGATAGGTGTAACATTAATGAACCACTTGGTGTTCTCTTGGAAGTATATAATAAGTTTATTAACCATATAATATAAAATTACATTGAGACATGGTAAATGTCAAACTTTTTAACTAAGAGTTAAATCTAAAAGATAATGTTAATATAGTGACCCAAACCTATCTAAAACCTCTTTGGAGTGGTTGTCGCCCCATACCCACCTTATACTTTAAATAATCTATTTTTCAACCATTTGAAACCAAAAATTATTTCATTATAAAATAACATTTCTAGTTTTTCCTAAGGTTCCCCTCACCCCTCTTATAAAATGGAACTCCCCCTTCTCTCAAATTCACTCCTTCAATGCTATTTGGTTCAGAAACCCTCTGCCCAAATACCCTCCCAACTATCCTACCTTCATCCTAGATGCCATTATTTAGTCATAAATTCAACCTATGGAGCCCTTTTGATCAAATCGAAAGGAAGAACTCGAAGAAGAGGTAAATATTTGATCACCTCTTTCAAGTTCCTTTCATCTTCCACTTCTTTTTTCTTCGTTGTTTTTCTATTTTAAAATAATAACTCTAGTATCTTCTACACACTGTGATGTTATTATAAAAATGGTACTACCAAATTAATTATTCTATCCATCCTTTGAATGTCATTTCACCACGTAATGCTTACAGTCTCCAAATTGTGGTGAAATTGTTATTCAATACATTATTATTTGGATGGGTATAATAATGATGTGTAATTGATGTAAATAACACATATAAAATGATAATTGGTCTTTATATATGATATACCATCCAATTATATATTATTTCCATATCATTAGAATGATATTGTCACTCGTACGAACGTACGGATTACTGTATCCACGAAAACGATGAGATTCATTCACCATCATATCAATTCAAGACTAATTTTCATTAGATGATTAAAAATAATGTTTAAATACTTGATATAATTATGTATATGAAAACTATACATCCCATCCATAACAAATATGACTCACATAACCAATAATATAAAGGAAAATGAATCCATTAACACCCGAAACAATGATAATACTAAGATATTATTAACACAGCAATGTTAAAATATCATATATTATATCATATTAATGTATATGATTCTTGAATAATTTAATAACAATTATTTAACCATTATATAGGAGGTTAACCTACCCTCAACCAAGGAAAATTACATGGTATGGGTTAATTCTACAACCTCTTCATTATCCGAGGTTGTATATATATAATTATCTACTGGGACCTCTTTATCATCCAAATCCATGTTTTTTAAAAATATATTCCAAATAAATTTTAATAAATAATGGAATATGGGTTAAAGTCATTTATACCATTGTTTTACTTTTATTAGATTTTCATAAGGGAATATTTCCATCGTTTTCCAAATAAGGGCCTTTATAACCTTTTCGAAAAAATTAATGTAAGAATATTTTTTTAACTTATACGGCAGGTGTGTCTATTTATCCACCATTATAACATTATCTAAGTATCCATTATAAGCTTATAAGAATATTTTCAAATATTAATTTTTTCTTTTACAATTACGTGACTTTTAAATGATTTCAAAATAGAAAGATATATTTCTCTAAAAAGGTTTTTATTTCATCAATGTCAACATCTTTTGATGGATTTTAAATTTGTTGGAAGTTGATTTATTATGATACAAAACCTCCATAATGTATTGATGGTTTTGTGATATGTTTAACTGTGGATATTCTATTTCATACCATTCATGGTTTATGGATAAATTATTGACATTTCATAGACTAGTTTTAATATGAATGATTATATTATGTTTAAACCTTTTCACATGAAGAATGCATTAGACATACTAAGGGATGGGAGGATCCTTCTATAGCTCCTTAATACATCAGTTGGTCTCATGAGACAAACTAGTTTCTTGGAACAAGGACTTGAAAAAATCTTATTTTTATTCTTGGCACAAGGCCTTGACTATGTGGTTATGAAAGTCCGGCATTATGCATTCCATCATTATGAAAGTGGCTATTGATATTGCATGTGATTATTAGACTAGTAGAATATCCATGTGAGACGTAAATGATATTATTTTGATTTATATTTTCTAGATTATGGTTATGTTTATTTTGAAAAGGCTTCTGTTTTAGTTTTATACATTTCCTTAAATTTTTATGCTTATTTATGAAAGATTTTTCTATATTTTTATACTTTCTGAGCATCTGAGCTCACCCCTTTCAATGTTTTATTTTTCCAAGTATGAGAAAAGTATATTATGAATGACTTGTAGGGATATTCTATGGGATCTCAGTGTTGTCTATGGAAACAATTTTGTTGTAGTTTTCCATTTTATGATGTAATGTCAAGCTTATGAATGTAACTTTTACTTCCAAGGCTACTAAACTAGTCGGACATTTGAGACTTGATATTTTGTGATCATGCTAATGATACATAATAATTCATCAACTCTGGGTAAATAAGGTCGGGGTGTTACAGTTTGTATCAGTGGAAGTTTAGTAAAACCCTTGGAAACTAGATTAAGATGATCTATGATTAGAGCACATTACCCTAAGATAGACTTTGAGGATTAGTATAGAAGAACATCCTAGAAATTTGGTATTGTAGAGATTTTGTGATATTTCCAAGCAATACATCCCCATCTGGATATGAGCAGGTAGAGGAGGCTCTGGCACAGATGTACCTAGGTGTAAAACCTGAAAACACCGCTTTGAGCTAGACTCGAATGGGAACTAGTGCAAGACAACTGTCCTTGCTGCACTCTTGGTTTCGACACTCCAGGGGGATATTCTTAGGATAATTCTCATTTTATTTACAAACCATTATGAAGTGTTTATGAGTATATACTTCCTCAAATAAAACATTTTTTATGATTATGGATTATATCTATAAACTTTTCAATTTATGTTAAGTGTTTTACATGTTTGGAATTATGTATTTCGATTCATAGACTAATCTAGTGTATGAAATTGTTTAGAAATGGTGCCTAGTGGAAGGAATGGAAACCATATCAATGAACACACTCCATGTAGGGATTTCCCTCCCGCTCATGATAATTATAGTGGAGCTGGTTATAAAACTGGTGATTATCGGCTTATCACAATATTGGGACAACTCACTTCAGTTATGAATAATAACCTTACCAACATAGATAACCCTAGTCCGTAGCATGGAGGATCAATGTTAGATCGCTTCATGAGTCATCAACCACCAACATTAAATGGGATTAAAAATCCATTAGTAGCTGATAAGTGGATAAATTCCTTAGAGAATATATTTCATGCCTTGTGGAGTAGTGAATGGGATAAAGTTGTCCTGGAAGTTTACCACCTTAATGGAGATGTTGATAAAAGGTTGTCATTGATTCAAAACACAAAGGAAGGTTATGAAGTATAAAATATGGAATAGATGGAGATTAAAGAGCTTTTCTTAGAAAAATACTTTCCTCGTGACCATCGAGCAGATATGGAAAGGTAATTTCTAAGTCTGAGGGAAAAGGAGGATGAGAATGTTGCAAATTTTGAAGCTAGCTTTACAAGGATAGGGAGGCATCTAAAAATTATATACGTAACCCAAGAATTAATATTGATCATTTATTTGATTAGTTAAAATCATATCTCTGTCTATCATTAGTCTCACAAGCCTTCTCGTCATTCGATGATTTTTTGTCATGTGCTATCAAGAGAGAAAAATAATTCTCTAAGTCTTACGAATTTAAAGAATTACAAGAGAAGAAGTGATCTATTGAACACTCTGGAAATGGAAATAAGGGGGAGAATGGAAAAGTTTAATATCCATCCTATAGTAAATGTGGGAAGAAACATCACGGTACTTTCTTGAAGAGAATGTGATTTTATTACAAGTGTTGTGAAAAAGGCCACCAAGCTCATGATTGAAATGGGAAGAAATATGTTGTAGATGTTTAATTGTAAAATTATAGAGACAGTGGGCACTATACAAATGAATTTCCTAAGCGTCAGGGGAACTTACCTCAGAAAAGGCCAAGGGATGAAGTTCAAGATTATGTTATCACTACAGCATAGGTTGAAGCTCTGAAAGACGTGGTGGCAGGTAAATTAATGGTTTCTTCAAGTTTAAAAAATGCATTATTTGATTCTGGATCATCGCATTATTTCATATCTTACCAGTTTTCAAAGAAAATTAGGTATTTCCAATTTTATTTAAGAAATGATTTTCCAGTCATAAATCCTAAGGGATGTATCATCAAAACAAAGTTTTGTGAATCGGTTCCCATTAGGACATATAAATGCTACTTATCTACTGATATCATCAAAATACCCATGATTGAATTTGATATAATCATCATAATGGATTGGATTTCTCTCCATAATGTGAATATTTATTGTAATAAAAAGGAGGTTTCAATTTTTTATGATGAAGATAAAGAACACCTTATCATTAGAGCAGAATCATCACTACCTTATTATTATCTGGATCCACCCCTAATAGCTCAACTAAATTAAATTATTGGTGATGAAGAGAATGAAATAACTATGGGTGAGGAAAGGTAGGTTCAAATATAGGATGTAATTATTGTGAAATAATATGTTGATGTGTTTCTAGATGATTTACCTGGACATCCTTGAGAAAGAGAAATTGATTTTTCCATTGATTTTATTCTTGGATCAAGACCCATATCAAATACCCCTTATAAAATGACCACTGTGGAATTAGTGTAACTAAAGAAACAATTAGAGGTATTGAGTAATAATTAATTTATTCTCCATAGTGTTTCTCCATGGGGAGCCCCTATCCTTTTTGTTAAGAAGAAAGATGGATCTATGAGGTTGTGCATTGACTACATGGAGATCAATGATATAAAAATAATAAAAAAGTATCAGAAACCTCACATTGAGGATTTATTCGACTAACTTCATGGAGATCAATACTTTTCAAGGATTGACCTTCGATCTGGATATCATTAGTTGTGTGTGAAGAAGTAAGACATTCAAAAAACAGCATTTCGAACCATGTACGAGCATTATGAGTTTACAGTAATGCCTTTTTGATTGACTAATGCACCCTATGTTTACATGAATCTAATGAATAGATTTTTCAAGGAATATATTAATGGCTCTGTAGTGGTATTTATTGATTATATATTTGTTTACTCCAAAAGCTATGAAGATCATGAAATTCACTTGATCATTATCCTGAAAACTCTTAGAATACATGAATTATATGGGATGTTTAGCAAGTGTGAATTTTGGCAGAAGGAGATTTCTTTTCATGGCCATATTGTCTCTAAGGATGGAATCTCCATTGATCCTTCAAAGACCAAGGAAATCCATGAATGGCTAGAACCAACTAGTATAACTGAGGTATGCAGTTTTATTGGTTTAGAAAGTTATTATAGGTGTTTCGGCCAGAATTTTCCCCAATTGGCTAACCCAATAACCAAGCTCACACGTAAAGGGGTTAAATTTTTTTGGACAGAAGAGTGTGAAGAATGTTTTGAATAAATGATGAGAAGATTTGTCAATGCTCATATCTTGACTCTACCATCTAGGAATTATGGGTTTGTTATTTATAGTGATTCTTCAAAGAAAGGACTTGGTTGTGTCCTTATGCAGAATGATAGGGTTTTTTCCTATACATCACGATATCTAAAAATTAATGAGAAAAACTATCCTACTCACGATCTTGAGTTAGCAGTTGTAATATTTTCTTTGATGATTTGGAGGAACTATATCTATGCTGAAAATGTGAGATATATACTGATCAAAAGAGTTTGCAGTGTATTTTCTCACAAAAATAACTAAACACGAGGAAAATGGGATGGCTTGAACTACTCAAGAATTATGATTTCACTATAAACTACCACCCGGGGAAGGAAAATAAGGTGGAAGATTCATTGAGTAGAAAGGATCAGTGATTTTTTAACAATAATAGAGTTGAAAAGGATCATATATACATGGATCTAGTAAAGTTGGATATGGGAATAACCATGGAAGGGGAAACATCAATGCTTTATCAAATGGTTTCCAAATTATATTTACTAGAAAGGATAAAGAGTTAATATAATGATGATGAAGAGTTTCATAAGAAGATTAATGTTGTGAATGATGGGAGATTGAGTGAATTTGTGTATGAAGATGGAATTTTTAAATTTGGGAAGAGACTTTGTGTTCCTGATATACCTAATATACAAAGGGAATTTTTAGATGATGCTCATAGTTTCAGTTTATCTATACTCCCTGGTAGAAAAAAATGTATAGATATTTGAAGGAACATTTTTGGTGGGACAACCTGAAGAGGGAGATTGCTGATTTTGTGTCAAGATGTATGGTTTGTCAGTAAGTTAAACTTGGAAGGCAACAGCTTGGAGGAGTCATTCAACCTCTTCCCATACCTGAGTGGAAATGGAATGACATCACGATGGACTTAGTCATGGGACTACCAAAGAATCCTAAAAGTAACGATGCAATAGGGGTCATTTTTGATCGTCTTACCAAGTCAGCACATTTTCTTATGACAAGAGAAGATTTACCACTTGAATGATTAGAATAACTATATATTAATGACGTTGTAAGACTTCATGGACTACCAATATTTTTTGTTTCTAATCATGATCCACATTTTACAACATGATTCTGGAAAAGTCTTGAGAAACCCCTGGATACTAAACATTGATTGAGCACTGCCTACCACCCCCAAAATGATGGACAATCAGAACGGACTATTCAAACCATAGAAGACATGTTGAGATCATGATCACTTGATTTTCAAGGTATGTGGGATAAATATTTGACTCTGGTAGAATTTTCCTATAACAATAGCTTCCATTCATGTATTCAGATGGAACCATATGAAGAATTATATGGGAAGAGATGTTGTACACCAACCTGTTTGGATGATGTTGAGGAAATAAAACTCGTAGGCCCAAAAATGGTTGAGGAAACGATGGAAGATGTGAAGGTAATCCAAAACCATATCAAAGAAGCTCAATGTAGGAAGAAGAGCTATGACGATAACCGAAGGAAGGATTTGGAATTTCAAGTAGCAGATCATGACTTCTTGAAGGTATCTAAATGGAATGGTGTTATACATTTTGGTAAGAAGGTAAAATTGAGACCTAGTTACATCAGACCTTTCAAAATTATAGAACGAATTGGGGTTGTAGCTTACCATTTGGAAATGCCGCCAGGTCTCCCCAAAGATGACGATGTACTCCATGTATCACTATTGAGAAAATACCTTCCTGACCCAACGAATGTACTCACCTATGAAAAATTATAACTGGAACCCGATTTGTCTTATTTCGAAGAGTCTATCAAGGTTCTTGATATAAGAGAACAAGTGATGAAAAACCATACAACTCGTCTAGTAAAAGATCTAAGGAGACACCACAAGATGGAAGAGGAAACATGGGAAACTGAGGAACTTATGATGAAGAACCACCCGAGTATTTTTATGTTGTAATATTCTAGAAATTTTGAGGTTGAAATTATTTGATGTAGGCGAAAATGTAAAACATATAACTTCCACGGTACGCTTCTCTTTGAATAATACATTAGCATGTGTTGTACGAAACATCGAGTTCTAAGACACCACAACCAAACAAACTAGCCGTTAGGAATAGTAATACCCACATTTGGAAATTTTAAAAAATTTATCTTTCAAAATTGACTTCATTTTTGGATTCAGAATATCGAAATTCTCTTAGGGTGAATTTATGGTATTTTTCTAATAACATTCAATTTTTGATGAATAGTGAAAAACACCAAGTTATAGTTTAAAACCGAATTTTTATTTAAATAATTATTTATTTTATTTAAATTTATTTTAGATCAAAATATATACATAATACCTATATATGTTCAATGTAATTTATTGGAGTCAGTATATAATAATTTTAGATATATAAAAATTTTATTGAACTTTTCACAGTCTTTTACCCATCTCCTAGGAGAATTTGAAAATTTACATACAACATAATTTTACCACTTCTGTGAGTGGAATTTCAAAAATCCTAGAGACACAATTGATATCAATATGAAAAATGTGGCTCAATAAGATGAAAATAATTTTTGATGAATAGTATCTTTTTACTTTTATTTACAATAGTTAAAAGTAAATAGGGTTATTATGGGTAAAAATGATATTATTATTACCATAACATATGTCCTAATTCTATTGGATAATTATAATTCGACCAATAAAAAACTTTTTAATAAAATATGAACCTCTTTAGTCCACTTTAATTAGATTAGGACACTTATTATTATTTTATTTAAGGAAAAGTTAAAAGAGTTAAAATCAAAGATTAATAACTAAAAAATTTTAATATAAGGTTATACAGAAGATAAATTCTACTATAAATATTCATTATAAATATAAATATATTTCCTACATATTAGTTTTTAATTTATAATTTTTAGTCATTAAATAATTAAATTTATTTATGACACAATGATGATTCAGAAATTATTTAATTAATGAAATATTAAAATAATTGATATTATAAATATCCAAATGAAGGTAAATTGAGACTTTTTATGAATTCCACTAATTTTCTAGGTTAATATTACATATTATGGTTAGTTAGATGAATTTATTTGAAGTGATAATGTTGTTATAAATTCAGAAAAAACAAAATACCAAATAGTGTCAAAATTAAAATAAAAGATTTTTTTAAAAAAATATTATATTATTAATTGATATTCTATTCCTAAAAATCTAAGGGTCAGAAAAAAGACTTATATAATGAAATTTGTATCATTAATGAACATATTGGGGTTATATTGGAAGTATATAGTATCTTTATTAACCATATAATAAAAAAATACAAAGAGACAAAGTAAATGTCAAACTATTAAACTAAGAGTTAAATCCAAAAGATAATTTTAATATAGTGACCCAAACCAGTCTAAAACCTACTGGTTGAGTGTTTTTTTGCCCCATAACCACCTTATCCTTCAAATAAACAATCTTGGAGTAATTTTAAATTGTAAACTATTTTGTTATAAAATAATATTTCTACTTTTCCTAAGGTTCCCTTCACCCCTCTTATAAAAGGGAACTCCCCCTTCTCTCTAATTCAAACCTTCAAAGCCATTTGGATTGGCCAAAATCTTCCCAAATACCCTCTCAACTATCCTACCTTAATCTTAGAGGCCTTACTTTAGTCAGAAGGCCAACCTATGGAGCCCTTTTGATCAAATCAAAAGGAAGAACCTAAAGAAGTGGTAAATATTTCATCAGCTCTTTCAAGTTCCTTTCTTCTTCCACTTTCTTTTTCATTATTGTTTTCATTATAAAATACTAACACTAGTATATTATATATACTGTGATGTTATTATAAATATGGTTCAACCAAATTCATTAATCAACCCATCCTTTGAATGAAATTTCATCATACGTGCATACGTACGACTTACGGTCTCCATGTCGTGGTGTAATTGATATTCAATACATTATTATTTGGATGGGAATAATAATGATGTGTAATTGATGTAAATAATAAATATAAAATGATGATGATTCTGTATATTTGATATACCACCCAATCATTTTTTATTTTAATATCAAAATAATGATATTGTCGCTCGTGCGTACGTACGGATTACCATCTCTATGAACGTGATGAGATTCATTCCCCATCGTATCCATTCAAGACTAATTTTCATGAGATGATTGAAAATAATGTTTAAATACTTCATATAATTATGGATATGAATTATATATATCCCATCCATAGTAAATATGACTCAAATAACAAATAGTATAAAGGAAAATGAATCCATTGACATTTGAAACAACGATTAAACTAAAATATTATTAACAAAGAAATATTAAAAGATCATATATGATATCATATTAATGTATATGATTCGTGTATAATTTAATAACAATTATTGAACCATTATAAAAAATTCTAACCTACCATAAACCAAGTAAAAGTACAAGTTAAGGGTTAATTCTACAATCTCTTCATTATCCGAGGTTGTTTATATGTAATTATCTACTGGGACCTCTTTATTATCCACATCCATATTTCTTAAAAATGTTTTCAAAAACATTTTATCTATTTACTAGAACATGGGTTAAAGTCATTAATACCCTTGTTTTACTTTTATAAGATGTTTATAAATGAATCCTTCCATCGTTTTCCAAACAAGGTCCTTTATAATCGTTTCAACAAAATTAAGGTAAGAATGTATTTTTTAACTTATACAGAGGGTGCGGCTATTTTCCTTCGTTATAACATCGCCGAAGCTTTCCTTACATGACTATAAGGATATTTTTAAATATACATGTTTTCATTTATAATTATGTGACTTTTAAATGATTTCAATATATAAAGAGATATTTCTCTAAAAAGGTTTTTATTTCATCGATTTCAATATCCTTTGATGGATTTTATGTTGGTATGAGGTTAATTTATTATGATAAAAAACATCCATACTGTATTGAAGGTTTTGGGATATGTTTGATTGTGGATGTGTTATTTCATACCATTCATGGTTTATGGATAAAGTATTCACATTTTTTATGACAGTTTTAATACAAATGTTTATGTTATGTTTAAACATTTTTATATGAGGAAAGCAATGGACTTAGTAAGAGATAGTTGGAGAACACTATAGATCCTCGATGAATCGGTAGGTCTCATGAGACAAACTAGTGTCTTGGAACAATTATTTGACAAAATCTTATTTGTATTCTTGGCACAAGTCCTTGACTATGTGGTTATGAGAGTCTGGCATTATGCATTCCATCATTATAAAAGTGGCTATTAATATTGTCTGTGATTATTTGACTACTAGAATATCCATGTGACTAATTTAAATGGATTTATTTTGATTTATATTTTCCATGTTATAATGAAGTTTATGTTGAAAAGGCTTCTAGTTTAGTTTTATACATTGCCTTAAATGTTTAAACTTATTTATGAATGATTCCACTATATTGTTATCCTTACTGAGCATCTGAGATCACCCCTTTATATGTTTTATTTTTCCCATGATGAGAAGAAGTATATTATGACTAACCTACAGGTATAGTCTCTCGGATCCCAATTTTTCTTATGGAAATAATGTTGTTGTAGTCTTCAATTTTATGATGTAATGTAAACATTATGAATGTAACTAGTACTTCCAAGGCTACTAAACTAAGTCATCTTTAGAGACTTGATATTTGGTGATCATTCCAATGACACAATGACTCTAGGTAACTAGGCTCAGGGTGTTACAGAAGTAGTGTCTGCCCCTGCTGCCCCGGCCGAGGATCAATGTAGTTTGGTTGTTTCTCTACATCACGTATGGAAAAGAGGTCATCAAATATCTTCTTCTTTTTTACTAACTTTTGAAACAACTCAACTTTCTCAGGATCATCGTCTATCTTCTTCATTGATCCAGATGGGTTAGACAGTTTGATGGCCCTAAGGTTCTCTTTACCCTTATTGGGATTTTGGCTGAGGAACAATGCATCGATGAGCACGGAAAGACCCAGTAGACTTTTCTTCTAGCATGTAACCCTTCCCGACTAGTCCAAAAGTTGTGGCACTCCCATGGGAGTATGATTTATCAATGGATTTTTGTCTCAATATATTCCTTCGATATATGTGTCATGTTAACTGTGACTCTAATTGGTGGCATGTCCTTGATGTTACTTGGAAAGTTGGGTTGGTGATGCAAAGAATTGAAATGGAGGGCCATGTACTTCCCCACAACCACGAATCTACATGTCGGGGGAAGCCTCCTTAGTAATCCTGCAGAGCTTTTTAAAGATCTGAATGCATCGTTGTTGGAGGGTCCTATGGGGTCCGGAAAACTCAGGACATTGGGACACAGGGACTGCAGCCAAATTGATCAAGAAGCATTGTTAACCAATGTCTTCTATTTGTGCCAAACACTTGGGGCAGACCACTCACTGATGATAAAGATGGAAATGTTTCACCCATAGGATCTGGCAGAAGCATCCAACTTCCTCCTGGGTGAGTGATTTAGATGAACTGATATTTATTGCTATGATGGGCCAAAAGATCTTCGGGAAATGGTCTACCGCAAGAATGTCCCACAAGTTCCTCATCCTGGACTTGGGGCCTGGCCCATGGTTGCCCCACTCATCAATTGCAGGTGGCTGGGGAACTAGTAGTAGTACTGAAGTAGATTTCTGAGATGGTATGTTGGCTGGTGGAGAATAGGTTGAGCGGGCTGACAAGCCTCCGCATCTCAGGCTATCCTCCGACGAGTGTATTGACATAGCCACCACATCGTGATAGGATGTGCTGGAGACTACATTTTCTATAATAGAGACTATGGCTTCTGGCGGTGGACCATGTCACTTCTCTTCCATGATCGCTCCCTAGAATAAATCTTTGTGATCTCTGGTTGAGGTAGAGAGTGCTCCAGACGAGGATGGTGGTGATTGAACAGCCAGACCCTGGGGTTATTCCAAATATTCATCCTCCAGGATGTATCTGTGGATGGAGGCAGGGCTCTGGTGGACCTCAAATTTTTTATGTAAGAGGCCGATGCACCTTTTCCCTAACCCAACCCTTGACACAGAGGATTGAGATGAGGGTTCCATTACTAAATCATATTCTAACTTAGAATCTGAGAAGCATACAAGTTTAATCTCGGTTTTCATCTTCCTGGCATTCTTCTTTTGGTGGCGATGGACCACCCTCCTACCCCAGACTGGTTCTTCATGACTGGGATGATTTATGTTGTGAGGATGAACTTCTGAAAAATTGGTGCCTGGATGGAGAGGGATTCCACTTGCATGAGCCGGGTTGTGAATAGCACCTAGACAGGTGTCAAAGATAACATGGGGAGGACCTCCATGTCCACTGGCTCACACGTGAAGAGGATCTCCATGGATTGTTTTAGAGAGGGTAGGTTCTCTGCTGGACCTGATAAGAGCATGTTTAGGGCCTTCATGCCTATTTCCCCTAACATTGTTAGCATGAAGATGGTCCTCATACCAGTCGAGTGGAATATGAGGATGACCTCTGTGATGGGCGTTTATGAATCAAGACAACTGTTTTCAACTCTGGTTTCTGGTATGTGGAAGACCTTCATCAAAGGCTGTAAGGACATGTGGAAGACCCCCATGCAGTAGGGTGACCAGACGTATAGCGTCATCCCTCTGGAAAACATTGACAAGAGGAATGGATCCATACCTGAGGTCGTGGGTACGAAAGAGGCTTCCATATAGAGTGTCACAACAGCAAGGAGGACCCTCATCTGGACTGAAGTTGGAATAGGGAGGACCTCCACACCATACATGGGAGTGGGATGGACCTATGATCTCATTGGTGATGGTACGGCGAGGACCTCCATACTATGTATCATTTCCAAGTGTCAGCCTGCGGTGGGAGCTACCTAAATCAGCGACCAGCTGGGCCAACCCATCCTTCCCTTGGGGTAAATGGGACCTTGATCTGGGTTGGGACTATGAGTTCACCTACTCAGTGTAAACAGAGGGATGATGGTATGTTTCAGTGGAGGAACGGTCCACGATAGTCAAAGATGTTGATGCCCCTTAGTAGGCGTCCTCCTCAGCCTGGGCCCGATGTGGGCATCGAGTCAGCCGGACTAGGGCTGATGGTGCAGGCACCTAGATTACCTATTCCTCAACCCATGGGGCTGATTAGTAGTGCAGGCATGTCCTAGTGGGGTCCTCCTTGGGGTCCCCATGAATGGGATCCTGGCTTGTCTGACCCAAACATCTCTCTCATCATTAGCGTAGGGGATGTCGTCATCGAAGCGTTCTGGGGAGAGTCTCCTAAAATAGTTGTGCATCGGAGTGGGGACCAGTGGCTCCTTCTGCGGACCTTAGGGGCGATGGTGGTGATGAGGCGTAGAAGCCTTTATTTTTTGATAGGTCATATCCCATGTCGGGATAATCCCCTCCTCCTCATATCGGCAAACGAGGTTGTCTACCACCCTTCACTGAACGAATTCATATGGGGAGATGTGGAATTGGTGTCCAATACTAGTAGACGTAGAGGGTTCTATGGGGGAAATGATTCAATTTAGGATTTCCATGTTGACGTTTCCCCTTCCCCTATGTCGGTAGTTGGGTGCTGATCAGTTTCCCGATACCGCAGTTTTTTTCCTGGAAAGCAGGAAGATTAAACCATTAGTGCTGAAAAATGAAATCAACATCTAGTTCCCTAGTTCAATTATAAATTCCATGGATGGAAAGAAGGATCCATGATTACATCGTCACAGATTGGTATTTCCAATGTTCAATTTCCCTAACATCTGAATCCTCTCCCAATACCTACTTGGGCATAGGAAGCGTTCCCGGGAGAGGCTCCCAAAACGATTGTGCATCGAAGTGGTGTCCTATGTCTCCTTATGTGTCCCTTGGGGTGGTGGTGGTGATGAGGCGCAGAAGAATCTATGTATTGATGGGTCATATCCCGAGTCAAGATAATACCCTCCTCATCATATTGGCGAACGATGTCATTTATCATCCTTCACCGAACAAATTCAGATGGGGAGATGGGGCCTGGTCACCAAGTAGCTATAGACATAGTGGGTTTTATGGGGGAAACAATTCAACGTGGGATTTCCATGTTTATGTTTCCCCTTCTCCTATGTCGGTAGTTGGGCGATGATCGGTTTCCTGATACTGCAGTTCTGGTCCTGGAAGGCAGGGAGATTAAATCATTAGTGATGAAAACGGAAATCAAAATCCAGTACCCCAGTTCCATTCTATCTTTCATGGCTAGTAAGAAGGATCCATGATGACAACATCATAGACCTATACATCCAATACATTAGGGAGGCATCCTACGTATCCCCGAGTAAGGGGATCAAATTACATGTAGTTCAGGATGGGGCTAAAGAATCATGGTGTGCATAGAGGAAAATGACCCGACGAAATACAAGGGCTTACATGTGGTTAGTAGCCCTGTTTTGCCTAACACTCAAGGGGAAGACCAAATATGTGGGTCCAAGTGAAGGGGGACTACAACAACTTATAATCAATTGCTGACTAAAATGAATTACCACTAGTTTAGTGCAACATCTTACCACTGACTGGGGTTACAATGGATTACCACTTATTGGTGAACACACTGGCTTGCCAATGGTTGGCAAACAAAGTGGTTTACTGTCAGTTGGGATTAGACCTCAGGGAGGCTCCCTATATTCGTTTTCTAGGAGACAAGGATCAAATCCTACATATTTTAAATTGGTAAAGTTTAACGTCTTGCGGGACAAAGGTGAACCGACATGAAGGGGTCAGAACAAGTAGGTATTGGGAT
This sequence comes from Viscum album, assembly GCA_963277665.1. NCBI lineage: Eukaryota > Viridiplantae > Streptophyta > Magnoliopsida > Santalales > Viscaceae > Viscum > Viscum album. Next base: position 36,097,997 of record OY728149.1, on the reverse strand, counting down.
TGAACCTCAGAGAGGCTACCTAAAAACCATTCCATAGCAAGGTTCAAAGTCCATGTAGTTTGGAATGGTTGATACAGTTTAACGTCATGTGTGATGAAAAAGGGGCATACATTTTAATGTCATGAAGGACGAGAGTGGACCGACGTAGAGAGGTCGGGACCAATGGGTGTTGGGCTTGAATGTTAGGGAGGCTTCTTACGTACCTTGCCTAAGCATGGATCAAAGCCCCTATAGTTTAGAAGAGGTTTTGGTGAACCAACGTGAATGGATTGGGACCAGTAGGTGTTGGGATTGAACCTCTTGGAGGCTTCTTACATACATTGTGATTGCAATGATCAAAGTCCAGATAGTCTGGGATGGTTGATAAAGTTTAACATTGTGTGGGAAGAAAAAGGGGAATACGGTTTAACATCATTCAAGATGAGGGTGGGCTAAAATAGAGTGGTCGGGAACAATGGGTGTTGGGATTGATCCTCAGGGAGGATTCCTACATACCTCACCATGGAAAGGATCAAAGTCCACATAGTTCAGTGTTGTTTTGTGAACCGACATGAAGGGGGACAAGACCAATTGGTGTTGGTCTTGAACCGTAGGGAGGCTTCCTACATACCTTTCATTGAAAAGGATGAAATTACCTATAGTTTGGAAGGGTTTGGGTAGTACACTCTAGGGATGACCAAAGGTGATGTCATGGTCAGTTCTTACTCTAATCCCACATGAGTCATGATCGGTGTGAGAAACAAAAGGCTGCAAAGACCTGACAATCATGTCATGAAAGGTGTGTCCATTGGAAGTGAAGTAGTGATTACACGTGGTTAGAAGCCCTAAGATGAAACATTGACTTATGCATGGTAATTAGGCCATAGATATGGATATTAACACATTTTCCAAGATGGACTCCAAGTGGGGACAAAGCCCAAAGGGAGAGGGATAGGATTGCAAAGGTACCTCTACCCCTCTATCCTCTGGTCTCTGGTACTGAAGAATAGAGGAGGAACTGGAATGCCACCTCTTGTAATAAAGGCTAGGAGCTTACACCAATATGGTTTCCCTTCACAAAATATAGGAGCCGCTATAAAAATTAGGATCTCATTATATGTGGGGATGATCTCACTCTCGTGGAGATGATCAGGTGTAGAGACTGTCCGAGATGGTGCACCCTATCTATGATGCATGTGGTGAGGTCACAGTTTAACATCATGTAATGAGGATGATGGTGCTTGGAAGTTTAACATCATGTAGCTTGAACGAAGCGGGTCACTCCACACCCCTAGGGCTTACTAACTAATACCAATTAACCTTCGTGATGGGAAGTCATTAGTAATGTCAGGGTTTGTGGGTGTCATTGAGTGATCCATTGAGGGGCCTGCATTAGTGTTTCTATGTGAAGAAGAAATATCCATTATCATACCCAAGGAGGATCAGGAATGAAACCATATACAAGAAGGGATATGGGATTACTCCAAGATGGTTCCCCTTCCCTACGGACATGAACCTCTCTAGCAAAGAGAATATCATTTCTTGTGAGAAAGATCTCACTCCCATGGAGACGAGCGGGAATAGAGAATGCCTGATACGGGGAACCCCAAATATGATGCATGAGGAGAGGTCCTAGTTTAATGTCATGTGTTAAGGATGATGGTTCTTGGTATATTAACTTCTTTTAATATAATAAAATGCTGGTTTACTCTACACCCCTATGACTTACATAACTGGAATGCTTTTAACCTTAGCGATGGGAAGAAACTGTCAATGTCGTGGTTAGGGGTGTCATGGAGTGATCCATTGAGGGGCCCGCATTAGCGTGGCTATTAAAAGAAGCAATAGTCATTACCATGCCTAGGTGAAGAAGCATAATTCTAAGCAGCGGAATGTGGAGAACCACCCAAGGGACATTGAAATCAATTTTTATGGATCTGGAGGGTCGTACAGGAGAAGGGTGCATGAAACAAATTTTTTTCACATAAAAGGGTTTAGGACATTTTTCCCAATGGTACGGATGACACATGGAGCACACAATGAGGGTTGCACATAATATGGGAAGCTATGCACATGATGGGGTGACTGTACACAAACCGGAAGGATGCATGCAAAATCGTCCTGATGAAATTGGATTTCACACACAAGAGGGATATTTTGCATGCAAGGGACATAGGGTAAAAAATGGACTATGATCTTTCCCAGGAGGGCCCAATCAATGGAGGACCCTTGGGGGACCTATCGCGAAAAATCCAATACCTTGAGGTCGTAGTTTTTTTCGCACGGTCAAAGAAGATGTGTCTTTCGTGTAGCAGAGAATCGCTTCGTCTTCTGTAAACGTCACGAAGTTTCGGGGTTTTGTTTCAATTTATAGCCAGAACCCTAGAGGTGGCATGAAAGGGGATCTGCATGAAAGGGGATGTTTGATGCCGCATTGGGCACAAAAAAGTTTGCACAACACCAGGTGACTTTCTTGCGTGCTCTCCCTTTGTTCTCATTCCCTAAATAATTTTTTCAGAGCACTGACACAGACTGGTCACTTTTCCGTTACATTGGACATGCAAGGTGTTACACGCCATAGATTCTTTTGGATGCCTTCTCGAGCTCTTGCAGGCCAGCACCTTTGGCAGTTTTTGGTGGGTCGTTGTGGAAGCCTGCCTTTGACGTATCATTAGGCGTGCAAGAGTTTGCGCTCAGGAGGAAATATTGTGCACATCCCTCTAATTCTTGTGCGCTCCTGCCTCTCGGGACACCAAATCTTCTACTCACCCTTGAAATTCATTTTTTGTTCTTTATTATCCCAATATTGGCCCTATCTGAAAATCAACATCAACAAATTCAAAATCAAAGCATCAATTCTCAATGTCTAGCGAGTGTCTTCTTATATTAATTAGAGGTGGAACTTGATTATTATTATGAGGATCCATGATTGAAATAAGTGAATTTGGTGATGTAAATAAAAAATGTAAGATATTCATTCAGATGGTTTTGAAAATAAAAAATGTATCTTTAGTATATAGTAGGATTTAGTTATATATAGTATTTTTTACTGTGTATTAAGTAAGTGTTTATGTGATATATGAGATTTTTATTTCTAATGTAAGATCTTTTCTTCCTAGAAGATGAAAATTTGACAAAGTTATGGAAACATAATACCTTTTGTTGATACGTAAGAACTATGAAGTGAAACATAATGTTATTTGAGAATATTTAAATCATTCTCCAATGTTAATATAATACAACGAAAATGGAAAATTATTATAAAATACAAAATACGTTTGATTGTAAAAAAATCATATGTAAAATGATATATGTATTATGTAATTTTTTATACATTGAAAAATGTGATATTATAAGAAATGTATGATGGTGGTTTAATAGAATTAAAAAAAATTAAAACATCATTCTTTAATACTCATGAAAAGATTCAATTTAATGATTTTAGAGCAATAAATTATAAGGTCATCGAATAATATTTCTGTGAATTTCAACTGTAAATATTTGAAATACATTATTAGGGTCAAACATAAGTGATATTTGGAAGCAGTTGAATAGTGCTAATTTTTTTTCAAGAATCAAGGGAAGGTTTCCAATTTTTATATGGAATTATTATTACCATTTATTACGTTGATATAAAAAAGTTTAAAATAAATAAAGTTGTTTTAGGATAGAGTCATGTGTATTTGGAAGCTAATGTTGTGCAAGACTGTTGAATTTTAGAATTGAACAATGTGACAACAAGACCAACCATTTCTCAGAAATAATATTGATTATTAGTTTAGAGGAATGATTTTTTATTTTATGATCTTCTATGGTCTTCTTTATGGTGAAAAATTAATAAAGTAAGTTTTCATTTTTCCATTCATAGCTAGATCATTCAGAAATATTGTGGAGGAATGTCGACATGATTGAAATATATTGGGTGTCCTAATATAAATCAAATAAATTAATTTAAATATTAAGATCTTATTCTCAGATGTTGGGATATTCTTATATTCACTAAATATATTTTTCATACTAAGAGATAAATATATTCTTGAAAACTGTTTGTATCGGTAAAAGTAATACTCTATTACATATGGGAAGTGGAAAATACCTTCTATGGTAAGTTAATGATACAAGGAAAACCAAAATGTTTTATTTTTATGAACATGTAATCATAATACATTTAAATATTTAATTAATATATTCCTTGGTAAAAGAACAATCTCAACAAGGAGTGGTTTTCATTATTAGAGTCTAACATTGTAATAATACATATGTTCATTTCATTGAATTTGATTTTAGGAGTTTATGGGTAAGGTATAAATTAAATAGGTTTGGAACATGAAATTTAATATTTATATAGAATTTTTTATAATACAGTCTGTGAAAACGTATACTATTGTTTCACCCCCCTTAAGTGGTTTATTTATTTCCATAGGAACTTCAAAAGCTAATGTAATTATTTAAATTAATATTTTCCAAAAATAATATAAAATCCTTTAAATAAAGTAAAATTTACATTATTATGGTAACAAAATATAATTCATAATATTTGATTTACCACTACACCCAAAACTATATAAGGATTTTAATTGAAATTCACATTGAATTTTCACTGGTATTATCTTTTATTTAAAATCATTTATCTTCACTAAGTCAAAAAATAATCCGAATATCCACTTAAACACCATATATTCTATATAATGTCTTCCTAATATACGAAAACCCATTTTAATTTATAAAAACATTATTTCCCATTTTTAGTATCAATATTTAACTAATAAACTATGGTTTCCATTTCATATATGTAATTTCATATATTTGGGATATTTTCATCAGAATAAAGAATGTGCTATTTAAAATGCAAATGTTATGGGTGTAGGAACACATTCCCTCGTATTTTAAAAACTATCCAAATGAAAACTTTTATCCTTGATAAAAACAAATCCCTAACTCATTTTCAGATGTGTTATATTATCTAACAAAAAATAATCCATGTTTATCATCTCATATGGTTCATTATAACTCTTTTTTAATTAAAAAATTATCTTATCATATAATTGAAATTATATTACAATATATACACTTTATAAAAAATCCATTTATTCATATTAAATTCCATTTCTTTAAATCTCTAATGTAGGAACTCTTTTCTCCATTATTTCAATTCAAATTACAATCTCTAAAAATGTTCCCTTAAATTTCTACTCATACATAAACAAAACATTTGTAAAGAATACATTTGGTATCATATACCCTTCAAAATTAGTGAATTAATTTTTATAACAATAATACCTAAAAGAAAATTCCCATAGAGTTTCTAAAACTCTTTTGTGTATTGTAAAAAAAATTCATCATATGGATTCATTAATCCTCTTTCCTTATACTATCTTTAAGATTCACAAAACATTACTGGATATTCGAAGAAACATTGTTCGAATTTCAATCAAAATTTTCTTCTTCTCATTTCATCTTTGACCCACTTTTATTGTCAATAAAACTTCAAAACCTAGAAATCATATGCCCTGTTATCTATCTTCATCACTTTTTGAATACCAAGTAATATTTTCTTGAACTCATTCATATTTTCAAAATAATTTCATTTATGATGAAAAAAATATTGAAATAATTAACCTGAAAAATCCTTATAGGAAGCAATCAGTCGCACCATGTCATTTTTATACTTAATAAAATTTATTATAAGGCAAAAAATTGAGTTTCCTTTTGTCATTCTTGGTCTAATTACCTTGAAAATTTAATTTAATTCATCTTTTATTATTATTATGATTTTGATTAATTTATTAATGACTTCAATATATTTTTATTTTTGAAGTGTTTACTTCTACACGTTGAATTTATCACATTAAATTTACATAAGTTATCTATATCAATAGTTTCATACATAGACTTATCCATTTCAAGGATGAATCTCAATGATAATTTTGATGAAAGTAATGTTATTTAAAAATAACAAAAATATATTATAATAGGACTATATGTTTTTCAAAACATTGTTAAAGAATTATATTAAATGTTCTCCCACTAAAATTATATACCAGTTTTAAAATCTATAATATCGACCGGAAGTCCATGTTTGAATGTTCACTATGAAATAAGTCTTATTTGGAATTTCTATCATCGCATAACTATTTAGCTACCGTATCCAATCAATAATACCTGATGTTATTAGGATAGTTGAGTGGGAATAACTTTTTTCAATTCTATAATGTGTATTCAATCAAATCAATTCATCTAATGTTCTAACTATCAGGGTTAATAAGATAAGAATAACTCACAAAAAATTCCTAGAACATGCATGTAATTATATTAGGGTTACCCATTACATTATATCCTTATATATGATAATCTAGGGGCATTCATATTTTGAATGATACTACCTAGTTGAGTGATCAAGGTCTTGGAAAGTGTTTCTTTGTGAGGAATTAACACATAATATTTTAAAGGGTATTTAATTATGACAATAATAGATCATGGTATTCCCTTTTAATGTGTACTTGATTTCAGTGATTTGGTTTAGAATCTTATTCCTTCCACAAAACTATTATTCTCTAAGAAACATATTGTGTAATAGTTTACACGACCCAAAATTTTTAGTATATTACCAAAAATAGAAACAAATCATATTTACATATACTAAATGAATCTTACACATAATGTACATGAACCTTTCACATAATGATCATGAATAATATAAAATTAGTAAAATCGAAATGATTGTTATTGGATCCATAGATAGCTATCCTCTACCTGTCTTCTGTAAGGAATAAGCCTCCACGTAGGTGGGATGTCTAACCTAAAGCCCCTCTACCCTGTGATACTTTACTCATTAGTGATTTTAATTAATCATAGCTGTAAAACATAATATATATATATATAAATATAATATTAAGTTACTATAAAAAATGTAATAACACTAATTACAAAGAAATGTTTAGGAAGGATAAAACAAAAAAACTATCATACCTAACATGCAACTCCCTGGATACATGTATGATCACATAAAATCAGTTTAACAAATAAAATCTAAAGAATACAAATATTCATAATAAAAAATATCTTTGAAAAATGTATATAATATGATTAAAAATAAATGAAAAATTATTTAGTTTTTACATGAGATAATGTTTTTTGAGTAATTCATAAATAAATAAATAAAATAAGAACATAATAATGTATCTTCACTTATTAGAATTCTCCATTTTTAATATTAACACATAATATTGGTTTCATAGTATTAACTCTTTCATATTATTTATTATATGCAATTTTACTTAAATATATGATATTATGTAAATTATAAACATTAAATTCTACAATTTTATAATTTCAAATTTTAAAATAATCCAAATAACACATATATATATTATTATTTAAATCATTATTAAATCAATCACTAAAACACCTTTTGATGTGGTTTAAATAATTTCTTCATATATGGTCTATTATTTTAAAATAATTAAATTTATAATAATGAAAATTTTATAATTGATAATATAAACACTTCTTCATTTAGTCTTGCATATGTAATTTATAATCACGTCAGATACCACAATTGAAATTTAAATATAACCACATTAGATCTAAATTATAATTCATACCATATAAGTTTTACAAATTTAATACCTACAGTATTCACATTAAATCAATAACTATAACATACCATGAAATCTCTATTATCTCATGCATTATTCTTCTAAGAATGATAAAATATTTATAAGTATTAACCTGTTTACTAAATCAATCGATACATAATATTCAAATCAATTAAATATTTATATATTTGAATATTTAACATTAATAAATAAATAAATAAAATTTTTATTTATTTTTTAAACATGATATATTAATATGCTCATTTCTGATTTTATTAAAGAATTCAATTATTCTATTTATAATGCCTAACAATTATATTTTATAAACTATTTATAAACTATCTTAATTTTAAACCAAAATAATAATTTTCATCATTTCAGTGATGAATAGTATTTTATGATTAATTAATATATTATAAATCATGATTCATGATTCAACCAATTAGTACTCATTTTCATCGACACTGTTACAATGAGAAAGTCCCTACATATTGAGTAACCCATACATAATGTGTCACTAAAAATTATGTAACATTTTTTACTTCTATTGATATATAAAAATTCAAAATATTAGGTATCCCAAATGAAACAATATATCTCATGCTATGGAAAAAAATTATATATTTTTGAACTCGTCTATATGGGTTATTATCATGAAAATAAAAAACTTATTTATTGGAAATTTATTATCAATGGGTTAATAATCATTAACAATATAATCTATATAGGAACTAATAAATGACACTTGATTTTAATACAACATAGGTTTCAATCATAACCTATGATATCACATTTCATATCTTAGAATATAGGAAAAAATGATTTTGACTGTATCATGAACAATGCTACGCACTAGTGATACAATATGAGAAGAAAAAATCTACATTCAATATTCTCTATTTTAATAGATCTATCAGCTAGAATTTAACCATGAAAAATCATATTATATGATATGGCCATAATAAATTATAATTAAATTATTCTTTACAAATCAATAGAACTAAATTTTTATTCATTAATTAATGTGTTTATGATACTATTTATGTTTTTAGAGGATTATCATATAATCAACATATTATAAGAAAAACATTAATCTATATAATATATCATTAATATACAAATATATTGAATATGCATAACATAACTATAAATTGGAATATCATATAATCAACATAATTTATACAGGCTTGATTCAATAATATAAAAGATTAAGTCATTTGTTTACAACACTTAATAACTATTATAAATTAAAAAACATATTTTCATTGAGATAGAGTCATTTTATCATTTCAAATATTTTTTAATTCCATAACTTTTTCAAACCATTAATTCATAGCTAATTAAATCCATGTAGAACATATTGAAAAATACATACACCCAAATACAAATCATAATACAATTCTAAACTATGATAGAGTTTGACTATTTCATCAACATTGTATCTTATTATATGATTATATCATAATCTAAGAAATTCATAACATTCAAATCATATTATATATGTAAGAGGATATTTTACAATACCTTGTCCTTATTTTATGGAATTTACCATAAATCTAATCATTGGTGTAATTTGATATAATGATTTGGTATAACATTATAAGGGAAATAGTGGTTCATTTTTTATTAGATCCTTGGTATTCCCTTATAATTAAAAACAATTTTTATTTGACATTCTAGTGGTGTAGGATTCAAAATGGATCCCCATACATATGGATGGAATGATACATATAACAAGAACCTTCAAACATTGATATTATTCTTATTCCAGACTAGAGGTTGAGATATTAAATCATTATTGGGTATATTTTTTATTATTTCATTAGTTGAGTCATAACCAAGTTGTGATTTTTATTATTTTATGTAAATTATGTCATTAAGGACCTTCATTGAGATAGAATATGAGAGATTATAGCTTCCCTTGGATAAGGTATATATGATGTTCATGTCTTCCTAAACGTAGTTATTGATTCATGTTCATCCACTTAGATGAGTTACTTAGGATTTTTCTATTTCCCTAATCAATGTATACTTCTGGATCATGAGAATATGAGTTTACTATATGGGAATGACAGAACTTTTTCCATATTTACACAATGTCTTAAAAAAATTGATTATATGATTGGGAAAACTTGTATATTATATATTTATTAGAATAGAGATACCCTTGTTTCATAATTATCACACTTGATATATTTATTTCATGGGTATAATTGGTTCTTTTCTATAGTATTTACCTTTATCACAATTATGAATTATGGAATTCATAATTATTGGAAAGAGTAAAAATTATTTTTGGGTCACACTATTTTATTATGTGAATGTGGATTTTGTTTTATTTACAAGTATTTAAAAAATAGTGGTAACATAAAAGTGTTTTATAGTATTTCCAAAAGATTTCTTGAATTTGTTTCACATGTTGTTACATATGATACAAAATGTGGTGAAAATGAATGATATAATTTCCGAAATATGTTTTTGAAGATTTCCAAAAAACAATTATTTAATATAATTTAACATGTTATTACATATAACGTGATATATAGTGAATGTGTGCTATGTCTATAATGATTTAATGAATGTGGGATATTGATAGAAATATGAAAAAAAGGTCATAAAATGATTTTGTGGTTTAAACCATGTTATATTGTGTACTATGATTTACAACAACATATGAAATTTCAATTGATCATAGTTTTTTTCACAGATGTAGACATGTTATTTGATAACATATATATCAAATTAATTATCCTTCTTCATGTTATAATTATCATATTATTATAAAATTAGGATTTTTAACTTCTAACATAATTTTTTAAACATTAATCAATTAATCACAAACTGAGATTCATGAGTATAAAGGTATTGTAACTCATGAAACGTTTATAAAATATTTCTCTATAAATTGTGGAACTTGTGACATGCATAGAGTTTCCATTGATGTAATATATATGGAGGAATATATTTATTGATTTTTTTCTATTCTAGAGTGACTAGATATAGTGAAACACTTTAGGTTGAAACTTTCTATATCTCCCTCTCTCTATCTCCTTAGCTCCAATGCTTTAGAAAACATTGAGGAAAATAGAATATATTCCATGTTTTGGTAGATTCATCCAACCCATAGATACCATTGGAGTAAGGAACCCTTTGAAAACATATTAGTTATTTCTATCACGTTCAGGTGAAAGGGATTGTAAATATTAATGGTAAATAGAGAAAAACGTATGCCAATATTTTTTTAAATTTTGATCAACTTGAATGCATGGTCATGTGGTTATTAGGTTTTAGGTCATGTTTTTTATTATATTTAGACATGTCTTATCCCATTTGAAACAAATCTGGATACTCCTTCAATATAGATCAACTCAATACACAACATGCATAGTTCCCCTTTTCATCTTCTTTGTTTTGATTTAGCTGTGATTTTCCAATTAAACAATTTTGTCAAGTACTCTCAATCATTAAAATTTTATACTCACATAAAAGTGAGAGAATATTTTGGGTAGTTTAAATTAAATTTAAAAATTAAACAAAAATAATAATTAGCTTGTACAATTTAAATAATAATTAAGGATGCATAGAAATTAATTTGATAATTATTATTACAAATAATGAAATAATAAAATTATATATAAAAATCCAAGAATACCTAGACTGAACTATATAATGATCATTCACAAATCTATTAATTTTATAATGAATGAAATTTCAAAAATCATCTTTAGGGTTAATGTATGATTTTAAATAAATTAAAATTAATACATTAATTCTGATTTATATATTAGTTTTCTTTATTCTAATGTTTCCACTAATAGTCCTTGAGTATCTTTAGAATTAATTGTTTTAAAATTAATTGTTTTTATTTTTTATTTTGCTAAATTATATATATATATATCTAATATTTTTATGGAGTGTGTGCTGGGGAGGCACTTCCATGATTCCTCCCCTTTAAATAATTATTTTTTCCAAAATATTTCCCCATTATTTTTGGACATTATAACAATGATAAATGAGGGGACCCCCACCCTGAAACAGGTTTTGATTTTTTATTTAAAATAATTCCCCAAAAAACATGGGGATGGTTGTGATTGGATTAATGGAGGGGGGAACTCTCCCCCTCCCATTTTAATTTTTGGAATTGGTTTTTAAAAAATGATTACTATATAACATATATATATAATCTTATATAATTATATGTACATTAATAAATAATAACTTCACTAAACCTAAAATAATAATAAAACCTTATTTGATAAAATAAAACATCCCAATATATTATTTTGTTTATTTCATTTTAATTTAATAAAATAAATATGTTCTTATGAATTTAATGTTATTCTATTTGATTTTTTTCTTATTATATAGATTCTAATTCCCATGTGGTCTCACGCATTGAAACCAAAATATAACTCTTGAGATAAATTTTAAAAATAAAATATACATAATTATCATAAATTAGATTTATTTCCCTAATACAACATTATATATCTGGGTTTTTCTAAAGTCACATGAATAATTTTTCATTTAAATGTCTTCCAACAAAACATGGTGAAATTTTCCTTAATCAATTAATAGGATAATTGCATATAATTAATAATTAATAATTTTAAAAATAAATTTTGATATTATTTTATTCATGTTTTTATTTCCCCATATATCTTATATTATTATCCTGGTCACCTTTTCTGTGATATTATCATTTCTTAATCAATCAAAGTACTTATTATTCTTTCAATAAACACATGTGTTTAGAAATTTTTTGAACATCGTTCATGATATTTCATGTGCTAGCATGAGGGAATCTAGTTCATTACATCTTTCTCTATTGATCATATAAAGATATATCTTGTTATCTCAAATGATATGTTGGGAGAAGTGCGATGAATCTCTCTAAATCTTGATACTTACCTTAATGGGAGAACTATATAGAATGAGTTTCATATTTAAAATAAATTGAAATAATTTAGTTTTTATATTGGTGTCAAAAATTAAAATAATGTAATTCTGGTATTCTATTTGAATTTGAATATAATAAACACTAATGTCACCTATCCTTTATAATATTAATTTTTATTTTAATGTAACATGTAATATTTAAATATAACCTCATAAAATAAATAAATAATTATTCAAATGATATAAAAATATATTACACATTACCTTGCTCTTAAACACTACTATTTAATATTTTAGGTGATTGGTAAGGATATAATATAATTTCACAAATAAGTAGATAATTATTTATTTTTTATTAAATTACACATATTTATTATATCATTAATTAGATTTAATCATCATATAAATATTATTGAAACCTAAAAATGTAATTAGGTCAATTTTGTAAAACATATATTGTATTCACATAACTTTTGATTATTTTTTATTATATTCAAATAATTTATAAAAATTTACATGAATAAATATGATATTCCCTCATATCATGATGAAAATAAATATTATATATTTTTATCATTTAAGTAAATAATATATAAAAAATCAAATCCCTTAATCATATTTTTGAATAATATTATTATTTAATTTATGATCAATTTGACTTGAATAAATAATATTCTCCAAATATTAAATATTTTAATTGTTAAAAATTTTATTCAATTAAGCTAATTTGATTATGGATACACTTACTTTATGACCCTCCTGAATATTTTATTTTTAGAAGTAGGTATAACATACAAAATAAGATATATATAAATAATAGTAAATCATTTTATGATTTTGTTTTTGAAAACATGGACAAGGATTATAAATATTAACCAACAGATACATAAAATTAATTAATCCCAAGTATGGAAGATATTGTGAAATAAACACTCATCACTTAATGATAAATAGAATCATATTCCCCATATAAAAAGAAAATTATAAATATATGAAAATATCATAATCATCTTGATAATACTCATAAATTAAATTCATGTGTAGTATATACATCATGATGAAGAAAAAGGTAGTGTTTAAGATTCATGTCTCGCAGAAATAAAGGTGACACACAAATCCTCTAACCTTTGGTCTTGACATAAATTGTACTCAAAAAATATTCATGTATAATAAGTATAAGTTAATTGTAGATCTTTTATAGAATTATAATCTAATACCACATATGGTTTTACTATGACTTTATATTACCCACATGTTAACGATCACATGGCAAGGTTTCACTTTGGGTAATATTCGTTTTGTTCTTCGCATGTGTCTTAATTTGTCAAATTGTTGTTCCTTATAATTATATCATGATTAAATAATCTAAATAATAATATAAATATCATATATACAGATCATATTTTTATTAAAATAACTTACATCATAAATAAGTACAAAATGGAATACACTGTTCATGGAGACAATAAGTTGTATGTACGCATGAACGATGTTTCCATTTTAATTGTCACATTGAAAAAAGTTTCTAAATGAAATATGTATACATATATGTATCTATATATATATCATTATTCAATTATCATTATTCTATAATATATATCACATAGTATTACTAAATCAATAGTATTACATTTCATGTGGTGTGTGTACGAATCATGTTGTTATGAGGGGGAAGTAGTTTAGACATCCTCAAAAGAGATTATCATATCAACACCAAATGGAAAGTAAAAAGTTATGTGTTGTAAAAAAAGGAATAAAAACGATTAATGGCATAAAATATAATTTATATAAAATATATATAAATATTTCCCATCATAATAACCACCATGATTATTAGTAATGTAGAAAATAAACAATCATTGTTTCGTGAGGCAACAGGTCGTTGTACACAGAAACAGTTTGTTCAATATCTAATATATTGAGGATTATGTAAATTTATATATAAACCATAGCATAAAAACATTGTTGTATATTTTTTATATTTTTATATTCATAAAATAATTGAATAAATAGATTTTTATGGGGTGGAGAAAGAAAATAAAGGAAAAGAGCTTGAGAGAAGATGTTGCCTCTAAATCGGGTAACTCCTTTTGGTTTTTTAAAAAGGAATCATTGAGTTTTATTATTACCAAGATAAGGATTACATGATTAATTAGGAATGATTTAAGTAGAAATGGTTAGGTATTGGCAGAGTCAAATGTCTTTAGAGGTGTGAATAAAAGAGAATGAGAGGTGCCCTTTTATAAGAGGGAGGAGGGGAACTTTTGGAATCTCCAAAACTATTAATTTATTACAAAATTATTTTAGATTTTCAATTTCTAAAAAGTAAATTATTTATATGATATGAATATTATTGGCAAAAATCCTCTTAAACATTGAACTTTAGAAATGTTTAGTTCACAAATTTAACATTATTATGTGGCTTTATCACTCCGTTAAATAATTTATCTTTTACAATGAGAACTATTTGTTTTACACTATAGGGTTAATATAGCTACTATAAAATTCCAAAAAAAACCTCCAATTTCATAATTTATGGCACATTTGACACATTTCAATTAGTTTTATGAACATTATATTCTTATTAGTTTTAAAACATTTAATAAAATACTATTTATTTTAATGTATAATTTATTACAACTTTATACTATTAAATATTTTTGTTTTTATAAATATCAAAAAAACATGATAAATTAAAAAATAATAATTCAAATAGGTCACTTTCATGTCTAATATATCTTTAATATTTTTGGATGTCATTAATTAAGTGAAATTATAATTATTTAAAAAAATTAATCTCACTTTTTATATCTCAATTAATTGACTTATTAATTCATAATTATTATATGAGACTTTAATTAAGTGATTTCTTCTATAAAAATAAATAACACAATATCATGATTAAGGTAAATTCATCATTTTTAAAATAAATAATTATAGTTGAATTTATCTTTTGTATAACCCAATATTAAAAATGAGTGAGTTAATAAATTTTGAATATGACAGTTATAACTCTTCTTTAAATAAAATATAATGAAAGTCTTAATATTACATATGTCTCTTAAAAAGTATAATATATTTTACCTAATATTGATTTTTTTTGAGAAAACCATATTCCATGAAATTATAAAAACTTTTACGGTAATTTTATATTATTATAACTATATTTTTACCTTTAATTACCATATTTATTTTTAACCGTGATAAATAAAATTCAAAAAATTTAATCTTCACTGAGGAAGCTAGAATTTTCAGATATTATATACTGTATTTAAATGTTCTAAATCAAACCAATGTGTTATTTTATGGGCAATTTTCATATTTTTATGTCATAGTTTTATTTTGAGCTCAAATGCAAAAATGGCTAAATTTTGGTGTTTAAACTGTTTTATTTGTCTTCATTATTTTGGCCATATAATTTTCTAAAATGAACCAAATTGTTAAATTAATGTTCTTTATTATTCCTTACATAATGCGCCGAATTTCATCCTTCTGGATTCCCAGCTCAATCAATCATTTGAAGGCCCAAAATCAGCTCACAATCTGTGCCTCAAAAACCATTCACAGATTTGGAATGTTTTAGAGATGAGATTTTATCTCGATGTGTACAGGTCCTTTGGAGCTTAAATTAAACAAGGAGTTGGAGGATGAATACATTAACATCTTTCATTAAGGAGGACACGTCCGAATCCACTGATTACAAGGCCATAATGTCATTGGAAGTCAGTGTTGTGGAAGACGAAGAGTCACTTTGGAAGATTAAATGTGCCGCACTAAAACAGCAATAAATCATTCGTATGTGGCCCAAGAGGACTGAAAGTTTGTGGAGGGACGGGAAAGACGGTTTTTCACAACTTTCAAGAAAGAGAAATTTCCCAATTAGTCCATTTAATAGTCCTAAATGTCTATGAAATCCAGAGGACAAAATTGAAGCGAGATTTCTTCACTCATTTTCCCAATAAATTTGTACCTCTTCTCTCTTTTACAAGGATAGCCATTTCAAGGGGGAAAGGTTGAGGTTTGTTTCTGCAAATGTTCTTTATAGTTATAATATATATTAGTGTAGTTTTCTTCTTCTTCTGTTCATTTCTCCTTTTCATTCATTTCTTTTATTTTATGTTTTTCTCCCACCATGCTTCTTTCTAACTCCATGTTTGTGGAGAGATAACCCTCAATGTTGTTCGATGGGGGGAAGGTATGGTATTTGAGTTTATTGTACTTTATTGTTTTATCATGTTTTGTTCTATGAATTCAGTGGCAGTTAAATGATTGTGGGGAGCGGTCTCCCCACTTTTTCTACCATTGTCTTCTTCCTCCTCATTTATTAATTTTCCTTCCCATCATTATCCAATTCATTTAAACGGTGGAGTTTGGATTGGTCATTGATGTAGAAGAGATTACTACTACATAAAAAGGTATCTGTGTAGGGTAATACATTTCAAATGAGAGGTTATGGAGTGAGAGGTCTTAATATCCATGTTGAACAATTCATTGATAGATATTTTTAATGACAATGATAATTCCACCTTGAAACACAAAGAACAATGGTTTTCTTTTACTAGCTTCTTTGTGTTTTTTCTTCCATTTCATTTTATTTTGTATTTTTATATTTTTATATTTTTATATTATATTTATATTTTCTACATTTCAATCCCCCCCCCCACTTATATTATTATCATATTTTATATTAGTTACTTTATAATAGTGACAATAGGAAAATAGTCCGTGTAAGGGGCCTCCTTGTGATCAACACTAGGGTTTTCCACTATGGTAAATTATTAGGTTAATAAGAATTATATTGAATTTTGGTTCATGAAAAATCACTCTCATCAATTTGGAATCATTTTCGGGGAGGCCAAACTCTTACGAACATTATATTTCATAAAAAACCAAAAAAAATTAAATTTTAAAAAACTAAAAAAAAGTGAATCATTGAATATCATTCTGTTTTTGTGTCGAGATGGATTATTTTAGTGATTTTTCATATTCTTGGCCTATAACAGATTTTTCTATCAGGGAAGAGTCTATTATGGTAATGATGGAAGAAGATGCTACGATGATTCAAAATAATTTCAAAATCCTTGAACAAGCATGCAAGATGGTGGCATCTCTTGCAGTTGAAGTTAATGAATTTAAAGCTCTATGGCTGGAACGACAAAGACAAAAGAAAGAAGATGAAGAAGAAAAGGTAAAAGTTTTTCTAGCTACATTTGATGTTTAATAACCCATAGAGGACTTGACTATTCAATTTGAAGATCCAATCATCTCTCCATGGCCATTGCTTGAAGAGGTTCCTGAATATGACAAGCCAACTGATATAGCTGTGGGAGATCAACATTCTTTGGATGAACATTGGTGTGATTTTGTTGAAGAACAAAAGGTAAGTTATCCTCCCATACTTTTCAAGGAATAATCAGTACCTCTATACCTTTCTCTTTCATTGGAAGAAGATAATGAAGTGATTGCTAAGAAAGAGTTCCCAGTGGCCTTGCCGGAAGAGATCACATTTCAAGATGACCTACAAGAAATGGAAGATTTTTATATTTATTCTTCATGTTTTAATCATATCTATGTGAAACTATTTTTTGACATCCATTCTGAGTTTTTTGAAACAACATTACATGTGCATGCCCTGGATGTTGAAGTGGAAGTGGCCACACAAGTAGTTGAAGGGAACAAAGAGGACCCATTCTTCCTCTTTCCCCCATACTATAAGTTGTACCACATTGAAAAGGGGAAGGAGATGATGTACTCAATATATGGGTTCCTATGAGACCTTTATGTGTTGAGGATCATTGGAAGAAAAAATTTATGGTGGTTTTTAATCAATAAACCTCATCCACCATCAGATTGGGGTGAAACTGACGCAACTGCTGGACTAGGGGCAGTAAAAACCTAGCACCTTCTTGGGGGTCAAACCATCCATTATCCTCTTTTGTTTCCATTACTCTTTCTTTTTATTTATTTTTCTCATATTTTCTTTATTTCATGACTGTTATGTCAATTCGTAGTATTTAGGAGCTTTACTCAAGGCTTACACTGTAAAATAAAGTCAGGTTGTATCTTTCTGTCCCTTTATTTTCCCTCCCTTATCATTATTTTGTTGAGCTGCAATGGGGGTAGTGACATCTAGGTGTGGGGGAGGGTCAACCTACTTAGATGTTTCTTATGCTATCATTTTTTTTATCATCTGTTTAGTATCATTGAGATTTTATGAATATTCTGATTATTTTTTACACATCCAATTGATTTTGAGGAAGTTGCAATGATTTTTGATAAAATTGATATTAATGGATTGTTGATGTGAAATTTTTTTCCTTGAATTGTATTTTCAATAATTTCTATGAGTTTGAACAATTTTTGAAATCCATTCCCATGAAACACTGAATCAAATATTTTTCTAGTCCTGTGATTATTCTGAACCACATTGAAATATTCATTCTAATACCAACACTTTATTAAGAGAAGTTTGGATTTTGTTTGAGAAATAGAACTTGTGACTTTTCTCTTTCGAAGCTTTGGATTTAATGGAATATTTTAGATATGATTGAGGAATTTGTTTCACTAGCCATATTTTATCTTGAGACCTACCTTTACATCTATCCTTTGTTAGCTCTTAGATTCTATGAATTTCCTTATAGGTTTAAGCCACATTTCAATCTGATGTTTCCTTACCTACCCGCACTCTTAGTATAATTGCTTGGATATTTCATGTTTGAGTGTGGGGGAAGGGACTTTAGTGTGTGTTATATGGGATGTGTTTTATTTTGTGGGTGATGTGATGTGTGTGTCAAAATTTTGGGCAGTGGATGATAATGATCAAATTGGGCTTGAGTAATCCTTTCATTGTGCTTTATTTGTTTCATCTGGTTCTCCTTCAGAAAAAAAGAAAAAAAATTAAAAAAATGGAAATGAGATTGAATTTATCAGTGTAATTCCTTTGATGACTCATGTCCCAATATAAAGAAAGGTCATGATGGTAATTCAATAATTGTATTCAATTTTCAGCTCATTCTCCATGAAAAAAATGAAAAAAAAGAAAATAAAGTTGTGCCTTTCTGGAGCTTTCCAAAAAAAAGAAAAAAATGAAATAAAGTGGAGAAAATTGATTCAAGCATTCTTTGGAATAATTTCCTAGCTCATGTCCCATGTCCTATAGCAAAGTTTCAGTGATGTATTTCACACTATTAATGGGATTGAGTGAGAAATTCCTATGTTTTCACCGGAATATTCATCCATTGTACTTAAGAGTCTAACCTCCTCTTTCTAGCCTTAATTTTTCAATAATTTTCCCACCAAACCTATGCCACAGAATTCGCCTAGAAATAGTCCTCATGATTGAATTCATTTTCATGTTTCTCATTATGTAGAGATGAGAATTTTCACAAGCCTACGGTGATTCGTGCACTTTCCATGTATGAGCATAACTCCATATACAATTTCTCTTTAGTGAAGAGTGGCCCAAATATCAAGTTGACGTAGGTTGTGATTGGGCCATGGATGGATTTATGAGGTCGAAAAAATTTAAATGTGAGGAATGCAAATGATTGGGAATTGTTATTTATAGAGTAAAAATGATGTAATTTCATTTTGGAAGAGATCATTTATGATTTCTAATTTTTTATTTTTGTGTGAATTTTGATCTGAATATATGATGATTGCACATGAGTGCAACAATTACATTTGGTGGAGTGATCAAGCTAGAATTTTCGCTTACTATATAAAGTATGTCAATGTTCTAAATCCTACCAAAGCGTTATTTTATAGGAAATTGTCACATTTTTATTTTTTAGTCGTATTTTGAGCTCAAATGAAAAAATAGCTTAATTTAACTGTTTAAACTATTTTATTTGTCTACATTATTCCGGACATATAATTTTCTACACTAAACAAAATTGTGAAATTACTTTTCTGTAGGATTCCATAAATAATGGTCTGAATTTCATCCTTCTAGAGCCCCATCTCAATCAATCATTTGGAGGGCCAAATTCAGCTCACAATCAGTGCCTCAAAAACTGTGCACAGATTTGGAATGTTTTATAGATGAGATTGTATATCGAAGTATACAGATCCTTTGTATCTGAAATACGACAAGGATATGGAGGAGGAATAACTGAAAATCTTTAACTAAGAATGAAACGTCTCAATACGCTGATTACAAGGCCATAATGGAATTGGAAGACGGCATTCTGGAATACAAAGAGTCACTTTGGATGATTAAATGTGCCGCACTAAAACATCCCTAAATCATTCCTATGTGGAACAATCAGACTGAAATGTTGTGGAGTGATGTGAATAAAGATTTGGAACAACTTTCAAGTAGTCTCAATTTCCCAATTCATCCATTTAATTGGCCTAAAAGTCATTGCAATCCAGGGGATAGAATTGAAGCGAGATTTCTTCACTCATTTTCCTTATAAATATGTACCTCTTCTCTCTTTTCCAAGGATTTCCATTTCAAGGGGTAAAGGTTGAGTTTTGTTTCTTTAATTGATCTTTATAGTAATAATATATATTAGCATAGCATTCTTCTTCTTCTGTTCATTTCTCTTTTTCATTCAATCCTTTTATTTTATGTGTTTCTCCCACCGTTCTTCTTTCTAACTCCATGTTTGTCGAGAGCTAACCCTCACTGTTGTTCGAGGGGGAAAGTGGTGGTATTTGAGGTTATTGTACACTATTTTCTTGTCATCTTTTGTTCTAATAATTAAGTGGTGGATAAGTTATTATGGTGAGTGGTCACCCCACATTTTCTACCATTGTCTTCTTCCTCCTCATTTATTAATTTTCCTTCCCATCAATATCCAATTCATTAAAATGGTGGAGTTTGCATTGGGCATTGATGTAGAAGAGATTACTCATACATGTAGAGGTCTCGGTGTAGGGTAATACATTTCAAATGAGATGGTGTCGAGTGACTAGTCTTGATCACCACATTAAACAATTCATTGATAGATATTTTGAATGACAATGATATTTCCACCATGAAACCCCAAGAACAATGGTTTTCTTTTACTAACTTAATTGTGTATTTTCTTCCATTTCATTATATTTTGTATTTTTATATATTTATATATTTATATTATATTTATATTTTCTGCATTTCAATCCCCCCCCATTTATAATAGTATCACATTTTATATTAGTTATTATATAATAGTGACAATAAGAAAACATTGCCTGTTAGTGGCCTCCTTGTGATCGACCCTAGGGTGTGCCACTATGGTACATTATTTGGTTAATAAGAATTTGATTTAATTGTGGTTCATGACAAACCAATGTCATCACTCACCAAAAATTATATTTAATCTATTATAACACAATTTTCATACTGATTATAACAATGGGTGTCTATTTTTTAAAATTCACTTCTTAGAAGTGGAAAAATTACATTTACTACTAATCCCATAAATGTTGTTAAAAGGTGGGTAAAATAGACATTTAAAACTTCCATAATTTTTTATATCGAATTTTATTATAAAGATTATTCCAATTACCAAAATTGGGTTAATATATTTATTATTTAGCTATTTTATCATATGAAAAAGTCGGGTTTTAACAAATATATATTATTTTTTACTAATCACCAAAAAAAGAAAATTCTCAAAAAAATATCAAAAATCAACTTTAAGATAATTTTGATAGTTTGAATTTGAAAATAATTATTATTTTATCAAAATCAATTTATATGAGTTCCTAACATTAATTTTATTATTTTTCATAGAAGGACGTGAAAATCAATAATTTTAGAAAATTAGTTTTAAATATATAAATATTTTACCAGAAATTATATTTGTTATTATCAAAACAGTTATAACTAATATTTTAAAAGTAGTTATTATTATTAATATTACAGGTTTAAACTAATAGTTTATAAATAAATTATATTAATAATTATAATAGTATATTGTTGTTTCACAGAAACTCGGTGTTGTATGTAAGGCAAGCCAAGTCAGTATTGCGTGTAAAACAAGACAAGTCGATGTTGAGAGTAGTGAAATCTTCATTTAGTGTTGTGTATAACATAATCCAATGTAATTTTGAAACTTAGGATTTCTCACTTTATGACAAATAAATTGTGTAAAACATATTTTTCTAGAACCGTATTAAGGACTACTAATATGGTGAATCTTATATACTTTTACCATTATTCTTTAATTAAATATTTTTGTTGGAAACAACATGTAATACTAAAATAGTGAATTCCATAATATATATGACACTATCAATCATATTAAAGTATGATATTTGTATTATATAATTATTATCATCCATTAAACTATAAAAATTTCTATAATCTGATATAATTTGTCCATTCTGAGGAATACTAACAGGTTTGGAGTTACTTACCTGAATGATTAATTGTTTATTTATATAATATTTTCTTTGGGAAATGTTACATCCGGATCCAACCCCTTTTCTTGTGAAGAACCAAAGTTTCAATAACCTTAGTGATATACCTTGGGATCCAAGGGATGATAATAAATTTTAATGGAATTAATAAATCATGGTGTATAATATTACCTCAAACAAAAAACCTACATAATGACCATAATAAAGGCACATAATATTATGCATGATATAAAAATTGAATAAACTATAATATTATAACAAAAAAATCATAATAATAATAACATAAGAGGAAAAATTAGTAGTCTACTATCCCAAGAAAAATAATTCTCAAGGAAAATAATTCTCATGGAAAATATAACTCATTTCATGATGATGGAACAACATTAAACTCACATACATTACAATAGTTCCAAAATCCATCATCATAAATCCATGAACATAGCACCCCGAAACTACACTAGTAATATATGATACATTCTCTATAACTGTATCATGATAAATTGTTTTTTAAAATTCACGAATGTCTATATAAATATGGTGAGGATACAATGTATTATGAAAACCCTGATACAACCCTCTGATTCCACTAAATAAGAAACAGATTATATTTTATATATAATACTTACATAAAGAATGAAAACTAACAATAAAACTATATGTGTATGATTAAGGCTGAAAAATATCTCACAAAAAACACTATCAGGGAATAAAATCACTCTCACATACATAACACCCATTAATGAAACCATTTCATAATAGACCCACAGAATAGTTTAACTCGAAAGTAGTATATATCCCTCCTATCATAAGTCATCATATTGTGTACTAATCAAAGGTTACATTAGATTTGGAACCATGATTATATCAAACACACATGGCCCTTTTCATATGGATATGAATGTACACCCACCATGTACATTCCAACTTCACACACCCAAGAAATTTATTTTAAAATCAAATTACATTAAATCATTTAATCCAAAAAATTGTAAGAGTCACCAGCACTTCTATATTTTAAAACTATCCAAGAAAATTGGATTTCCAACAATAATTTCACATGATTTATATAGCCCAAATAATAATCATTTTATCAAGAAAATGATAGGACTTTTTGTTCTAGGATAATGTGGTAGAAAAAGAGAATCCATACACTTTAGATGAATTTTGACATGAATAATTGGATCATGAGATAAAAAATATAATATCCCCCTTTTAATAAATCAATTGCCTTTGAATTATATGTTTCCAATATTTCCCTAAACAATATATCTGGGCATGGAAGCCTTGGTATAAACAAAATAATTATATAAAATGATAGAATCAATTAGAGATATATTTTATAAGATTCATACCATCAATATCTATGATTGAATGATTTATTGTCCATTGAAATTGAGAACTAAACATAAAAATATCAACAAAATTTCATTGGGATGGACCTTTGTTTGGGAGCCTATTATAAGAGAGAATGAATAAAAGTTTCATGGAATTATTCATATTAAAAAATCTAGATATAAATAACCTCATTAACTATATAGGCCACATGTTTTAGAAAACCATATGCCAACTATGTGCTTTCCTAGAAGACTCTTCCAACTCTCACATGGTTACATAATGAACACCAAACAAAATCCTATAACTATGATTAATCAACGATCCTCCTAAAACCTTCTAAAAACATCTCAAAAATCACTTTGATGATTTCTAAACTCAACCCAAACATTATATAACATAGATATATATAAAAATAGAAATAAATACCTTATTATAGGGTTTTTAACCTTCCACACCATGGGGATTTCCATACTTATGAAGATGGTGGTTGGTAGTCCCATGGATGATTTTTGTCCACTGATCTAATAGGAACATCTCGATCTTCAAAACATCCTCCAGAATCCGAACCTGATGCCATAATATGCATACCAAAGAAAAGTTTTCCCCTATAAATTCTTTTTATACATACCAAAATAGGGGTATGAATATATTTCATAGAATTCAATTATAGTGGATTATTTTTCCCAAAAAAATCAACATAAAAGCAATACATAATAAAGAGAAAAATATGATCCATGATAGAAAACAAAAATAAACTCAAATATTTTAACCAATATATCATAAGTTTAAAATCATAAGATAAAAAATTGATCTCTAAAATCCCAATAAAAATAAAACTCATGGTAAATAGAAAACAAGTAAAATAATACTCAAGGAACTAATTGGCACCACTCTAGAGCCCATGACTCGACTACAACCCTAACATCCCAATCCAAAAATCCATGACCACAACATCATGATGGTCCATTAGTAAAATATAAAAATGTACCCTTCCCTATATCATGATAAATGGAATTTTCATAGACATCAAGGTGCATATGTTGGGGGTGTGTATAAAACCCAATTATATAACCCCTAGATGTCCCCCAAATGAAACTAAAACAAGAAATACTAAGCATTACATTTTTTTAAATAAAAAAGAAATAAGTCATGAAAATATTTATCCATATATAAACAAATTTGTAAGGAATTTAAATATTTCTCTCTAATATAAATCCTATGTCATTATCCACACACCCATGAATAACTCTTAATAATGAAACCATTACCTGATGACTTCCATTGAACTATCTGACTTGTGAGTGGTATCCATACCTCAAATCCAAATTTTTCACTTGGTAGCATAAAAAATGAGCCTCCAGATTTTTTAAATTAACCATGTCTAACCCATATGACCCATTCTGTTTATATATGAATTCACAACCATTATGTTTATGACATATTCACACACAAAAACCCACTATTTCAAAAACCAAATCCATTAAATAATTTAGTCAAACACATTTTGGACATTAACCACAATTCATGATTTTATGACTAAATAACAAAAATGGATTCCCCTCCCGGATTTGAAAATAATTATCTAACCAATAATAGAGTCAAATTATTTATAAAAATACAATCCTTCATGTTCAAGGGGAAAGTGGAAAAAAATGGGAAGTCACCTACCAATGATGTGTTTGAAATAAAGAATCGACTTATGGGATTATAGATTTAGGTTATCCTATTCACTTTTTTAACTAAATCCAAAAAATATTTATTGAATCATAACCCAAATTGTAGATCATGGAATCAAATACCTCATACAGTGTTCTTAATTTGAGAAAATGATAGAATCATGGAGGTATTGGAAGAACATGACTCTCACTATCAATATCCAAGATTCAATTCTCCCATATCTATTCAAATTGAGAAATAGAATGAATAATATCGTAAAAATATCATATTTATGGGTTTAGGAACAAAATCATATGATATCAAAAAATTATTGAGGGTTTCAGGGAAGTCTTACAGTTAAAAATAATTTTTTTCTATTTAATTACCCATATTTCATTATTAAGCCGTACAAGTTGGAAAATAACATTTCAATGATGAGAATAACCTATGTGATAAAAATTAAAAAGTTTAATGGTTTCTAAACAATTTTTCTAAACTGTGAACTAAACATGCACCTCCATAGAAGACTCCCCCTTTTATCCAAAAGTTACTTAGAGATTACTTCTTTGTTTCCCTTAATATGATGAAACCACATGCCTCCAAAAACCTTCCAAAAACAACCTAGAATCTTGAAAAACTCAACCCAGACAATAATTATCATGAAATACATAACAAAACAGAAAAATATCTGAAAATTGGTATGTTATAAGAAATATAATATTAGCTTTATTTTCTATCCCTAAAGGTCTTGATACCAAATATTTGTATAGTGAAAACTACATTCTTCGTCCCAATATCACTTCCCAATTATGATTTCAACCACCCAATTATTATTTGAACCACCCAATATTAATATTATTCTTGTTTATATTCAATAGATCATCAGAATATATAAATATATAGATAATAAAATAATAAAGTGTCTTCTTAAAATAAAAAAAACTTTCAAAATTATTTTAAAAAAATACATGAAAAAACGAAGAAAACATATTTTTTTTGTTTTGACATGTTTAGTTTGTGAAGGGATGCATATTAATTTTTTTTATTTATTTCTAAACAAAGTATCATTGTTTCCAAACATGTGTTTTTTGTCAAAAAGGGCTCTCAAATAGTCATTATTCATGTTTTTTGGTTGTCACTTTTTATATTATTATAGATTTTTAAATATAAAGGCAACAATAGAAATAAAATTGGAAGTGTGTGAAGGAAAAGAAAATGAAAATTAGGAAAATGAAATGAATGGAAGTGAAAATAAAAGAGATAAAAAACATTAGAACACTGTGATTCCATGATGTGAGTTTTTGGGTCATAAATATTGAATTATTTATTTAATTTTTATTCACCACTAGTGATATATACCAATGTCCTAAGTGCATGAAATAAATTAATATTTTAATCAAATTTTACCAGTTATTCTCCTGTCACTATAGTTAAATAATTCATTTTCCTATGGCAAAGAAAATAATGGGAGTGAGAAATCTTTCAGCCAAATAAGCTAGATGTGAAACAAATAATTATTTGAAATTACCTTTCTTCCAAACTAAAATAATCTATAAATGAACCAAGAACATAAAATAAATAATGGGATAAATATGGTACTCTAGATAATGTGGAGGAAATTTAAAATATTGTATAAAATAAAATGAATTGGAATTTGAAGAAATAAAATAAGAGTATATGTTAAATTTAAAATGAAATAAATGAAAATGGGAATAATGAAAACAAAAATAAACGAATGAACACACTATACTACATCGATCATTATTGAGTATCCTAG
Organism: Viscum album; assembly: GCA_963277665.1. Classification (NCBI taxonomy): domain Eukaryota; kingdom Viridiplantae; phylum Streptophyta; class Magnoliopsida; order Santalales; family Viscaceae; genus Viscum; species Viscum album. Next base: position 36,070,400 of record OY728149.1, on the reverse strand, counting down.
AAGACATTAATAATTTTTTATTTTGGTTTTTAAAAATTATGTAATAAGGTGTTGGTAAAATACTATTCCTAATATGGGTATTAGAAATTGGAATTTTTTTATGTAATAAAAAAAGTTAAATTTAGGTAATTACAAGGATCATGATCCAACCAACATAATTTAATATCATTATATTTTAATAATAAATTTATTATTTTTATATATTTTAATAAATATATAATACTTATTCTCAAATCATATTTCATTAATAGATATTATGTTCGACATCGGATTGACTATTTTTCTGCATAATTTAAATCCTAGCATCAAGCTGATACATTTAAGGTCATTATATAATAGATATTTATGAACATTTATGCATACCCTAGGATGCCATATAATTCCATCATCTTGTAACTATAATAAACATATAGTTTTTCATTGAAGTTTTTAATTTTTATAAATTCATTTTTGAAATCACTCTATTTTCCATGAAGATTGTGAGGACAGTAATTGTAAGAAAAACAGGGTTCTCTTAAGGATCATTGTTTGTGTTTAAAATGTTGTATGACATGTATAATGTCGTTAAAACATGATAAAATTTCAAATTCACCTGTTTGACTTGTTTTAGAAATTAAACATAGAAACACCCTTCTTGGAAGGATTTAAATTTCTTAATAATAAAAAACTCAAAATAATACTTTAGTGTAGGTATGTGTATGGAATTTCATGTGAATGTGATGATGATCAAAATCACATAGAGATTTTAATTGGTCTTGGTATTTAAGAATGTAGTAGAAGCTGTTAGGCTATATATTTAAAACAAATTTATTACTGGAGTAATGAATCTTCGTCATCTCTAGCTATACAAACCCCTATACATTTTAGGGATCTCACATGGTTTAATTAGAGTATTGAAAATAAACTGAATTATTACCTCGTTCTATTTGAATAAAACATGTATTTCACAATTATTTGACAATAATTTCACAATGTATCCAATTCCAAGCCTCTCAATATCATCCACACATGCTTCTTGATTCTATATGTACTTCATCCATTAGATTTTAGGTGTTACTGTAGAGCTTAGATGATCTCTTATATGTTGTGATGATCACTATGATCCTTTTCTTTTAATCTGTGAAGGCACTCTTTGATTATTCTCTTGATTAGAGTGGTTTTCTCGCTATGATTTGGGAGGAGAGAGAATCCCTTAATTTCATATAATAAGTATTTATTGCAATGACCTTCTCCTCCCCTTATATAGTAGATGATCAAAATACCCAGTTAGGGTTCCCAAACCCCTATATATTTAACATTAACTAAATTAGTTATAATTAATTAATTATAAAGAACTAATTGCATCAAAAAAATTATTTATATATTATCACATGATTGTAATTTATATTAAATTTATTAGTGATAAAACATGTTCATTAACTCAACTCTTATTTATCAATAATATTAAAAAACCTAGAATATTAAAATCATATTCGCTAATATAATATTTATTTGTGTATTTACTAAACTACTTGTAAATAATTTTAAAAAATAAATTCAACCTAAGAATGCTATACTTGAATAATAAATAATTTATTTATTTATCTCTAATTGATAGAAAATTGAAAAATATCAGATCCGGTGTTGGATCCCTCCATGTAATATATTCATATTCACTATAATATAGAAGATTGTTGAATAAGATATTGAGTGTTACCATATTGACCATTATCTCTATTGTAATTAATAACATTCATATAACAAGAGCTTAGTCTAGAAACCCATCAAGGCTTTTAAAGAGATAACCAATACTTTGAGAATGGGAAACCAACCTACAAACATGCACTATGTATTATAATCTCATTATAATATGTTATTTCTTAAAATAGAAATAAAACTTGTGTCATCAGCGATCCTTAATTTATTATTTTTTGATCTATAGAAATGGACATACCATGGAATACAATGGGAAATGATTTATAAATTTATTATCATCCTGATTAACTAGTCCTGAGATATCACTTCCTCAAATCTAAATCCAAAAATATTATCATGGTTATTCAACCAATAAATAACCCCTAATGACTCACGTAAAACAAGATACCACTCCATGACTTCATTTTCAGGGTTTTTTCCTTGAATAAAATTATACTTTAAAATGTCACACATTTATAATGATCTCATGTCCAGAGGCCAATAATCATGGTCAATTATATGAAAAATCAATGACACCCAAAACATATGGTGTTATTATTGGAGGTTCAGTCCTCATGATCTCGACAACTAGAGATCACCGACTATGAAATTCTTTTGAATAAGTCTTAATGATTATGATCTTCTAGAATTTGATAGTCTCATTAATTTGTGTCCTATTATCATGATGTATCTAAACCATAAGAGATTACTTTAATATCGCTATCATGGTATCTCTAGGTTCTCATTATTGTATAGGAACTATTATAACAATTTGAAATGATGTGTATTCTTGCGACATTACCATAAATATAGTGTGTGTAAAAGTATCAACACCATTATTTTGACATAAAAACACATATATATTAATATATATATATATATATATACATAAAACTGTATAAATGTAATGGTAATCAAAGTACATACACATGTTGGGTTTAGGGAACCCATTTTAAACACTCTCACTTTCACTATATCCATCTACTAATAAGTTTAAATCTGATAGATATCACAGGAGAATCATTCATATAATGTGATATCAATTTATTCTAGGGGTCTACCTTGTTATCATCTATGAATACTATATTTACAGTGACTTCTCTTCTCTTTGTAAAATCCATCAATAGATAAATCTTTTGAAGTATATGATTTTTCATTTCGTGTGACATAGGCTACTTGTAATTCACCACTATTGTAGTATTATCACAACAATGTAGATACTGTTTGGAATTGTTAGAAACATTACCAATTTAGAAAAAAAATATTTTTATCCATAATTCCTCGATAGCTACATCATAATATGTTATATACCCAGATAATTTTATTGCATCTAATACCAATGGTTTCTTCGAGAATCTATGGCTCACCACACCACCATTCAAGAAAATGATATAACTTGACTATGATATTAGATCATCATTATATATTTGGAAACTACAATCAGTGTATCCTCTAACTACTAGTTACTCGTCTCCTCCATATACTATGAACACATACTTTTTTTGCCTCATGTTCTTGAGGATAGTAATGACAGATTCTCAATACAGCTCTATTTTATTATCTTGATATATATTACCCCTTCATAATGAGAAGGAAATAACGAATATATTACATTTAAAATATACTTGATAGATCCCACAATTGAGGAATAAGTGATTATACTAATTTGTTCAATCTCCTCTTGTTTTTGTGGACACGTTTTCTTTAATAGATTGACACAATTTGACATGGGGAACAACTCTCTCTTGGATTGTTCCATATTATCCCTTTTAAGTACCTCATCAATATCTGTACATTGACATAGCCCAATAATCCTCTAAAATATATAATGGTAGATCTAAACCACTATAATGTATGTCATTTAATCTAGGTATTTCATAGAGAAACATTCATTTAACCACATCTTAACTAACTGTAACACTTTCACATTGTTTCCCATAATTAATATTCCATAAATATATAATCCTAGTAAAATTATGGAATTCCCATTAAATTTATTATAGAAACATGGCTCACTTTAGTTTTATAAAAAACCAAATTTACATATGTCCTCATAAAAATGAAAATTTCAGTATTGGGACGTCTTCTTTAACCAATAAATGGATCTTGAAATATTACAAAATCAATTAGAATTATTTTCCTTTTATAAACCCTTAATTTTGAGACATATATACATATTAGACAAACCTACCAATTTGAAAATTAGTTTATAAATCCATTTTCCAAATTTCATAATCATGGAAGGTTGTTATTTCATGAAATATTCTGATGGATTTAAGCATTGAAACTTGTGATAAGGTTTCATCACAATTTATGCATTTATGTTTCTTGAAACCCATTACTACTAGTCATTATATATCAGTATTAACCTTAACATCCTTGTCCATATTTTTCTTCAATATACATATTCATCCTTTGGTTTTTACATTGGCTGGAGTTTCGACCAAAATCCAAAATTTTTGTTGATACATGGACTCCATCTTAGAATGCATGGAATAATACAAATTAGAAGTATCATTTACTTTTGGTTATTTCATGTAGGTTATAGGTTCATTATCCTCAAGGAGTAATGTTTCACTATACATAGTGATAAGAAGACCATAATTCTTTGTTTCTTTAACCTGTTTAGTTGACCTACATAGTGAATTTTTATTGGGAAATTCTTAATCTCCCACTCTCATTTATTGAAATGGGTTTTGTACCAACTCTTTTTCATATAGATCACTAACTTCATTAATTTCAATATTGTTCTCACTATTTACATTGTAATTTTAGCCCTTTATATAAATTTGGCTTATATTTCCATAATCAATTTTCTATCTAAGGGTTATATAGGAAATATGCATTGGTTTCTTTAGGATATCCTTTAAAGGTGCTCCTTTTTCATTGGGATTATAATTTCTCACAAGGTAAAGTCTTCAAAAAAAAGTTTCACATCCCTATTCACTAATATATTACAGAGTAGGTTTCATTCCACACCACAACTCATATATAATCCCGTGTATAGATTTAGTTGGTACTCAATTAAGGGAATACACTAATGTTTGGAAGGTGTATCCCCAAAAAGATAATGGAAGAGTTTCTAGACTCATCATTGATCTGACCCTATCAATCCATGTCATATCATCATTCAACTAACACCATTATAATATTGTGTATATGGAAGAGTGAGTTGGGATAGAATCCCATATTTCTTTATGTGATAAATGAAATATTGGTTAAGATACTCTCCTCCTTGGTCTAACCGAAGTTCCTTAATCTTCTTATGAATATAGTTTTCTAATTCATGTTAGTATTCTTTAAATAATTTAAAGTAATCAATATTATACCACTTTAAGTAGATATATCCAAACCTATAGTTGTTGTCGATAAAATTAATTAAGTACGAAATCACACCCCTTTAATCTACTAAAAATGGGTACATACATCTGTAGGACTTAATTCCAGTAATTTAACTGCTCTTTTGGTGTTCCTAAAGAAGGCTAATTTGGTCATTTTCCCTAATAAGAAAACATGATACACTTACCTGGGGTTTAAATTAATCGAGTTTAAATACCATTCATTATGTGACTTCTCTAATAACTTCACATTTACATTACCAAGCATGATGTTACTTATCAAGGTTTTGTATGAGTTGTATTCACTAGTTTTGTCATTTATTTTCATTATTGGGATGTTGAGTTCAAGTATATATAAACCATTGATAAGGTGTTTCAGAAAATAACAGATGATATCCTTATAAAAGAGAAAACATTTATTTTTAAACATGAAATAAAATCCCATGGTTCCCAGAATTCACACTGATATTATGTTTATGGTAATTGATGTCATATAATAATAATTATTTAATACAAGAACAAAAATACTGGCAAAAGTCAGATGATAATCTTCTACTGCTAAGGCGGGTACACTTTCACCATTTTCATCTCATATACCTACTTCACCTTTTCAATCTTCTTAACTATACATGGTTATTTTGAATGAATACAAATGTTTTATCCAAATACCATATTCAATAACCCACATGTTGATAATGAAATATAGAATTAAATGAAAAAATTTCTAATGTCATAGTGATACATTTATTCTTCTTCCAAACTAATATATTAATCTTCAAGTGGCCATTATTTCCACATCGAATATAGATAGCCTCCTACTCATTTTCCTTACTCTATATCCTTGACCTTTTGGATGGATGGTGGATTGGTGTCTTCATCTTGGACTTAGTCTTTGACCCCTTAGCCATGACCTTCCGCCTCTTGTTCTCCATAAGTATAGATGAATTGGTAATATTAATATCCTTATCACCTTGGTGAAAAAAGATAAAAGATATGGGCATTAATTTTCCTTGTTATTCATATTGGAGTTTATAATGAATGATAAAATCTTGTCGGTAAAAATGAAAGAATGACACCAGTCACTAGTTATTGATTTATTTTGAACCCAAGGGCTTCAATTATCTCAATTTACTCAAAAATATTGAGTACATGAGTTCATTATTGATTACCTTCTACTATATTGAACCTATAATGTTCATTTTATATCTCACACAATTCATGCCTAGAACTCTCATAATATAAAATTTAGAGATGGAAAGCATCTTGTAGGCATCTTCGTCCTCATGCATTTTCTGCAGTTGATTAAAAATAAATGAAACCTGATACACTCTATATCTAGTTCATCTGGTACATTATTTTGATACTTATCTTTATCTGAATTTAATTTTCCCTGAGGAGTATTAGTAGGAAGTGAGGTCTCCATCACACAAAGAATCTTTTCTTGGAGTAGTGCTATGTGCAAGCACCTATATCACTACTAGAAGTTATGACCATTCATTATATGTTCATAATGAAATATTTATAAGAGTGATAATGTTTCAGTGATATTGTTGATTTTCATTTTGATATATGATATATAGATTTATCATTCAATACATTATCTTGATTACCTATTATACATTGTGATTAATTAATTATTAGATCATTAAATGTCACCCACTATTTTTCTTCAAACCTAAATATCCCTATCTATTAGATTCAGAAAACTCTTCATCTTTAGTGGTCTAGAGGTAAAGATCCATGAAACCTCCACATATCCTCCTATCTATGGATATTCCACTAATCAAGGATTTCTAAGGTAGTCACTAGATCTACCAATTTCCATTAACTCACGATTACATGATATGTAGAGTAAAGTTCCATCTTATAAAAATTGGAACCTTGATTCCCTCAATGTTTTTCCTCTAAATTGATAGAAATATAGATATGGGTACACCTTTGAAAATACAAATTTCTCGTCAACTCCTTACTCTTACATGAACTCCATGGTAGAAGGAGGGGTCCTTAGATATGGCTGAAGAGCACCCCGAACACCTAGTTTTTTTCAATTTTGAACAATGAAAGGTATTATGGTTTATTATATTGGGTTTTATTATTTCTTGACTAATGTAAAAGATTTTTAATAGATATGTTGAATGTATGTTTTCACTCTCACAACTTAACAATCATTAAAATAAAACATATGTCGCCTCCTAATGCTTTTAATTTTTCATTATTTTATGTGTTATCACAGTAAACAAGAACATGCATAAAATAATTAACATTGCATAAAATAAAATAATTGTACTCGACAAGTCTTGATCATCTAATTGTGATTGGTCATTTTAAATCATAATGGATCAATCATAACCTAGGGGTTTTATACCAATGTTGTGTCATGACTCGTATTTCATCTCCCCCTTGGTCCAGTGTATTTGCTTCTCTTCAAGGGTACCAACTCATCATGGCAGGGTCCGCATCTTATATTTTTTTTCAAAAGTACAACTATACTCCCCCAGGGGTAAGGGGGTCTTTGGATAAAAATATACAATAGATAAATTAGAAGTTCATTCCCTTACAGATATATAATAAAAGTAAATGATGCGCAGACCATTATAGAATTAAGAACATATTGCAATCATCACATGTAATAAACAACTATTTAAAGTATTTAACCAATATTTACATAAGTACAGTCACTAGATCAAGACCTTTATATATAATAAATCAATTTGCAATAAAAATAAATTTCACTAAATTTTATGTGTGAGAGTATTTAAATAAAATAAATAAAAAAAAATAAATTCAGATAATTTATTTTATCCTATCTCATTACTAATTTTATAATAACTCAAAAGATTAAACTAATTAATTAATAAATTTAAAACTAAAATTAATATTATATTTCTGAATATTAAAATATTATTACTTTTCAAACCAAAAGATAATTTTAAATATTTTAACTGAATACTAAAATTAGATTACATAAATTAATTAATTTTTTATGATATTAATTTCTTCTGAATCCCAAAAACCCTGCCCAGATCCATGTTCAGTCGGCTCCTAACACCGTAGGCCTGTTTCAGGCTGACAAGACCCCATTTAGTGTTGTTTAGGCCTGTCCGGTCTTTGTAGAAGCTTTTAGGTTAGCCAAAACAACCCCATCCCATTGTAGATCGGATAAGGTCCAGTAGGACTCGTTGTAGCGGCCCAGTCAGGAATGGTGTGGGTTATTTTGGGGGTAAGGTTATGGGATCCATTAAAGTGAGGTATCTATGTTAGAGGGATCTCAACTAAAAATGATTAGGTATAGATCGAAGTATCATGGTGGAGGCATGGGTGGTCAGGAGTCCAGCTATAGGAAATGATAGGTGTGGTCCTGAACTACATTGTGGTGGTGGCGGTCGTGACATGGGACTATGACACGGGATTGGATGAACAGTGGTAGAGGGAAATAAATGGCTAAATGTGGTTCAACAAAAACATATCCAATGCATGTCTGAGATGGAGACCATATAGAACTTCCTGTTAATTAGTTTTTTTAAATAAAACATAATTTAATTATATTTTATTGTTGGTGGAAAGTAGATACACTGGTAAGATGGTTTTTGATATCCCGATTCTAGCAAATTCATTGCTGGAATATATCATGGTTTCTAGAATCAACTCCTAAAAAAACAAAAATATATATGATTTTTCTTTATATATTAATATCTGAACACACAATTTCGATCAATTGAATTTTTTTGGTTGACCACAACTCGTCCATCCAAGATCGGATTGAAGGGCAGTCGGTATCATTGATATATTTTTAAAACCCTCAACTAAAATTCAATAAAAATAATAATTCATGTCTCAGAAAATCCCTGTGATCACTTTGATACCAATTCATGGTATCAGGATATGCAATGGAATATAGTGGGTTTGGGATTTAAAAAAATCATCACCAGAAAAATGAAACTTCATCCTCTCTGGAAATCTAAACCATGATATAATTTGAGTATCTCATGTTGATTAATTATGGAAAAACAAACTATAGAAGTACCTCAATTGATTCAAAGTATGCACATCTGTCACAATTCACTGGCGACCATTTCATGTCATATCTGATGTCGATCCTCTTTAAATATTCAAAACAAGTTTCTCAAATTTGTTCATATGTCGATCATCATATTCCGGTTGATAGCATGAAGCTATGATGATCTCATCATTCTCATCGCGATCAAACAATCTAATGAATTCTATCTATGATGTCAATCAGGGATGGTTTTCTTGGTTAGAGTGATTCTCTCTCAAGGATTTGAGAGGAGAGATAAACTCTCAATATTGATGGATGAATAATTTTTTTAATGAGATTCTCATAAAATTATATATTTGATGTTCAAAAATGCAGATTATGGTTCCCTATCCACTATATGTTTAATTTATACTAAATAAGTAATAATTAATTAATTATAAAAAACAAACTGTGTCAAAATATTATTTTTATTTTATCACATAATTATAATATATATTAAATATAATACATGATAAACCAAAGTCATTAACTCAAATCATAATTATTTATAATATTAAATGAACATAGAATATTAAAATAATAATTGTTCGTATAATATTAATCTTTGTATTTAATTAACCACTTGTAAATACATTTAATAACTCAATTTTGCCCAATTTTTCTGTACTCAAATAGTAAAAAATTATTTATTTATCGGTGATTGGTAAAACATGGGTAACTCTAAGACCCATTGGTAGAGACCACCATGTGTAACACCGCATGATTTTATGGTAAGACTTTTTTAAAATTTAATTTCCTCGACTGTATTGATTTCACACAACACGAAACTAAAAAATACAATGATATACAATTTTATATCATTAATTTTAAATGATCATTATAACCTAGCTGTAACGCCCCGACCCCAGCTACCTAGAGTCGGTGCATTACTTCGTAACATTGGCATGATCACAAAAGATCAAGTCTCGAAAGACCGATTAGTTTAGTAGCCTTGGGAACACTAGATACATTCATAAATGTTACATTACATCATAAAGTGGAAAGCTAATAACAAAGTCTTCATAGTCCACTCTCATATCCTCTTCTGACTATCCCTGCAGGTGATTCATAAAATACTTCTTCACATCCTGGAAAATATTAAAACATTGAAATGGGTGAGCTCAGATGCTCAGTAAGGATAACAATAAAGCGGAAGCTCTCATAAAAAAACATTAACATTTAAGGCAATGTATAACTAAAACAAAAGCCTTTTAAACATGAACTTCAACATAATATGGCAAAAGTAAAATGAGATAATGCCATTTACTTCTTCACATGGATATTCTACTGGTCGAATAATCACATGCAATATCAATAACCACTTTCATAATGAGGGAATGTATAATTCCAGACATTCTGCAACATTTTGTCAAGGCCTCGGCCAATACGTCTAAAATGATTAAGGCCTCGGCCAAAACCATAAATCAAATTGGGAAAGGGCCTCGGCCAAATCCACGTCTAGTTGTCTCATGAGACCTACCGATGCATCGAGGAGCTATAGCAGGCTCCACCCATCACATATTAAGTCCAATACATTCCTCATATGAATAGGTTTAAACATATCATAAACCATAACATAATCGTATCACATAAAACATTCGTAAAGGAAACATAAAATTTCCACATTTCAATCACAAGATATCAATACAACACATTGTTATAATACAAACGCTTTCAAAACCATTTTCAATACCAAAGTAAAAGAAAGTTAAAACTTTGTATTTATTTTTCATTAAAAAAAAGATGGCTTGTAGAGGAAGCCGAAACTCAAATAATGGTCACGGTGGCGAAGAAGTCATTTTCGCCGCATAAGTACGGAAAGAAAAACATTCCCTTTTGTCGTTTAGCAAAACGCTTCGTATAAAAAAGATTCCTTTTGAATAAACGTAAAAGTCAAAGTGGTTTATACACCGTATAAAAGAAAGTTGTGTATAAAACCAAATATGCCTCAATGAAAGGAGATTGAGACGAAGTCCTTACAAAGATCATTTTTAAAATAAAATAGATATATTATGTGTATTCGCTATAGGTACACATAAAGAATACAAAATAAGACATAAAAATATCATGACTTAATTTGAAAGTAGGAGATTAACCCAAAGAATGGAAATTGGGTTAAGAGGTTCCCTTACCTTGTGTCCGACTTGACTCAACCGTTCTTTAACCTCCTGAATAATAAACAAGAGTTAATATCTACCTTATTAAGAACCATTTTCAATTTCATTATCCTTTTTATATCACTTATTACAATGTTATGAACATTATGTAATTATTTAAGTTAATAACGGTCGTTTTGTCGATCATTGGTACTTGAGTCAAAAATAAACTTCTTATAATTACAAGTTGTTCATGTGGTGAAATATCCATTATATCTGGAATTATATTCATGATGTAGATATGATATATATCATATATAAAGTATATAAATTCATTCATAATGTCACGTAACATTTAGAGGTAAGAAATGAAATGCACCGTTCATGGAGACGGTAAGCCGTACGTACGCATGAACGCTACTTTCATTTCAATTTCATATTTAATGGAACTAAATCATAATGATATAAATGTATAATATAATTCCATTATAATATAGTGTATAATACCATTTACTCCATCCTTTATACATCCCACATATGGCATTTACGATTCAAATCACTTTGAGGGGGCGGTAGTCCGCACTTCCTAAAATGAAATTAGCGCGTTTTACCCATAATGGAAATCATAAAGTATTCCATAAATGAGAAATACAGAAGAATAATTAAAACCTAAACATATTATATATCATATATAAAAATAGTGACAACTTAATGGCCACCTTTGAAGGTGTTATATGAGTGTTGAACAATCATCGTTTCGTGAGGCAGAAATTCGCCATCCACAGAAACCGTATGTTCTTTAACCATTAGATGTAGGTGTGTGTAAGTGTAGCTCGAATACTTCTTATAACAAAATCCTAGTATATTTAGGATACTGGTGTTGTTACAAAAGAAATGAATAAAAAGAGTTTATGGGGTTGGAGAAGAAAAATAAAACAAAACAACATTATAAAAGACATTACCTCAAAATCGGGTAACTCTTTTTGATTTGAGCTAAAGGCTTCCTTGGGAAGAGTTCTGCCCAAAGTGAGGTTTCTAGGAGTAAGGGAGGAATGTCGGGAGAGTATTTGGGCAGAGGTTGGCCGAGCCAAATGGCTTGAAAGTGTAAATGAGGTGGGAGAGGTGGGGGCCTTTTATAAGTGGAGAGGAGGGGCACTTTTGGAAAGATTGAAATGTTACATTATTTCACAATGAATTTCGGATTCTAAAGGTCCCACACTTATATAATTCGAGTCTAAGGTGATAAGGTTTCGAAATATCTTCATCCAATAGGCTTTGGACAAGTGTAAGCCTTGTATTTTGCATTATCTTCTCATTTTATTTAAATCGTTAAATAATGAGGTCATCGCCACATCATAATGATGTCATAAATAATTTAATTTATTTAATGTCTAAAAATTATAAAAAAATACTATGATGTAGGAAATCTTTTTAGATTTCTAATGAATATTTATAGTCAAAATTTGGACTTGTGTAACCCTACTTAAAAATTGTTGTAGTAAAACAATTTATGTTAGTGTCATTTTCACTTTAACATTAAATAAAAAGTAATTTATGTTATTTCCCAACCAAAGTGGATCCATGGGGTCCCCAAGTTAGGCCATGTCTTTTCTTGGTCGTCCATGACACAACCAATGAGGTTGGGACATGTGTCTAGGTCATTTCATATTATTAAAGTATTATTTATACCTTAAACCACACTAATTACCACTAATCGCGATTAAAACTTAATAAGTTACTATTCACCAAAAAATTATTTTTATCCCATTGAACCACATTTTACATACTAATGACAACCATGTATGTCGGATTTTAAAAATTCAATACACATTAGTGGTAAACTTTCATTTAACTGAAAATCAGTTTGCTTGATTACCACTTAGTGGTTTCACTATTCATCAAAAATTGAAGTTTTTCAGAATAAGGCCAAAATTTCACCCTAAGATATAATTGATATTCTGAATTCAAAAATGATGTCTATTTTAAAAAATTCCAAACATATAAGTTGCATTAATTAATTTTATAATTAATTCCCGCTGTCAGAACCAATAGCGTGTTTTTAAGAAACAATTTATATCAAAAGATTGGCAAATGTTTATGTCCATTTTCAATGTTAAATTAATTATAATGACCACCATTGGATAAAATTGTAAGAATATATTCTAATTATACTTTAAAACCACTAAATAGTATAATTTATCACTATTAATTATTTTTATTAAAATAGTTGTTTTTTAAGTATTTTTCACTATTCATAAAAAATTAGAAGTTCTCAGAAAAATACCAAAAATTCAACATAGGCTAATTTCGATATTCCGAATCCAAAAATGAAGTCCATTTTGAAATATAAAATTTCTATAATTTTAAAAAAGTGGTTATTACTATTCATAACGGCTACTTTGATTAGCTGCGGTGTGTTAGAACTCGAACTTGCGTACAATGCAAGCTATTGCATTATTGAAAGAGAGGCGTATCGTGGAAGCTCGGGGTGTTACATTCTCCCCTCCTTAAATAAATTGCATCCTCGCAATTTGATATTTTTCTTTGAAAATAAAAGGTCGAAAATAGAAAATATGTTTGTGGAAAACCCACATCGGAAATAAGGTTAATAACATTTAGCCTTAATAAGAGGGAAAGGGAAATGAAAAAGTCACCACCCAATTATGATCACGATTAGGAGAACATTGGTGGCAATTAGAGACATATAATTGGAGGAAAAACGTAAATATTTGTAGGGAGAGATTGGGGTCATCAATCACAATCAACTGTCAAATTGAGGGCCTCAAAGCCTTCAATCTATGTTGATTTAAAATATCATCAGTTCAGCAAGACATAAGGTATTAGGATAACACATTTTTTTGTTTTAATATCCCTTTACTAAAGTTTAAGAATTAATTTATTCATTGAATAACAGATAGGTATATATATTTATGCTTGACAATTAGAGTTTCAACCTTCAACTCACCTTTCACTCAAAAAGATAATATAACCCAAAAATATTATACTTATCCTATTTGTATAAGGTTCAAAATGTTAACACATACCATTTAGATTAGTAAAATTATTTTTTAATAACCAGGGACTTCCTGTAGGCTAGTGGTAGGAAATAAAGTCCTGTCGCACTTTGATTGTGGGTTCGATTCCTATAGCTTTGTCTGACGCGATGGTTTATGCCCCACCCTGCAGGTTGTCCTTTTCCTAAAACTATAGTATTATAATATTCAGAAAATAATCTTCAGAAATGCTTTAACCTTAAACAATACTATCCAAAGTTCAACTTAATCCATTCCAACCTTTATAGTTATCCAAAATACTTCTGTCAAACTCACAGTCCAAATTTTATAAGGAATGTAAACATAATGAAGATCCTTTTTTTCATGTAACAACATGTGAACACCTTCATCATGTATTCTTTTTAAACATACTGAATTACCATGATCCCTTATTCCTTATAGAATACTAGATATACTCCTTCTATCCAAAAATGTATACAAATAATCAATCAGTTTCAAGGAAGTTAAGAATATCCAATATAATTTATCCAAATCAATCACGTCTTATTCCAAAATCACTATCTCGGTATCAGAACCATATTATGGTTCATCTTTCTCTCAACCATATATTTTCCAAAAATTTAACCAACTGTGGAGTCACTTTTCTTGGTTCCACAAAATCTCAAGTCCTTGATGAAATAGTACTGCAGTACAATCCTTATATACTCCATAATTATTATAACCAGTACATCATTGATACAACACTCAAATTACAAAATTCTTTAATGACAACATAAGAACTCTAATCATTACTCCTCATCTGTGGTAGTGTCATAACTTGATTATTATCCAATAACATCATTTGGGGCATACTCTGATGATTTGGACATTGGTTTGCGTAGTGTCCCCAATCCTTGCAGAAGAAGCATTGTACATTTGAAACCATTTTCTTACCCTTGCAGTCACGCACTTTGTGTCCTTTTTCTCTACACTTATAACAAACTCCCATTCCCTTTAGGCAAGTTCCATGATGTTTCTTCCCACAATTGCCACATATTGGAAAATTCTTATTTTCCCTCATCCCTTTATCCATCATACTCTCTTCCATCCCTTTCGTCTCTTGCTTCGCTTCAAAGCCATAGGACTCAGAGAATTCTTTACTTATCTTATTAACACATGATACTATTTCTTCATATGTTGAGAACACATGGGAGACTATTTCCCTTCTAAATGTTGGCTTAATACCGTGAAAGATACGATCCTTCTTACTCTTTAGATCATACGTATTGCTGGAGTTCACATTCCTTCTACTGGGCGCCATTTCTATACAATGACATAAACTAGATTAGTTTATGAATCAAAATACATAATTCCATACTTATAAAATACTTAACATAAATTGAACTATTTATGGATATAATCCATAATCATAAAAAGGTTTTCTTTGAGGAAGTATATACTCATAATCGTTAATGGTGGTTTGTAAAGAAAACGAGAATTATCCTAAGCATATCCCCCGGGAGTGTCGTAACCAAGAGTGCAGCAAGGCCCGTTGTCGTGCACCAGTTCCCGTTCGAGTCTAGCTCAAAGCGGTGTTTTCGGGTTTTACCCCTAGATACATCTGTGCCAGAGCCGCCTCTACCTGCTCGTATCCAGACAGGGATGTATTGCTTGGAAAACTCATAACATCTCTATAATACCAAAATTCTAGGAAGTTCTTCTATACTAATCCTCAAAGTCTATCTTTGGGCTATGTGCTCTAATCTGAATTTATCTAAATCTAGCTTCCAAGGATAGTACTAAACTGCCTCTGATACCAACTGTAACGCCCCGACCCCAGCTACCTAGAGTCAGTGATTTACTTCGTAACATTGGCATGATCACAAAAGATCAAGTCTCGAAAGACCGATTAGTTTAGTAGCCTTGGAAACACTAGATACATTCATAAATGTTACATTACATCATAAAGTGGAAAACTAATAACAAAGTCTTCATAGTCCACTCTCATATCCTCTTCTGACTATCCCTGCAGGTCATTCATAAAATACTTCTTCACATCCTGGAAAATATTAAAACATTGAAAGGGGTGAGCTCAGATGCTCAGTAAGGATAACAATAAAGCGGAAGCTCTCATAAATAAACATTAACATTTAAGGCAATGTATAACTAAAACAAAAGCCTTTTAAACATGAACTTCAACATAATATGGAAAAAGTAAAATGAGATAATGCCATTTACTTCTTAACATGGATATTCTACTGGTCGAATAATCACATGCAATATCAATAACCACTTTCATAATGAGGGAATGTATAATGCCAGACATTCTGCAACATTTTGTCAAGGCCTCGGCCAAGACGTCTAAAATTATTAAGGCCTCGGCCAAAAACATAAATCAAATTGGGAAAGGGCCTCGGCCAAATCCACGTCTAGTTGTCTCATGAAACCTACCGATGCATCGAGCAGCTATAGCGGGCTCCACCCGTCACATATTAAGTCCAATACATTCCTCATATGAGTAGGTTTAAACATATCATAAACCATAACATAATCGTATCACATAAAACATTCGTAAAGGAAACATAACATTTCCACATTTCAATCACAAGATATCAATACAACACATTGTTATAATAAAAACGCTTTCAAAACCATTTTCAATACCAAAGTAAAAGAAAGTTAAAACTTTGTATTTATTTTTCATTAAAAAAAAGATGGCTTGTAGAGGAAGCCGAAACTCAAATAATGGTCACGGCAGCGAAGAAGTCATTGTCGCCGCATAAGTACGGAAAGAAAAACATTCCCTTTTGTCGTTTAGCAAAACGCATTGTATAAAAAATATTCCTTTTGAATAAACGTAAAAGTCAAAGTGGTTTATACATCGTATAAAAGAAAGTTGTGTATAAAACCAAATATGCCTCAATGAAAGGAGATTGAGACGAAGTCCTTACAAAGATCATTTTTAAAATAAAATAGATATATTATGTGTATTCACGATAGGTACACATAAAGAATACAAAATAAGACATAAAAATATCATGACTTAATTTGAAAGTAGGAGATTAACCCAAAGAATGGAAATTGGGTTAAGAGGTTCCCTTACCTTGTGTCCGACTTGACTCAACCGTTCTTTAACCTCCTGAATAATAAACTAGAGTTAATATCTACCTTATTAAGAACCATTTTCAATTTCATTATCCTTTTTATATCACTTATTACAATGTTATGAACATTATGTAATTATTTAAGTTAATAACGGTCGTTTTGTCGATCTTTGGTACTTGAGTCAAAAATAAACTTCTTATAATTACAAGTTGTTCATGTGGTGAAATATCCATTATATCAAGAATTATATTCATGATGTAGATATCATATATATCATATATACAGTATATACATTCATTCATAATGTCACGTAACATTTAGAGGTAAGAAATGAAATGCACCGTTCATGGAGACGGTAAGCCGTACGTACGCATGAACGCTACTTTCATTTCAATTTCATATTTAATGGAACTAAATCATAATGATATAAATGTATAATATAATTCCAGTATAATATAGTGTATAATACCATTTACTCCATCCTTTATACATCCCACATATGGCATTTACGATTCAAATCACTTTGAGGGGGCGGTAGTCCGCACTTCCTAAAATGAAATTATCGCGTTTTACACATAATGGAAATCATAATGTATGCCATAAATGAGAAATACAGAAGAATAAGTAAAACATAAACATATTATATATCATATATAAAAATAGTGACATCTTAATGGCCACCTTTTAAGGTGTTATATGAGTGTTGAACAATCATCGTTTCGTGAGGCAGAAATTCTCCATCCACAGAAACCGTATGTTCTTTAACCATTAGATGTAGGTGTGTGTATGTGTAGCTCGAATCCTTCTTATAAAAACATCCTAGTATATTGAGGATACTGGTGTTGTTACAAAAGAAATGAATAAAAAGAGTTTAGGGGGTTGGAGAAGAAAAATAAAACAAAACAACATTATAAAAGACATTACCTCAAAATCGGGTAACTCTTTTTGATTTGAGCTAAAGGCTTCCTTGGGAAGAGTTCTGCCCAAAGTGAGGTTTCTAGGAGTAAGGGAGGAATGTCGGGAGAGTATTTGGGCAGAGGTTGGCCGAGCCAAATGGCTTGAAAGTGTAAATGAGGTGGGAGAGGTGGGGGCCTTTTATAAGTGGAGAGGAGGGGCACTTTTGGAAAGATTGAAATGTTACATTATTTCACAATGATTTTCGGATTCTAAAGGTCCCACACTTATATAATTCGAGGCTAAGGTGATAAGGTTTCGAAACCTCTTCATCCAATAGGCTTTGGACAAGTGTAAGCCTTGTATTTTGCATTATCTTCTCATTTTATTTAAATCGTTAAATAATGAGGTCACCGCCACATCATAATTATGTCATAAATAATTTAATATATTTAATGTCTAAAAATTATAAAAAAACTACTATGATGTAGGAAATCTTTTTAGCTTTCTAATGAATATTTATAGTCAAAATTTGGACTTGTGTAACCCTACTTAAAAATTGTCTTAGTAAAACAATTTATGTTAGTGTCATTTTCACTTTAACATTAAATAAAAAGTAATTTATGTTATTTCCCAACAAAAGTGGATCCATGGGGTCCCCAAGTTAGGCCATGTCTTGTCTTGGTTGGCCATGACACAACCAATGAGGTTGGGACATGTGTCTAGGTCATTTCATATTATTAAAGTATTATTTATACCTTAAACCACACTAATTACCACTAATCGCGATTAAAACTTAATAAGTTACTATTCACCAAAACATTATTTTTATCCCATTGAACCACATTTTACATACTAATGACAACCATGTATGTCAGATTTTCAAAATTCAATACACATTAGTGGTAAACTTTCATTTAACTGAAAATCAGTTTGCTTGATTACCACTTAGTGGTTTCACTATTCATAAAAAATTGAAGTTTTTCAGAATAAGGCCAAAATTTCACCCTAAGCTATAATTGATATTCTGAATTCAAAAATGATGTCTATTTTACAAAATTCCAAACATATAAGTTGCATTAATTAATTTTATAATTAATTCCCGCTGTCAGAACAAATAGCGTGTTTTTAAGAAACAATTTATATCAAAAGATTGGCAATTGTTTATGTCCATTTTCAATGTTAAATTAATTCTAATGACCACCATTGGATAAAATGGTAAGAATATATTCTAATTATACTTTAAAACCACTAAATAGTATAATTTATCACTATTAATTATTTTTATTAAAAAAGTGGTTTTTAAGTATTTTTCACTATTCATAAAAAATTAGAAGTTCTCAGAAAAATACCAAAAATTCAACATAGGCTAATTTTGATATTCCGAATCCAAAAATGAAGTCCATTTTGAAATATAAAATTTCTATAATTTTAAAAAAGTGGTTATTACTATTCATAACGGCTACTTTGATTAGTTGCGGTGTGTTAGAACTCGAACTTGCATACAATGCAAGCTATTGCATTATTGAAAGAGAGGTGTATCGTGGAAGCTCGGGGTGTTACAGTAGCCGTTAAATTAGCAGGAAGAAATCGTATTAACAAACATATAAAATTTATATATTATATAATTAATGAAATTTTTTAAAATTAATTGAATTTTATTTATTTGTATAAGATAAGAACGAATCCAATTTTACCCATTAAAAGGCTATATTTATCTACAGAAAGTTTTACCACCTTTTCATGGAACAATTGTTTTAAAAATAAATTTTTATAATTTTATAGTTTATAATAAAAAAATACAAGTAATTTTTAAAATCAAAATAGTAAAATTATATTACGGAGGAATTTTATAATTTTCCCAAAAATATCTATTTTCCTAAGAATAGTGAAAAGTATAGATTTTTATTAAATTGATATTTTTATTATATTAATTTTAAATTTATGATTTTGTTAGTAACCTCAAGAATTAAAGTACACATAAAACTTATACATCTTATGAATTAAAGTATTTTGTAATTATGTAATTTAATAAGTAGAGAAATGTTATAAAAAAGGAAAATTAAGTGTTGGTGTTTTTATTAAACAAAATGATTATTTATATTTTAATAATTAATATTACGATTTAAAAGAAAAATTATTTTCATAAAATAGATTTATTATTTATTTATTTATTATCTTGTGGTTGTGAGGCAATTTTATGAGACCTTAATTAATTTTTAAATGTGTTATCGAGTCATTTATAATTTTAAAATCAGTGTTTTTGAAATAAATGATTATTTTAATTAAAAATTAATATTATCATATTTATAAAATTATTTTCATAATGTGGAGTTCATTTTTTATTTCTATATCTCACGAAATTGTTAGAGTGCAGTTTTGGTGTTTTTCTAAAATAGTTGAATTTTTTGGGAATAGTGAAATACAGTAATTTACAGTATATATACATCAAAAATTAAATGTACTATTTCTTGATTCATAACTAATTTAAGAACCATAATCTCATACTATACCTCTCTATTATCTGTAACAGTCATGGAATAATCACTATTTCTTTTCTTGGTCTATAATAATAGAATAATGATTAAAATAATCAAAAAACAACCCTCTCCTCCACTAAAAATATCACCCCTCACCACCTATGTTCCTCACACCTAATAATCCTTTAAGATTATCAATTTTCTACGCAATAATCTTCAAAATAATCTTCCCCATTCCATTTAGGTTTTGGTATCAACAGAATACCAAAACCATTTTCTGAGAGGAGGTTCTCAAGAAGAAAAAATCAAGACATAAAATCTTCTTTCACTTTACATTATTCTCACATTGTTTTATATTTTATAATATCATAATCACATATAAAAATACATGAATGATAAATAAAATATCTTATATACAATTTAATTCTTTTATGTCAACATAAACTAACCATCAATCCTCTTCTCCTCTTATTTTTATTCTAAAATTGAAAACATCGGTATTGAGGTGTTGATTTAAAGATTTCATGTCCGACATGTTTTTGTTTTTAAATTCCACCATAAATTATGGTAATAAAAAAAATTCATGTTTAAAAAGGTTTATAATATCTGTATTAAATAATATTTAAATTTATTTAATAAGTATATATACATTATATTAATTAATTAAACAAAACTAGTTCCTGGTGATCGAAAAAGTACAAAGATAATCTAAATGATTATCACAAACTTATTATCTAAGGATTCATCACCATATAATATAACAGAAAGAAATATATAAAAATTTAATATTATATAAGTTCATTAGTAACATATATTTTATATTCTTGAAAACTATTATCCCTTTAAATGATTTTCCATACATTTATTCAAGTAAACTGATCATGAAAACCGAGGAAAGAAACACACCATAATGAAAAATCTTATCTTATAACAAATAAAAAAGGACATAAATGAAGTTAATAAAATGATAATAAATAAAATTATGTTTTTATTGTTTATTAATTAAATTATTAGTGAATCTAATTTTATTATCTAGTAGATTAAGTGCAGGTGCATAAAACCTTTGGACATAAGGTAAGGGGTTTCTCAACTAAATTTTGTTTCTATAAGATATACTTTTTCACCACTGTTTCTTGTGTTTGGTGAATTTATTCTTCCCATTAATGTATCATATCATGAATATTTTTATCTTCATATTATTAAATCTATTATTTTATGATCATTATTTTTATTTGGAATAGGGTTTGACTGTTTGAAAAATAGTATGGGATTGTCCTCGATGTTCCATTTTCCTCCAGGTTACTCTTTATCACTATTTGACTAATGTAATTATTAATTATTATAATGTAACCTTACTAAATTTCTTTTATGTTATAAATATATTTAACAATCTCAATTATTATTTCATTTATGTAAAATACATGTTTTATAAGGATTCATTTTCAATTCCTACTGATAGGCTAACTCGATTAAAGGGAACTTCTCAATTTCAAACCCATTTTCAAGTATCATTCATAATATATTTTAAGCTTATAATATTTTTTATAAAATAAATATTTTTTTAATTAAAAAGAACTTTTTGTTCATTTTTTTTATAAAAAAAATTATGACACTTTCCCTTTTAATGTCTCTTTAGTATTTTCCCTTAAACTGCACTAAAGATGCTCCTTTGTAAAGATTCTTGAAAAATATTTTTACATGTTTCCAGTTCATCTGGACATCATTTATCCTAATATATGCCTATTTTCCCATATTAATTTTCAATTATGATTTAAATCCATTCTTTCACGGACTCCATTATGATATTCCATTTAGTTAAGCATTATTCACCGGTTATTCCTTATGTGTTGTGCATGTATAAATCCCTTTCATTTATGATAACCATTAAGTAAATATTTAATTAAATATCTATATTAATTATATTATATAAATTATTATTACCTTCTACATGAACCATTTTCTTACATATTAGTTTTTCTTTGAATGAATTTTCAATTGGGCAATATTGATGAATATGTATCCTCTACTCAATACAGATATTTTGATAGGTCATATTTTTCCTAAATTGAATTTATGTATAAACAATTATTTTAAATCGTATGGTATGGTATATGTATTGGTTAATTCAAGCCCTATGAGTCAGAGTTGGTTAATGATATCACCTTAATACATCAGTAGTCTCATGAGACTAAATCATTTGGCGAAAACCCTTCTGTTTGTTTTCAACCAGAATCCGTTGCATTTTTACCCACAAATATAAACTATCTTTTTGGTATAATGGTTCTTTTTCATGATACATGATGATAAATAATTAATAATTTCCTTCACTCAGTAATATGTTATTATTATCCATATGATTTTCACTATGAAAAAATATAAGATGCATATTCATTCTCATTTTACTATTTCGCATGTGTTTTCAGGTTACTTACCTTCTATATTTATTATACTTAATGATTACATTCATATTCTACTCTAACTAACCCTTATTGATAATTCCATCTCACCCTTTTATTTATATTCATTCCATGGGTTATAAATAATAAACCATTTAATGAGTTTTCAAGGATTATTTTTATTAGATTTTTTAATGTATTATTGTTTATTTACCTTCCCTAATATAAAATGAGTTCCATTTATTTAACTAGTTCTTCAAGATAAATAAACTGATTTATCCCATGGTGATGTGTTCTTTTATATCTATTCCATTCAAAAAAAACAACAACCGACTCTATACTAATGGGGTCAGGATTGTAATAGTTTGTATCATTGAAATTTCAATTGAAACCTTGGAAGGCAGATTTAAAAAACATCGAATAGGGAACATAAACCTAATATATACATTTAGGATGCACAAAAATGGAAATTCAATAATTTTGGTAAGGTCAATATTAGGTGGGTATTCTTAGAAATATATCACTATCTCTACACTACTAGTGGACATGTTTCTTGCATATATGTACCTAGGGGTAACAACTCTAACAACGTGTGTCGAGCCTGACTCAACATAACCCGGTACATGACAACAAACCTTAATGTCCATCTGGTTTGACACTCTCAGGGATATTCTTTTGATTATTCACAATTTATTTACAAACCAATGTGATGGATTTGAATATATATGTTAGATGAATAACCTAGGTTAATCCTAAGGTTTTTTAGGTTGAAAAAAATGTGTTATGATATTATATAGAAGATTACATGGTTTTATCACTACAACTATAGTTAGTCACATTGTTATTTCTAGTTTTAGTAAATGGTTAGAACCCAAAGGATTCATGTTAACATTGAACCTGATGTAGAAAGTGGTAGTGATGAACACCCAAAAGAGATATTGATAAAAGTGAAAGATAATTTTTAATGCCTACTTAGTTTTCCTGAAATATCATTAATGACTTATACCTTAACCAACTCCTAAACCCACCAAAGAATATAGGGATGTAGTTTTCTATGATCTCTAGTGGGGTAGAACAGGGAGAAGAGAATGATCGATTTCAATCATATAAAATATGTGGAATGATACACCAATGAACACGTGTCAAATGAACAGAGAAATGTTTTATTTGAGGAAAAGAAGGGCATAAATCAACTAATTTCCAATGAAAAATGAAGATTATAATGGAATGAAAAAAATTAATGCTCAGAATCCATTTGTAATTAGTTTCCATAATGGTGGGGAATCTAGGCATTACCCGAGTCCATTCCCTCGATTATAGAGTAAACACTAGACCAATGAACTATGTGGAAATAAATGGATGAAGTATCATTATATTGGTGTTGTATTTGATAACATTATCAATTAACCTTATTTAAATTATTTCCATAATATATATTTAGGATGATATATATATATATATATATATATTGCTTAACAAAATTGACAACCCAAAGGTAGAGTTACAACCCATTAAATCTAGTAAGGTCGCAAGGTTTGAACCCACAACCAAAGGGCGTTAATGGTAAAGCACCTACCACTAGACTACATGATGTCCCAATTAGAATGAAATTATTATATTATGTATATGGTTTATTTTGAATTTTGAATATTTTTTATCAAACAGAATACCTTGGGATTAAAAAATAATGTGGGGATTAAGTGATTAATTTTATTTCATCAGAAAGAAAATATTTTAAGAAATAAAAGTTGAATTGTATTTTGGAGTCCAATGCGATTTTATTGTGGAGTTATGGTAATTTAGGTTATTTATGAAAATGGTTAGCATATCATGAAAATCTAGCGACCTTTTTGGACTGTAAATTTGGATAGAAATATTTTGGACGATTCTTATGTTTGGAATGGTTTAAATTAAATAGTGGATATTATTTTTTGATGTTTAATATTATTTTTTTAAGAATTTTTGTAAAAAAATTTGCATCATTAAATATTTAATAGATAAAGGGATTTTTGGTGGATATTATGGTTTATAAATGTGTTTCTGGAATGAAAATATCATTTCTAAATTTCATTTGTAGGTGTGAGGTATGATGTGAAAATTTATCAAAGCACAACCAAAGGATGAGATTTTTTGAAGACATAGAATGTAATCAAATATTTTTATTTCCTCAAATAAATATATGAATATTTTATGAATCCCTCAACTCTAGGAAAAGGATGTTGGAAAAAAAAGTTATCCGTTTACTTTTCTTTTTGGGAAATTAGTGGTCTTCAAACAGTTCACAAGATTTAAGGTTTTGTGATGGTTAACTTTCTAATGACAACGTCCTCTATGAATCTCTATCAAAATTTGATATTTAGATTTATCTTCAATGTCCATGTTATCACCTGCCACTAATTATTTCTTACAAAAAATCCTAGTTTTTTGCGTCCTTTTCACTTACCTTTCCTTTTTCGTATGAGGATATTTTATTAATCTTATTTTTTGTATTGATTTCCCACCAAGTTATTTTGAAGTATCACCCTTTTATTTTCGAATTAAAATTTCAAATTGTGAGGACACAATTTATTGATGTCCTAGAGAATGTAACACCCAAATATTTAATGGTATGTCTTTTTTTAATTTAATTTCTTTGAAACAATAGGTTTCACATTGCACCAAAAATAAACACACAATGATATACAATAAAATATCATTATTTTTAAATGACTATCATACTTTTACGTTTAAATTGTAATAAATGTGTAGTTTAATCAAATTATTAAATTTATATATTATATATTTAATAAAAAAATTTTACATTCATTATTGTTATTTAATAGGAATATTATAATAATGAATCCAATTTTTCATATTAAAAGGAAATATTTTTCTAAAGGAAGCTTTACATCCTTTTAATAGAGCGAGGTTTTAAAAAAAATTGACCCTTTAATAAATTATATTGAATAAAACAAGCTTCATTTTAAAAATTTGAATTCTAAAATTATCATAGGGTGAAATTTTACTATTTTTCAAAAAAATATTTAATTTCCTCTGAACAGTGAAAATACTCATATTAAATAAAGTGTCATTTTCTTTATATTCGTAGCCTATTTTTTTTTAATAGTAACATCACCCATTATAGTATAAAAAAAATTATATATATTATTAATTAATATATAATTTATTTATATAATGGAATAAGTTGATAAATGTTTTAAAATGTTTAAATTATGTGTTTGTATTTTTTGAAACAAAATGTCAATTTACAATTTTTTAATTAATATAATTATTTGAAATAAAATTTATTCTTATAATATATATTCATGCATTAATACGTTTTTGTCTTGTGATTATGTGATAATTTTATGAGACCTTAATTAATTGTTTTAACAGTTATAAAATAATTTATAATTTTAAAGTTATTATTTTTTGAATAAATGATTATTTTAATTAAAAATTAAATTTATAATATTAAAAATAATTATAAAATTGAGTTTAATTTTTAATTCTATATATAAAAAGATGGTTGGGGTGAATTTTTGGGATTTTCCTAAAATAAATGATTTTTTATGAATAGTGAAATGCTGTAATTTACGGTACATGTACATCATAAGTTAAATGCTATATTTATTGAGTCATAATTGAAGTCATAACCATAATCTAGAACTATTCCTCCCGATTTACTATATTTATTCATGGAATTTTCACTAATTATTTTGTGGATCCAAAATTATAAACTAATGAATAAAATAATCAAAAAACAGACCTCTCATCCACCATAAATACCACCACTCATCACCTCTTTTATTCACACATCTTAAGACCTAATGAATGACCAATTTCTACCCAATAATATTCAAAATACTCTTACCCACTTCTATGAGGGTCTATTATTAACACAATACC
The DNA here is from genome assembly GCA_963277665.1 of Viscum album. Lineage (NCBI taxonomy): Eukaryota > Viridiplantae > Streptophyta > Magnoliopsida > Santalales > Viscaceae > Viscum > Viscum album. Next base: position 36,043,500 of record OY728149.1, on the reverse strand, counting down.
CCAACCAATTTCCCTAAGGAGGTTTTCAAAGAGAATAATCTAATAGGTAAAATCCTCTATCATTTTCTTTGTTTTCATTTCACTTTATTTTTTTTTTATACTTTCCTAATATCCACTATAAAAAAATGAATTATAACTATATTATATTATATATAATTAAATTTTATTATGTCTAAGTTAAATCCACCATCATGTCTCTTCTCCTCTTCCTTTTTTTCTATAAATGAAATCATCATCCATGTGGTGTTGATTTAACACCTTCATGGATGACATGTTTTATTGTTTTAATTATTCATTGATGGATTTTCATAAAACCATTTATATTGTTAAAAAAGTATAAAATATAGTGATTATAACTTATTTTATGTTTTTTGGATCATTATATATACATAATATTAATTTACCAAACAAACCTAGTTCGTGATGATCGAAAAAATTAAAAAATAATCTAAACAATTATCAAAAAAAAAATATCTAATTATGTTATGTCCACTGGGTTAGATACCCTAAGAGGGTGGGTAGATTAAATCAACTTCCCTTATTGATCTTTTTTCACTGTTAAGAAATAATCTCATCTCTCTATTTCTTATAGAAAAGTATAAATAGAAGCTAAATCTTGCACATGACAAAGTGATTTTTACTTGGTTTCCACTCACTGGGCAATGTCCAATGAGCATACACCGATGATGTGTTGATGTACCAAATCCACTAAAAGCGCACTACTATTTACAAATTTCAGACTACATCACTTATATGCCCAGGCTCACTGCCTTTACAAATTTTATGGTTAGCTTACAACTTTCCCAAGTGTCACTCCTTATTTCTATCTCTCTGGCTCACTACCGGTGTAGGGTACCACCTTCTTTCTCTTCCTTTGCACACTGCTCTGGAAAGGATCCACTCACAGTTTATAGACCTGTATGTCTCCTCATTATCACTATTGAAAGCTGCATCTTTAATTATTGATAGATACTCTATTGATGTCCAACATTCACCCACAAATGAATCTCACTTTAAACAAGGCATACCGAGCAACCCCAATTTTATGAGCATCCCTTACTGTACCTTGCACATAATTCCCTTACCTTGTGTGAAATCAACATTTCACTCAACACCACATTTACGCACAGGTAACTTCGTTTACGTGCAATTTTTTCTTTTAAAAGCAATATTTTTCTTTACGTGCAAATGCTACTTTTATGAGAACTCCCATATTTTACATTCAGCCTTTGCTTTATGCTCAAACGGTCCTTTTACGCAAAAACTTGTTTTTTACACACAACTCCTTTGTATAATCCAATTTGGTGCACCGGAGCTCAGATTATCTCTAAGACTTGAGCCTCTACCTAATGAAGGGGTGGTCACTCTTTATTTATAGGAACCATTGACCCTACGTGAAAAAACCCTCCTTGAGTGTGAAATTCACTTCGAGTACGAAAAACACTTCTTCCACACAACATCAATTTTCGAGCACTGCTCCAATATTTCACGCACCTCATGCATTTTCCAATTTTTGCGCTTCTGTTCTCAAAACAACTCTTTCAAGAAAAAACAACAATCCTCTATTTTCTGCACCACTCTAATATTTAATTCACTATTTTTTTCGCGCACCACAAAAAAATTCCACGCACCACTTTTCTTTTTCGCACAGCACGCAAATATTTCATGCACCACACTTCTTTTTTGTGAACCACGCAAATATTTCACGCAAAACTTTTATTTTTTACGTACCTCCCTTTCCCAAAAACATGTATCTCAATTTTCGGATTTTAAGGCCCAAAAATTGGGCAAACACTGGAAAAGGGATCCACCATGTATCTACTCTTTTTGTACCACCTCCATATTGTCCATTCCTTTACCGAAGTTCTTCAATCAAACATGGATATCCAAAAATATATCTTGATCCTAAAAATTCACCATGTAAACCTCCTTTGTCAACAAATTGGACATCATTGTCTACTTTTTTGACAAACACAACATGGAGTCCTGCTTTGTCAACAAACACAATCACCTGAAAAATTCTTCAATGATACGTTGAGGGATTTTTTCCCAACAAATTATTAATCATAATTAAATATAGAATAATGAAATATATAACCATTTTATATTATGTATGTTAATTAATAAAATATTTTTTAAATTTTGGATAACTATTCTCATTTTACAAGATTTTCCATACATTTATACAAGTAAACTGATATTAAAAACTAAGGAAACGAATGCTCCAAAATGATAAAATTATGTCATATAACTAATAAATAATGTTATAAATGAACTTAATAAAATTATAATACATCGCATACATGATTATGTTGTTTTGAATTAAATTATTAATGAATATAATTTCATTATCTAGGAAATTAATTGCAAGTGAAGAATACTTTCAGTCATAAGGTAAGGGTTTTATCATCTGACTTTTGTTTCTATGAGATATGCCTTATTCAACATTATTTATTATATTTAGTGAATATATATTTCACATTAATTTATAAAATCATTAATATATATATATATATATGCATTTTATTCTATGTCTTATTTTATTATCATTAATTTTATGGGCCATATGGTTCGACTATTTACAATGTAGAAAGAGATTCCCCTCGAACAACCATTTTTTATTTGGGTTACTCATTATCACTCTTTACCCCCAATGTAATTATTATTTATTCTTATGTACTCTCCATATATTATTTGTATATTTTCCAAATATATTTACCAAGATCAATTATTCATTCTTTGAAGTTAAAAATATTTTTTATGTGGACACTTTTTCAATTCCTCTCTATAAGAACGCCCAAATAAATGGAACTTCACAATTTCATACCCATTTTCAAATACCATACATAATGTATTTTAAGATACTGGGTATTCACTAAAAATATTCTATTTTTATCATTAAAAACAATTGTTTTAATTTTTAGTTTTATATAAATTATAAATCCTTTTTCCTTTTAAAAATCATTTTAGTATTTTTCTTTAAATCTCACTAAAGATGATCTTTTATAAAGTTTCATAGAAACTCTTTTTATATGTTTTCACTTTATTAGGATATCATTTAACAAAATAAATGTCAATTTTCTCTTATTAAAATTCTATTATCATTTAAATCAATTCTTTCATGGACTCATTTATGATATTCCCTTTGGTTATGCCTTATTCCCCACTTATTCATTGTGTGTGGTGTATTTATACCTCCATTTCATTTGTGACCATAAATTATTATATATTTAATTAGATATTTATATTTCTTGTGTCAGGTATATTTCCATTCCCTTATCCATGTACTACTTTTATATATGGTGTTTTCTTTGAATGATGTTATAATTGGGGAAATATTGATGAATTTGTATCCTATACTCAATATAAACATTTTGATAAGTCATGTAATTCATGAATTGAATCTATGTATGAAGAATTATTTAGACTAGTATGATATTATTTGGGGACTGATTAATGTAATCTCCAAGAGTGGGGCCTAGTAATAGATATCCCCTTGACACATCAATAGTCTCATGAGACAAAATCTATTGGCAAAAAACCTTTGTGTTTATATATAAGAAGAATCAAATGAGTTTCTTCTATTATACTTAAACCATCATGAGAGGATAATGGTTCATGTTAAGGATATTTTATGTCGAATAATTAATCATTTCCTTAACTCTGTAATCTATTTTTATTATCTATAGGATTTTCACAATGAAAAAAAATCTACTGATCCATTTTCATTCTTATTTTATTGACTGGAATGTTTTATCTTGTTATTTACCTTTCCATATTGATTATACTTATTAATTTTAGTTATCTAGCATTTTACCTAACACTTATTGAAAATTTCAGCTCACAATTTTAATTTTTTCCTTCCCCATGTTATTAATAAGAGATCATTTAATGATTTTTCAAGGATTCAATTATTATATTTTGTTATGTATTATATTTTATTTTCATTTCCAAATGTAAACTCGGTTCCAAGTATGTATCACGATCTTCGAGACTACTGAAAATAAAAATCCATGATGGTGTGATCTCTTGTATATATTCCATTATTATAAAACAACCATTAACTTTGGGCTACTGGGGATGAGTTTGTTAAAACATTTCATATATACCTATTCACCATAATTGTTCAGATTCTTGAATACACTATTGTGTGTGATGCTTTAGACCCTTATCTTCATAGTAGTAAATTATATTGATAGATCAAGATCTGAGTATAGAAACCCATCGAGGAACATTAAGTGATAATGAATATTTTGATCAAATAAAACCAACCTATGAACTTGCACTTTGTAATGTTGTCTTTTTTCTTAATATATCTCATTATGTAGGAAGCACACTTGTTCTATCACCCTTTATTTCTTTATTATTTATTTTTATAATAGTTTGGAATTTCATTCTACTTCCACGACCGTGTATTATTAAATTACTTCCCAATATTGCTTGGGAACTATTATAACCATATTATACAACATGTAATTAACTAACATTACCATAAATATAGTAGACACGGAAATATCAACACTGTTATGGTAATATAAACACATGTATATATAAAAGTTTATACATGTAAGGGTAATCAAAGAATATATAAAATTTGGGTTTAGGGAACCAAATTTTAATATTTATTCTAAAAACCATGAATATAATTAAAAATGAATTGTATAGATCAATGTTTTGGCCTAATATGTGGACTAAAGGATCATATTCATTGGATTGATTGGTGAAAAAATATTGATTAATAATTTTGGAAAATTATTTGATTAAGAACATTAATAGTTGATGTGGATTGATAAGGGAATTCATTGATGAAATGCGTTTTCTCCATGTAATGATTATGTGGACTTCTATGTGTATGAATTCAAATAGATATAGTAATGATTTTGATTTTTATGTATTAGTAGTGAATGATAATGAATGATGCAGTTAGTTTGGAGCCTTTACACTCAAAAGTTATGTGATGATGTGACAACATGTTCGATTATATTTCTTATCATTATTTTTATTCACTATAGTAGGGTAGTGAATATGATTTTTGGTTCCTCAATAGATAATTAATTACCCAAAAGCTTTCTATATAACTTTACGGGGTGACATAGTTATAATACTTGTTTAATTTTTCATCAATCGACATGTTCTACTATTGGTAATTCACCCGAAGAGTTGTATAAAAATGCATCATGGTGATGATGATGAAGTTTAACACTTGTGGTGATGAAATGTACCTAGTCTTGAATAGATTTTTATGATGGATTTTAAAGGACTATCTCATTTTCATAACAGTGTAAGAACTGTTGGAATAAATTGGATATGATATGGCACAAATACAAGAGGGTTAAATTGAATATTTAAAAAAATTATATTAAAACCATTAAGGAAGGTTCATAACGTAAACTAAAACAATTCACAGAGACTCTTATAAAAAAAGAAATTATCAGACTTACTCTCAGTACTATTATATTGTTATGATTCCATAGGTTTGAAAACAATTTTATTTGGATTGAATACAAATATCAGAGTAATACAAAGTGTAAATGATTCTAACATATAGAATTTAGAATCAAAAATAAAAGTATAAATTTAAATTATATCAATTACAAAAGAATAAAAATTGAAAAAACAAATAAAATGATTTTTTTTATTAAAACAATAAGCATAAAAGTTAATGATTTCAAAAATATTTTATCACTGGTAGTAGGGTATCCATTAATCTTGGATAATAGGTCTATCATACCAACACTTGTAATCCGTTAATATGATGAATAGCACGTCCATCTTGTTATCCCCACAAGCCCTCGATTTTACAGGTTGTCAGTACCTCTATCTTTAAGACACATTAAATCCCTCGATATAATGATCGATTTTGTCATCTACCTATCCGTAGAATTCCATGATCATTATCACTTGATTGGACACACAAAGAAACAAGGCACCTATTGAAATAAAAAAACTAATAATGATATGTTCACAATTTTTAATTTCAAGGCTTTCGCATGAAGTGGAGAGAGGTCACACAATTTCTTTTTATAACGTGGAAGCTTCGTATGTTGTTCAAGTTATTATATTTTTATAAAATAAGCTCCTATATATTCTCCTTATGTTCCAATGATCATATTTCCTCTATTGGTCATATTTATCTAGAAAAGCCAGAGGGTCTTGGACACCTATCATTGTAATAATCATATTGAAACAGAAAACATGACATCGTTTTGATTAGTTTATAACTAACTCCACGACATCTTTTTGGATAATGAAATGTATATGAAAATGATAACATGAGTACGATAGATATAAAACCAAGTTTTTGATAAAAAAAAATGAAAACATTCAAGTGATAAGAGTGTAACATGAGTAATATTAATGTTACTTGTTAGTATGAATATAATGAAAAATATTAATATGATACAAAGTGAATATGATGTATAATGTGAGTACGATAAATAGAGTGGGTACGATGAACAAAGTGAGTACGATGAACAAAGTAAGCATGATAGAAACAGTCAGTAGGATAGGAATGGTCAGTATGATAGATAGAGTCAGTACCATAGAAAGAGTTAGTATGATAGACGTATTTAGTATGATAAACAGAGTCAGTATTATAGATAGAGTAATTACGAAAGATAGAGTCAGTATGACAGATAGAGTTAGTACGACAAACAAAAAACTATATCCAAAGTATATTCTTTAAATTAGAAATGAGTATTAAGAGATTTTTTATTTCCAAAACAACAAAAATAGAAGTAAAAAATAGAACTTTTGACTTAAAAATATCTCCTTTTTTTCAAAGCACAAAATAAAAATTTAAAACATAAAATTAATACTTATCTACTCCGGAGTTTTGAAAAAACTTATGAATATGAAATTGTGAGTTATAAAAGCTATTAGGAATTTAAAATTGAATAAAACATACTCCTCATTTGGTATAGGACTTCATAAAGATTTTATTCATAGATTTTACTTGATTTATATGTATTACATTTGAGTAAAACATTTACAATTTTCCCCCTTTATAATACATTCTCCGCTTTTATAAAACGTTTTTACCCTTTTTGAATTACAAAAAGAATAGGTTATTCTTGAGTTTCTTGAAAAATTTAAAGGGAAAAAAGTGAAAAACATTATTAATGCAAACATAAAACTCTTATAATTTTCAAAACGTTTATAGAATTTCAATTGACAATCATGAAAGAAAGATACTACAAAACATTCATTTGTTTTCTCTTTATTTTTCATTCTTGATCAACTCATGGAGTATTACCATCATATTCTTAATATATTTCCTATCATCCGAGATAGAAACAACCTAATTTTTGAGATGCTCTTGTTGGTCTACAAAAAGTTCATCCTGGTTTTTGATGGAGTCTTCTTGAATTATGATCACTTTTTCAGGAGTATCAATTCCGTCCTTCATATTCTTATTTTCTTCAGCCAATGATGTGTTTTTTTCTTAAATATTTTTCATCATCTAAAGATGAAACCATTGAAAATTTTGACTAGAAATAATGGAACCATTATTACAACTCTTTCACTGAATGAGCATCATCACCATGAGATTTTTAGATCCAATTCAAATATTCAATTGTTTCCTTACCAAGCTTGTTGAAAGAAATATAAAGATCATTTGAAAGCCTCCTTATGTCTTCAATTAATTCCTCATGTTCATTTACTAAGAATTATGTTTTTTTGACCATTTGGTCATCTTTTTTCAATCCTTATTATGAACAACAAAAATATCATTTATAACTTTTACATTAGCCTATATTGAAATTACGCTCTTTCAGAGCTCTCATAGTAAACCAAATTTATTCCTTTTATTATCTGTAATAAAACCAATATTTCCTTCTATTTTTGAACATATGGAATATTCATAATGATTATTTTTAAAATATGAATAATGTAATCACTTTTATTAAAAAAATTTGTGGGTTCTGAATCAGTGTCATCATCATACGATCCATGTTCATTTTATTAGCTTGAGTCTTCATAAGGCATGTTTCCTTTTCCCTTCTCTTTTTCCTTTTAAACTCTTTCTTCTTATTTTTTAACTCACTGTTCCTCAACATTTTCACTGATAATAATTTCTTTCATGGTATGAGATCTTTGAGCTAAATTCTTGACTGTAGAGGGAACACTTTCTGATTGTATTTCTAAGTATTGGAATAGTTCTTGATCGGCATGATGATTCTATAGTTGAATTCCTTCACATTTTTTTTAATAGAAGATTCTTCAATACTTTTCATAGAGTTTCAAAGATATTCCATAAGAAATTAATCATCCTCTTCGTCATCACCTTCATATTGTGATGTCAATTGAATAACTTCTGGCACTATTTCATTTCCTATATCATTCTTTGGAAGTGTCTGTAAGATCGGTTCTTGTTGAATCTATTCAGCCAGTTGAGCACTTGCAACCTCAACACCTTTTGGAATCCTGGAAACATCAAAATCTTGATATTTACTTTTAAAATGTTTCATCTTTCGCTTCTAATCCTATAGAGTATCATCTATTTTCCTCTTTTTGGAAAGATCTTCAGCCAGATCATGACTGAAATGAGGATTACCTTTTTTCTTTGTTCTTTCTCCTTTATTCAATTGGATACAACATCATTACTGTATTTGGTTTTCTTCTTAGGTTTTTCACCAATTTAAGGATCTGAATTTTGAGAATATATAACTGCTGGGGATAATTCTATTAGAATTGGTGCTTATTGATTTGGTTTGGATTCTTGAACATCCTAAGCAAACAATTTTGATTTAGTATCAAAACAAACATTCAACTATATGATTGTATCCTTGTTAATCTACGATCTGCTCATGCTTTTCAATTGTCCATTCACAGGAAGATTTCAAATCTAGAATAATTAATGGATGAACTTTGTAAGAATATTTTGATACATAATCATATGAGATTTAATTGCTCCAGACATCACATTCTTGATTGTTTCCAAAATCTTATCCATGCGATTTACCTTTCTAATATTCACAAGAAAGTCTATCATGAAGATGTCAGAAATCATATGAGTTTCTCTATCCCATTTCCTAGGAATAATAAACCCTTTCATCCATAGGTAAATAAACCAATTATTCGGAGTGATATGAGATACTTTTTTTTCTCTTCATTGATAACAAAGGGTGACTATTCAGATCATTCCTTATTAAACATACAAACATCCTCAGGTAACTTACAAGAATGACATAATAAGTCACCTTTAGTAGAAACATTGATAAAATGTGCTACTTGTTTCAATAAAATAGAAAAAAATATATCATTCACAACAAAATTTATCATCATGCCCTTATCCAATGTCACTGTATTTTAGTGTTCTCTAGATTCTTCAATATGTATCAGATCCTCATATGATTTCTCAAAAAAAAAGATGTTCCCAGCCTTGGAACAAAATAATAGGTTTGGTCATTGAGTCATAAATATCAATAAAATCTTGAGGGACTGACCTTTCTCTAAATAAATATATTTAAGGTAATGTCTTTGATGACATAACAACAAGAGTGTTGGAAAAAATCTAAGACATTAAGATGATTAGAAAAATAAATGATCATATTATGACTTAAGAAGTGTAGAAGAGCTTCGCTGAGAAATCTAAAGAACTGGTGTTTGTTCGAGGAGGCAGTTCCTCTATATATAGCTGAATTTGGGTGACTATTGGACTTCTATGGTTGATATTTAAAGATAATAAATCCAACTATAATGAATAAAGGTATATTGAAAAAAAGTATTTTAATTTTTTAAAAAAATAGATGGAAAAATAAAAAAAATAGAAAAGGAAAAGTGAATGTACCTATCGAGGACTTCAAGTGAGTTATTGGTTTTATAATATTGTGAAAGTAAACAAATATGACAAAAAAATTAAATAATTGAATAAATGAAAATAGAATACAATCAAACATAAAAAGATTAAAGATAAAGTGAATACTATCGGTTTTCAGACCAACTAAAAAAAATCAATACCATAAGTTGTCAAGATGAAGAAAAACAAATTCATTACCATAAGTTGTAGAACCGATGGAAAAAGAATTCATCACCATAGGGTGTCTTTCCAAGGGTAAACAAAGTCATTACCTTAGGTTTTCAAGACGATAGAAAACAAATTCATTACCATTAGATTCCAAACCGATAAAACAATTCATTATCATAGGTTATCGAGCCAATTGAAAACAATTTCATTACCAATAGTTGACCAGCCAATGGAAAAAAGTCATTAAAATAGGTTGTAAAGCCAATGGAAAACTAAGTCATTACCATAGGTTGTCAAGACGATAGAAAGGAACCTGTTAGACTGATTAATAGAATGTAGAAATGATAAAAAAAATGTCAAAACAATAAATAGAATGTCAAAACAAAAAATTTAATATAAAGACAATAAACAAGAAAACAATAAACCGAATGACAAAAACATAAACAGGATGTCAAAACAATTAAAAAAATGACAAAATAATAAACATAAAATCAATAAATAGTGTTGAACTCACCTGTTTTGATAATCCCAATTAGGCTTTCATATGTTTTGATAATCCCAATTATGATTTCACAAACTTTAAAAATCACAATTAATGTTTATCTATATTCAAATTTGCTCAATCCATGATATACTATTATCAAGATGATAATACTATTAAAATAATCCTTGAAATATGTTAATCAATGTCTATCATTGTTTATATAAGTCTTGAAGTAATTCAAATCCAATCAGATATGTTTTGCATAAAACAGATAAGTATTAGTCACTGATCTGTGAATAGCTACTGATACAGAGCTACCGGTACCTAGTCTACCGATAGACATAGTCCACAGATAGACGGAGTCAACGATAAGCTAAGGTCACTGATACGCAGAGCTACCGATATGTACAAGTCCACCGGTAAGCATAGGATAAGCTACCAGTATAAAGTTATCAATAGAACATCCGATAGTACAGAATGGAGCTACCGATATGCATAAGTCTATCGATACACTTAATCACTGGAACTAAGAAAGAGCTACCGATAGATAAAGAGCGACTGATACAAAGCAGAGATACCGATACATAACAACGTATATAACAAGTCTACCGAACTACCGATAGAGTAAGTCTACAGATAGAAGGAGCTACCGATATGCATAGAGCTACCGATACACAAAGTAAGATATACAGATATTAAGAGCTACTGATATCAAGAGATACTGATATACAGAGTAAGAGCTAACATTATAAAGAGCTACCGATACAAGTTCAAAGAACTACCGATGGAATGTCACTACAACACAAAGTCCACCGTACACATCTACCAATAGAAGTCTACTAATGATTGACCCCCAGTCAAACTCTTTAATTGCAATAATATTTATTTATTAAGCTAACAATTACATATGATGATTTTAATTCATTTACTATTATTTAATGATATATATTTTCATGTCAGGGACCCTTACCTAGTACCCATGAAAAAAAGCAATCATTCCTTTTTGCTAGAGTTGAAAGCTATAAAAGGGAAGGAAAAAGACCATTCAGAGGTGATCTTGATCGAGAGAGTGAACACATGGATCGAAAATTGAATTGGTGAACATATAGATCAAATGAAATAGAGAGAATCAAGGAACTATGAAGGCACACGAAGGGTGAAAAAGAAAAAGGCTTAACATCATTCAAACATGGTGCATTCGCGAAAGGCTACATCCATACTCCAAGAACACTGGACATACAAGAAGAAATTTGAGGAGAACACAAGCTATATCTTGAGTGAAGAACTACAACAAACACTTCATGCACTTAGGCTGATAAGCTGATAAGCTGAGCCTAGAACCAAGGAATAAAAAGACACTCTTTTTTTCAGACAAAAAACCAGAGGAGGACTTAGAAGCTTTTCTGGCCAATCAAACGAGTCCAGAGTTGCACTTCCAATCAATAAATCATTTCTAAACTCATTCACACATACTTTAGTGATTCTTTCATTTACATTTCGAGCATTTTGTGTACCCTGTTTATTTTACACACACACTGTCTCCTGAGCTAAGCTGGAGGATTCTTAAATCCTCATTCAAACATTATAACTCCTTGTATCCCACTATGGTTAGTGGTAGAGGTTGAGTAAGACCTGGAAAACTGTGAGTTGTTGTTTTATTCCCACATAGAACTATGGTAGAGTTCATTGTACCTGGACAGTGTCTTCACTATTTTTTACCCCAATTCAGGGTGTGGATCAATTTATATTAATTGTTTGTGAGGACTAAGTCTCGGCTTGAGACTGAACCACTTGGTTAAATCTGTTGTGCATTTTAGTTTAAGTCATAAGTATACTATATATTTCATATTCTACTGCTAACTACTTTGAAATATAATTTTTTTAAAGTTACTTTTATAGTTAAATTAGCAAATGTTTATACTTATTGTAAACCAGAAAGTTATTTTCAAAAGATAATTTAATCTTCAGATTAAATTAACTGAGAACTAATCAATCATTGAGAAACTAATTGAACATTTACACTCTGTATAAATTCACTACAAGTGAACTTTTTTTTAAATAGGGGGATTTTAAGAGAAATATTTTTAACATAAATTTTTATTGGAAGTCAATTCACCCCCCTCTTGAGTATCCACACCAACCAACATTTGGTATCAGATGTTGTTTTTATTAATACATGTTTTCAAAAAATTAATTTTTACAACTGTGATTTTAGTTGCATCTGTAAAGATCATAAATTTCTATTACTTCTAAATTTTATCTCTTTAAAACTATTTTCTAAAATCTACTTATGAACAATAGACTAGAAGGTGATGCTACTAACCAGCCACCTTTATTTAATGGTAAAAACTATGCCCAGTTGAATCTTAAGTTGAAAATTCATTTAGATAGTATGGGTTTTGATATCAGGACTGCTATTGAGTCACAATATAAAATTCTATAAACGAATAGAACTACTTGGGATGAACCTACAAACACTGCATACAATAATAATTGTAATGTAATGAATGCCCTGTATTGTGCTTTGGGAGATGAGGAATTCAATAAAACATTTTCTTGCAAAACTGCCTATGAAATTTCGGATACTTTGGGTGTTTCTCATGAAGGAACAACCAATGTTAAAGAAATGATATTAAATACATATACTGTTAAATATGATAATTTTAAAATGAAGTCTGATGAATCTATTTCTGACATGTATCTCAGGTTCAATGAGATTTTCAATACTATGAGCTCACTTGGAAAGCCTATTCCAGCAAAGGAACAAATCATGAGAATCATGATATTTCTACCATACCGATGGAGGGGCACGTCTATTTCAATCAGAGAATCATGTGACATTGGTGCTCTCCCTGTAAAAGAGCTTATTGGTAAATTAATGATGTGTGCGGAAGAAATTAAAGTAAATAAGGAACAAGATGATGAACCCAAGAGAAAATCAGTAGCTTTCAAGTCTACTGATTCAAAGAGAAAAGACTAGGAGAAAATACATGTACCTACTTAAAGTACAACCACTGATGATTCATACTCTGACAGTGATGCTGAGATGGCTCAAATAGCCTGGAGATTCAAGAAGTTTTATAGGAAGAAGGAATTCTTCAGAAAATCTAATTACAATGGTAAGTATGACAATAAGGGTTATTAGAAGAAGGATTGGAAGAAATCTAATAAGGAAGACGAAATTGTCTGCTATGAATGAAAAAGGAAAGGACACGTTCAGGCTGACTGTACAAAACTAAAATTCAAAAAGAAACATGATTTTAAGGACAAGAAGCACAAGAAATCTTTGACAGCTTCTTAGAGTTCTTCTGAAGATAGTATAAGTGAATCTAAAATTTCTGATTCTGAAAAGAATCATGCCAATATGTGTTTCATGACCAAAAAAACTGAGGTAACCTTAGACACTCATGTTTTAAATTCCTATTATTCTGGAGAAGATGAAGAATCTCATTCTGATTCTGAAGATATGTCTAAGGCTGAATTTTTTGAATATTTTAACATGATATAAGAAACATGTAATGAACTAAAGGACAAATATATGTCACTAAAGAAACAACATGCTCTCACTGCCAATGTTAAATCTGGAATTTATATAAGAATGGAAAAGAATGCACAACAATTGAAGGAAAATACTGAACTAAAAATGTCTAATGAGAAACATAGAAAGGACATAAAAAAGTTCACTAATGTATATGATACACTTACTCAAATATTAGGTAAATAAGTTTCAACAAAATACACTAATGGTTTGGGATACCAACATGGACATAGATAGTTTACCAAAAATTGATTCATTCCTAAATCTTGGAAAAATTCTACTTATTCCAGTTCTGGAAATTCGTATCCCTCAACTAGTTATTAATATGGTTACAAATCAAATAAATTTTATCTTTAAAAATCTATTGATTCTGTAAATTACATGAGACACATATGACAAATTTGGGTACCTAACACTTTGGTTGCTAACATTTATGGACCCAAGAAGATCTGGGTACCAAAATCATTTCTAATCTAAACCTATTTTGAAGGAAACCTGTTTAAAGAGTTCCCATATGAAGACATGATATTTGGACAGTGGATGTTAAAGACATATGTCTGGGGATTATTTATGCTTCAAGAGCTTAATATAGGTTGATTGAGGCTATGTAACCTTTGGTGATAATTATAAAGGAAAAATCATAAGCCTAGTCCAGATTGGTAACACTAATTCATTTTTGATTTCTAATGTTTTATTTTTTGATGGACTTAAAAACAATCTATTATGTATTTCTCAGTTATGTTATGATGGATTTAATGTGAAATTTGAAAATTATTCTTGTAATATTTTTAATTCTAAAAATGTTTTAGTATTTTATGCCTTAATAAATAAAAAATTTTATGTTGTTGATATGAATTCTTTATCTAAGAAAAATGTTACTTGTTTAAATGATTTTCAAAAAGAGTCTTGGATTTGGAACAGAAGATTGGGACACTGCAACATCCATTCACATAGAAAATTGACTAGGAATAACTTAGTTAGAGACCTACCCAAACATGAATTCCCAAACGACAAAGTTTGAAATCCCTGTCAAAACGGAAAATAACATAAAGTTTCTTTTAAATGAAAAAAATAAGTTTCAACTTCTCTACCTCTCGAGATGGTTCACATGGACATGTGTGATCCTTCTAGAGTTTCTAGTCTTAAAGGGAAGCACAATTTCTATGTCCTAGTAGATGACTTGTCTAGATATACTTGGGTATACTTCTTGGCTCACAAAAGTGAATCTTGTTCTTACTTTGTTAAATACTACAAGTCTGTAGAAAAACATAGTAGACTTAAGATTAAAACCCTGAGAAGTGATCATGGTCGTGAGTTTGAAAATCATGAGTTTGAATCATATTTCTCACATAATTGCTATAGTCACAACTTTTCTACTCCTAGGACACCTTAGCATAATGGTGTAGTATAAAGATGAAAGAGAACCCTTCAAGAAATTGCAAGAACCATGCTTAATGAGTATGACCTGCATATTTATTTTTAGGCTGAATCTATGAATACGACATGTTATATTATTAATAGAGTCATAATTAGACATATTCTTAAAAATAACCATTATGAGTTATGGAATAATAGAAAACCTAAAGTAAGTTACTTAAGAGCCTTTGGCTGTAAAGTTTTTATTCTCAATACAGAATAAAATCTGGACATGTTTGCTTCTAAAAGTGATGAAGGAATTTTTCTTTGTTATTCTTTAACTAGAAAATCCTATAGAGTCTTCCACAAAAGGACCAAATGTGTGGAAGAATCTATTCACATCAAGCTTAATGAAACTGATCGACATGAGCCTAAAACCTCTCTAGAAAATCATAAATAATATTTGATTGTTCTGGACCTTAATGACAAATCTAAAGAACCTGCTATGAAAATATCCATTTCAGGAAAAAATCTATAATCTGCTTGTAATGGCTCGGACCTCTCTGGTCCATTACATTATGAAAATGTGGTGTTGGAGGTGTTTCGGGAGGTCAAGGTGACTTATCCTGAACACTTTGACAAATTTCCAGTTCTGTGAATAGTGTTTCCAGTTTTATGAATACTATCAGTAGGTGAACAGTGTTTCTATTGGTGAGGTTTAGTGAACAATGTTTCTATCGATGAGGTTCTATCGGTGACCTTCTATTGGTAGACTTTAACAGTGTTTCTATCAGTGTGGTTTTGTCGGTAACCTTCTATCGGTAGACATGACCAATGTTTCTATCAGTGAGGTTCTATCGGTGACCTTCTATTGGTAGACTTGTATAATGTTTCCAGATCGGCAGACTTGTACAGTGTTTCCAGATCGGTAGACTTGTACCGTGTTTCTAGATCCGTAGGTTTATAGTGTTTCCAGAACAGTGAGGTCAATTGGTAACCTCTAACTGTGAGGTGTATCAGTAGCCTCTAAGGGTGAGGTCTATCGGTAACCTCTAACGGTGAGGTCTATCGGTAACCTCTAACGGTGAGGTCAATCGGTAACCCTTAATGGTGAGGTCTAAAGGTGACCTTTCCTTTCCTTTTCCAAATATTGAGTATGTGAACAATGTTTCCAGCTTCCTACAGTTTTTCCCCTTTGACATTTCCTTTGACGAAAAATACATTTATAGCCTTCTTTTAAGGACTTTAAGCCTGATTCAAATGCCATAAATCCTATTTTAATTATCCCTATACCTCGGGTGATTTTTTATATGGTCAAACCGCTTGGTTTAATGCGATCCATTTTTATGGATAATTAAGCAGATCTTAAACTGTCGCCCAAATAAATCTCCCAAAGGTACAAGATATCATCCTACCTTGTTCTTCCTCTTTGCTCTTGTCTATGAGATGCTATAACCCTTCAATCCTTCCTGTAGGAGTTTCAAAATCAAACCCTACTCCTCTGATTGGTTCCGCTCTGTTTTGGTTGCAACCGAGTTGTGTCGGTCAATCTTCCATATAAGGTATATTTTATCGACCTTCCTTTTGGGATCATCTTCTCCAGTTTCTCCCTTCCATATTATACCATGTAATCTCCAAGATTCTAATGGGTTTTTCATGGGGGTTGGTTGGTGCAGTCGTACCGTGGCATCCTCTGGTGGATGCAGTTGTCGCGAGAGGAGGATTGTGACACATTGTGTGGATAAAGAACGTCAAGAATTGTTGAGGTAGGGGATTCATGGCTTCTCTAATTTTTTATGTGCAATCGTAGAGTTAGCATTAGTTATCACTTTGGATTACAATGAAATTGAACTAATTAAATACTTGAACCATAATAAAAGAATTGGTTTGAACGCATGTCTTACTTTGTACAGTGATAACGGTTTTCCTCTTGATTTTATAGATAGTTTGATATCTATGTCATGCTTGTTAAAATGTTGTTCTTGATGAATTAATAAAGAACGGAAATTTGGAATTAATTGAAAATTAATTGGCTAATGATAAAGAGTCATGTGAACGAATCTGGTTGTTGTTGTTGGTTGTTGTTGTTTAAAGGCATGTCATGTTAATTGTTTAATTAAATTGTGATAGATATGATAGATTTTTTGTTAGGTTTCCCATAGTTGGAACCTGCCAATAGTGAAATGGTTAACTCAAGTGGGATTAGAGAACTTGTTGTTGATAGATGATAATCCCTGCTAGGGTTCTGAGTTACCCTCTTGCATGTAAGGCCGAATGCCTTGTGGTCAGGAGTCATGAGTGCTCATTATGTATGAAGGCTGGATGCCTTGTTAACGGGCCAAGATCCCAAATTGATGTGAAGTTTTTTTCCCATTGCTTTTGTTGTGATGTGACCCTGGAGGGGTGTTGTGATATGTGGAGGCAGGGAGGACTTGTGGTTTTGGTAGGGGATGCCACATATCGTGGTGAGATGCATCGGTTTATGCATGTGGGTGTCGGATAGGACACTGGGGATGATGGTATGGGGTGGATGTGTTGTCTGAATGTTTGGTGGTTTGATTGTTTGTTTATATGCTTTACATTTCCCCACTGCTCAAGGCAGCTAGTTTTTCATACCCTTCTTTCGAAAGAGGGGATGACACGCGGGGTATACCACGTGCTTTATGTGTTTAGCCTCTCGAGGGAGAATGGGTCTACGCTTTTTCTATAGGCGGCAATGACTCAACGGGTAGTATATCTACTCACCGTGTTCAGACCCCTTTTGATTAGTAGCATAGGATTTGTTTTCTAGAATTCCTAGGAATATGGGAAAGTAATTCTGTAATGAAAGATTGATTAAATGGTGATAATACTTGGGGATAGAGATGCTGGAATTTAATGATGAGGTTGTGATCTTTTGAATGAACATTTTACTTTGGGTGTGATTCTAATACAGTTTAATGTTTAATTAATGTTTAAAGAATTAATTAACGTATAGTGAAATTGATAGAAAGGGGATGAATTAACATACTTAATCTCTTCAAATGGTGTGTGCTTATAGGGTACCTAGTCTTAGAAGTGGACGCCCGGAGTTCGAGAGACGTTAGCTGTAGTTGTGTCTAAGACTAGGTTATGCCCATAGTGTGGTTGTGAGTTATTATATATTCTGTAATTTATGTGTTTCTATACGCTACTCCACCCTGTCAGTAAGGAAAACTGACACCCCGTGGATTCTGCTCCCTGGGGGGTGTTTCCCCCAACATTCTGGTGGGAGGATGAATGGCTGGATACCCCCTTTGACCCTCCTCTCTTCTTTTGATAGATACTTGCGCTAGTAGGCCCAACGGTTAGTTTTCCCTAAGTTTGTGTGTAGAGGGATGTAATGGCTTGGGTGAATTCACACAAATATATTCTGGATATTGTATCCTATGAACTACTATATGTGTAACGTGTATTGGATTTGATGGCTTGAGGATCCATACTCAGTGTATGAGTTGTGATCACTAGAGATATAATACCCGATGTATGATACACATTATGCGGGATTTGAAGGATCCCAGAAACTACCTGGTTACTTTTGGTTGTGAGGATGGTGTGGTGCTTAGCCCAGGTGTATGCGGGCAAGCATTTGTGGTGCACGAGGTGTAGATTGTGGAGCTTAGAACAGGTGTCTGCAGGCAAGGTTTGGAGAGAGATGCACATGACGTATGTCCTTGGGGAAAAGTGGCAAAACAGTGGAGAAGTAGTAGTGGGGTACCCTATATATTCTTTATTATATGATATATTCTTGTATGCGTTGCTTGGTGAGAGTATACATGGTGAGGTTGGGAACATAGTATACCTATTTAGGTGGCGATTTAGTTTCAAATGTTGTTCACTGTGCTTTAGCATGATTTCTTCATTTTTTCATGAGAGGATTCGGGGAGGATCCTACTGAGTATACTGTTATACTCACCCCACGTCTATCTAAACTATTTTTCAGGTCACTCAGAGTAGGTTGGAGATCAGGCTGGTCACTACTAGCTTGAGGTTGCAGGAGCTATTTGGGCTTGTAGTTGCTGTTGTTTTTTCATTTCTTTTGGGTACTTGTAGATTTCCCGTTGAGCTGTAGTACTTTTTCATGACATTACATATGTGCACTTGGGTTTTCTTTTATATTTCAGTTTTTTTTGGAGTTGGTTTGTGTCTATTCTATCTCTCTCTTCCGCATGTGTTCTCTAAGAGGGTAATGCCTCCCATTTGTGTGTTTCTTATACCCTATATGATAGTCTCCAACCCGAGGCCTACTACAGGCAGGACTCAGGGGTCATTATCTCTCTTCTCACATTTCCATCCCAGGAGGGGTACACTATGTGGGGAGGGGGTCATGACAGAGTGGTATCAGAGTGAGGCTGAGCGATAGGATGGAGTTTGGAGTTAGGCATAGCTGAGGTTGCATGGGTTGGTAGGGAAACAATGTCTTTCATGTTTAGCAAGTGAGGTTAAAACTGGAGACCGGCTAAGACATAGGCGTTTAGGGCCCATTATTATTTCATGTAGGGACCTTTAATTTTACAATGGATACTAAACAAGGTGATACTAGTTGAAGGGTAGAGACCTAGGAAAATATCATGCATCATTCTTCCTTGTGCCAGTGTTTGAATCGGTAGACATTGGGATAGGTTAACCTAAAAAGAAAAAAAGAAAAAAATTAATTAATTAATGTTGAGTCTTTCATATTCTAGGTTTATGAACTCTAAGTGTTTGTTATTTTGTAGGAATGGCTCCAGGTTGACGTCCTCGTCAGGCTCACATAGAAGATGTACATATGGTTGTGCCAGAAGATCGCCGCCTGGTAGATGTTGACGACAAGGACATTTGGAGGTAGACACTCCGAGAGTTTTAGCGCCAGATTATGTAGAAGTATGAGGGCTCCGTTTCAGATGCAGTCACAGAACACTGGCTGGAGGAGGTCGAGATCAGCTTCAGTTTGATTCGTGCTCGGAAGGAGCACTGGGTTTCCCTGGTTGTGACGATGCTACGTGGAGCAGCGAGGCTGTGGTGGCTCTTGTTCCTCGTGGATTGTGAGGAGTCAGCGATCTCATGGGAGGAGTTTTGAGACAAGTTCATGTTGAGTTACTTTCTTCGACTATGAAGTCGTCCAGTCGCCAGCAGATTCTTACCATTCGACAGGGGATATCCAGTGTTTGAGAGATTGAAATCCATTTCAGGAACATTCTACGACATGGTTCCGACCTACTGCCAGATGAGGAGGCTAGGGTGAGCCATTTCGAGGGGGCATTGCATCTAGATATCCAAGGCCAACTCACCCCATTTATGTTGAATACATATCTTGAGGTGCTGGCAAGAGCAGAGATTGTTGAGAGAATGTTGGGCAGGACTGTATCGTCACTAGAGGGGAATCTTTATGATTCCTCACAAAGAAGAGTTGTGGTCTGGGGTTCCGGGTTTTCCGGGAAGAAGAGTTTTTTTTTTCACTTGGTGGTAGGTCCCAACCCTTCCCATCTCGTTTCTCTGGAGGCACCAACTCTCAGGCCTATTCCAAGGGATCAGGCGCTTGTTTTTCTTATGGTGGTCGTGGTCATCAGCAGCGGGTGTGCCTGAATTTTCTGAGCAGTCATCGTGCACCAGATGCTCTGCTCTAGGTTCCTCTGTTGAGGAAGTTCCAGCCGAGGCAGAAGCAGCATGTTGCACCAGCTTTAGAACACCCGTGGGTAGATCGGGCAGGCCTAGGACATCCCCATGACACTCCTCCTCCTTAGAGAGCAGAGTGCAGCCATGGTGGTGGTCCAAATCAGGGTTATAGAGGTCGTAGAGGAGGTCGTGGTCAGCTTCATGCTCCTGCGCTGCCACCTCAAAGCGAACTAGATGTCATCTGAGGTACCCTTTTCCTATTTTCTACCTTGGTGTATGCCTTGTTTGATTTAGGAGCGACACACTCCTTCATATCACCTACCCTTGTCCATGCTTTGGGACTTGAGGTAGGGAGGATTCTAGTGCCCTTGGTGTTGACTACGCCAGTTGGAGGTTGAGCTGACTTGTTTGAAGTATGTAGAGACTGTGAGCTAGTGTTGGGGCAACATCGCTCTAGAGGATATTTCCTATGTTTACGAATAAAACCATATGATTTCATCCTCGGAATGGATTGGTTGTAATCGGTGCAGGATATTGTGGATTTCTTTAGGAAGAAGGACGTTTTCTTTAATGTAGATGGAGAGAATGTGGTGCTTGTTGGTGAGAGAGATCCTCAGATGGGTTACAGGCATGTTCCATCATTACCAACCATGATGGCTGAGATGATGCTGAGTTCTTTAGAGGTTCAGCAGTTGGAGTTTCCTAGGGTCGTAGAGGATTACCCTGATGTCTTTCCAGAAGAGGTTGTATAATTACCCCATTGATGAGAGATCGAGTTTGGGATCGAGCTACAGTCAGGAGCGTATACTATCTCTATGTCTCCATATAAAATGGCCCCTTCAGAGTTACGAGAGCTACGTATACATCTTGATGGTCTATTGCAGTGTGGTTTTGTTCGGCCAAGTGTGTCACCGTGGGGTGAACCGGTTTTTTTGTGAAGAAGGCTGACATCAGTTTGCGGTTGTGCGTCGATTATCATTGCTTAAAAAAAGTGACAATAAATAACCTCTATCCTCTTCTGTGGATTGATGAATTATTCGATCAATTGAAGGGTGAAAGTTGGTTCTCAATGATTGACTTGCGGTCAAAATATCATCAGATGCGTGTAAAGGATTGGGATATCTCGAAGACTGCATTATGTTGTCATCATGGGGATTATGAGTCCATTGTAATGTCATTCGGTGTGACGAATGCTCCAGCTGTGTTCATGTGATTGATGAATGTTGTGTTCTGTGAGTTCCTCGACATGTTTGTGGTGGTTTTTATCGATGACATCCTTGGGTACTCCACATCTGAAGAGGAGCATGCAGAGCATCTACAAGCTGTTTTGGGAGTTCTTCACCAACATCAGTTGTTTGGAAAGTTGTTGAAGTTTGATTTTTGGGCTCTAGAAGTCCATTTCTTGGGGAATGCTGTGTACCAATAGGGAGTAGTCATGGATCCATCAAATATAGAAGCAGTGGTGTCATGGGAAGCCCCCAAGACAGTGTCAAAGGTGCAAAGTTTCCTTTCTCTCATAGGATATTATAGGAGGTTCGTAGCCAATTTCACTTGAGTTTCAACTCCTCTGAAAGCTTTGACTAGGAAAGATCAGGCTTTCATATGGACTGATTAGTGTCCGGAAGCATTCGAGTATCTAAAAGGGAAGTTAATAAGTGCTCTAGTCCTTTGTCTTCCAACTGAGGGAGTTCAGTTTGAGGTTTTCTGAAATGCTTCACATCTAGGGTTAGGCTGTGTACTGAAGAAGCTGAGGTCAGTTGTTTCTTATGGGTCTCAGTAGTTGCATCCCCATGAATGAAACTATGACACATATGATCTTGAGTTGAAATCAGTGGTCTTTTCTCTGAAGTTGTATAGTCATTACCTCATTGGTGAATGCTTTTTGGTTTTCACTGATCATAAGATATTGAAGTATGTTTTCTACCAGTGTGACATGAACTTGTGGGAGCATTGGTGGATGGAGTTCCTATAGGAATACGACTTTGAAATATCGTATACACCTGGAAAGGGGAATGTTGTTGCTAATGCACTAAGCCGAAAGTCACGTAGTGATGATGTACATGAATCACGTGATTCCTGGAGGGTAATGGAAGAAGTTTCGGCATTACATCTTCATATGGGAGAAGTTGGGGGTAGAGGATGTCTTTTTCAGATGACGGTACATTCATCCCTGATGTAGAAGGTGGAAGAGTACCAGTTGGGAGATCTTGAGTTGGAAGTCTATAGAGACAGAGTTGATTGTGTTCAGGCCCCTGATGGTTGTTCGGAGGATGAACAACACTGAGTGTTGTATCATGGAAGGCTTTTTGTTCCCTTGATGATCCGTGAGATGGTTCTCAGATAGTTCCATAGCTCGCCTTTAGTAGTACATCCTGGTGTGAAAAAGATGTACCGATCCTTGAGGAGTCAGTTTTGGTGGTCTGGGCTGAAGCATACGGTTGCATAGTTTGTGTCTTGATGTTTAGTTTACTAGAAGGTGAAGGCTGAACACCATGTTCCTGGTGGTCTTCTCCAGCCATTAGAGATTCCTCAATGGAAGTGGGAGGACATCTCAATAATCTTTGTTACTGGTTTACATTGAGCTCCGGGAGGACATGATGCTATTTTGGTGGTAGTGGATCATTTAACAAAACCGACCCACTTCATAGCGATCAAGGAGTTGGGCTCAGAAGAAGTTTTGTCGTGGCAGTATCTAGAGGATGTGGTGAGACATTATTGAGTCCCTATGATGATAATTTCTGATCGAGATCCTCATTTTACCTCAGAGGTCTCCAATATGCTTTTGGTTCTCATCTATTCCTTATCACTGCTTTTCACCCTCAAACGGATGGTCAGATAGAGCGAACCATCCATACTCTTGAAGAAATTCTATACTCTTGTGTTATTGATTTTGGAGGTTCATGGATGAGGCACTTACCCTTGTGAGAGTTCATTTAAAATAATAATTTTCACTCCACCATCGGTATGGAACCGTTTGAAGCTTTTTATGGCCGGCCATGCTGTTCTCCATTGTGCTGGACTGGGGTTAGAGAGTCAGAAATTCTAAGACCGGAACTAGTGAAAAATACAACAGAGATGGTCCAGGTGATTCTTGATAGGATGAAGACAGTGTAAGATCGTCAGAAATCATATGATATTCAAAGGAGGAGACCCTTGGAGTTTAATGTTGGAGAGCATGTGTTTCTGAAGGTGTCTCCAGGTCATGGGCAGTGAAGGTTTTGTCATGGAAGTAAGCTTTCTCCCCTATTTTTTGGGACTTTCGAGGTGTTATCTTGTGTTGGAGCCATGATATATCGAGTAGCACTTCCCCCACAAATGAGTTGGGTACATGATGTTTTCCATGTATCGCAACTCCGTCGTTATCTCCATGATGACTCTCACATCATTGATTGGGGAAATATCGATGTTGATGATGATGCAACCTTTGAGTAGAGACCTATGGAGATCCAAGACCCTAAATAGAATGTGTTTTGTGGGAGTTCTATCCCCTTAGTTTGTGTCTTGTGGAGATATAGTGGCATGGAGGAGAGTACCATGGAACGTGAGTCATAGATGTGTGTCAAATACCTGAAGTTGTTTTAAGTTGTTGTGTTTTTTTATTTGATCCTTTATTTATGTAACATTGATGTGATGTTATGGTAGAATTGTTTGGAGATGGATTGTTTTCTCTCTTGCACTCAAATGTTGTGGTTTTGTTCCAGCTTTAGAACAACTCAGCGGGGTTTTACCCTGAGAGGTATCTTACCGGGTGGTTGTTCGGACCCCTCTTTTCCTTAGGTTGGTTTTAAATTCTCGAGGACATGAATGTTTCGAGAGGTATCTGATGTAATGGCCTGGACCTCTCTGGTCCATTACATTGTGAAAATTTGATGTTGGAGGTGTTCCAAGAGGTTAAGGTGACTTGTCCCCAACACTTTGCCTAATTTCCAGTTCCATGAACAATGTTTCCAGTTTTATGAACCGTATCGGTAGGCGAACAGTGTTTTTATCGGTGAGGTTTAGTGAATAGTGTTTCTATCAGTGAGGCTCTATCAGTGACCTTATATCAGTAGAATTGAATAGTGTTTCTATCGGTGAGGTTCTATTAGTGACCTTCTATCAGTAGACTTGAATAGTGTTTCTATCGGTGAGGTTCTATCGGTGACCTTCTATCAATAGACTAGAACACTGTTTCTATCGGTGAGGTTCTATCAGTAACCTTTTATCGGTAGACTTGAATAGTATTTCTATTGGTGAGGTTCTATCGGTGACCTTCTATTGGTAGACTTGTACAGTGTTTCCAGATCGGTAGACTTATACAGTGTTTCCAGATCGGTAGACTTGTACAGTGCTTCCAGATCGGTAGGTGTACAGTGTTTCTAGAATGGTGAGGTCTATTGGTAACCTATAACGGTGAGGAGTATTAGTATCCTCTAAGGGTGAGGTCTATCGGTAACCTCTAACGGTGAGGTCTATCGGTAACCTCTAACGGTGTGGTCTATCGGTAACCTCAAATGATGAGGTCTAAAGGTGACCTATCCTTTCCTTTGCCAAATTTTGAGTATGTGAACAGTATTTCCAGCTTCCTACAGTTTCGCCCCTTTGACGTTTCCTTTGATGTAAAATACATTTAAATACTTATTTTAAGGACTTTATCCTGATTCAAATTCCATAAATCCTAATTTAATTATCCCTATAGAACGTGATGTTTTTTACAGAGTCAAACCGCATGGGTTAATGTGATCCCTTTTTAATGGAGAATTAAGCGTATCTTAAACCGTCGCCCCAATAAATCTTCGAAAGGGACAAGATATCATCCTCCCTTATTCTTCCTCTATTTTCTTGGCTAGGAGAAGCTAGAACCCTTCAATCCTCCCCATATGATTTTCACATTCAAACCCTACTCCTCCGATTGGTTCCGCTCTGTTTTGGAAGAAACCGAGCTGTGTCGGTCAATCTTCCATATAATGTATGTTTTATCAAAGTTCCTCTGGGGTTCATCCTCTCTTATTTCTCCCTTCTATATTATACCATGTAATATCCAAGATTCAAATGGGTTTTTCTTGGGTTTTAGTTGGTGTTGTCTTACCGTGGCATCCTCCGGTGGATGCAGTTGTTGCGAGAGGAGGATTGTGACCCATTGTGTGGATAAAGAATGTCAAGAATTGTTAAGGTATGGGATTTGTGGAATCTCTAATTGTTTATGTGAAATCATAGAGTTATCATGATTTATCCCTATGGATAAAAATGAAATTTACCTAATTAAATACTTGAACAAGACTAAAAGAATTCGTTTGATCGCATGTGTGGTTTTGTACCGTGATAATGGATTGCCTCCTGATTTTATAGATAGTGTGATATCTATGTCTTTCTTCTTAGCATTTTGTTCATGATGAATTGATAAAGAATGTAAATCCGGAATTAATTGATAATTAATTGGCTAATGATAAAGAGGCATGTGAATGAATCTGGTTGTTTTTGTTGGTGCTTGTTGTTTAAAGGCATCTCATGTTAATTGTTTAATTAAATTTTGATAGCTATGATAGATTTTTGGTTAGTTTTCCCATAGTTGGAACCTAAAAATAGTGAACTGGTTAACTCAAGAGGGATTAAAGAACTTGTTCTTGATAAAAGATAATGCCTGATAGGGTTCTGAGTTACCCTCTTGCTTGTACGTCTGAATGCCTTGTGGTTTGGAGCCATGAGTTCTCATTATGTATGAAGGCTGGATGCCTTGTTAATAGGCCAAGAGCCCAAATTGATGTGATGTTTGTTTTCTCATTTCTTGTGTTGTGATGTGACCCTAGAGGGGTGGTGTGATATGTGAAGGCTGGGAGGACTTGTGGTTGTGGCAGTGGATGGAACCTAGAGTGGAGAGGTGCATCGGTTTATGCATGTGGGTGTCAGAGAGGACGCCAGGGATAATGGTATGGGGAGGATGTGTTGGCTGAATGTTTGGTGGTTTGATTGGTTGTTTATCTGATTTACATTTCCCCATTGCTCAAGGAAGCTGGTTTTTCATACCCTTCTTCCGAAAGAGGTGAAGACACGTAGGGTATGCCACATGCTTTCCGTGTTTAGCTTCTAGAGGTAGAATGAGTCTATGCTCTTGCTATAGGTGGTAAAGACTCGACGGGTAGTATAT
The DNA here is from genome assembly GCA_963277665.1 of Viscum album. Taxonomy (NCBI): domain Eukaryota; kingdom Viridiplantae; phylum Streptophyta; class Magnoliopsida; order Santalales; family Viscaceae; genus Viscum; species Viscum album. Next base: position 36,016,415 of record OY728149.1, on the reverse strand, counting down.
CTACTAACCGGGTTGATCCCCCTTGTGTTTAGTAGCGTAGGATGATTTTTCTCGAATGCTTTGGAATATGGGAAAGTAATTCTGTAATGAAAGATTGATTAAATTGTGATAATCCACGGGGATGGAGATGGTGGAATTTAATGATGAGGTTGTGATCTTTTGAAGGAACACTTGACTTTGGGTGTGATGCTAATGAAGTTTAATATTTAATTAATGTTTAAATAATTAATTAACATACATTGGAATTGATAGAAATGGAATGAAGTAACATAATTAATCTCTTTAAATGGTTGTGTGCATATAGGTTACCTAGTCATAGAATTGGCAGCCCAGAGTCTGAGAGACGTTAGCCGCAGTTGTGTCTAAGACTAGTTTGTGCCCATAGTTTGGTTGTGAGTTATTATATATTCTGTACTTTTTGTGTTCATATATGCTACTCGACCCTATAATAAGGGGAACTAACACCCTAGGGATTCTGATCCCTGGGGGTGTTTTCCCAAACATTCCGGTTGGTGGATGAATAGCTGAGTACCCACTTTGATCCTGGTCTCTTATCTTGGTAGAGACTTGTGCTAGTATGCACATCGGTTATTTTTTCCCATGTATGTGCATAGAGGGCTGTAATGTCTTGTGGTTATTCACACAAATATATTCTAGATATAGTATCCTATGGACTACTAAAGGTGTAACATTTATAGGCTGTGATGTCTTGATGATCCTTACTCGGCGTATGGGTTGTGATTGCTTGAGGTATAATACCCGATGTATGATACACGTTATGTAGGATTTGGTGGCTCCTGGAAACTACCTGGTCACTTCTGGTTGTGAGGATGGTGTGGTGCTTATCCCAAGTGTATGTGGGCAAGACTTTGTGTTGCACGAGGTGTAGAATGTGGAGCTTAGCCCAGGTGTCAGCAGGCAAGCTATGGAGATGGATGCACAGGACGTATGTCATTGGGGTATAGCGGAAAACCATTGGGGAAGTAGTAGTGGGGTACCCTAGATATTCTTTATTATATGATATATTCTTGTATGCCTTAATTGGTGAGAGTAGCCATTGTGATGCTGCGAACTTAGTATACCAGTTTAGGTGATGACTTAGTTTCACTTGTTGTACATTGTGCATTAGCATGCTTTCTTTACTTCTGCACGAGAGGAATCAGGGATGATCCTACTGAGTATACTGTTATACTCAACCCACGTCTATATAAACTATTTTTCAGGTCAGTTTGAGCAGGTTGGAGATCAGGAAGGTTACTACTAGCTTGTGGTAGCAGGAGCTGCTCGGTCTTGTAGTTGCTGCTGTCTTTTCATTTCTTTTGGGTACTTGTATCTTTCCCTTTCAGATATAGTACTTTTTCATGACATTACGTATGTTCACTTGGGTTTTATTTTATATTTCAGTTTTGAGTTGGAGTTGGTCGGTGTCTATTCTATCTCTCTCTCCCGCATGTGTTCCCTTAGAGGTTAATGCCTCCCATTTGTGTGTTTATTATGCCCTTGGTGCTAGTCGCCAACCCGGGGCCTACTGGAGACCAGACTCGGGGGGTCATTATATCTCTTCTCACATTTCCATCCTAGGAGGGGTACACTTTGTGGGGAGGGGGTCGTGACACTACATCTGTTGAACCCAAACCTATAGATGAACCAGAAATTTCTACTTATACCTTTACTAGATCAACAAGGATTCTAAAGAATCACCCTTTGGATGCAGTTCTTGGTAATCTTGATATAGGGACACAGACTAGAGCTTCTCTATGAAACCAGGTTGAACATCAATCTTTTCTTTCACAGCTAGAACCCAAAAATTTCAATGATGCAATCAATGATGAATATTGGGTAATGGCTATGCAAGAAGAGTTAAAACAATTTGAAAAAAACAAAGTCTGGGAATTAGTTGACAGACCCAAGGACACTTTAACAATAGGCACTAAATGGGTTTTTAGAAACAAAGTTTATGAATCTGGAAATATAGTTAGAAAAAAGCTAGGCTAGTTGCACAAGGATATAGTCAAGAGGAAGGTACAGACTATGTAAGAACCTTTGCTCCTGTAGCTATTTTAGAATCCATTAGGGTCTTACTTGACTATGCTACTCATCTGAATTTAAAGTTATATCAAATGGATGTCAAAAGTGATTTTCTAAATGGTTTTATAATTGAAGATGTTTTTTTTGAACAACCACATGGATTTACTAATCCACATTTTCAAAATCATGTTTTCAAACTTTTTAAAGATTTATATGGTTTAAAACAAGCTCCAAGAGCTTGGTATGATAGACTTAGTAATTTTCTTATTTCAAAAAGTTTTATTAAAGGGATTGCTGATCCGACTCTTTTTATTAAAATAATTTCTAAAGATGTTTTAATAGTACAAATCTATGTGGATGATATTATTTTTGGATCTTCTAAACACTCTTTATGTTCTGATTTTTCAAAGAGTATGCAAAATGTATTTGAAACGAGTTTAAAGGGAAAAAATAAATATTTTCTTGGATTTCAAGTTTTTGAAAATGAAAATGGTATTATTTGATATCAAGGTAAATATACAAAGTATCTTTTAAAACGTTTTGGTTTGGATAATATTAAGGAAAGTGATACTCCTATGAGTACAGTCTGTAAATTGGATCCAGATAAAACTGTGAAACAAGTGGATCAAACTAATTACAAAGGTATGATTGGAATCTTACTTTACCTTACTTCTAATCAACCAGTTATTATGTTTAGTGTATGTATGTGTGCATGATTTCAAGCTAATCCAAAATAATCTCATTTTCTTGCTGTAAAATGAATTTTTATGTATTTAAAACACACTGTAAACTTTGGTTTGTTTTACCCAAAAGGACAATCCTTTGACTTAATGAGTTATTCAGATGCTGCCTTTGCGGGTTGAAAGTTGGATAGAAGAGAACATCTAGAACATGTCATTCATTGGGAAAATCCTTAGTATCTTGGTGTAGTAAGAAGAATAATTTTGTAGCTTTGTCCACTGCCAAAGTAGAGAATATAGCTGTTGGTAGTTGCTGTGCACAAATTATGTGGATGAAACACACCATTTTGAATTATGGATATGATTTTAATCATGTTTCTATCAATTGTGACAACACTAGTGCAATAAACATATAGAAGATCCATGTGTCTCACTCTAGGACCAAACACATTAATGTAAGGCACCATTTCATGAGAAATCATTACCAAAAGGGTGATATTACTCTTGAATTAATTAGTACTGAACATCAATTAGCTGACATTTTCACCAATCCTTTGAGTTAGAATAGGTTAAGTTACATTAGACATGGGTTGGGATTGATTAACCTTGATTGGTAGCTACCTCACCGATGTGAATACCTCACCGATGTGAATACCTCACCGATGTGAATACCTCACCGATGTGAATACCTCATCGATATGAATACCTCATCGATGTGAATACTTCACCGATGTGAATACCTCACCGATGTAACCTCACCGATGTAGCCTCACCAATGTAACCTCACCGATGTAACCTCACTGATGTAACCACACCGATGTAACCTCACTAATGTAACCTCACCGATGTAACCCCACCTATGTAACCTCACTGTTGTAAACTCACCGATGGACCTCACTGATGGAATTCCCAATGATAAACCTTACCGATAAGTGTGTTGTTATAAACTTATTTCTTCTGCCATAATCAAAATCGTTTCTGCTTTATATCATTTTATTTATTTATTTTATGATTCCTAAATGATAAAATCAAATTCCTAGATACCTCTTAATCCACAATGCCTCAAACCTGTACCCTCAAACCTTATCTCCCGAATCTCTCGAAAACCCTAAATCCCTTGAACCACTGATGGAAAAAACAAATCTTCCTATCATCAGAGATGACACGGATGAGCCGAAGTCAAATAAGAAAAATTCCGAGCCAGAAGGAAATGGTAGTGTTGATAGAACTATGTCGGGTAGGCGACCAATGAATCCTCATTTTCATAATAGAGTTATTGTGATTGAAAAAGAGCTATGCGTGGAATGGTTGCTTCCTAGCAAGTCGTTAGTGCTCGATGTGCAGGAAGATCAAAAGTGGGTAGATTGATTTTTGAACAACAATGGCCCCTACTATCTGAAGCTAGTGAAACAGTTTTTTGAGTTTGTAAGCTTTGAGAAAACTGAAAATGAGAACCGAGTGACTTTTTTGTGAATGGAAAGGGGATGTTGTTTTCATCTGTTGAGTGGGATGAATTCCTTAAGGTTCCACATGAAGGTGTATCTGGATATGTATCGAAAGCTATGCCACCTAAAAGTGATATATTCGTTTATGAGAATGCCTTGGAGGAGCTCATTAGTGATGGAATTCAAAGACATGTAGTGGCTGCTGAAATGGATGGAGAGAACAGATTACAGTTCAAATTTTTTCATCATGTCTTAATACCAAGAAGAGGAGACTTTTCAAATTTAAGATATCAGGATATCTATCTCCTGTATCTCTTGAGACATTGTCTAAAAGTGAATCTATGCAGATTGCTGATGATCCAAATGGAAGACATGACAAGGCCAAAATAAAAGACTAATGCCCTATTCTTTTCCAAGTTTATCTTAATGATGATCAAAGTGAAAGGGGTAGCTGTGTCTCATGATGATACATTGGTAGTAAGGAATAAATTTTGTATCACAACTACAGTTTTCAAATACATGAAGATAAATTGGATCCCATAGAGTGGAGATTGGGTTAATGATGACCAGAAGTTATATGATAAATTTAATCCTGTGAATCATCCTTCAAGACCTAAGGATGTGAGGGATCCAGTTCTATGACCTGATGAAGAAGAACCTGAGTGCAGTGATGATACTGAAGAAGAAGAAGAGGCTTTTATGGATGATGGAAGAGATCCGGACATGCCTCCAAGTCCTGCTGCTGAAATGGTATCTTCTAGAAAGGAAGCCTCAATAGAAGAAGAGACACCTACTGATGAGGAAGACCAGCCATCTCTTGATCATAAAGAAGAAAAGGAGAATGAATCTGAAGCCTTTGATTCTATTTTCATTAGTCTGAGTCTATTAATTGGAAGCTCAGTTGTGACTACTGAGGATGTAATAGGAGAAATAGAAGAAGTTTTACCTAATCCAGAAGACCCTACACCTATTTAGGAGATAGAATTGATAGTAGAAGATTATCCTAAGGAAGAAAGACCCACTGAGAATGCCCTTGTTGTACAAGAGATTTCACCCATTGAGGGGGAGCATCAAAACAACTTTGGAAGTGTGTCAGTGGATGTTGATATTGATGATTGGGCAGAAGACCCAGGTTTTGTGGTCTGTGGATTAGACCATCCTAATTCAGATAATGAGGAATCTCTAAATAGACCAAAGATCATTTAAGATGTTGAGTCTGAGTTGTTACCTAAAAATGTGGTCAGAATGCATGACCTGGATATTTTGAAAAAAAATCTTAAGGACAATTTTGTGGAAGAGACATGGAAGATGGAAGCTTTATTGGGGTCATCAATCCAATCGATTATGACTGAATTAGTAGCCAGCAAAGCCTCTGAAAGAGAACCTATTGTAATTTCTCCTGCTGATATGATTACCAGATCTGATCATGAATCCTTAATGGATGAGCTGAAAGAGTCCTTTAGTGCTTCTGTTGCTAAGTTGAAGTGGTGCTTTGTTGAAGATATGAGTAACATGGAAAAATCTTTTGAACTCTATCTCGGTTGTAATTTATCAACCATTGTGGAAGAAATACTGGAAGAAGTTACAGATTGCCAAACTCAAGTTTCTAGAATATAAACAGATGTTGAAGCTCTGAAGAAATCGGTTATCTCTTTAGAATCTTACATGAGTTCAAAATCCCAAGTAGACAAGGACATAGCCTATGTCAAAAGTGTTGTGATCCAGATGGTTTCAGTGTTTGAAGGTTTTAAAACTTCCATGAAAGATCATGTTAAAACCCCAGATTCCGAAGTCCAAAATCTGATTAATGGGTTGACCAAATCCTTCAATGAAACAATAACCTTCTTAATTGGTTTTGTTGCTTCTAAACCCTCAGTGGATGTGGATTGGATTCGAGAAGTGATAAAGGAGGAGATTGGTTTAGCTTCAACCAGTGCCTCTATGGACTCATAAGACCTGAGAAAATTTGTGCTTTCTACTAGAGATTTAGCTAGAGAAATAATGAAGATAGTCCAAGACTATATGAGAGAAGATACTTCCTCTCAGAAATAAGTGAAAGAAAATGTGGACTCATATTTCCAAAATATTTACACCAAACATCAACTCAACAATAATTTCAAACTTATGCTGTAAAACCTTAAGTTACCACTATTAGTCAATCTTTTAGAGAGCAAGTCAACAAACTAAGGGAATTGTCTCCAGCCATGGACAAATTCATGGAGAACTCGGATGACTTTTTATCTTCTATGGAGAGAGGAGGAGGAATAATTATGGATTTCATAAATATTTTTTTTCCTTTCCTATATGTTGATGCTAGGCCAGTGATTGTACCTCTAGCCTTACCTGCCTCTACCACTATTACTTATCCTATTCAAATGACTCCAGCCCAAGCCATTTAAAGTCTTACACCTATGATCACTCAAATAAATCCTCATTACAGGCCAAGCACAGTTTTTGTGTCTCAGCCTCCTGTGATCATTTCGTGAATTCTAAAGCCTTCACTAGCATCCACATAATCTGAATCCTCTTCTAATCCCAAGGGAAAATATCACATTGAGTATGTGGATTGAACAAGTAGCTAAGATGTTTTATAGGAATCCTTTGTATTTTTTTTCTTTCTATGTACCTTTTTCCAACATATGATACAATTGGATTTCATTTATTTCTCATTTTGTTCCTTTTTCTATTTCTTGTTTCCCTTTTTTGATTATCAAAAAGGGGAGAAATATTATCCAAGTATCAATGAAAGAGAAATATTCTCAATGGGGGAGCAATATAATCTAAGGAAGCGCTATCATGTTTTTCCCCTCTGATATAATTGAATTTAATTCCACCTCTAATACATTATGTTCTAGAACATATTGTTTTCTCTGATATAATTGCATTTAATGATATAACCTATGATACAAATACTCAATGTTTTAATACTATAATATCATAAGTTGTGATTATCAATAAGGGGGAGATTGTTGACCACACCTATTTTGATAATCCCAATTATGCTCTCATATGTTTTGATAATCCCAAGTATGCATTCACATACTTTGACAATCCCAATTAATGTTTATCTATATTCAAATTGGCTCAATCCATGATATACTATTATCAAGATGATAATACTATTAAAATAATCCTTGAAATATGTTAACCAAGGTTTATCTTTGTCTATATAAGTTTTCAAGTAATTCTATTCCAATCAGATAAGTTTGGCATAAAACAGATAAGTGTTAGTCACTGATCTGTGTATAGCTACTCATACAGAGCTACCGGTACCTAGTATACCAATAGACAAAGTCTACCAATAGACAGAGTCACCGATAAGTTAAGGACACCGATACACAATGCTACTGATATGTACAAGTCCACCGGTAAGAATAGAACAAGCTACCAAAACAGAGTTATCAATATAACTTCCGATAGTACAGAATAGAGCTACCAATATGCATAAGTCTACCGATAAACTTAATCACTGGAACTAAGAAAGAGATACTGATAGATCAAGAGTGACCGATACAAAGAAGAGCAACTGATAGATAGCTACCGATAGAACAAATCTACCAAGTAACTGATAGAGTAAGTCTACCTATAGAAGGAGCTACCGATATGTACAGAGCTACTGATAAATAGATTAAGAGCTACCGATATTAAGATCCATTGATATCAAGAGCTACCAAGACACAGAGTAAGAGCTACCGATATCAAGAGCTACCAAAACAAGTTCAAAGAACTACCGATGGAAGGTCACTGCTACACAAAGTCTACCGTACACATCTACCAACAGAAGGATACTAATGATTGACCAACCAGTCAAACTCTATACTCTCAATAATATTTATTTATGAAGGAAATGGTTACATTTGATGTATTTAATGAAGTTAATGTTATTTAATGATATTTTTTGTCATGTCAAGGAACCATATCTAATACCCATGAAAAAAGCAATCATTCCTCTTTGCCGGAGCTGAATGCTATTAAAGGGAAGGAAAAAGACCATGCAGAGGTGATCGTGATTGAGAGTGTGAACACATGGATTGAAAATAGAGTTGGTGAACATAGAGATCGAATGAAACAGAGAGAATCAAAGAACTAAGAAGGCACATGAAGGGTGAAAAAGAAAAAGGCTTAACAACATTCAAACGTGGTGCATTTATGAAAGGCTATATTCATACTTCAAGAACACTAGACATACACGAAGGAATTAGAGGAGAATAGAAGATGCATCTTGAGTGAATAACTACAAAAAACACTTCATGCACTCAGGATGATAAGCTGAACCTGGAACCAAGGAAGAAAACGACACTCTGTTTTTCATACAAAAAAAAAGAGGAGGACATAAAAGCTTTTCTGACCAATCAAACGAGTCCAGTGGTGCACTTCCAATCACTAAAGCTTTTCTAAACTCATTCACACTTACTTTAGCGATTCTTTCTTTTACATTTCGAGCAGTGTGTGTACCCTATTAATTTTACACACACACTGTCTACTGAGCTAATCTAGAGGATTCTTAAATCCTCATTTAAACTCTATAACTCCTTGTATCCCATTGTGGTTAGTGGTAGAGGTCGAGTAAGACATGGAAAGCTGTGAGCTGGTGTTTTTTTACCCACGTAGAACTGTGGTAGAGGTCTTTGTACCTGGAGAGTGTGTTCACTGTTGTTTACCATGATCCAGGGTGTGGATCAATTTATATAAATTGTTTTAGAGGACTAAGTCACGGCTTGAGACTGAACCTATGGGTCACATCTTCTGTGCATTTTAGTTTAAGTCATAAGTATACTATATATTTCATATTCCGCTGCTAACTACTTTTAAATATAATTTGTTTTAATGATACTTTGATAGTTAAATTAGAATGTGTTTATACTTATTGTAAACTAGTAAGTTAGTTTCAAAAGTTAATTTAATCTTCAGATTAAATTAACTGAGACCTAATCAATCCTTGAGAAACAAATTAAAAATATACACTCTGTATAAATTCACTATAGTTTAACATTGTTTTTAAATATGGGGATTCTAAGAGAAATATTTTTAACATAAATTTTTATTGGAACTCAATTCACCCCCTATTGAGCATCCACTCCAACCGACAAATAGAATATCAAAACAATAAAAAGTATTTCAAAACAATAAATAGAATGTCAAAAAAAATTAGAATGTGAAACCAAAAATGAAGACAAATGACATAAATACCATATCTATAGAAAGAGATAAAACAAATAGAAATATAAACATAAAAAATAAGCTTAAAAAAATATATGAAAAAAATAATGTAAAATAGAATAAAAAATATTAAAATACAAATGTTCTCCCCTTTTGAAGGGGAGTGAGAAAGAAAAACAATATTATTTATACCAACAATCTTTCCTTGAGCATTTTTTTAGAAGGTAACTTTTCCACATTTTTTCATGATAACATTTTCAAAGAGGTTTCTATTTCCAGTCATGTTCCTGGAAGATCCACTATCCATGTACCATGTATTATTATCGTGTCTTGCTTTGTTTTACTAAAAAAATTAACTTTTGGAATCAAAACATGTTTGCATCAAAAAATATTAAAAATAAAAAATTTTAGAATCCACTTATATTTTGAATAGTGAGATTTTGTGAAACCCAAAGATTTTGTTTTATTTAATATTTTTTATTTCCATAACCACCACTTTGACATTGTGTGTAGAATTATGCCTTTTTGGAACAAAAAATTTACTTTTAAAAACATCTTTTGAATGGGTGTAACCAATTCCTTCACTATTATAATATGGATGTATTTGAGAGTATATATTATTAAAATTTATTTTCCAGATTTAAAATTAGAAAAGAATTTCATTAAATAAAATATTTAAGATTTTATTCTCATTACTAAACTCTATTCCTCATTTTAATTAGTTTTATAATTGAGTTTTTCTTCTAGAATAATTTCCTCATAAATCATATTACCAAAATATTTAGATATTTTTTTCTTTTCAGAATTCAATTTCCCAAGGTTATTAGAAAAGTTTTCAATCTTAAGAGTTTTTAATTAAGATAAATATAGGGATATGAAAACTTCTCTTATTAAAATATCAATCACAGTATTTTATTTTTCATGTTTTCTAGAAACATTACAATTTTCTTCTTTTAAAACATTATCAAATCTAGAAAATTATTGATAAAATGGTAAATAATTATCATTATATAATGAGGATGTTTCATTATAAGAAGAATAGTTTTTATTAAGATAATTATTACTCAAATGAATTTTAGTAAGATATTAAGAACTGTGTACCTTGGCAATTATGCAATGATATGTAGTTTTGGAAAGGAGGCCAACATTCTCGTGATTTGAGATATGTCTATTAGAAGATTATTTAGAAGAATCACCTCTTCTGGAACTTCAGGATTCATTGAATTTCAAGACATTCTTTCCCTTGAAAATCCCATAGTTCTTTTTATTCTTCTCTTAATGTCATTCCTTTATATAATTTTTTTAGCATAGGAAAATCAGGACAAATGTGTCATGTTCTTTTACATTCACAACATGTGACTTCAGAATCATTCATGTCCTTTTTACCTTTTGAAGTATTTTTATATCTATATTATAAATCCTTTATTCCAAAAAATTTATTCTTTCTTCTACGAAGATTTACAAGATCATTATCTGATTATTCAGTGTCACAAGATTCTGATAAGACTTCAACTTTCTTCTTTCTTGATTTAGTTTTCCCAATAGATTTAGACATGTTAGGTATTGATGTAGTAGTGAATGCTAATCCACCATTATTATTTTTGAATTCATCTTCATATCTCTTAATTATTCTTTTATTTTGAAATAATATTTCAAATAGATCATCAAGATGAAGATTAGTAATATTTGTAGATTCATCAACTACCGTCCTCTTGGATTCCCATTCATTTAAAATAATATCAATGATCTTATAAACTAGAACTTCATCTTCTAAAGTTTTCTCTCCCATAGCTTGAAAAATATTAGCAATTGTCATAAAATTTTATGAACCTTATCTACAAGTTCACCTTATGGAAATTCAAAATTTTGATAGTTCGCTCTTAGAAAAGCTCGGCTTGATTCAACAACATTGGAAGTACCAAAATGTGAAAGCTCCAATTTAATCCATATGATATATGTAGCTTCACATTAAGAGATTTGACTGTAAATGTTCCTGGTCATAGAAGAAAACCAATTATTGTGTACCTTATAGTTTATCTATTATTCATGTTTTTCATGAGAAGTCCTAACTTATTTCAAAGGGATCTTATATTCACTAGTGAGAATAAAACATTATTTACACCAGTGTTTATGAAAAAAGTATTCATTAAATCTCTCCAATATTCAAAATCATTATCATGAAAAATAGACGGTCATTTAAGGTTAATATTTTAAATTGAAATGACATTTATAAAGCCTTCCATCAGAAAGAAACAAAATCTTTTTTCCACAAATACTAGTTAGTGTATTCCGAAAACAATGTAATTAAAAAAATACAAAGAAGTGGGAAAAATATTCAGATACCAATTTTTGGTTGGAAGTAGTTATTATATGGCACAAATAGAAGTGGGGTTGAATTGTGTATTTAAGAAAATTGTTATTAAAACCTTTAAGGATGGTTCATAAAATAAACTAATACAATTAACAAATCCTATTTTAAATGAAAACAAATGATCGGAATGACTCTCAGTCTGATTATATTATTATGATACAGTAGGTTATAAAACAATTGTATACCGATTGAATAAAAATATTATAGCAATAAAAACTATAAATTATTCTACCATATAGCATATAGAATCAATACTAAAATGATAAGTTTTAATTAAAACAATTGCAAAAGAATAAAAATTGAAAGAAGAAATTAACGTATTTTTTCTATTACTATAAGCATAAGAAGAGTAAAAAATATTGAAATATTTTATCCCAAAGTGTTGGGTATCATATCGCCTAGTATAATAAGCATGTTTTACCAACATCGTCAAGCCCATGATATGATGATCAGCATGTCCTTCTTTCTATCCCGCTAATCCCATGATATTATAGGTAATGAAAACCTCTATCTTTCAAAGACATGAAATCCCTTGATATGAATATTTTTTGCACCGTCTTCCTATACCTAGTAGCCCTTGATCATTATCAATTGATTAGACATACAAAGAAAAAAAAGAACTTACTGAAATAAAAAACCTAAGAAGGATCCATTCACATTTTGTAATTTCAAGGACTTCACTCGAAGCCGAGAGAAGTCACACAATATATATCTAAAACTTGGAAGTATCTGATGTTTTTCAAGATATTTTCACTGCTTCAAATAACCTCATATTTATAGGCCTTAGGTTCCTATGATCATATTTCCATCAATGGACAAATTTCTCCAAAAAAACTCAGCGGGACTTGGAAGCTTGGCATTGTAATGGCCATATTGAAATAGAAAACACAACATCATATTGATTAGTTTATAACTAAATCCACAACATCATTTTGGCTACAAAAAGATATCTAAAAATGATACCCTCAATACGATTGATATAAATCATGTGTTTTGATAAATGAATGAAAAAAGTCATGTGATAATAATGTAACATGAGTACGATTAGTGTTACTTGTTAGTATGAATATAATGCAAAATATTGATATGATACAGATTGAATTCAATGCATAATGTGATTATGATAAACAAATTAGGTACAATGAAAAAATTGAGTACGGTGAACAAAGTCAGTATGATAGACATAGTCTTCATGATAGATAGAGTTACTATGATAGACATAGTTAGTACGACAGGCAGAGTCAGCACGATAGACATAGTCACTATGATAGATAGATTCGGTATGATAGACAGAGTCAGTACGATAGACAGAGTCATCACAGTAGACATAGTTAGTATGATAGATAGATTTAGTACGATACACAAATTCAGTACGATATACAGAGTTAGTACGATATATAGATAAACCGTATTCAATGTAAGTTCTTTATTTGAAAAATGAGAAAAAATAGATTTGTGATTTCCAAAACAAAAGACAAAAAATTCAAAAGAAAAATTTTGACTTAACTGGAACCATAAATAAAAGAGAGATATATCTTTAATTAATTCATATATATTGAAGAAAATCATAAAAAACCATAATACTATGAGTTTAGTATAACCCATAGTGGTTGAATCTCAATTGATATTGTTTGATGGAAATTAATTAGAGAAAATCAAATGAATATCACCTCATGAGGTAGTACACTAGCCACTTGAAGACTCATATGCTATGAGAGGACCCGTAAGACTCAAAATATGATTTATCACCTCCTCCTTATAGAAAAAAGGTGAATGGGGATGCAAGAGAGATTCATATTTACAAGATAGATTCATTTCAACCACCCAACAGGAGAATATAATCCTTATATAGTAACATAACATAAACTTTAGGGACCAAACTATAGAAAAGTACCTTAGTGTGGTAAATTACATGAGCTATTCTTATAAGGGGATTAGCGAAATAACTAAATTCTATATATCCTATAATGATTTAACTTGGGTACAACTTATATGTACCATTACCAGTTGTAAATTCTAATTTTCATCAATTTTGAGAAATATTTTTTACAAATAAATTTATTTGGAAAACAAACATTCAATTTATAAAAACTGTAATCATGCATGTTTTGGATTTAGAAATCATTTATTTTTTGTCTCTATTTAACATATTTTTCAGTTTTCTTTTCAAGTGTGTTTTAATTTCATTTCTGAGTTTGTTATAATTTTAGTATATTGAAGCTATATTTTTTTATTTTTGAAACATCATTAACACTTAAATTCCAAAAAATCTACTGTTAGATAAAATCACTTTGGAAATTTTTAATATAGAAACCCTTATATATTTTGAATTTTAATAATTAGAAACTAATTTTAAATTATGCCAAATTTTATAAATTTCTTGAGATCAATTAGTGGTGTATGTTTATAAATTACAATAATTATGAAAATAACCTATAAATGAAGTAGAAAACCCATATCAACATGTAATACATAATAAAATACAATGTCAATATAAAATAAATTCGAGTAGTTTATATGCTTAGGGTCTTTCTCCCTCATTATAGGTATCACGTGATGTGACAATAAACAAATAAAAAAATTATTAAGATTAATGATGTAATTTTCATTGGTTATTTTTAATACTAGAATTTAAAAAATAACTATGAGTATATATGTAGTTCTAGAAATCAAATGTATTTTCATGTTTACTTGATATAGTTTTTTTATTTTGTTCAACCCAAATATACAAAAAACCATCATTGCCCCAGGTTCTAAATGTGTTATACCAAAAACCAAAAAAACCCATAATTAATGAAAATTGAAAAGAATTCACAAATTGAATTCAATTGTAAAAATAATATTTTTTTGCTTCATATATTATAATTTAAATTAAAAAAAAAGTTTTTAAAAATATGATTTTTTTTATTTTTTATAAATAATAAATTAAATAAATTTTAGGGGAACACATGATAGTAAATATTAAAATATACTTATAACAATAGTCACATATGATAAGAATGTAGAAAAACAAGTTAAGATTTTTGTTTTTCAAAAATACAGTAATATTAATTTCATACGAGAATGTATAAATAACACCACCATAGATCATTGCTTACTCAGTGTGGCTTTTATCAGTTCTAAACATAATGTGATGACAAAATAATTACCATTCTCAACATGAGCTAAATGAGATGATAAATGTAACTTTTATACGTGATATCAAAGGGATGATATAGATGGATCCTTATTAGTGATATTCTTAGCCCTGATAAAAACTTTTAATACAAAATATTACTAAAATATATTTTTAATTATCATAATTATATTTAGAAAAAAAAATTATTTGTATAAATAAATTAAAAAATACATGTAAATAGTTAATATCAATAGGATATATTAATATATATATATATATATATATTAATAATTCAAATATATATATATATAACATTTTAAAAAATGTATTTATATACTTATAAATATATATATATATATAAATAATAATAAATCTATAATAAATATATTAAATAATGAATATATTTATTCTATTTATATATTATAAAATATAAAAAGATTTATATAAATATATTTAAATATGTATATATATATAATTATAAAATCATATATAATTATATACATATTTATAATTATTTAATTATAATTATATACAAATTTTTATAAATTTATTAATTTATATTTAGAATGGTAAATATATATATTTAAATAATTATACAATAATAATAAATATATTTAAATGATAAATATATTTATTGTATTTATAATTATACTTGGAATGGTGTAGACAATGGATAAAATTCATGACCCTACAAAATTTATTATTAAAAAAAATACAAGCAAAGAAAGATGGGGTTTTCAATGCTTAAGAAATATCACCAAAAATCATTTCAAATTAACCTTATTTTAATTCTATCACCCCTTCCATGGTAGCCCCTTGGAATCATGGGTTCTTTCCCCTCTTACATTAATTAGAAGCTTATGATTTTTCATCCTAATCATCCATGTTCGATGATTCATCTTCATCATCATGTGGCTCAATGTATCTGGTTCCATGAACATCGACAAGTTTATCATGAAAGACTTCCTCGTTGTATGTTTAATTTAAAATACAAAGAAATGAATAGTTGTTCATACTGGGACCATAAAATGATGGGACACCCTTTTCAATTTTCTTCCCTTCTAGTGTGCCACTAAATCTAGAATGCCTGCTACATCTTTAAGACTAGAAATGCTCCAGATCTTGTGAATCTAAAGTCTTCTCGATCCAAGACTAACTAAGAACTTGTGAATGATTCTAGAATTTCTTTTAAGTGACCAGTTAAAATCCATATTCATTTATATGGATGGAATCCCCTTGAACATAGGTGGGAAAAACATAAGTAGAAGTCTTTTTAGCTACTTCATTAGGAGGGGAAGAATTATTTGATATCGATATTACTAAATCCTTCTGAGCTGTCATAGCAAAAGATGGAGTAACCATATCATCAACATGGTGAGAAGAGATATTACCCTTCATGGACACATACTCTATAGAATCTATATGTTAAAAAAAATTCTTCATAAATTATTTAACCCCCTTTCCTTTGATTGTTAGGTTAGGAAAACATCATCTACTTACCATCCCCAATAGAGTTAATTAAATGCTTCTCTTGCTTCAACCACCTATCCGTAGTGCCCTATATACCATTTTCAAGCTATGATTTGTTATGGGTCTCCCCTAAAAAATCCACTACCTCCTCCTCATCATATTCAGCCAATGAAATCACAATATATGTGTTTAATGAAGGGCTACCCTACTTTATATAAACAACCATCTGTTGGGATGTTTCTTATAGACATTATACTCTAAAATACCTTATCACAATACCATGAAAACCAAGACTCTCACTCATTGAAGGTTCAAATCCACTGTACAAACCCAAAACATTCCTCAAGATGTTAACATATAGTCTAACACCATTAGTTTTGGTATTCTAACCCTATGGAATAGAGGTAGTAGGAGCTTTATCCTCTTTCTACCCAAACAAGTTGGGAATATAAAAGGATGCTAAATTTCTCAGAGGTCTTACGCACTCATTTTCTATGTTCCATCACTAGACACACATCAGGTGTTTAATCACTCTTCATTAAACAATATTATGATTCTTAATCAAATATCACTCCTCACTCATGTGAGGACTGTTTTTATATTCTACTATGAGTTTAATCTCATTATCACGATTTTAGATGATTACCTTATATATGGTAGTATCAAAAACATAAATTTCATCCAAGATTCAAGAATAATGGAAAAATATTACCATTTCGGTCTCTCTACCAAGACAAGTAGGTACACCTATGAATTATATAATATCATGAATTATTTTTTCTTTTTTAAAATTTATATGATACTATATAGGAAAATCCAAACATATGAAAACGTGTTCCTTTCATTGTGAATGTTAAAATCATAATACCATTCTTGAACACAGAACAACCCAATCTTCAAAAAATGAAATCTTGGGATCCATGTATTTTTTTTAAGATTCATAGAGGGAAAAAGGAAATATAATAATAATTTTCCACAAGTGATGTAGCTCCATTTAGAGAAACCCCATAGAGTTGAAATTTAAAAAACTAAATCATCCAGATGCCATTGGTATTTCCCTAGGGAAGAACAATCCTCCCAACAATTGATTTCATACATCACTAATAATTTAGAGGCCACATTTTAATTCAACTCAACATGAATCATAGATCATTTCATGAAAATCCTTCCAATGATTGAATCCCATTACGAAGTGATGGCATGATAACCAGAATCAACATTATTCAACTGATTTGTATCTGAAACCTCGTTTTCTAGGGCATTACGTTTGAATGATTTATCTTCCAACACCCTCAAGTTAGGATCTTCTTAATATGTTAAGAATCATGGGGAATTTCCATCTCATGGAGTACGGTTTAATTGCTATTGCCTCTACCATGGGGAGTGCTCTTTCTGAACCACATCTATAGCCCTATTTATATTTAAATATACGTATATATTAATAATTATATATAATGATATAAATATATTTATACTTATATACAAATATTTCTAAATATATTTATTTTTAATACTAATTATATAAATATATATTATTTATGTTAAAATAAATATATATATATGTAAATATAATATATAAATATGATTTATATAACATTTAATAAAAAATTAATCTTATTTAAATTATTATATATATAAATATGAGAGGAATTATGGCGTGTGGTGAAGGTTTGGGGCCCCACTATAATAGTGATTTAATTGAACTTTCAGATGATGAATCCAACATGTCTTAGTGAAAAATATTTATATCGATGACACACTATCATAGAATGGTTATTATATAAGGAGCTCAAGTTACGTATGGTGCTATTTGATTTATGGTGGAAAATATTGGATCATAAAATATGATAGTGAATTGAGGAACTGATGTGCATCATTTGGAACTTCCTAGTGCTTAGATGGGAGTTGTGATGCTGGAAGGAATGGGAGGATTGTGTGGATCTATAAAAGATGTTGTGGTTCTTTATGGAGATGATAATGCACATTTTTTGGGATATTATTGATTCTCGTGAAATCATGATGCTTACTTGATTTTGAGGCTCACATCATTCTATAAAATCAATAGGTACTCTGGACATTCATGATGATGATTATGCCTGCATTTTGGATTTTTTGAGAGCTCAGAGTGTTGTGATGTCGATCGGTCTTAGTGATGTGCGACGTTCTTTTGTGGTAACATATGATGTGGGGTTTAATGGTATGGATTTTTCTCGTACTCGATTTTCACCTTCGGTCCCTAGTGATCGATGTGATATTGATTGGGTTTTGTTATAGGTGGACATTTGGGTTAGGTCCATATCTAATGGGATGATGTTGTTTGGTTTCCATTGGAAGAGTTTATGGATTCCTCTACTAGGATAATCTTCATGAAAGGATCACCAACACATGTTTAATCAAATCGTGATTCCTTATCCAAGTATTCAGTTTTAGTAAAGAACATTATAATTTCTAGGGGTTTTATTACTAGAGGTTAAATGCCATGGCAGATTTAGGATCATGTTCAGAGGATCATACACCTATAGGGGTATTCAAATTGGTATTGTATTTTTCAGGTATAGGCTTTTTTGGCTTCATGATATAATCAAATGAATCCATAATCAATATTTAAACCTTTGGTTAGTTATTTATGAAACTAGGAATTCATCATATTCTTGAATGGTCGATGGATTTTAATGTGTTAAGGGTTCAGAATGCTTTTTGATAGGTATTAGTTAAGTTACACATACTTATCTGAACTTTATAGAATAAAAAAATCTAGCATGATATTACTACTACCATTATCATTCCAATTATCTAGGATAATGATACAAATCATTTCATATATGTTAATATTGTGAGAATTATGGTTCAAATTGTTCTCATTTCCACTATTATTAGAAATGTGACTCCAATTACTCTTGATGATGATTTTAAAATCTGTTTTTATTATGGAAATTGTCCTGAATTCAATCAAAACTACAAATCTATTGGTTATCTGGATGGGAAATGAAGGATAAATGTTTTGGATTTCATTGGTTCGAAGTTTCATCCATCAAACAACTATGGTTTCAACGGTAAAAGGAATTCATCTAGGGAACATGTATAATGGTAGCCTAGGAAGCATGCATTTTATTTGGATAAGAAGTCTCTAACTCATTGGGCTTCAGTATTAAAAGAAAAACCACTCATGTTGAATTAATAGAAGGTAGGAACTTCATAGGATGTTATGATTGAATAGAAGAACTTTGGGTTTCATATGGCTGTTACAAGCATAGGAGTGGATCATAATCGAGTTGGTAAATTTTTTAGTGATTTCCCTATTGGAAATGAACAATTAGATTGCTGATGTAGTAATTTTCCATGGGAAACTGCTCAGTTGGTTTGCATTCCTAGTATTATTGTCACCCAATTCAATAGTTGGGATGGGAATAATGGGGTTTTTGGTGTTGTTATCAAGTTTACTCCTTCACTAATGGATGATCACGGTTTCATCATGTAACTGCTGGATGTTAAATTTACAGGGCATGTTACACATGATGATGGGACTGGAAAATACAATGCTCTGTAGATAATGTACTATCTTTATGAGATTTAGAATATCATGAGTTCTTTAAGAATACATGGTAATTGAGGAATGATTTTGGATGATGGATGTGAAAAGTAAATGGGGCTGATTATACATGACACTACTCATCTCTAATCTATGGGTAGCGGTGATCCTATATCTTCTAAGGAAGTTTTTTTACATGGAACGAGAAATATGGTAGGCATTGAAGGTTTTTCTTTGGTTCCTCCACGAAATAAGGGCATAAAAATATTACTATTTCTTGATCAAGAATGTTGATACTAGTTTATCAACCAATTAATTAAGGACCCATCAAACTCCGGTGCAAGAATGGACTATAGTGATCATCATTGGGATGCTCAATCAATGAAATTCATAATGAGAGTGGGAATTGGATGATGATGATGATGACTCTGATTAGGATTAGGGAAAAAAAATCTCCTTTTATTGATCAATATTTTTTTATCTATAGAATGGCTTGTCTCTTTTTATAAACCTATTCATCTTCGTGTTTGTCTGTAATATTTTTCTTATTATTTAATAAATGGTTTGGTGTTTTGGATTCTGGCAGGAACGTTGTTGTTTTATATAAAACATTATCTTATTTATATTAGACATAATGTTTAATTTTTTATTTATATACATTAATTAGATGGTACATGCAAAAAACCATTATAAATATGATATATTGATATATATATATATATTAATATGTGGTATTTGAACTTAAATATTTATAGCAATGTCTATGTGCATATTTTTGTATTTATTATGTTGTGTGTCTGTGTGTTTTAAATTTTTGTATATATAGATGTTGTAGATTTACTATTGTATGTATGTTTATGTATATATATGTGCATGTGTAGGAGGGATGTATAAATATTTATAATATATGTAAATGTGTATATGTATGGCATGTACCTAGTTAATTATAAAATTATAAATATATATAATGTTTAAAACACATATTCATAAAATTATAAATATCTAAATATATATTTAAAAAAATTAAAATTATAATTAATATATTTAGATAATTAAAATATTTATTATAGTTATAAATATATATAAATATTTATAATAAGTATATATATGATTATATAAAAAAATTATTATATAGATATATTTTGTAAATATATTTATTTATAAATAGAATTATAAATAAATAGATATAGATTTAAATAATCATAAAATAATAGTAAATATATTTAATTAATAAATATATTTGTTATATTGATATAATAAGAGGGGAAAAATCATCGATAAAACAAAGTGTCCTAAAATGGTTATTATAAAATAGTACATTAGTAAGAAAAAAATCAGAATGTAATGGAAAAGACTGGCACAAACACAACACTGAAAACAAAAGACCCTTCAATAGTCACCATCTTTTATGTATATTGCCATATCCTTGGAAACTACGTCGACATATTGGGTTCCTACCTATCTTCCACTACTTTGGAGCCTACCATGTTTCTGTCAGATCATCTGTACTTCATGAATCATCTTCAACATCATGAGGCTCATTGTCTTGAGGTCCAGCAAATTCATTTTATAAAAAAGTAGCCTTTTCTTTATTTGTGGTAATATACAGCATATAAAAAATATTTCCTTGAAAATATCAATTCAATCTAATTTCCCATAAAATAAAAATATTCCATGGATGTTGTAAAATTCCTCATGGAAAACATAAATGCTATTAGATCAATATAAAATATCAGGAAATTTAAATCTTTTATTACCGATTACAGAAACTAGTTCACCAGTGGATCCCTCCACGTTCATATCACCTCTTATCATTGAGGGATACTTTGATGGGGGAATAGTTTATACCCTTGAGTCCTCCCATTCACCTCTTTCTGAACATATTTACTGTCATCATTGAGCATTTGTTCATGTTCATGCACTTCGAGATGCACATTTGAGGCTTTATTTGGCGTAGGTGAAAATATCAATTGTTTTTTGGGTGTAAAAAATGAAATCCCTCATCATTAATAATTTTATATTTAACATTCCTTTTGAAAATAACTAGTGCTTATTTCCATAGGACATGATCAAATTCACCTTTGACAAGTGCGTTACAATCAAACTATTCAGAGGCATCCTCAATCACAATTGTGACTTCATTGATCCTATAAAAAGTATCTTGAAAATAGTCATGAAAACCTGATCCTATGACTCATATTCATCTACAATATCCTCCCGTGACGCCTTTATATCATATGCTGATTCACACACTAATTCCTTTCCCCATTTAATGCTAGTCAATCTCACAGAGAATTCATGTAAATCATTGCACCCAACTCTATCTTCACACGGAGACCCTACTAGAGTTGAACCAGCATGGATTCTGAGTTCAGGATCAATAGTCATCCAAATTTCATTATAAAAATTTCCCTAACACATAACATCCTCTTTCATAGGTCCATTATTGATACCATTATTGTAATCTATCGATGTATTCCCTTCTAGGTAAAAACATTACATGGACAATTATTTCTACATTTTTCTTTGGAACATACCACCATGCTACAATCCTAGTTGACCAAATGTATCTCATCATAAATAATTTTTAGAATTATATGTTCATCATCGGTGGATAAATTTACATGGTTTACCAGAGTAGGTCTCAATTAAACTTCATTCATCACAATGGAAAAATGGTCAAAGCATGATTTCTCGATGTTCTTTCCCATCTTAATTGGTACTCCAATTTTAAAAATGATATCATGCAAGATCCTTGGATGACAAATAATTCAGCAGAATACAATGATTCTCAACTAGACTTGGACATATGTATTTCACATTTATAAGAGATTAAATCCAATTTTCCCTTTCCTGAAGGAAAAAGATACCTAACTAAAAATATTATGGACTCAACACCCAATAATTCCTTTTGAAATGTGCCTTTATAAATAGAATGTGAAATAATTCACACCATAGTGTATTGTATCTCCATTTATTAATGCCCTTGATCATAGATAGTCATTTAACCAATGCATCCAAAACGTAGGATTTCTACCCATTCATAAGAAAAATATGTTCAAGGATAGAGTGCATGAATATTTCTCTTTCTCCTTGATTACATTGATATTTTTAAATAATTGAGTAGTAGCACCCTTCTTGAATGAATGACCAGAATATGCATCTTGTGGACATACAAAGGATCAACTATTTTGTGAATTAGGGAACTTAGAAATCCATTGGTTAACATCCCTAGCAACTTGATTCAATGTAAATTCATCCAAAAAATGTTGATCCATCTTCTTTGAGGGAATATTTGAAGGATCCAACATCTTCTTCTCCCTTTTTCCCGAAAAATCAAAACTAATATAAAACGTGATAGCCATGTCATAAGAGAAACCTAAATCAACATTATCGCCAAGAGGAGAGTCTCCCTCAACCCACATCACACCCCCAATATATATATATATATATAAATATATTAATAATTATTTATAAATATTATAAATTTATTTTTTATAATTATAATTATAATTAAATTAATGAATATTTAAATAATTATTAAATTATTGAAAAATTATGTAAAAAATAACTATATTTATAATATTTATAATTATATATAATTATATTTATATATATATATATTTATATAAACATATTAATTATATATATAGTTATATATAAATATACCATTATAAATATTTATATATAAACTCAAACAAATATATTTATAATTATATAAAAATGTTTATAAAAATGTTTATTTATAATTATAAATATATATTTAAATAATTATAAAATAATAAGTGATATATTTAATCAATAAATATATTTATTGTATTTCTAATTATATATGTTTTTTAATTAATATATATATATATACATATATATATATTCATTGGTTTTTCACCCATGGTTGATCCGTTTGAGTATATATATTAATATATATGTGTCTATATAACTATATAAATGTATATAAATATATATAATTAAATCAATAAATTTATAGTTATATATAAATATTTAAAAATACATTAATTTATAGTTATAATTATAATTAATTAATGATGCTAATTTGGGATTCCACATGGCCTCCCCATTGATTAAGTCCACTGTTGGTCGTCTTGCACATGGAAAATTCGATTCCCACAATTATTTGGCGTTATAGTGGAAGGGAATGATCTCAATGGTAGAAGGAAGGATGTGGTTTTTTAAACTCAGGTCAGATCTTACAACAACTTTTCACCCCTTAGAGGCTCAGTGGTCATTGGTATTCATTAGAAAGGAAATGTCTCCCATGTGAGGGCATATTTAGTGCCTATCATAGAATGGATCGGGATTCAGGAACATTCAATCATTTGGCATATGATTTTACATTGATTTTTAACTCCAAGGAAGGTATGGGTTTTTAAAAAATGACTCTCGACTATTTGGGGCTTTGAAAACTAGTGATGTGTATCATTGGGATATGTATTCTTCTACATGTTATTTCCTTCCATGATTTGGAATATGCAGGATTACGGATTTGGTTTGATATCTCTCAAACCGTGAAAAATTCTACCTGATGGAGGTTGTTTTCTCATTTGTGTAGGTATAGGTCAAGGTTTTTGGTCTTAATAGTATTTCAGGGAATCCAATAATTATCTATGATATCCTATGGTCATTAGGGACCTATTTAAACAAGAAAAAGAAACCAAAACATCAAAATTTATGAATTATACTAGATTATTAAATGAAATTGATTTTTTTTCTATCCTAGATGATTGACTATTTTTTCAATAGATAATTATAAATTTTACCTGAAAATTTAATAAAAAAAATTCCCCCATTTTGTTTGAATTTTATTTTATTGGTCATGATATGCCCACCTATAAAAAATGGTTGTTTGTTCCTTATTCTCTCTATGCGGGAATGATAAATCATCAGGCATTAGAAATCGTAGAATGGTTAATCCTAATACCTCATGAGATGTGGAAGAGGCTGGAAAAACCATACCTCATAATAGGGTGAACGATCAATCTAAACCTCCTGGCAATGGATGTGAAATTTAATCTAGTCAGAATTCAGGTGGTTCTTCATGGTTATTTTAATGGATATGGTTCGATGTTAGGAGCTATAATGTTTGGATTTAGTTCTAATTAATCTAGAAGTGGGAATCGGTCAAGAACACTGGTTTAGATTGTGTAAGAGGAGCATACATGTGATATAACTATAGCGGATTACATGGGGGTGATGGATGCACATGCAGTGAATGTGTTAAACATGGGATATAATGTTAAGAGGCTTGATGAAGATGTCTTCCATATAGATAGAGGGATTTTTTTGGGAATATTAGAGGAGGATTCTTGGATGACCTTATGGTGACAGATGTTGGACACAATGTGACAACAATGGATGGACAATCCATTAATGATGTTTCTTATCAAGAATTAGATTATCAATATTTAATGTAAGAGAAAATGGTTATTTAAATGTTTTACAAATGTTAGAAAATTTAATTGTATTTATAAGGATTTTGATTGGCCATCCCTAAAAAATAAAAAACACATGGCCTTCATCCTTAATCTAAGTCTGCTTCAACCACTCAAAGGAATAATGATATCCGAGGTATCCAATCATTGCAGAACCCAAATGATTTTGATAATGTGTAGTGTTCTTTTCTATTTAAATTTAATTAACTAATGAAAAATTAATGTGTCTCTTTTGGAAAATCCTTGGATGACTATTTGGATATTTCATAGAAAATACACTCTTGGATAATGCTTTGAGAGGATCATGAATGTGAAAGTTATGTAAGAGGAATTAGTAAAGAATCTGAAAAGTGTATTACTTGCAATTTCATGTTATCAACTCGTTGATGGAGGCATATGTTTTTTTCTTCAATGTATATGTTGAAAATCAAAAGTTTCTATCAACTAACATTGAAGATAGATTCCATGCTAATCCTTCAATGGACTTTTGAGATCTATCATGGAAATTTAGGATCTTCCCAACCTTGGGGGACTCCCATGCATCATCAATGAATAAAGAATAAGAGGGTCTACAAGCGGTCATGAAATGGTATAGAGGACGACATCCAAACGGTAGAGGAAGGCTTCCTAGGATTTTGGTATTTAGACTGACTAGCCTTAATTGATATTCACTTTCATACTTATTTTTTTCATGCAGGTTATGACTTGTTGGACTTGTTTCCACCCATGTATGCTTTCTCTTTTTAATAAACATGGTATAATGGATTTGGTCAACAAATCCATGACCGTTCCATTTTTAGTATAAATAATTCAATATGTATTTAAATAAATAGAAAATTATAATAAATTATTTTAATTAATAAATACATTAAATACATTTATAATTACATATATATATATATATATTAATATATATATAATTATATAGAATTATGTAATTATATAAATATATTTATAATTATATAAATATATATTTAAATATATCTATTTATAATCATAATTATAACTAATTAAATATACATTTAAATAAATATAAAATTATATTAAAAATATTTAAATATTAATTAAATTAAATTATAATTATATTTATAAATAATTATTTTTAATTAATAAAATATTATTTATTATTATATAAATTTTAAAATTTTAATTAAATTTATTATATTATTAAAATGGGGTCTTCAGGCCATGGTTAGGGGAAACTTGGCCTTAGGCCTACAAGTTATGTAACAAATATCCCTCTACCTAAATTGAAAGAATCTTATTGAATTCATAATAAAAGGAGGTTGTGAACCAACATAAAAAAGATAAAATTGGACTTTATCAATAATTTTTTGGTGCAAATAAAGTCTGAATTTTTAGATTGTTATAAAGTACTAAGAAAAAATATCATTATCAGTGATAGAATTTTATAGCTGATAAAGTTGTGTTTTGTTAGTGCTTTCTATAATATAATTGATAAAATGTACATTTATCAGCACACATGGTAGCCTAACTGAATGATTTAAATAGAACTATATTACGGCCCTCTTCCACTATTCCTTCATGATTTTTGGGAATAGAACTCTCATTGCCACACTTCATCAAACTTATTGATGAATTGATACTCTCAAGATCTAATGAAAGTGATTATTTCTTCTCCTCTATAGTCATGATCTTCATTCTCATTCCAATGTCGGTGTGAAATCATCTAATAGAACACACAATCCTCCACCGAGAACTATCATAGACACCCACCTGAACCATTGATGACCCGATGTACCCAAAAATTCCAAAAAGATTTTTTTTATTACTCAACTCATATTTAACTCCCCCTCAATCCACACCTTCCAATTATTAATTTTAGAAAAAATATGGAAGGTGAATTTAACTTATCCCTTACATTCTTTTTCACATAAGTTTTCTTTATTTCTGTGGTTTCATTACGATTAATGTCTAGTTCATATAGAAAACAATTAATAAAACACACATGTAATAAATTTATATGTGTTCATATAACTTTAAAAATAATAATAATAACACTATTAGGGGAATATTTTAACTATAAAATAGTAACAATATAGAATTCAAAGGTGTGAACATGTAAAATGTTAACATAATTGAAAATAATCTCGAAGATACCAAATTTGTTCTTATAAATCAACATAATGACACAAAATATCTTATATAACCCTTAAAATACATAAAATATTATTTAATGATTCATTCCTAACAAAAATATTCAATTTTACCTTAATACACCAAACTCTATAAAAATTTCAACCTATCTCTAGGGGAATATGACACGGAATAGGTGTTTGAATTCAAAAAGGATTATAGAGAAGATCTTTGGATTCAAGGGATGGAAATTTAGCCACCACAATAAGCAAAGAACAAACCCAAAACTAATCTATAATCAGGTTTAGGTTTTTTATATAATGTATGAAACTAGATGAGGGAAACCATTTTCTAACTTGGCATTATCCAAAAAACCATTCTCTCCATCCAAATATAAGGAACATTCTAGTATCAAAAATGATTCAGTGGACTAATATCAGATTGCAATGTGTTGTAATTTAATATAAATAAAAACATGAATAATAAAATTATAGGATGGAATATTGGATTATATTTTTAAAGAATATCCCTTATCTATGATTCTAGGGTGAGGATAATTTATCATAGAAGAGGGGAGATAAATAAGTGGCACACTTTTTATTTTATAATTAATCTATAGAAATTAACCCCTATTATTGATTAATGTCTTGCTCTACTGACTTAATATTTTCCATTTCTTTTTCAAACACTCCTTAAAATTTGTATCAAAAAGTTGAGTTGTGTCTATAGTTATAAATTCAATGGGATGAGTGGTGTCTATTTTTAAAAATTCATAAACATGTAAAGAAAAATGGTAGTATCTATATTTATAAATCATATTAACTTTTAGAGTCCTCCAAGATACACAGAATCTCACCAATTGAAGAATATATATACAAAATAAAGCCATGTTAATGAAATTTCTCTAACCCTATCCATCCCATAGTATATCCATAATGACCCCAGCCACAACCATGGCCACATAGGAAGCTAGTTCCTACTGAAATACATTCATAAAATCAAAAGATTTTTCCATTTAATGGATTAATTGAAGGAATTATTGTAATTTTGAAACTACAGTGATTGTATCAACATGAGTGCGTGTAATACCATACAGTTGAGACATCCCATGACCACACTAATCATAGTACCCCTTAAAAGGATCATACTTTTGTTGATGCTTTTTTAGATTTAGTCATCAATCTAACGAATATTTTTCAGTGCATTTACAACTCCCCAGACATGGAACATTGAGATTTATGGAGACAACTATCATCCTCTTCATATTCATACCCCAAACATTTATTATTTTATTATGTTTTATAATACTCCTCCCCCATCCATTCTAAACATTCACCTATGTTTTATGAACTAATCTGAGCAGTTGTTATCCCAGATGTGGTACCAATGGTCATTGTGGATGAATTTAGAGCATAACACATACCCCAAGTAGATTAATACTTTTCATAATTTAAATTAACCTTTTCCATCAAGGCATGCTGAAATTATTTTAAACATCTAAATATTTGTTTCCAATAATTTTTAAGGCCCCTTTGTGTGTATTTATTTATTATGTTAAATATTAATATTATCGAATTAAATATGATGGATAAGAAACAAAAATGGTTGGATGCCAATATAACTTCAAAATTGTATGAAGAGGGGTGAAATAATTCATCATGTTTCAAAAGGATCACACAGATAACCATATAAATGTTTTTCCATTTTTTTGCAGTTGTTATTCAAGAGTAATTATTCCATAGGATTTGGAAGAATTATTGATCAGTCACAGAAGAAAGTGAAGTTATAAATGTTGGGATAAACATGGGGGAATACTGAGTATAGATAGTGGCTAGGATAACACTATGTATTATGGATCATCTAATCTAATTACAAGTGTGGAAAATGAAGAAGTCCATATTAAGGATGTGATTATAGGTGTGAATGATGATGGAGATCATATTGAGGAAAACAAAATGACAAATTAAAATGAACTTCATTATTATCCAAAACTGTAAGAGAAGAAAAAGAGTAATGGAAATATTCCATTGTATGCGAGTTGTACTAAATAGACAACATTTTCTTCCATAACAAAGTTGTATCATTTAAAATATTCCAACTTATAGTGACGCATGATTTTAAAAAATTAACATTACATAAATGTTTCATAAAACACAATAAATTACACAAACGGGCCAAAGAATACCGTACTATTTTAGTTCTTTTTTGAAATATGGAATATATAAACACTGATACATAGGTAACTAACATTATCCCCCACTAGGATCTTCTTGACCAGTACCCTTCTAAGGTGTGTCAATCATTACAAATAACTTCATAATCTGGGGAAGGAAACCTAAAAATTGGTGAGCTCAAATTCTTAGTAAGGGTAAACAAGGGATAAGTATAAGCCTAGACATGAGAATAATGGTATGAAAATGTGAGCATGAAAATAAAAGATCATTCCTGGCATATCGAAGATCATGGAATAAAGATTGGAAGTTCCTAAGACATGAATCATAATGATATAAATACAATGGGCCATGAAATAATAACATATGAATAAGATATGTAATTGTTGAATCATCTAAACATATAATAATTTCAAAAGACGTCATGTAATCACTATATTGACCATCTTAGTGGACATATTGCTTTACTAAAATGGGTTTCCGACGTTTCAGCCCGGAATGACGAAACCAAGAAACCCTTGTTCTAGCCCTGTATTACTAAACTGAATAACTTTCATTCTAACCTTGTATTAGTAAACAGTTTAACCATCATTCTATTTCTTTTTTATATCATGATATATAAATCATTACCCAATGCATTTGAGGGATATATAGCTCACACCCATTAAATAGTGAAGTTATACATACATGTTCCACAAGATCACAAAAGAACATATGTTAACCAATGAAATGAAATGGGTATCATAAACATGTAAACATATCATAACCTATGGAAATATATTGGTTTCATAATCATTTCATTATAGAAATAACCCGTAAAAATATGCAGGTTTCAATAGCATATAACCAATGAAAGAGAAACGGGTTTCATAGCATCATGCCATAAAAAAAATATCCAGACAATGAATATGATTGGATACATTGAATAATTCCCTATAAATATACTATTAGAACCAATGGATTTTATCTATTATGGGAAATTATTTTGTATGATATTTCAAAAACACTTCCTAATGAAAATTTTATTTCATCCATGAAAAAATTATCTTTATTACATTAAACATTTTGAAAACCATTTTCCTTAAAAATAGGTTTGAAAAATTATGAAGGATGTTTTTAAAAAAATAAAAAAAAATTAAAATAAAATTTCATTTGAGAATTAAATTAAAGGATCTTTTTAATTTTAGTTTGAAAATATGGTGTTTCTATATAATAGATTTCAGACTGAAGAGAGAGGTGGGAATATTTTACGAAAACATTATCTTAAGTACCAAAGTGTGGAAAAATGGTACTTAAAAATGAGGATATCTTGAATAAACAAATTTTAAAGAGAATCGTGAATATTATTGAATTATGGATCATAATAATTCATAGAAGAAAGCATAAACATAGATAATCTCTAAAAAATGAAGATATTGTCTCAATAAACTATTATAACGTGGCGACTTGGGATCATACTATCCATGTTTGAAATGGATATTAACTGATGATTAATATTTCATGAAAATAATTAGATTCATGATATAAAATTTAAAATTTAATTATATACATCTCAAAAGTTATTTACGTGCAAAACAAAACATGAGTCTCAAAGAATGAAAAATTGAGACCAAACGGTTTTAACGATTTAGTAATTTTTTAAAGTTAAACCCCATGAAAAATGGATAATATAATGGATATGTTAATAACGATAAATTTAAGTATTAGAAAAATATAATTCAATAATAGGACTTACATACACCATACAAAAGGAATGAGTGGAAAACAGAGCTTGTATCTCAATGAAATTAAAAGTGAGTTGAAAATCCACTTACATTATGTCTTAAATCTCTCGGTAATCGTAAAATATTACTCTATAATAAATAATTGTTTTTTATAAATATTTTAAATAATAATATTCTTATAAATAATACCATATATGGTTTTATTATGAAATTATATTGCTCTCTTTTTAACGACCCTATGTTAATGTTTCACTTCTGGTAATATTCGTTTTGTTTATCGCCTGTGTCTTAATTTTTCATTTCGTTGGTCCTTATAAATAAATATTTATAAAAGAATGTATAAAATTATATAAATATATTTTATATCCTGAATATTCATATTATATTAATTTATAACATAATTGTGAACAAAATGGAATACACCGTTCATGGAGACTATAAATCGTACATACGCATGAAGGATGTTTCTGTTTTATTTTCTTATTGAATGAAATTATGTAAATGAAATATATATATATATATATATATATATGTATTTATTTATATATATAATTATTATATTAGAATTATTATATAATATATATATATCATATAATTTCACTAAACCCATTCTTAATACATTCCATGTGGTGTGTGAATGAATCACATCTCATTGAGGGGGTGGTAGTCCATACGTCCACAAAATAGATTATCATATTAACACCAAATGGAAGGTAAAAAGTTTTTTGCTGTAAAAGGAATAAAAATTCTTAAATTAATAATAAATATAATATATTACATATATAAACCTATTTTTGTGTCATAATGGCCCCCATGATATATGGTAAATAAAAAATGACCAATTAGAGTTTCATGAGGCAGTAATTCTCTATACGCTGAAACATTATGTTCGATACCCATTAAATGGAGGTGTGTGTAATTGTAGTTAATATAAATTTATCAAAAACTTCCTAAAATATGTCAGACGGTTTTTCTTTCATTAAAGGATGCAAAAAAAGTGAGTGGAGGGGTGGAGAAGGAAAATAAAATGAGAATGAGTGAAGACGTTACCTCTAAACAGTGTAACTCCTTTGGGTTTGTGCCAAAAGGCTTCCTTGAGGAGCATTCTAACCAAAGAGAGGATTCAGAGCCAAAGAGAGGTTTTTTTGGAGGAAACATGGGAAGATATGTGACTAAATTAAATGTTTTATTTTTGTAATGAAAGGGTAGAGGTGGTGGTCTTTATAGGGAAGGAAAAAGACTCACTTGTAACTTTTAGGAACTAGTTAAGTGTGGAACTTTTATTACCTAAAAAGTTATAAAAGAACAAAAAGACCTCCATAATGAAAGTTTTATGGACGAAATATGGAAATAAAAAGGGTGTTTTAAAAGTTTCTGGGTCACTTGGGCCCTTAATTTTAATGTTTAGTCCACAATTAAATTTAATTTGGCCTTAACTTCTATGATAAATTTTAACCACTATTACTAATCATTTTGGTCCAAAATTAACATGTTATTGTTAGAATAAAAATATTATACTGAATAAAATGGTGAATGTTGGATTTTTGAAATTAAATTTACAGAAATGGAAAAATTAACATTAGTGATAATCTCGTAGAAGAGATGAAATAACGAGGTTTTAAAGTTGGAAAACGATAAAATGTTTGTTAAGATTTTTGTTCAGTTTCAATGTGAAATTGATCATAATAAAATTCTTTTTTTAATATATGTAATATTTATCTAATTTTTATATAAAAAATATTTATAATATCATTTATCATTAATAATTATTTATATAAAAATTCATTTTTTAACTACAAATAGTATATTTTACTATTCATTAAAAATTGATTTTTCTCAAAAAAATCCCAAAATTTCACCCAAAGTTAATTTTTACAATATAAATTAAAAAATGTTGTTTATTTTATCAAATTAAATTTCTAACTATGTATAAAATATATTTTATTAATAAAATTGGTCTATTCAAGAAAATAATATTTTTAACCCTAAAAGGACTTAACCAAAAATATTATTTTTCATTATTAATATGTTTTCTTTATATAAAACAATTAAAAAAAGTATTTTAAAGTTAGATATTACCATAAATATAAATATTTTTTAATTATAGGTTATAATTATATTTTTTAAATTACTAAAACAATAAAAATACATGTTTCATAAAATTCAGTGTTGCCTATATCGTACAGCATCCTAGTATTGTGTGTAATGTATGAAAACTCAGTGTTGCATGTAATGTTTAAAATTTTTGTTTAGTATGAAATTAATATTTTAATTAGTTTATTTAATGTTATAAATTTTAATTTATTCAAAAAAGAGGTCCATAAAAACTCAAGGTGGTGCAGAAAACGTTTTTTACGTCACCATTTTTTACGTCGGTTATATAAAACCGACGTCATAATATGTAAAACGAGGCTTTTTACGTCGGTTATTTAATAACCGACGTAAAAACCTGTGTTTAGTATACCTTTAACGTCAGTTATTTTTATAACCGACGTAATTAATCGCGCGGCTTCGTTTTTTACGTCGGTTATACATTAACCGCCATAAAAAAACAGAAGCGGGGGGTGTTTGTTACGTCGGTTATTCAATAACCGACATAACAAATCGACATATGTACGAGTTATTACGTCGGTTATTCAATAACCGACATAAAAAACACGGTTATTGAAGGCCTTTTTACGTCGGTTATAAAATAACCGACGTAAAAAAAGAATCCGCAGATGTTTTTGACGTCGGTTATGGAATAACCGACGTAACAAAACGCGGATTTTGAGCCCTTTATAACGTCGGTTATAGTATAACCGACCTAAAAAAAGAATCGGAGGAAGGTTTTTACGTCATTTATTGAATAACCGACGTTATAAATGTTTTTAAAAAACTTATAACGTCGGTTATTGAATAACCGAAGTTATAACTCATTTAAAAATTTACCCAGACCCGTTGATTGTCATTCGCGAGTTTACCTTCGACAGTCGCGACTCGTCTCTCTCGCGCGTAAACCCGAATCGGCCCGTCCATTTCATTGGTTTAGATTCATTTTGCGATCATCATTTCTTATATTTAATCTCCTCGGATCAATCATCTAAACTCGCAGCACTCAGGTAATCCTCCCACTCATTCGTTTTTTTTCGCGGATAGTATATATATATGTGTTCTGATTTTTTTGTTGAAACTAGCTAAGATTCTTCGATTGCGAACCCTTTTAACTCGTTTTTGGCACCATAATCTTATTTATCATCCCTAGATCTATTAGTTTGACTTGCAATATTGACTAATTTTATGATTTCACTAATTTTTCATCGTTTTCTATAAATCCCCGAGAGGGTTGGGGCGTGTCCATTTGGGGGGTGGTGTTTAGGAGGGGTGGGGGGCTGTCCAGAGGGTTGGGGGGTGTCCAGGGGGGTGTCCAAGCAGGTCGGGGGTGGGGGTTGTGTCCAGGAGGGGTGGGGGTGCTTTCTAGAGGGGTCGGGGGCTGTCCAGAGGGGTCGGGGGGTGTCCAGGGTGGTGTCCAAGGGGATGGGTGGGTGTGGGGGGCTGTCCAAGGGGGTGGCGGCCTGTCCAGAGGGGTCGGTGGGGTGTCCAGGGGGTGTCCAAGGGGTTGGATGGGTGTGGGGGGCTGTCCAAGTGGGTGGCGGCCTCTCCAAAGGGTATTTGGGGTTGTCCGGGTGGGTGGGGGGGCTGTCTAGAGGGTTGGGGGATGTCTAGGGGGTGTCCAAGGGGGTAGGGGGTGGGGGTGGTGTCCAGGAGGGTCGGGGGGCTGTCAAGAGGGGTTGGGGGGTGTCCAGGGGGGTTTACAAGGGGGTGGGTGGGTGTGGGGGGCTGTCCAAGGGTGTGGGTGGGTGTTGGGGGGTGTCCAGGGGGGTGTCCAAGGGGGTTGGGGGTGGGGGTGGTGTTTAGGAGGGGTGGGGGCTGTCCAGAGGGTTGGGGGGTGTCCAAGCAGGTCGGGGATGGGGGGTTGTGTCCTGGAGGGGTGGGGGTGCTTTCTAGAGGGGTTGGGGGCTGTCCATAGGGGTCGGGGGGTGTCCAGGGTGGTTTCCAAGGGGATGGGTGGGTGTAGGGGGCTGTCTGAGGGGCTGGCGGCCTGTCCAGAGGGGTCGGTGGGGTGTCCAAGGGGGTGTCCAAGGGGGTGGATGGGTGTGGGGGGCTGTCCAAGTGGGTGGCGGCCTCTCCAGAGGGTATTTGGGGTTGTCCGGGTGGGTGGGGGGCTGTCCAGAGGGTTGGGGGATGTCCAGGGGGTGTCCAAGGGGGTAGGGGGTGGGGGGTGGTGTCCAGGAGGGGTGGGGAGCTGTCCTGAGGGGTTGGTGGGTGTCCAAGGGGGTTTACAAGGGGGTGGGTGGGTGTGGGGGCCTGTCCAAGGGTGTGGGTGGGTGTTGGGGGGTGTCCAGGGGGGGTGTCCAAGGGGGTAGGGGTGGGGTGGTGTTTAGGAGGGGTGGGGGGTTGTCCAGAGGGTTGGGGGTGTCCAGGGGGGTGTCCAAGCTGGTCGGGGGGTGGGGGTTGTGTCCAGGAGGGGTGGGGGTGCTTTCTAGAGGGGTCAGGGGTAGTCCAGAGGGGTCGGGGGTGTCCAGGGTGGTGTCCAAGGGGATGGGTGGGTGTGGGGGCTGTCCAAGGGGGTGGCGGCCTGTCCAGAGGGGTCGGTGGGGTGTCCAGGGGGGTGTCCAAGGGGGTGGATGGGTGTGGGGGGCTGTCCAAGTGGGTGGAGGCCTCTCCAGAGGGTATTTGGGGTTGTCCGGGTTGGTGGGGGGGGGGGCTGTCCAGAGGGTTGGGGGATGTCCAGGGGGTGTGCAAGGGGGTGGGGGGTGGGGGGTGGTGTCCAGGAGGGGTGGGGGGCTGTCTAGAGGGGTCGCGGGGTGTCCAGGGGGGTTTACAAGGGGGTGGGTGGGTGTGGGGGGTTGTCCAAGGGTGTGGGTGGGTGTTGGGGGGTGTCCAGGGGGGTGTCCAAGGGGGTAGGGGGTGGGGGGGTGGTGTTTAGGATGGGTGGGGGCTGTCCAGAGGGTTGGGGGGTGTCCAGGGGGGTGTCCAAGCAGGTCGGGGTGGGGGGTTGTGACCAGGAGAGGTGGGGGTGCTTTCTAGAGGGGTCGGGGGCTGTCCAGAGGGGTCGGGGGGTGTCCAGGGTGGTTTCCAAGGGGATGGGTGGGTGTGGGGGGCTGTCCAAGGGGGTGGCGGCCTGTCCAGAGGGGTCGGTGGGGTGTCCAGGGGGGTTTCCAAGGGGTTGGATGGGTGTGGGGGGCTGTCCAAGTGGGTGGCGGCCTCTCCAGAGGGTATTTGGGGTTGTCCGGGCGGGTGGGGGGCTGCCCAGAGGGTTGGGGGATCTCAAGGGGGGTGTCCAAGGGGGTAGGGGGTGGGGGTGGTGTCCAGGAGTGGCGGGGGCTGTCCAGACAAAGAGGAAGGTGTCCAGGGGGGTGTTATATCTTACTATATTTTGTTTAAAAAATAATATTGAAGCATATTTTTTTAAATACACATCGATTTGTTTTATATTTCATAATTGTTTACATTAAAATTATGATTTTTTTCATATAAACATATATTTGTATTATCTAAAAAATATATATATTTTTGCTATTTGTTATAGGTAATAATGAGTCGAAGTTGGATTACGGCACATCGAATGAGCAATGAATATGAAGAAGGTGTTGATGCCTTTTTGGAATTTGCTAAACGAAATGTTCCAAGTAGTGACATTTTTTTTCTGTCCATGCCTGAAATGTCTGAATATGAAGAAGTTGAAAAGTAAAGAGATAAAAGATCATCTGATTTGTCATGGTTTCAATCCGAGTTACAACCCGTGGATTTGGCATGGCGAAACTGGACAGAATGTCACTGATGACAATGAATCGCAAGATGGTAACTCCGATGGAATTGAAGAAATGATTCGCGATATTGTAGCAGAACAAATTGAGATAGAACCGACAGTTGCACGTCTATATGGTGATGCAGAAAAACCATTATATCCTGGTTGTACAGATTTTACGATTTTGTCGGCGGTGTAAAGATTGATTAACCTGAAGGAGAAACATGGATGGAGTGACATAAGTTTTATAGAGCTGCTACAAATGATGAAAGACATTCTTCCAAAAGATAACGATCTTCCAGATTCACATTATAAGGCCAAAAAAATATTATGCCCGATGGGATTGGGATACAGGAAAATACATGCCTGTCCGAATGACTACATTATATATAGGAAGGAATATGAATTTCTGAAAGAGTGTCCTAAATGTGGGACATCACGGTATAAGGTGAAAGAAAAATCACAAGCTGATGTAGAGATTACAAAGCTCCCTTCAAAGGTATTTTGGTATCTTTCTATAATTCCTCGTTTCAAACGTTTATTTGCTAATTCACATGATGCAAAAAGGTTAAGATGGCATGCTGATGAGCGGGTATGTGATGGAAAAATACGTCATCCAGCTGATTGTCCACATTGGAAGAAAATTTATGCCCAGTACCCTACATTTGGAAATGAAATTAGAAATCTGAGACTAGGCTTGTGCACAGATGGAATGAATCCATACCGAACCCTCAGTAGCACACATAGTTCATGGCCTGTTTTATTGGTAATTTACAACCTCTCTCCTGAAGTTTGTATGAAGCGCAAATATGTCATGTTGAGTATCATGATCTCTGGTCCAAAGAAACCCGGGTATGATATTGATGTATACTTGTCACCGCTGATTGATGATTTGAAACTGTTATGGGCTGATGGTATTAGGGTGTATGAATCTTATAAAATGGATTATGTTCAACTGCATGCAGTGCTTCTATTCACTATAAATGACTTCCCAGCATATGGAAATTTGTCTGGATACAATGTTAAAGGGCATAAAGCATGTCCAATTTGCGAACAACAGACGTCATATTGTCAATTGCATCATGGGAGGAAAACAGTGTACATGGGTCATCGAACGTTTTTGCCTATGGATCACCCTTATAGAAGACTACAAAAGGCATTCAATGTCTCACAAGAATTTGATACTGCTCCAAAACCTTTATCCCTAGATTTGTATTTTTAGAGGGTGAAAAACCTGGATGTGACATTGGGAAAGACACAGAAATCTGGTAATGATAGACATATTTGTAAGAAAAGGTCAATATTTTTTGAGCTACCATATTGGAGGTATCATGAAGTCAAACATAATATTGATGTCATGCACGTGGAGAAGAATATCAGTGATTCTTTGATCGGAACATTGCTATATATTAAAGGAAAGACAAAAGATGGGTTGAATGCAAGGTTAGACCTACTATCAATGGGAATACGTTTGGAGTTAGCTCCCACTCCTAAAGGAAGACGAACATTTCTTCCCCCGGCTTGTCATACATTATCGAAGAGGGAGAAAAGTAGCTTCTGTCAGTGTCTTCATGATATCAAAGTGCCTCAAGGTTATTCTTCAAATGAAAAAAATTTTGTCTCATTGAAAGACTTGAAGTTGATAGGTATGAAATCACATGATTTTCACGTCATGATGCAACAAATTCTACCAGTTGCACTGCGTGGAATATTGCACATCCGTGTCAGAAAGACTATAATGAGGTTGGGTTATTTTTTCAATTCAATTTGTAACAAGGCGATTGATGTGAATGCTTTGAACATTTTGTAAAAGGATGCTATTTTTATACTTTGTCATTTGGAAATGTATTTTCCTCCAACTTTTTTTGATATGATGGTGCATTTAATGATTCATCTGGTTCAAGAAATAAAGCTTTGTGGACCTGTATATCTTCGTTGGATGTATCCTTTTGAAAGGTATATGAAAATATTAAAGGGATATGTTAAAAATCCATATCGACCTGAAGCCTCCATTATTGAAAAGTATATTTCTGAGGAGGTAGCAGAGTTTTGTACGAGCTACTTGGCTACGGCGCAACACATAGGTTTGCCTCCATCTTGCCATGAACGGGTTAATAATGAGGGAAAGGGGATTCGTGGCTTGAAAGTCAAATCACTGTCGGCTGAACAGATGAAGAAGTTAGAATCATACATCTTGAATAACATAGCTGATGTTCAACCTTATATCACATTGCATATTAATGAGTTGAAACAATGTCATCCAATGAAGAAAGAAATGTGGATTTTGAATGAGCACAACAAAACTTTTTTGCCATGGTTTAAAAAGACCTTGCTTGGTAGATCAGATGTATCAGAGACATTAAAATGGATAGTGGGTGGTCCATCTTTAAATGTGATAACATGGTCCGCTTATGACATTAATGGCTATACATTTCATACGAAAGCTCAGGACAACAGAAGTGCAGTTCAGAATAGTGGTGTATTGGTGTTTGCAGAAGCAATGCATTTTTCGAGTGCTAAGTACAGAAACCCAATTTCGGCATCAAGTGCATATTATGGAGTGATTAAAGACATATGGGAGGCTGATTACTTTAAAATTAAAGTTCATGTTTTTAACTGTAAATGGGTTATCGGTAACAACAGTGTCAGACACGATGAATTTCGAACGACACTTGTTAATCTGAATAGATTGGAAGACACAGTTGATTCTTTTATAATGGCAACACATGCCAGACACATTTTCTATGTAGTAGATCAATCAGATATGCAGTGGGCTGTTGTTTTACAAGGGAAAAAACAATATGTTGGTGAGGATGAATTTGATGAAGATGCTGATTTATGTGAGATACCTACTTCCATGGAAAGATTAACAGAACATAATGATGAGTATGTTGAAGACATGGTTTTTGCCATCAGGAACGATCACGACGAAGGAATTTGGGAAAACAATCCAACTGTACATTCCTAAAATTACAGGTAACACATGTTTACTTCTTGTTTACATTTAGTTTTTTCATATAATGTTAGATATTGTAAATTTTTTACTTATTAAAACATGTATCAAACCAAAATGATAAAACAAAAAAAAACCGTAAAGAGGAGAAGTCCTGGCGCACCGGCTGGCCGGTGGTGATCCAGCGGCTGGCCGGTGGTCCAGACATAGGAAGGCTCTCTGTCTGGTCCACCGGCCGGCCAGTGCTGAGCCAGCGGCCGGCCGGTGGACCAGACTCCTCTCTGTCTGGTCCACCGGCCGGCCGGTGGTGATCTAGCGGCCGGCCGGTGGTCGAGACAGAGCAAGGCTGTCTGGTCCACCGGCCGGCCGGTGGCACCAGGCAGTGGGCAAGTCTACTGCCTGGGTCCTCCGGCTGGCTGGTGAGCTCACACCGGCTGACCGGTGGAATCAGTGAGTCCACTTTTCAGCTTTCTTGGGCCAACTCCTTGGCAACCTTTTGCCTATCAACAAAAACAATTGAAAACAAGTTAGAAGATAATAATAGTGATTGTGATCATTAAAATCCAAGAGAGAGGGGTACAACAGACTGTGTTTACCATGTTTATCATTGTTTAACATGCTTACCATATTACCAATGTTTACTATTATGTAATTTAGTACACTTTTCTATTTTCTGATTAAGTAGTATTACAATATTTGAATTTGTATATTTGTGAACTAATGTTTGTTTTTTTGATTTGAAGGAAAATGACAGATCAATCAATTGATCAGCCACATGATTCTGGAGATGATCATATTGGTCATACATCTGGGGAGGAACATTCACATGCTCCTATTACGAAAAAGAGTTCAAAGGTTGGTAAGCATGGGTGCACACATTTACCAAAATTATCACTTGCCCGTATGAAGGAGGAGAGGATAGTCATGGAGTTTGATGATGATGATCTTCCTAGAGGTCCAAATGCTAATGATTTTAAGGGTTTTGTAGCAACTCAGGATAAGAGCAATGTAAGCATTCTCTATGATGATTGGAGAAGTGTGGATAAGATGATAATTTTTCAGCTGTGGGAGACCATTTTGGTAAGATCTTTTGCTATTGTTTGACTGTTCTTTAAATGTTTCTAGTATATATAATATTTTTAACCTATTTTTTATCAGATGACATTTGATATTCCTGACACTGGTGGAGTCAGGAAGAAATGCTTATCGTTGGCTGCTAGGAGATGGAGGGATTTCAAATCAACCCTCTCATCTGATTTCATTTATGGTCATAGGAGTCATGAGAATCCACGTCCTATATATCCTTTTATAGATGAAGAGACATGGAGACAATTTTTTGAAAGTAGAAGAAAAGAATCATTTTTGGTAAGGGCAATGTAAACTTTTATAAGCTTTCTTATATAAATTATCTTATTATTGTTTTGTTAATGATTACTTATTATTAATTTATAGCAAACAAGGAAAGCTCATCAAGAGATCCAATATAAAAATGTATACCCTCATAGTTTATCTCGGGGAGGGTATGCATTATTGGAAGAACAAATGATGGCAGAAAAATTTCAACAACTAAGAGCTGAGTCTTCAAGCTCTGGAGAGGTGGCCCCTCCATCCCCTCCATCTAGACATGAGAAATGGAAAAGAGCTCGGATGGGCAAAAAAGGACAATATCTTTCGGAAGGATCGAGACTCGTAGTTGAGAGGATTGTAAGATATCTATTTTATTTATTTAAGTTTACTATTTTCGTCATATATTTCCAATCATTATAGAAATGTTCAATTAATTATTACAGGACTCTCTTGAGGAGTAGAGTTCACAGGGGACATTTACACCATCTGGGAGGGAAGATATTTTATCTGTGGCATTGGGAAACCCCGAACATCCTGGCCGTGTAAGAGGATATCCGGCAGGTGTATCGGTAAGAAAAGTGTTGCCACGTTCCTCAACTTCTAACGTTGAGGGAGTTTATAAAAAAAATAGAATCCTTGGAGGCTGAAGTCCATAATATTAATGCGACAATGG
This sequence comes from Viscum album, assembly GCA_963277665.1. NCBI lineage: Eukaryota > Viridiplantae > Streptophyta > Magnoliopsida > Santalales > Viscaceae > Viscum > Viscum album. Next base: position 35,974,408 of record OY728149.1, on the reverse strand, counting down.
AGGACAAGATTAGAGCATCGGTGCAGTTTATGTTTGCAGACTTGCAAAGACAATTTCAGGGTGCAGCTCCCACTCCACCTCTCCCAGTAGCTCCCACTCCCCCACCTCAGCCTGCAGACCCCATTTTTGATCCTCCTCCTCTGCCGCAGCTACCTACTTATTGTGAGTTGTATGTTGATGATCCTTAACATCATATAGTAGCATATGGGATGGTATATTGTATAGGAGATACAGTTCATCATCAACAATTAGAGGTAGAGAATTAGAGGGTCACTGTATAGGATATTATAGATAGATCAGCTCGGATACCATTACCTATAGATGAGGTGACGACAGTTGGACATAGTATCGGCCATTTTTTACTTTGGCCATCCAGACTTCTTCGACTCATTACCATAGAGGTATGGATGTTATATCTTTTATTTTATATTTTTATTAATGTTTTATCATTTGAAAACTAATATATTTTTCAATTTATTTTTACAGGAATACTTCAAAGGTAAAGAAATATTGTATAGACAACAACAAAGACAGATAGCTATGACATCAGATGCAGATACTAGCAGTCTTGACAAATTGTCAAGATATTCAAATTTGTTGGCGGATCATTATGACTTTACAATGGAAGCTCATGTCTGTGGACGTGAACTAAGTGTGGGGATTATGAAAACTGATATCATGGAGTTTGTCACTGGAGATAAGTTGGGCATCAACGTGGTGCAAATTTTTATCATGTAAGTCTTAACACCTTTTCCATGCTTTATATTTATTAAAAATGTATACTTATGTCTGCTTTGTATTAGGTATCTGTATAAAATTTGTGAGAGGAATGAGCTGAAAGATGTATATGGATTCGTGGACCCACAATTTATTTCCCCTAAATCATGTGCATTGGATGAGGAAAAAAGAATGATTTATATTGCTGATAGATTTGAAAAGAATGTAATCACACAGTGTTGGATGATGCCTTTTTGTGAGAGGTATGAAACACATCCCTCTCAAAGAGTTAATTATCTTTTAACATAAAAAACCACTAACGTTAAATTTCCTTTTATCAGGGATCATTGGATGTTAGGGGTTTTTTGCCCTAGGGAGAAAGCACTTTATTGGATATGCTCTCTCCATGATGATGTGCGAGAAAGTTTTAAGAATATATTGGAAACGTAAGTTTCATTTTCACAATTGTTTTATATATTATAATGAATTTTAAATTTACCCCATTCGTATTATTTTCTAACAGGGCATGGGTCCACTTTCGAAAAAGCGCAAAGAAAGGAATTTCAAGATCAAATATGTACATGCGAAGGTAAATATCAATTTATAATTTGTACATTTTGATTTATTACATAAAAATAATATATTGAATTTACACTCATTCAAACAGAAATGTCATGAGCAACAAGGCATCATCGAATGCGGATATTACATGTTAAGATTTATGTATGAAATAATAACAACTGGGACAGTTCTGAGTTTTGACCTGTTAAGATTTCCTCTTTTTCATAATATTTCAATTTGATTTATTCATTATACACGTTGAATACTATCCTTTTCCTTTGTAGCTTTTTGATGACCCTCAACCCTTTACTGCTGAAGATATCAAACACTTACAAGTGGAGTGGTCAAATTATTTTACAGGTTTGATTGACTTTTAGTTGTTTTTAATGTAAAATGTAATTTTGAATATTGTCAATGTAATTGTGTATTTCGTAGTCGTTTAGGTTGGATTTAGTTTTTTTTGAAGTTGACAGTGTAAGTTTTGAATGTTATATAAGTGAATGTTTAATTTTTCTCTACTTCTTGTTTTGGTCTACTGTTGATGGTTTTTCTGGTCTGGATTTTGGTATGAAGGGAGAGGTTCCAAGGGGGTGGGTGGGTGTTTGGGGGGTGTCCAAGGGATATGGGAGGGGTGTCCAAGGTGTGTTTGGGGCTGTCCTAGGGGTCGGGGGGTGTAAATGAGGGTGGGGGTGTCCAAGGGGTGGGGGTGTCCAAGGGATATGGGAGGGGTGTCCAAGGTGTGTTTGGGGCTATCCAAGGGGTCGGTTGGGTGTAAATGAGGGTGGGGGGGGGGGTGTCCAAGGGGTGGGGGTGTCCAAGTGGTGGGGGGTGTCCAAGGGATATAGGAGGGGTCTCCAAGGGGTGTTTGGGCTGTCCAAGGGGATGGGGGGGGGGGGGGGGGGTTTCCAAGGGATATGGGAGGGTGTCCAAGGGATATGAGAGGGGTGTCCAATGAGGGTGGGGGGGGGGGGGTTGTCCAAGGGGTGGGGGCTGTCCAAGGGGTGGGGGTGTCCAAGGGATATGGGAGGGGTGTCCAATGGGTGTTTGAGGCTGTACTAGGGGTCGTGGGGGTGTAAATGAGGGTGGGGGGCTTTCCAAGGGGTGGGGGTGTCCAAGGGTTGTGGTGGGGCTCCAATGTGGTGGGGGAGGGCTGGCCAGGTTGTTAGGTGGGTATAGATGAGGGTGGGGTTCAGTTGGGGCTTGGGGGAGGGCTGGCATGGTTATTTTTGTTGTTTGGTTTCTGGTTGCTTTTTAGTGAGAGCCGTGCAATTATTTTAAAAAAAATATCGCTTTCACATCGGTTATTTTATAACTGGCGTGGTAAATAAATCGGTAGGGGTTTATCACGTCGGTTTTTTCGAGAACCGACGTGTTAAACCGTTCCCGGGCCTTTTATCACGTCGGTTCTTAATATAACCGACGTGCTAAAAGGCCTGGGAATCGATTTACCACGTCGGTTATTGGATAACCGACGTGCTAAAACGTTTCCCAGGACTTTTTAGCACGTCGGTTATTTAAGAAACCGACGTGATAATAGGCCCGGGGAAGGTTTAATCACGTCGGTTATTTCATAACCGACGTGATAAACGATATCGAAGGTGTTTTATCACGTCGGTTTAGAAATAACCGACGTGATAACCCCCCCCCCCCTCGCGCGCATATTTAGCACATCGGTTATTATATAACCGATGTGCTAAACCCCCCCACCCGCGGTTTATCACGGCTGTTATATAATAACCGCCGTGATAAACCCCCATCCCCATCATTTTTCATGTCAGTTATTAATGAACCGACGTGAAAAACACTGTGATGTTAGGGATGTTACGTCGGGTTTTAAATAACCGACGTAAAAAACGTTATTTATAACGTCGTCCGTATTAACGTCGCCTAAAAACCGACGTAAATAATGAAAAATAACCGACGTAAAAAATGTTTTCTGCACTAGTGACGTGTTACATAACTGATGGTGTGACACCGGTTTTACTATATTACATTCTCTATTGAATAATGTGATTCCATACGATAATGATATTTATATACAAGCATTATATTCTAAATGAGGTCTATATTCAATTTATATGATCTATAAAATAATACATGATTTTCAAAAGGAATGTATACTAGTTTGAAAGGACCACAAATCTCTTCAAGAATTCCAAAAGTTTGGTTCTTCTTAATACATGAAAGTTGTATCGGGTCTTATGGATGTTTTATGGTACATTACAATCATTTAAAGGTTTTGGTGACATTATGTAAGTGAGAAGACTACAAGGAAATTATCTAGGCATGAAGATATAAGAAATAAATATTGGAAACGTCATCACCCAATATACTCTCCTCCATTGAGGATAATTTCCCATGAGTATCCCATATTTGGAAATGAGATGATAAAACTTTTTATCACATTGTATATAGATTGAGTAAATCCATTTGGATTTGAAAGTAGGAGTCATATTACATTGTTGGTTATGTTGGTAAATTATAACTCTCAACAGTGATTATGCCTGAAAGAAATATACATTATGTTATCTCTGCTTATATCAACCCCAAAATAATCGAGTAAGGATATTAATGTTTATTTGGATGAATTAGTAATATATTTGTCATTATTGTGGGATTTAGGTGTTACAAAGTATGATTATACAAAAATGAAGATTTTACATTGATATAAATATTGTTTGGGATGATATAATAAATCCCTTCATATGAAAATGTTTCAGGATATAACATTAAAAGAACTCAAGAGTTTCTCATTTTTGAATAATCTAAGAATTTAATTTGGCTGAAACATTCACCAATGAGTATGATTATACGATATTTCATACTTATAACTTGGTGTGAAAATTATTTATCTTCCATTAAATTATTTTATGCGAGTGTAAAAAAACTTACAAACCATATCCACTAATATATGACCAACTATTTAAGAATGTAAAGAATATGGATAGTGCTTTGGATAAATGTTTCTTAAAAACATTACAATAACTAGTTGGAAAAATTGATATGTGTTTTTAATTACAATGTTGGATTTTCTTAAATCATGATTCTCTTGATGTTATGCATTTTTTAAAAACATATATGTGATAGTGTCAAAATAAAGTTACTAAATGAACCCATAAAAACAAAGGATATAATTAAGGCGAAGTTGAATATGATTTACATGGGAATCCTGAAAGATTTGGGGCCAGTGAAGGGTGAGATAGTTAATTTTATTCCTTCAATTTCTTAAAATCATTATAGGAAGGAGAGATATCACTTTTGAAACTTTTTGAATAATGTAATGTTTCTATGGAGGTATTCATTGAATATCAAGAATATAGAGGCAATGAATGATTTAAATTTAACATTTATGAGATCACATGACTATCAAAACCAAGAAAAAGTAATTATATTGTTTTGATACTTTCGTTAAACTTTACATAAGTCTTTTTTGTAGTTTAGAAATCATCCATACCCCAGTCTGATACAGGGTGTGCCCAGTATGACCCAATGTTTCTATTATTAGTTTATAATCAACATTTTAGTTCAAAATATTTATCATGCATTGAAAACCGAGTAAGTTTGATTTGTTTGTCTTGATAATTTTGTAAAATCATTCATAAGTCATTTTTCATGGGGTAATAATTCTCATATCAAGCTGACATAAAATGTGACCAGATGACTCAAAGTGTCCGTAATTGGTTTAAAATTTACATTTTAGTTCAAAATGTTCATTAGTCACTAAAAAACAAAAAAACTGTTACCAAACTGTGTTAATAATTTAGAAAAATTAATCATATGTCATTTATGATTTTTAGGAATCAATCTCATGTAAAACTGACATGTTATGTGACCAATATAAATCAAAGCGAGTGTTTGGATTTAAAAATGTTATTATAGTAAAAACAGAAGTGAAAAACTAAAAATCAATAATACACATTCATATTATTTATAAAAATTAGTAATGTTATTCAAAAGTATTGTTTCATGTTTAGGAATTAACCACACCATAATTTGATGCAGAATGTGTCTGGTTTGACTCTATATGTGTATTGTTATTTAAAATTGACATTTTATAAAAAAAACATGTGACATAGACAAAACCTCGAAAATTAAATTGGATTATTTTTATAATTTAAAAAACAATCCGTAATTAATTTTTTATATTATAGAATAATTCTCACCTCAATCAGATAAAATATGTTCCTGGTATGACTTAAAATGTATATTATTAATTTAAAATTGACATTTTAGTTTAAAAATATTGTTAATAAATGAAAACCATGTGAATGTGATTTTATTGTCTCGATAATTTATGACATTGATTCATAAGATACATTTTAGGTGTAGGAGTCAGTATCACTACAAAATTACTCACAATGTGACCGGTGTGACTCAATGTGTGTGGTTTCAGTTTAAAATGACATTTAAATAAAAACATAAGTGACATACTCAAAACATAGAAAAATATTAATATTTTATTTATTCATTAAGAAAAAATATCCATAAGACATTTGTGACATGTAGGAATAAACTACCCCTCGATTTGACGCATTATGTGAATAGTATGACTCCAAGTGCATCATTTTGTTTAATATTGACATTTTATTAAAAAATAAAAGTGGAATACTAAAAACCTATCAAACCAATTTGGTTTGTTTTTATACTTTATAATAAATATCTATTAGTCATTCAGTGTGTGTATAAATTAACAACACCTCAATCTAATGCACAGTGTTCCCAATGTGAGTCCAACTGTCTCTTATGAATATAAAATTAAAATTTTAGTTCAAAACATGTGTCACTCAATGAAAACCAAGATAATATGATTTAATTGTCTCGATAATTTTTTAAATTGATTCATGTGTCATTTTTTATTTATAGAAAGTATTCTCACGTAAAACGGACGCACGATGTGACCAGTATGACCCAAATGGCATGTTTTCAGTTTAAAATGAAATTTTACAAAAACAATACACGAGACATACTCAAAACCAATAAGACACATTCATACTGTTTTTATAATACTAGATATTGATACATAAGTTATTTGTGACATGTAGCGATCTGTTGCAGCTCAATCTGACACACATTGAGACTAGTATGACTGCAAGTGAGTCTTTTAATTTGAAATTTATATTTTAGTAAGAATGACAAGTAACATAATAAAAAACTATAAAACCCATTTAATTTGTTTTTATAATTTATAACTACTATCCATAAGTCATTTTTGATATGTAGTAATTTGATGTACTATAATCTGATACACAGTGTTCCTGGTATGATTCAACATGTCTGTTATCAGTCTAAAATTTATATTTTAGTTTAAAACGTGTGTCACTCACAAAAAACGAAGAAAACACATGTGGATTGAATTTATGATTTAGGATAATGTTTCATAATTCATATTTTTTTTATAAAAATAATTCTTACATCAAACAAACACATGATGTGACTGATATGACTCAAAGTGTATATTTTTAGTTTAAAAAACATTTTAGTATAAAGGATGAGTGACATACTAAAAATAAAGTATACAGCTTGTTTTTATACTTTTGGGAAATGTTCAATAGTACATGTGTTATGTGTTGGAATCAGGTCAACCTCAATCTAGCACACAGTGTGACTAGTATGACTACAAGTGTGTCCATTTATTTAAAATTAACTTTTTATTCATTTATTGTTTCATATTATGTAAAATTTATTTATTTACAATTATACTAACATACAAATTATTTTCATATACTAGTTGATTATTTTTCATGAGTTGGGGTAGTTTCTTCGGTATCTGATACTATGATCCTGCTTTTCTGAGAGCAGATCACATGCTAAATATTATGAAACATTGATGTTTTTGAATTTTTTTGATAGTGCATGCTAATGTAGTTGTACAAAACAATGTTTTAAATGTTGATAATATATTTTTATGTATTTGTGATGTAATTTTTATTTCAATTAAATTATGATTAAATTTTCATATATAGCTTGATGCTACAGTGTTCTATAATTAAAATAAAACACTACCATAGTAGGGCCTTTATTGATGATTTTTATAGTGCTTATAAAATACCACCTTTATCTGCATTGTTTAGCCATGATAAGTTTCTCCCTTTATAATTGATTCTTAGCACTGATAAAAGGGGCCTTCCTTTTAATGGATCTATGTTAAATCCAATTTTGTGAATTTTTAAGGAGCCTATTTTGCATAGTGCATGTTATATTAGATCTATTTTTGAGGAGAAACATAAATTTATCAAAAAAACATTTAAATGAGTGAAAATAATTATATTTTATATAAGTAAAATAATATGTTCCAATAATAATTTAAAAGAAGAAATTTTAAAAAACCCCAATAGTATATCATATCCATAAAATTTAATTTAATTTTATATTCATGATAAAATTAAACTGTTACTATTAAAATGATATATTGCCATAGAAAAAGAACTATTATGAAACAACTTACTATTCAATGTTGTAAAATCTGAGATCATGTGGATCTCTATTAATGAGAAAATGAGAGATATCTATGGGATAAGTTTGGGAAAAGGAATAAGGTCCTATAATCTTGAGTGTTACAAATCCTTGAAATTAATAATAAAATAATATGTGAAAACATTAACTATTTTTAATACATGTTGCCTTACATATCCTTGTTCAAAAAGAGTGTGCACATTATAGTCATGTTAAATTAATTCGTTTATTATGATCGATTAGTAATTAATATTATTCTATACACATTTAGAAACAATAATAATTATAAAAATTTTCAAATAATTATTTCCAAATATAACATATATTATATATTTCAAAAATTATGAACTTAAAAAATAATAAGACGCAACAATAGAAGAAAACATTATCCATTTTAAAAGACAAATCATAATAACAATGAATTAAGGTTAAATAATAAAATTTAATTATAAATAAATTATAATATAGGAAAATATTATGGATATTTTAATCGAAATTGGATCAAAATAATTTTTAAATCCCTGATTCAAAAAATCAAAACCAACAACTAAAACAAAGTATTCCACATGAATCCTTAGTTTTTTAAGAAATATTTTTTTGTGATTAAAAACACTGAACATTAGAAAAACTAATTCATTATTATAAATTACATAAACTATACAATATTCAAAAAATATCAATGAAAATTTTACATTTCTCTAATGCGGAGTGGGATATGTTTTGTAAATTGATGAATTGTAGTCGATGAAATCAATTAGCACGAGGATGATGTCTACTAATGGATATTGGTAGAGATCATGTGACTTGTTATTGAGAGTGAGATAATAGGCTGAAGACTATAACACCCCAAGTTTTTATGGACCTTTTTTCTAAATATAATTAATTATCATTAATGTTTTTCAAATCACTAATTGAAACATTCATTTCACATGACACCGACTCTGCGTACATTTAATGAAACATTGAGTTTTACCAAACAAAAATATTATTATAATAATATATATTAAGACCTAACATATCCATTATGTTAGAAGTTATTAATATTACTAACTTATGAAAACATATGGTTTACAAAAATATAAAATGAATTCATTAGTTACAATGAACCAATGTAATATAAATGGAATTATTTTTTAAAAGACTATTTCTATGCTATCAAAGATGTTTTAACCTGATAAATTAAATTAATTAAAATTACTAATACTGATATATATATATATTATTAAATAAAATAGTTTTTATAATTAACCAATAGATTTGATAGGTATAATATAAGAACAAACGCAATTTGGCCATAAAACCCTATATTTTTATTAAGGTTCTTTAACCCCTTTTGATGGAGAACCTATTTTAAATATAAATTTTTGATATTTTATAAATTTTATATGTACAAATAAACATCATTTTTTAAATATAAACATAATTATTAGGTTAGGTTAAATGTTTTTATTTTTTTCATAAGGATTCATTTTTTAATGAATAATGAACTATAGTGAAATTTTACTAAAAACTGGGTTTTCCTCTAACATTTTTTTTTGGTTAAATTATATTTTTAGATGGGTTTTAGTATAATTATATTTAATTTTTATTGATCAATAAAATTTATTTCATTTTAATTAATTTCACTTTGAAATTGAGAATAAAAACATATAAAACTATTAAACATTTTATCTTTAAAAACTGAGATTGTCATCCAGTCTATGGGGATATATTTCAGTTAATTACTTCCACTTCTGTGTTTGGAATTTGGAAAAATTTATTCCATATTTGTAATAAAGAAAATTTATAATTTATAATAAGTTTAACTTATTTTTTGAACAAAAAATTAGATAATGTAATTAAGATTTATTAGAATGATTAAAGTCAAATTAAAGTTAATCCGGGAAAAAACCATAATCTTAAGCCCCAAAATGACCTATATAATTGTCCAAAATCAATTATATGGAAATATTTATACCCTAAAATTCCTTTTATCAAATTTGGACCATTATTGGATCCACTTTAAATTAAAAAATCTGGGTGGGGTTTCCCTTTTCCAAAATATTACAAGAGTGCCACCCATCCACCATTATAAAAGGCCTCCTCCCTCCTATAACCTCACACCTCAAAAGTCACATTTACTCAACCCAAATATTCCCAATTAGATCCTTGACATCCCTAACTTCATCTTTGAGTCCTCCATTACGCATAAATCCTTCCAAGTAATTCCATTGGTGCAATCCAAAAGGAGTTACATTATTAAGAGTTAACACCCTCCCTCAAACTCCTTTATTTTATTTTATTTCCCCACTCATTAAAATATTATTATTTCCTTATTTTATAACCAAAACAGTATCCTTAATATATTAGGATGTTTTCAAAATATGTTTTTTGACCTAAAATTATAGACACTTATATATAATGGGTAACAAACATACTTTTTATGCCTATGGAGGACTACCGCCTCACAAAACAATGACTATTCATTTTTTCCTTTAGCACATCTCATCGTTGAATTTATGATGGACACTCATTTTTTATATAATATTTATGATATTTATAATTTATTTAAAAACTTATAATTATTTTACAACACATATCTTTATACTTTCCATCTCGTTTGAATAAGATAATTTCATTACAGGAAATGTGGACTACCACCCCCTCAAAGAGATGTGATTCATTCAGACACGTCATGGAATGTATTAAGGATGTGTTTAGTGAACTTATATGATATATATGATATAATAATTATAATATAATAACTATATATATAATTATATTCCATTTACTCTCTTTCTTCCAATACAATAATAAAATAGAAATTGTGTTCATGCGTACGTATAGCCTATCGTCTTCATGAACTGTGTATTCCATTTCATACTTTTATATTATAAAAATTATTATATTACACATATAATGAATTAATTTATTTTTATATCCTAGTTTAAAATATTGGAATCACCATATACTTATAAGGAACAAATATATAACAAGTTGAGACATAAGTAAGAAAAACAAAGCGAATATTACCCGAAGCGTAACCTTAACATGAAATTTTCTAACAAGAAGGTAATATAACATAATAATAAAACAATAACCGGTATTATATATTAGAATATTATTATGTAATGTATTTATAATTAACATAAATTTATTAAACATGAATCTTGGATGACTCTGAATATTTTCAAGACAAAATTTAGTGGAGTTCATCTAAGTATATATATATGTGAGATACATAACATGTTCACCATGGTTTTTTTGTGGTATATATTCTACTCATGAAGGTAATTAATATTACTAAATTTATGGGTATTTACGTATCCCTTATATGATCTTTCTTTAATGGTTTTTATGCATCTAAATATTATTAAGATTCTTTTATGAGTTCTCAAGGAAAACAAGTTTGAAATGGTTTTAAAGCTTATTTAGATGTTTCCCAGGAAAAGGTTTTCAAAAAATTTTAAAGCTACCATTATAATTTTCATGTTTATTTTCAAAGAATGTATTTTTAAATAATATTTTTGTTTTAAAAATAATTTTTTTAAATAAGAATAAATTTTTTATCATGAATTTTTTTTAAATATCATTCAAAATTATTTCCTATCTAAGATTATAGATATTAGTGTTTATCATGACCTTATAGGAAAATTATTAAATCATTACATTCATATTATTTCTTTTAATGGCTTATTTTTTTATAGAATGATGTTTATAGAACTCATTTTCCATTCATAAGAAACATTCTTTTGAAACCCACTTCTTTTTCATGGGTTATGTTATGATGAAATGATTATTTATCAGGTATCATTTTCCACAGGTTATGATATGATTACTTTTTTATGATTACCATTTCATTTCATGGGTTATGATATTAAAGTTTATGATTTTGTTGAACATGTATGTATGATTTAATTATGGGGTGGGTGGGATGAATATCTCCCTAAAATTCATTTGGTAAAGTTTTACATATCATGACATTGACATGACAAGAATGAGGAGTGAGATCAGTTCAGTTTTATAGGTATGGAATGAGGAGTGAAATCCATTTAGTATTGCAACGCTGTAAGGGAGAGTGATCCTAGTTCAGTAAAGGACTTTGTTCACTAATATAGCCTTGGCAGCAATGCCTTGACAATTATATAAATCATTATATATGCTTATTAAACATCCAAAATTCAATGTTTTATTCACATATTAGGCTTTCATGGGTTATATTATTTATTTCCTTATGATTCATGTCTTATGAAATGCCAAGATTTACAGTATAGTTCGTGTTTGTGATCTTTGATATGCGGGGTATGATCTTCTATTCACTTGATCATGTTCTCATACCCTTATGCACATGATTATCCTTATGTATTTACCTTTTTGACCTTAATGAGAATCTAATCTCACCTCATTTTATGAATCCTAACCCCTGTTTATGAAGATATGTAATATGTTTGATGTGTCTAAGAAATTTGCTAGTAAAAAAGTACCTAGTTGGAAATTATGTAGCACAATATTGTCCAATTTTTTATATTTCTTCGTTTCCAAAGGCACTAGATTAATATGTTCTTTATGAATATGTTTCTATAATGTTCTATATCTTCTCGAATGGTTGTTCAGTGTTAATTTATGAAAAAAGAGGGTTTATATTATTGGTATTAGAGTAAATGTTTAGCTAGCCTTTGGAAGCTAGGATGAGAAAATCTTACTGATAACCCTAAGTAAATGTCTAAGGAGAAGTATAAGAATAAGTAAAAGTATAGAAAATGTCCTAGAAGTTTTTTAAATGATAGGGTGAGTGGATTACTTGAAATAAATCGCAGTATGGACACTACATGTGGATGTAGATCTGGCACAGATGTACCTAGGTGTAAAAAATATTAGAAGATGTTCTAGGTCTGACTCAATGTAATCTGATACATGATAGTGGGACATTATTCACACTTATTTTAACACTCCTAGGTGATATTCTTTGGTAATTAATAGTCTCTTCATGAGCCATTATAATGAATTAGGATATATGTTGGCTATGAAAAAACTAGGATAAATGTATGGTGTAATAGATTAAGGAAGGTTTCATAATTTCAACATCATGTTAATGAATTTTCATGATCATGTGGTTCCTCGATATGATTATTTTTTCATACTCTATTATTTTTAGTTTTATTCAATGGGTCGAATTTCGAGGAACGAAATTAATGGTGATTTCGATAGACAATGAAATGATTGTCCCCCTGAGAAAATGAATTCAATGGGAGCATGAATGAAAAAACTTTTTCCTATGAAAACATAGATTTCACAAGTTATGAATCATGGTGTCCTTCCAAAGGATCAAAGGATGGAATAAAATTTCATTCAGTCTTTCAGGAGAAAATATCCACATTATTTTATAGGTTTTTATAAACCGCTTGTTTCTAAATAATTGATTAGTACTACTGATATATATTCTCTTTTTTCCAGTGTTTGGAGCATGAGAAATTCATTCTCATTGTTTATCAGTTAGAATGCGAAGAATACTAGTGGTTGACTCTACTAAATATTATTATGCAATAAGATTATATTGAATCCATGGATTTGGAAAATTTCAAGAACATATTTTTTAATATTTACTTTCTTCAGATTCTTTATAACAAGATGGAGAAAGAGTTCCTTCAGTTGAAGTAGAGGGATGATGAATATATTTGTACCTACGTGGATAATTTCATGACACTTCCATGGAACAATTCAATAATTATCATCCATCCCAAAGGTAATTTTTATACGTTCATTAGTATCATAATCCTACATTTTAGAAGGGAATTAGTTAAAAAATAATTTATCACTTATGAAGAGATTTTGTGATATGAAATCAAGGATAAAATGGATATTGGAGTCACATATCAACAACATGGTTTTAAAATGAAAACAAAATGATGTTAAATAGAAACTATAATAACCATGGATAAAGGAAGATGAGTTTTAATTTATGCACCAACTGTGAAAAGAATCATGGGTGAATTGGTTTTAAGGGGTCTAGTAAATATTTTAAGTGTGGAATGCAAGGTCACCAAGAAATAGATTTTCTAAATGATGGGAAGAAGTTAATTGAAAATGATAATAGATAGAAACCTTTAAAGAATTAACCTCCCCCGATTCAATGCAATACATTTAAGGAGAATGGGAATTAAGCTAACTAGTTCCCAAACCTAAGGTCTGGTGGTAATGATTGACATCAATAACATCTTAAGTTGAAAAATAAGAGAAAATATCATAAAATAACTATTTATAAAGGGGTTTTCATTAATGATGCGCCGAAAGGTATAATTACCAATCACTATATAACTACTAATGTCTTATTTAATTATTGATCTACCCACTCTTACCTATCGAAATGAATTTTTCAAGGGTTTTAAGAATCCACAAAAATTATTAGATGTTGATTTAATTTTTAAAAAACCTAATGGTACAATGATTGAATCCCAATTCTTTGATTCCTCTCTGGTTTAAGATTGTGGGAATGTACTTCCTATAAATATTTTCATCATCCTTTTATTGATTTTGATGTCATCTTAGGAATGGATTGGATTTCTCTACATAAATCCCACAACAATTGTTAAGTAAATGAAGTTAGAGTTGTCATTTCAATCCATCCTATGATCATCCATAAATGTGGTGATATTCATGAACTTCCTACAGAGATTACATAAAATTTATGGGTCTTAATTCATATTCAAAATGGTTTCGATCAAAAATAGTTGGGAAGAAGATTAGAATTGATGTTATTCCTATTGTTCGAGAATTTTTAGATGTCTTACAAGAAGAGATTCCTAGACTTCCACAAAAATGTGATGTTCAGTCCTCGATATAACTCATACGTGGTTCCACACTAATTTTATGGAATCTTTATGGAATGACCTTAATTGATTTTCTGGAACTGAAGAATAAAATCCTTGAAAACTGTTATAAATAATTAATTCATCCAAGACTGTCATCTATGGGTTCTCCCATTCATTTTTTGATAATGAAATATGGATCACTGAGACTTTGCATTTATTATTTTTAATTAAACAAGATAAAAATCTAGAACATGTATCCTCTCTCCCATATTTATGACATGTTTTTATCAAATATGTGGAGCTCAATAATTTTTCAAGAGTGAACTTTGTTTTTGATATCATCAATTGAGGTTCTAGATGGAGGATATATCGAAGACATTAATCCTCAAAGGGTATGGACACTATAAATATACATTGATTCCTTTTGGTCTTACTAATTTCCCTTAATATCCTCATGGATTTAATTAATAGAGTCTTTATAGATTACCTCAATCAGTATGTGGTGGTCTTTATAGAAAATATTTTAATCTATTAAAAGTACAAGGAAGAGTATGAAGATCACTTGGTAATTGTACTAAACACCCTATGGAAGGATAAACTATATGAAAAATTTTAATAGTTTTAATTTTTTTTACAAAAAGATTCATTTGTGGTTCACATAATCTTAAAAGACAGTATAGCAGTGGATTCATCAAAGGAAAATACTATTGAATGCTAGAATAGACAAACCATGCCAACTAAGATCCGTATATTTCTTGGTTTAGCAAGATATTATCAAAAGTTTTTACATAATTTATCATGAATATCTAATCCACAAATTAAGTTAACTCATAAGGGTGTCAAGTTCCTTTGGATAGATAAATGTGATGATAATTTCAAGGAACTGAAGAGAAGGATAATTATTGCACCTATTCTTACATTACCCTATAGTTGAGAAGCGATTTTAATAAATAGTGATGCTTCCAAGAATATATTTATGTGTTTTTTATGTTTAATAACATGGTTATCACTTAAGACTCATGGTAGTTGAATATTCATGTGAAAAAATACCCATGTCAAGATTTAGAGTTAGGTGTTGGATTTTTTTCATTAAAGATATGAAGGAATTATCATTATAATGAAAAGTGTGATATATATATAGATCATAAAATATAAAATTTATATTCACATAGAAGGAGTTGAACATGAACTAGAGAATTTGGTTGTATATGATAAAGAATTATGAATTCCCAATACATTACCACCATGTGAAAGCAAACATCGTTTCTGATGCCTTAGGTTGAAATGATAATGATTACGTATACATGATGAGAATCACAAATATATTATCTCTATAAAATGAATGGTGAAAAATATATAAAATTTAATATTAAGGAATCAAAGAAATAATTTTTAAATCTATAGAATAATGTTATAAACCTTTTTTAGTTTAACCTTTATCAAGAAGTAATGATAAGGTTTGGAAACTTTTTATGTGTTCTTTCCATACTATATTTGAAGAATGAACTATTAGTGGAATATCATATTTCTTCATTCTATATTAATCCAATATGTACAAAGATGTAAAGGTTCTTGAAATAATACTTATGGTGGGATGGAATGAGGAGAGATATCGTAGAGTTTGTAACTCGGTTCTTAGTATGCCTATAATTTTAAGATGAAAGGAAAAACTCAAATGGGATGTTGCATCTATTTTCCATACTAGAATGGAAACGGTAGAACATCACTATGGATTTTGTCATGGGACTTCCGAAATACACAAAATTATTTAATTATATATGGATGTTAGTCGATATCATAACTAAGTCAACATACATCATCGCTATTTGAGAAGAATTCTCGCTGGATCAGCTAGCCAGGATATACATTAAGGATGTGGTTAGGCTATATGGATTACCACATTCTATTTATTCTGATCAGGATTTGAGGCTTACCTCAAAATTATGGGGAATTATTTAGCATGAACATGATATATAGTTGAGTTTCATTACCACTTATCATCATCAGATGGATGGCCAATCTAAAAGAACAATTTAAACCCTAGAGGATATCTTGAGATATTTTTAATCAGATTTCAATTTTGGTTGTGATTAGCACCTTACTATAGTTGAGTATTCTTACAATAAAAGATTTCATCAATCATTCAGATGACACATTATGAATCCCTATATGGGAAGAAAATTTGATCACTAATGTGATATAATGAATTTAGAGAATGAAATCTATTAGCACCTGATATCACCGATGAAATGGTCGAGAAGGTTCAAACCAGTCAACAACATACCATGACAGGTTAAATTTGGAAGATAATTATTACTAATAACCATCAGCGTGATCTAGAATTTGAATTTGGTGAAAAATTAATGTTACAAATATATCTATGGAAGTTGGTTAACATATTCAATAAGAAAGGGGAACTAATTCATTGGTATATCGGCCTCATTGATATTCTTGATCACATAGAGACAATATCATATCATTTTCAACTTCCTCTAAATCTCTCTCAATTCCAAGATGTGTTCCACATATCCTTACTGAGGAATTACAAACATGAACCTTCTCGTGTACTGAAATCAAAGGTCATACCCCTAGAGCGTGATATTTATTTTGAGGAACGTCTAGTTGAAATTTTGGATCACATAGAGAAATTTCTATAAAAAATACCACTCACCTGGGTAATGTTTTATGGAAAAATAACCAGTTAAAGGATGCTATGTAAGAATAGAAGGTTATGATGAAGTATAAATATCCTCATTTTTCTATACCTAAATGATTAATTTTGAGGGATAAATCCACTTCAAGGGTAGTAGAATGTTACATTCTATGTTTTTATGGTCCTTTTATTGATTGAATTATTTTTTATTGATTTATTTCAATGCACTAAGTCATAAATTTATTTCGCATGACATATACATGGTGTACATTACATGTAACATTGAGTTTTACCAAAAAACAATATTATTAAAATATTATATATTAAAAAATAACCTTGGTGTTAATTTATCCATTATAAATAGCACTATCATAATTATGTTAACCTATGGTTTACAAAAATTTAAAATGAATTCATTAGTAATAATAAACCAACTGAATATAAATGGAATATTTTTATCAAAAACTATTTGTATGCTCACACTGATATTTTAACCTAATAAATTAAATTAATTAAAATTATTCATTGATATTAATGTAATATATATATATATGTTATATATTTAACCAACTATTTTAGTTATTCATCTAATATGTTTTATAGGCATAAGATAAGAACAAACCCAATTTCACACATAAAAACATATTTTTTTAATAAGGTCCTTTTACCATCTTTTGAAGGATAACCTATTTTAAATATAATTTTTTGAACTATTATAAATTTTATATCTCAAAATAATCTTCCTTTTTTAAATAGAAACATAAAAATCTGGTTAGGTTTAATTTTTTTATTTTTCTATGAAGTTTCATTTTATAATGAATAGTTAAAATACTGAAATGTAACTCGAACTACTTTTTCATCTAAATTATATTTATTGTTAAATTATATTTAAAGATTGCTTTAAATTTTTATTTTGATTATATTTTTTGGAAATTAATCCAATTTAGGTTTTTTGAATAAATTTCACATTCAAATTGACTATAAAAATATAGCAAACTTTTGAACGTATTTACTTTCAAAACATGCATTGTCATCTCGTAAATGGGATTATATTTAAATTAGTTTTTTCCACTTCTGTGTTTTGAATTTTGAAAATGGATTCAATTTTTGGAATCAAAATTATTTATTACTTCTTATATGTTCAACTTAATTTCTGAGAAAAAAATTAGTGAATGTGAGTAAAATTAATTACAATGATTAAGGTCAAATTTAGATTAAGAAGGGACTAAACCATAACCTGAAGTGCTAGAATGACCTATAAATTTATCCAGAATCCGCTAGATTTATGTATTATGAACCTACACATCATTTTCACCACTTTTTAACATTATTGGTTCCACGTCAAATAAAAAACATTTTTGGGGTTTCCAATTTCCAAAAACTTATTGGAGTGACTCTCATTCTGCATTATAAAAGGACTCTTCTCCACCCACTTCCTCACAACTCTAAAAAACACCCTGAATGGACTAAACATTGACAAAATATCTCCAAAAAATCCTTAAATTCATTCTTGAATCCTTGCTTGGGTATAAATCCTTCCAATGAATCCCTTTGGTGCAAACCAAATGGAGTTACCCTATTAAGAGGTAACACCCTCCTTCAAACTCCTTTATTTTATTTTCTTTCTACTCCATAAAATCTATTTTTCCATTTTTTTATATCAAATAAATTATAAAAAATATATGATGTTTTTATTATATGTATTATATCTAAACATACACACACTTTAATCTAATGTGTAATGAACAAATGATTTATGTGTATGGTGAACTACCGCCTCACAAAATGATGATTGTTCATTCTTCCTTAAAAACCATTCATGGTGAAAATTATGGTGTAAAATATAATTTTATAAAATATTGATGATAAATATAATTTATTTAATATTATTTAATTAATTTACAACACTTATCTTTATACATTCAATCTAGTGTAAATACGATAATTTCATTTCAGGAAGTGTGTACAACTGCCCCCTCAAAGGGATGTGATAGGTTTACAAACTACATGGAATGTATTAAGGATTTGTTTAGTGAGATTATATGATATGTATGAAATAATAATTCTAATATAATAGTTTTATAAAAATTCATATATCATTTAATATCATTTTTACCATATGATAATAAAAAAGAAATAACGTTCATGTGTCGACCTATAGACTCCATGAACGGTGTATTCTATTTCATAATTCTATATTTTTTATATTATTATAATACACATAATTAAAATATAAATTATATTTATATCATGGTTTACATTCCGTAAATAATTATATATCTATAAGGACAAAACATATATGATATTGAGATAGAAGTGAAAAAAATGTGAATATCACCCTAAGTGTATCCTTAACAAAAAATTGGAAACAAGCGGATAGTATAACGCCATAATCAAATGATATATGGTATTATGTATAAAAATATTATTATATAAACATTTATAATAAACTAAAATTTATTATAAATTAATATTGTATGAGTACGAAGAGATTAATGACTCTAGGTAAGGGAATTTCATTTCACTTTTTATATCTGTGAAATACATGACATGTTCACCACTGTTTTCTTTTGTGTGGTGTATATACTACTCATGAATGCATTTAATGTTATTAAATTTATGAATATTTAAATATTTTCTCTTTAATATTTCTTTAATGGGTTTTATGTTTTAAAATGTCTTTTATAGTTTTTAAAGGAAAACAGATTTTAAAGGGTTATAAAGCTTCTTTTTATGTTTCAAGGGAAATATTTTTAAATATGTTTTAAATATTCTATTATAATTTTTAATGTTGATTTTAAATGAAAATATTTTCCACATTTTTTCTATAAATCATTTTTCAAATAAGAATTATTTTATTAATTATAATTATTTTCATAAAATATCTTTAAAAATTATTTCACATCTAAGATAACATCTATTGGTGTCACTCATGACTTTCTATATAAATTATTTAATGTGTCCATTCATATTATTTCTATGGATTGATTATTGTTTGATGGAATGATTTTTATAAAATATTTTTCTCTTTCACATGTTATATGCTTTTGAAACCCACTTCTTTTTATGGGTTTTGTTTGTGATGAAGTGATTTGGAAGCTTGTTTCTTTTTCCATAGGTTTTGATAAGATTACATCTTTATGATACCAATTTAATTTGATGTGTTATGGTATTATTGTTTATGATTTAGTAGAACATGTATGAATTCTTTTATTTTGAGATGTGTGGGACCTATATATCCCTATAATGCATTGAGTAATTATTTATATCTCATGAGATATACATGTCTAGAATATTGTGTGAACTCAATTCAGTATAATAGGGATGGAATAAGGAGTGAACTCAGTTTAGTATTAAAGTATGGGAATGGGGAGTGGACTCCGTTCAGTAAATAATATTGTCCAGTAATATGGCCTCAGAAGAAATTCCTTAATTACTATGGAAATCATCATATATTATTATGTTTCATTCATAATTACAAGTTTTATTCCATTAATATGATTTCATGGCTTGTGTTACTTATTTCATTATGATTCAGGTCTTATAAACTACTAAGATTTATGCCATGATTTGTGTTTATGTTCTTTGATATGCATGGTATGATCTTCTACTTTCATTACCAGGTTCTCATACCGTTTTACTCATGACTATGATTATATATCTACATTATTTACCCATAATGATAATCTAATATCACCCATTTTTATGTTTCCATACCCCATGTTATGAATATATGTATTATGTTTTATGTGTCTTATAAGGGTTATATTAATGAAGATCCTTGTCAGAAATGATGTAGCTCATTTATATACCTGTGTTTATTATTCCATTTTCCCAAATGCATTAGACTAATACTGTCTTTGGGCATTTTTTGTAAGGTATTATGTACTCTAAAAAAGTTATGAAATGTAAATGTATGAAAACTTATGGTCCCTATAAATACATTATGTAGGATCTAGTGATAGTGTGTAAAATATTGATGGGATTGTAATCATGAGTAGTTGAAAACATAAATGAAGGTGGTATATAAGTGGAGGGATTATAGTTGGGTGTTAGAGAGAGTGTTTGGGATGAAGAAGGTTTGTGCAAAATATTGTGGGGAAATAAAATTACATTACGTAAGATAATAGTTTCTCAATTTTTATTTATTTTTATCCAAGTAATATAATAGTTAAAAAATGGATCAATTATAAAATATATTAATATTTTAGAAAAATATTATTAAATTATCACTATTTTAATTTTAAATGTGATCATATATTATTATTAAAAAAAATTGATACTGGATAACAAATATATATGATTAATTATTTAAAAAATATTACTGTTAACTAATTGATTATAATATAAATATCCAATACTATCTCAAATGTAGGCTAAAATGTCATTATAAGAACATGTTTTTTGAAAATGATCTCTTATAGAATCCAGATTGCAAGAAAATTTGGCATCTTATTATAGTGTTGCCCCATATTTGGTACATGAATTTTCTAGAACCAACCCAATTATTTAATTTTTAAAAATTTCATTTCAATTATTTTTTTATAAAATGATTATTTTTAATAAAAAATATATGAATATAATATTAGTTTAGTGTCAAATATGGTATGACATATTATAATATATTGTACTATCAACATACTATTATTGTGGATTTTCACTCCAAAATGTTGCAACACATTGTATATACTGTAATAATATAATATTTTTTAGTAATACTAATTGATATAATATATTCATTTACTGGTAAAATTTTATTTGAATTTATATAATAATGATATAAAATAAACATTCAGAAATATATTTTTTGGTATTAAACATCAATATTAATATATATATATATATTGATAAATATTTAATAGTACCTATCATACATAATATAAAAATAATATTTTTTGGAATCACTTTATTTTACTAATAAATATATTATCTATCACATACATTATATTGAAATAATTCACATTTTTATAGTATTTTTGTGGGGTGAAACATGATTAGTTACATCCTACAATGTTAAATAAAATTTACAAACAACCCTTAAACATGATTTAATTTCCTTGAAATCAATGTCATTGTAACCTATGTGGAAAATAAAGTGATTTTGAATATTTATTTTTCAAAAATAGACACATGTATGAATAAATACATGTTGATTTTTACTTTTACATTAATTCATTTAAGTATATCATAAGGAACATACAATAATTAATATAGTTTCTATTATATAATGGTCAAAAATTGTTTAGCTCAATGCTCGGATAGTAGTGCCACACACAGATCATCAATCTCATGCTAATCATAAAATCTATTAATGAAATATTATTGAGAAAAATATTATATATTTTATCAAATATATATAATTATAATAATATTATAAAAATATTTAAAACTTATATTAGATGGGTATGTGTGGTATCTTTATTGCCACCAAAATATAACATTTTCTATTTTTATTAAGGCATTTCTTCATAGATTCAAATTGAGAATAATATTTTTCTCTTGTAGTACTAAATAATTTTTTTATTAAAAATCCCAAAATCGATCTTTATTCCCTGAGAGAAACCCTATTTGGGGCTTGTTGTGATGGAAGTGGGATTCTTTAGAAAGAAATCTTCCACCACCTAAACATTTTAATGGGGAAGGCCCCACTCATATGATGGGTGGGTGGAGAACAAAGAAAATCTTGTATAATAGGTTATAGTATGGTTGATGATTTCATATAAATAATTAGTTTCTTCTATATGTATTCTCATTAGATTCAAGAACCAATTCCTCACCCATTTGAGTGTTTTTGTGTGTGGTATTTTGTGATGTTTTTTGTCTTTATTATTTAAGGGAGATAATTAAAATCAAATTATACTTATAATAGTGATATTGTTTTCACTCACATTAACCATAGTGAGATACTTCTATTTTTCACATTTTTTAACTTTTAATTTTCATCAAACTAGAGGGAAAATAATTTTTATCTCAATAATTTGTATCGAAGTGTTTTTTTATCTTAGGGATTCTCACACTTTTGGGTATAAATTAATCATGTAAATTTGAGTATGCTCAATGTTTGAGACTGTGGTTGATCAATTAGATCATAAAACCTTTATTGAGATTATTAAATACATCATAATGGAATATATGAGGTTATAGGATAACATTGTGTCTATATGGTAGTGAAATTCTAGTTCATAGAATTTAACATGAATAGTATTCCAATGTTAAAAATGATGATACATATAGTACTGTATATGGATAACATCAATCTAGAAATTATCAAAATATTGATGGCTATGATGGATTTGAAATGGAATGACATGGACCCAAATTTTATTACTAACATCTATTTTATTTTTTAGATTAATTCATATCATTAATTGTATATAAAAATATGGTGATAGAAATTTGTAATACTCTAAAAAGTCGTACAATGTTAATTCAGTGAATTTTTTTCTTGGGGTGAAAATTATACACTCTTGGAAATGTAGTTTCATCATTAGTGATTGACCACAAGAAAATCATCAATTACCTATTCTCACAGATCTAGAAGTTGGGATCCAAAATTATAGATATAGAATGTGTGGAGATTATAATATATTTTTTTCTACATTTATTGGATCATCTCATCGTCAAACACACCAAAAATATCCAAATTGTTATATTACTCTTTAATAATGTTAAAAATATTGTACTTGAAGAATAAAGTCAGCATGATAATAAATAAGGTATCAAGGAATCATTTCACCTTGAAGAGGCTATGTAAATGGAAGGATGAATGATAATGGTTCCTGGATCCAATGTGAGACAAAATCATGGTAGGTACAAATCAAGGACGAATAATAAGAATTTCACATGTTATAATTATGGAATAAAGGGGAACATCATGGAATATAGTTGGAATAATAAGAGTGGTGGAAATAACTATCATCTATATTTATTATGTATTTATAAAAATTGACACATATTATTCCATGAATCAGTAACAAATATCTGAGGTATACATCATCTTAACGATACATGGAAAATCAAATAAGTGGAAAATATAAAATTAAATCTCAAAGGTAATTCTTTGATCAATATAAAGAAATCTTAAATTTACTTGTGTTAATGGTGACTGATAAAACATTAAATTTTATTATCTTTGATACCATAAAATAAGAAAAAACAAGATGGTATACTTTGAAACATCCAGAGTACACCATATAAATTACCAAAATAGCAACATATTGTGTTTTGAAAATTTTTCCAACATTGGATGTGAGACTCACATTGAGAATGGAATGATGATGGTTTTTAAGGATGTTCTTATGGTGTTGAAGGTAGAAAAAATATCCAAGAACCTATATATGTATCTTCGTCGACTATAGAAGGATGGTGAGATATTTTCTTCCTCAACTACCTATATAAAAACATTTTTGATGTCATGGAATCATAATATTTTCCATATGTATGAAAAAATATTAAAGATTCTTGGGGATAAAAAGGTAATTTATTCATAAAAATTTGTCCCTAATTTTTTGATGCGTCACATTTTTAGTAAGAAAAACATGTTCTAGTTTGGGATGAGAATGATAATAAGTAATAGGAAATAGAGTTGACCTATTATGATATTTAGAAAGGTCCAATTATAAACCATACTGGAGAATAGTGTTTTTTATAATTCATTTTTATTATTATAGTAGATTTTTTGTTAACCAAATCATTAGTAAAGCTTATTTTTTTGATGTTTTCCAAACATTCCTTGTGTAATGGGTAACAAAATGTTGAATTTAGATCATGTGTTTGAGGATTGACAAAGGTTGAGAATATACAAATGAAGAGTTTAATACTTTTTGTCAATAAAAAAAAATTAAGAGAAAGTTTTTGGTTTCATATGATCTTTATTATAATAGAGTGGAATGGATGATAAAAACCCCCTTGGATAGAAAAAGAGAAATGGTGATGATTGTATGAGTTTCCAAGATGTTCTGTGAAAAAATAGTGCAGACCATCTATTATGTGATTAATCAACCTCCATCAATGAAAACTAATCTAAAAAAATTGATGGATATTTAGATCAGTAATCCCAATAACTATTCTCGATTAGATAAATTTTAAGAATTCTATATTCACTATTTTATTAAGAAGAAATATTGAAGTTGAACTCAAAATCTAGTAAATTAGCCTTCATGGGATATGTTGACGGTTTAAAGTGGCATCGTTTGTGGGACCCCACATCCCAAGAAAATATCATTAATATGGATTCTATTTTATAAAAGATAAAGGGTAAGTAATGAATTATATATATATTGAAAAATAAAATATATAAATTAAAGTAATTGAGATAGGGAATGAATCAAATAACGAACATGATTCCTATGAGTCATTAATAAGGAACAAAGATCAATTACTAGTTGATTCTAGATCCTAATAGTCAACTGAAGAGAAAATATAACCATTAAAGAATGAAAATATTTATTAGGTAAAATAATATTTCTTATTGATTTCTTACAATGTATGGATATTCATCTTCTTTTGTGGAGGTGACCCATAGTCTAGATATATTCTCATTGATGGCAGCGATGCAGGATGAGCTTAAATCAATGTATGTGAACATGATTTGGTATGAAAGAAGATAAGATGAACTTAGTTTGAAGGTTGAAAAAATCTTTGTTTGGTCTCAAGAAGGAACTAATGTGTTAGTACATGAGATTTTATAATTATATATTAAGATCCTCATATACAATGTACTTCATTTAGATCCTTGTTCATATTTTTGGGGTTTAAATGGTAATGATTTTATTATTATTCTATTATATATGGATGAAATTTTGGTATCAAACACAACAATGATCAGATCCATGATACAAAATCACAATTTGATAGGGTGTTTGATATAAAGGATTTGGGAACAAAAAATTAGAATCATGGTATGTATATTTAATGAAACTAAAATAATGAAATTATTTGACTATTATATAATAATTGCATTATGAATGACTTAGAACACATCAATATGAAATATTATAATCTAATCTCTTCCAATTTTTTATTTGTTACATATTATTCTCTAATTTGATTCTTAATGGTTTAGCAAATAGGATTGAGATATCTCTATTACTACAAACATCCACTATGTGGAGTTTGATATTATTTATGGTTTTCAATAGAGTGTACATTTAATGTGTGGTTGGACCAGTTACTTAGTACATGGTAAGTCCATAATGGAGGCATTAGAACATAGTAAAAAATATCATGAGATATATAAATGAGACCTCAGATCTGGGATTCTATTATATAAGGTCACTTTTAACTATTAGATTCGATATCGATTCAGATTTTAGAGAATATTTTGACAAGATAAAATACATAAATTTTTAGGTGTTTACCATTGCATGAGGATATGTGAGTAGGATTTCATAGTTACAAAATATTGTGAATTTATTTAGGACTAAGGCATAGTATATGAAAGATACATATGATTATAAAGATTTTATTTGTATGAGAATGTTTTTGGAGGATATCTTGAACAAGTAGGAGAATATATCAATATTTATAAATAGTAAAAGTGCCTTTCACATTATAAAGAATCCATAATTTCATTCCAGTATGCAACATATATGTGTATAGTGCCCATTTTTAGGATGTGGTAGAAGAAGGATGTGTGGATATGTTGAAAATTCACACAAAATAAAACCTCAAATATTTCTTGATAATGACCATTGACTATAATAAGTTTAGATGGCTATGATCCATTAGTTTCCTTGAAGAAATATCAACAACATATTTAGAAGATAGAAAATATTTATGGATATGTGTATTGTTATCAATTAATATCTATGTCAGTGATATATTGAAAGTGGAATTTTTCATTATGACATCTATCTCCTCCCAAATTATCATTGGGGGAAAGTCCATCTCATGTGATGTGTAGAATTCCAAACCTGACATCTTTTCTAGTGGATGAGGTGGTAGAGGGTAAGGCTTTCATCTAAAAGTTAGAGGCTTCCCGAAGTTTTCTAATCTGCTACAAGCACCAATTCCTCTTCCATTTGAGTATTAATTTTAGTGGAATTTTGGAAGGTTTATTCTATATTATTCACGAGGGATAAATATGAGGGAATTATCCTTATAGTAGTGTGTATTGTTTCACCCAAAATAACCTTAGTGAGATTCCTATATTTGGTTACAATTTTTACCCCTTTCATTTATGGATTTTTCAACACTACATCGAATGTGTATATATATTCCATTTTGATTTTTTAATTTATCAATTATCACAACAAAAAAGTGACATTAAATTTGAGTCCCAACATGAAAAATAAATAGAACATACCCCTACTTATTCCTATACCTTTTATAAGAACAATAACAATCGACTCTATATGAAATCCACATGTAATTTTGGGATGAGGGGATTATTTCATTTAAATACTTCAAGACTCTTCACTTAGCTCTATAGAGTATTCCAACATATAAAAAAGTATTTTTTACCTTTTTTATGTGTGGATGAGTATTTATGATGATTTTATGGTGGATGTGAAAGCAAGAAACATCGTGGTCTAAGTATATCCTTGATTCATAGTTTCTTCTAATGTTAACCCCCAACTCTAGTAACTCAGAGTTGATAGTTGTTTTAATGCATTGGAATAAGATATAAGGAATCATATCCAAATGAATAAAAGAGTTTAACAATTATGGGAGACAATATTCAGAGATGAATCTCACATTATATTTGAAATATTATATAAAAATTTAATATTCTCATGATAACTGTATTATTTCTTCTAGTATATCCCTAAAATCCTTCATAGTTCCCTTATTGGTATTATAGGGATAGGAAAATTTAATAATTGGTGATATCAGATGATCAGTAATGTAAATAATAATACATTTTCAATCATAGAATAAATAAAAGATTAATAATATAAAAAATATAAACAACAATCAATTATATCATATAACTAACATCATAAAAGGGGAATATATATATTGATAATATTAGAACATAAATAATTTCATGTATAATAAAAGTGGTTTTAAAAATATGTAATTTATAATTCTAGACATCTTAATCATACCATCAAGGCCTTGGACAAAGACATCATAAACATACCATCAAGGCCTTATACTATGAAATCCTAAATAAATTGGAATGAATACATGAAATACCTAAGAATTTTTATCTCATTTGTCCTATTAATAAATTTAGTGTCCATAATGGGCCTCTCCCATCACTTACTAAGTCCAATTCATAAATCATATGAATAAATAATATAACTTAACATACATTCGTTAATAATAATAAAATATCCATATAAAAAGAACTAGTATATAGAATTTCAATACTTCCCCTAGTAAAAATGATAATAAGACTTCTATATATATATTATAAATTTTATCATTAGAGTATATTTCTAGTTATTTATAAGTTATAGCAATGGATTTTGTTATAGATAGATATACATTGAAAAAATATCTGAGGTATTTCTTGATGAAAATACCCTATTAAATTTAAATTAACTTATTTTTTATCTACAATGTTTTGGAATATTATGTATAAAATTTTGTTTTTAGAATAACTACATAAAGTTTTAATTAACACATCAAAGAGATGAATATTCATGATGGTGGGGAAATCTATTCATGTGGTAAGTGTTAAAATAGTGATAATATTCACACCTTCAGTAAAAAGCATTTCATTCATTAAATGAAATGAATATACCTTTTAAAAAATTTATAGAAAGTAAAAAATGGATAGATTTTACATTAAAAAACATTGGAGAATATAAAATAAATCTGTAAAACATTTTATAAAAAATATAAACAGGGATGAAAAATATTTCTGATTTGAAAAAAAAATAAAGTCAATTATATTTAAAATAATTATTTTAGACTTTTGAGTTCTTATAGACACGAAAATGAAAGAAAAAATTATGATTTATATAAATAACCCTAGGTAAGAAAATATTTGGTGTTTAAGATATAATTAAAATATAATTTTCTTAATAAAAACATAAACATAAATAATATCAAATAAGGATGATATTATAAAATAAACCCTTACTGATTTGGTATCTTTTGAATCATAACCCCCATTAATGAAATAACATAAAATGAAAATTTAAATACCATGAATATAAAAGGATTCATGATATCACATATAAAAGAGGAATTAAATACACGACATATAGAAAAATTGTGTCTAATAAGGCATATGTCTCACATAAAAAAATGTGAGATGGTAAACCCATACAAAGATCATAATGATGATGTGGGAATTAATCAATAAAGTGATTATGTATTATAATTATAAATTAAATAAAAGTAGAATGTAAAAATAAAATAATCAACATTAATTAACCACATAATCATGTAATGAAATATATAATTATGATGTAATATAACTCAATGAAAGTAAATTGAATTATGAAACCCCTTACCTCGAGTCAGAATCATTATGTACATACTTTATCTCATGTATAATTAACTTATATTAATTATGTAATTCTGTAAGAACATTTTTCCTGTATATTTACTTATTATTATCCCAATTATTTCATTAATTATAATTCCATATATATATATATTAAATAAATTATGTTTATATTGGGGTTTTAACGATGTTTGGTTCCTAATCGTATAACATTTTTTGGTTGACATTGGTCAAAGGGGTCATCATTCAATCATATCCAAAATGATTATCATAAAATAATTATCATTTTAATAACTTAAATAATATTTTATAATCTTATATGAAACGATAACATAAAAAATTAGTCACATTTTTGTGTGGTGGTGGGTGTCCACACTTATGCATGAGGGACATTATGATTTGTTAATGGGTGGAATGGAAAAAAATTTTGTTTTCTATTATCTTTATAGAATAATAATTATTTAACGAATAATATATATATTAATTAAAACTATAATAACAATTAACCATCAAATATGATTATGGAAAATGAATTATATTGTTTTATGGTGACTATAGTCCTCACATATGCATGATTGATTGTTTTATTTACTGTTTGATGGAAATGATGTCAAAAATGGATGTCTCATAATCATAATAAAATATTATAATATTTATTTTACTAGAATAACTATTTTAGTATGAATAAAATATATTTTTTATAAATATAATAAGAAATAAACATTGAATGTGTCAAGTAATGCCATTACCACTTCTTTGAAAGACCTCCTTTATCATTCACATTAATCATCCCTCTAATGGTATTTTGGGAAGATCATAATATATAATATGACGTTAAAGAATGTAGGTAGTTTTTATGTTTTGTCTTTGGCAAGAGATAGTTCTCAAACTTTGTGAATAATGTATAATAGAAGATTACTGTTTATAACTGAGTGAAATGGAACACTTTCAATTACTTAATAGATTTAAATATAATACATATAATATTCATTTCATATGGTAAAAATGAAATAATTTAACAAATAGGTCATTGTAATTTTTATTTACCTTCAACCAATATAATTTATACATGTATATGATTCAATTAAATCATTATCTTTGTGTTTGATATCCTAGTGAACACTTTATATCCTTAACGATGACAAAATATTTTTAGCATTTAACAGCCATGTATTTAAATAATATGAGAAAATTGTCCCACAAAATGTTTATGGATGAAATTTTCAACCGTTTCCCATAGAAATTTTCCTCTATAAAATTATTGGTTATATTTAAATCATTTAATAAAAAAATTTATTTTCATAAAATATAATTAAATTCATTTTTGGGACATTTCATATAATATGACTATAAAAAGAACAAGGAAAAAGTTTAACAAAAATATAAAAACTTGTATAAAAAATTATAATTTATAATTAATTATTAACGCCATGTAATATCATAATTAAACAAAACCCTATTAAAAAAGGTTATTATTATAATCTTCTACAATGATTTTTTAACTACATTCACTTGCACTGTATCGATGTTGCCTATTAATTTAAGCTAACATTATCATCCATAAAAATTAAAAATAAATTAATACGATAAAAATAATGTATTCATATTAAAAAAATTTCATTAATAACTGAACACAATGTTTTTTATCAAAATTATAATATATTATATATGATGAAATAAAGATTGTGAGATTTGGAAATTTTCAATACGTAAAAAACATAAAATTTATTATCAATGAATATTTGCACCAAAATGAATATATTTCAATTTAAGATGGATATGATTTGATTTATCTCAAATAATGATATAAAGTAATGTGTTATATAGTTTTTTAAATCTTTATGTCATTATTGTTAACCTTATTTTCTCTATTTACCCTTTACCGTGGTGATAAAATTTTACCATGGTTAATTTTAATTATGAAAAAAATGAAGTTAGATTATTTAAAAAAAATTAATATCCTAATTCCAGTTAAATAATACATTTCTAATTATTAAATTTTTTATATTTTCTAAAATAAATTTAAATATAAATTAATTAAATGGATAGAAAAACAATTGTTTGATAAATGTGTTTTTAAGCCATACAATGAGCTTATACCAAAATTAAATATAATATTAATTCAGATATAATTATTTCAATTAATTTTTAATAAATGTTATATTATTTTACATTTAAAAAATAAAAATTATAATGTGACTTTAAAATTACCTGATTTTACGAAGAAACAAAACATTTTAGTTTTAAAATATCAGTATTTTTTAAATATTTAATGAGAAAATAAATAATTTTAGAAAAAATACAACATATTCAACCTACGATAATATAAATGTTCTGAGTTCAAGAAGTGAATTAATTCTCTAAAATAAAATTTCTATATAAATTTTAATTTGATTATAATTTCATTGTAAAAAATGTAATAAAACCAATTCTGAAGAAAAGATATTATTTGATGCCTAAAATGAATTTACTAAATATTATGTAAATATATATTATGCATTAAAAAATTTATTTGAATTCAATAAATACATTATTCATATTTTTTATAATTTAGTTACTCTTATACATACACATAATTTGACAAACTTGTTATAATTATCACATTTAAGAAATAATATTTTTATATTATATCTTTATCTGCTTAATGATTAGTGTTACATGTTATGAAATCTATACAAAATAGTATTCTTTTAAACTAATTTTTTTGGGTTATAAAAATAGGGAATTTGAAATCATTCATTTTTGTTGGTTGATTATCAGCTAATTTGTAGGATAGAGATTGATCATTTGAGCATTATAGAGGTGTGTCATGGTTTCATGGAAATGTGAAAGCTTCGAAGAGATTGGTCAAGGAAATTCAAAAATAATGATGAGAAGATTTTGGTATTTGGTTCTCAGATAGTAATAAAGAGTGACCTATGATATTGGTTCAATCGTGATCTCATGGATTTTATGTTGTAGGATACAGGTGGAAAACCCATAGGCATTGTATAATGGTTACCAATGAACAAAAGAGCACAAAAAGTATCTAGGATGTCACGTGCATGGATATAAAGGGTTTCTGGTCGGTGATGGGAGTGTCATAGAAACTTTATGTTTTGGTATTGTATAGAATGATGTACCATCATGTCAGGTGAAGGATAAGTTGATTTGGAGGTGGTGGCGAACACATGAATTAAGGTTGGATGCCTATTGTAGGTGTGTAGATGTATATAATAATAGAGAGGATTACTATAATGTGTATCACACTATAGGATTTCCTACAACTCATCATGGTAGAGGCCTATGGATCATGGATTTTATTGGTGTTTGAAAGTATACGATTAATTTTTGTGGGTGTTGTACAATATATGAAAACTCCATCATGGGAGTTTCATAAATTTTTGTGCCCAAGATAGTGTATGAGTAAATTATCTATAATAAGGGGAGGTAAAGATGATGTGGGGAGGATTTATAGGTGGACTCATCCTAATTGATATGGTATGTGCATGGGGGTTATGATGGCAAGGTGCACTAGCACTACAACTATTCAAGAATAGCGTCGTGATAAATATTAGAGTGGTTTCCTTGTGATGTAGACTCACTGTGTATTTGGTATATCATATTATAACGATGATGGTTACAAGTATGGCGGGGCGATGTTGTGAATTATAGTTTTTGAGACAAGATAATTTACTAGTTTGTGCATCTAACTTAGTATAATTAGTCGAGTCACTTCAAAATTCATTTTCAAAAAACTCAGTAGTAAAGTCATAACATATTACATGTTTACAAGTCAAGTGTATGAGTTGAGCATTGAATATGCTGGTATCATATCACACTGAGAGCATCGAAGAGATGTTTGATAAATTTTCAAAACCAATAGATGAAAGAGTCAATATAGACTCTACTGATCATATGAGTGAAGTCTACTCGCATCGAATGAGTCTAATTAAATTCTTTATATTTACTACCTTGGTTTTAATATAGAGTTTTTTTATATAGAATAATGGAAATGTTATACGTAGACTTTATTGGTATTCACCAATTTGTAATAAGGGGAATTAACCGAAAAATAAAACAATATTATTGACATATTTATAAAGAAAAAGTTACATAAAAATCTATTTATCTACATGGATATCTCAAGGATATATTTAAAGATACTATAAGGTCTATTGGGTTGTATGATGATATTTAAATCTCCCCAAGGACTCCTTATATTTATAGTGGGAAATCATACATGTTTAAAATATCACTCCCACCACCTACCACAAGCCAATCATTGATATATTCTAATGGTATTCAAGGAAATAGCCACTGAAAATATAAAATGTGTAGTAAAAAAACTACAAGGATTAATGAGGTAGATACACTAAACCACCTACATGGAAGCTTAAGAAAAGAGAAACCTATATTACTTCTCCCTCTCCCACTGTAATCCACTCGATCTTCTGTAAGGATCATCTTCTCTTGAGATATAAAATTTTGTAGTATATTGATTGTTTATCCTTTTTTATATCATTAAAATATGTAGAACCTTCAAGTCAATCCCCATATTTATCTAATGATTGATAATTTCAATATTGTTCTTGATATCCTTCCAATACCCACTCACTAATCCGAAATAAGAACACTGGATCTGAATATTTTTTTGGCATAATCCTTCCCCATGAAAATTATAAAACCTATAAAATGTTATGCTCATAAGTAAATACATTAAAAGTCTCTTATGATAGTTCTTATAACTTTGTGGGAGAATGTTAAGTCCCTCTACTCAAAATCATTATATATTATCAATGGGTATTCTTTCCCCTCCTACCCATAGTGATATGTTATGATGGTGCTGGTCTATGATCAGAAATTGATTCTTTGTCTCATTATATTAAATATATTATAGTATTTTTAATATCCTTTATCATCCAATTCTCTTATAACATGACATATTTTCATTTGATCACCTACTTCTCTTTCAGGTCCCAGTTCTTTTATCCAAACTCTTCACCTCTATATCCAATTAATAATAAATGAGTAAATATATTACTATATTATGATGGGATTATTAGGGGTATATGAAACCTTATTATATAAAATATAAGTGATATAAATATTATCAAAATATTTCCATAAAAAGATAAATTAAAATTATTTGAAATTGGAAAAGAGGATATATTATATTCCTTAAATTATTAAGCAAAAAAATAGTTCATCTTCATCAATGCTAGATAAATATCATAGTATAGGAAAACATATCCCTTCTATATGTTAAATCCATGGGTTAAGATGAATATCTCATCATATAAGAGGTATCCTCCATTTTCCTGGTGTTCTAGAACATTATAAATAATAATGAAGAATTAGCGGGAATTGATCAATAAGTTTATTTTAAATGGTCCATTTAGAAGCAAATCTTCTTACCATTTATTAATTCAAAGGGTAAATGAACATACAATTGGTGAAATGTGTCAAACAAAAATTATTTCCCTAATTAAAAAGACTTATAATCAAACTAGGAGTTAATACATACACTATTTATATGTCTCATGTAACTCATATTACTTTTCATGAATGAACCCCACCACATTATTTCATCTGTAAGTCCTCATTAAATGATGTCTTATAGAGTAAGGTATCTAATCATTAACATAATAATTAAATGATTCCAATTATATATCATAGTCATGATAACATAATTTTAATATACTATTTATTATAAGGTAGTGTCATGTGATCCAATTTCATGCTTCTTATGACACTCCCCAATAAAAAAAGATGACACTATAATGATTCAAATGTAGGGGAAGGTAGATATTGTATTAAAATATCCTTAATTTTAAATAATGATCAAGGTTGAAGTATTATATATAATGGAATCCTATTTTATGTATTAATAAATTTTTCAATATTGTATTACATGAGCTTTAGGGTATATCATCTCCACCAATCTCCCACATTCACTAATAAATACCACAGGGCCAGCCTTTCGCCCCTTTTCAAATTCGGATTTCCTCCCTCCTTTTCCGAAATATTCAATAAGCCCTAAAGTTCTGGAGATCATTCATGGTGTCCCGAATCTGTCGATTTCGATCTCAGAATTCATAGAAACCTATGCCCTTATAAATCTCACATTGTTTGACCTCTTCAAGAATAGGAGACCTCCGGTTGATGCGTTTGATAGGTTCATCTTTAGCTCATGGGATCTATATGAAAGGTTGACTGTCAGTTTTCTTGACAGTCGAAACATTGTGATTCGTTTTGAATCTGAAGCATACCACATCAAGGCCTGGTCGAGCGCTTCGCACAGCAATAACGGTTTCCGATTCTTCATTCTCCGATGCTCATTTGACATTCATATGAGTCATGATTCCCCATCTTTGGCAGTTTGGGTATGTTTTCCCAACCTATTGTTTCTTTTCCAGAATCCCTCTATTATCTACATGCTAGGTAATATCGTAGGTAGATTCTTATGCTCGGACAGTCGCACTGAAGCGGTGTTCCACTCGGTTAATCCAAGGGTCTGTGTGGATGTTGATGCGTCTGTAAAACCATTTGATTATGTTTGGATTAGGATAGGTGAGGAGTATAGGTGCAGGAAATGGGTCATCTATGAGAGCTAGACAGATTTTTTCCCCTCTTCCAATTAGTTGGGTTATGCTTCAGGGGTTTGTCATAAGGGTCTTCCGCCCTTTGTAGTACGTCAGTGGTAAAATCAGTCTACATCCAGGCAGGAGGCGAGTGGGAAGGGTAAAGATCCGGAAGTCAGTGTTGAAACTATGATAATGCAGCTGCAATCAGGGGAAGGCAGTGGGAGGAATGTTCAATCACAGCGGCTGGTGGAGAAGGATCAACCAGTAGGTGGCTCTAACAGGGCTGTTGAGGACCCTCTGGGGATGAATTTGGGGAATCACGTCATGTCTCCCCGGTCTGACTTGTTATGCGTAGGCATTTGTTTGTTTGGAGTTGCTGTGGATGGGAATGATCAGGTTCTTGGGGTTCCTGGTCATAAGGCATTTCAGGCTCAGCCGAATGTTTCAAAGGTTCTTCAAAGGCTTATAAAGGATTTGGATTTACTTGATCCTTCCATGTTTTTCAGGGGTATGTAGTAGGCTGGGGAAGGAAGGTTTTCCAGCACGGATGTGGTGGTCATCCCGACCTATGAAATGGATTCATAAAACCATAATCCTTTTTCTGAACCTTTTATAGTGCTGAGAAACAGGTTTAAAGAGTTGTCTGAGGACAAGTTGGCTACAAATCTTTAAGAGGATGTCTTGGCAGGAGGTTATGGTGGTGTGGCGATCTTGAAGGCTCAGAAGGTTGGAAATATTGTGCATGCATCGACTTCCACGGTTGAGGAGATCTTGAGTAAAACTGAAGCATGATTCTGTATAGAGAAGGAATGTTCTGGGAGGACTGAGGAGGAGGTTGCAGGATTGGTTGGGGGTGAGAGAATACAAGAGATTATTCAGGTTTTTGACATGGAGAAGGAGCTGCATTCAATGGTAGTGGATCGAGCTACTACAACGGATTGACATTCTCGTTTGTTGGAGATCAACACTCCAGAGCATAGGCCGGGGCTCAACACTAGGTGCACAGATTCTGTTTTTTGGGAACAATCAGGAATAGGTAGGGAGGGTTTTAGGGGAGGGAAGAAAAATGTGAGTGGACCAGTTGACCATTGTTTCAGTGATGTTGTTCAAAGTGGGAGGTAGATTTTGGTTAATGCTGATGGTTCGTTATCTGCCACACCAAGAAGATGATCAAGGAAGGATTACTCCTATCTTCCTTGGCCAATGAAAACTAGATCAGCCTCAAAGCCAAATAGCGAGGTGACTTCGGCTTTTTAAAAGGGAAGCATGGTCAAGGAGAAATCCTCAGATAATTTCGTCCTGGATCAACTTAGGAGTCGGGTTCAGAGCATAAGTATTCGGAGACACCTAGATTTGGAATCAGCTACTGGAGAAGATGACTCATGCATGGTAGGTGGAGATGACTCTGGTTATTATGATGTGTAATGTGGTGTTGTTTTGTGTTGTCTGATGTTTTGTGCTTTAGTTAGTGTTTGTGGTTGTATGTTGGGTTACCAGAAACAATAAATCGGCTTATTAAAATGGAAAAAAATGATTTGCACCCCAATTCACCATATATCAGATCATATATGATAATTAACAAAACCATATTGAAAAATCTTATTGAAATCCCCAAAATCAATTTTGGACGTTATCATCAGTCTCATATTATATTACATCACATATAATACATTATTATTCCCTTAAAAACTCATTTCAAGTGAATCTAAAACACATTTATATAGATATTTGTGTCAAACTAAATCCACACCCAGTTCACCATAATGTGTGACACCACATGATATTATATATTTTAAAATATATATGAATATTTTGATCCATAAATGTGTAAAAAATAATAAACTAGTAAATTATAAATTATACCAAAGTTGTAAAGGGTTATATTGTGATCTTCATTAAAACATTGTCTCTATACCCATTTTCACTAGAAGTGTCTCATGTTATCTTGAATTATCATATATTCCCTTTTTCTTAGACATCGAGTGATCATTAGACATAGAATATTCCAATCCTATATAACCAATGATTCAAACTATTGTGGTTGGTTCCAAAAGAAATTTATTTCCTTGGTTAAATGTTGTCATTGTTATAACCCGAGGTTATATACATAAAAGTGTTCACAAAATAATTTTTTACTTTTAATTAGGTTTATATAATGGGAGTGTTTTGATTGATATCAGTTTTCAAGTCAATAAAAATGGTTACAAGAAAATTATAATATTTAATGAAATAATTGGTGGGGCCATGCATGGATTTCAAATTTAAATTTCATCATAGTCTTTCGAAAAAAATTACTTCTCTCCATATTAATTGTTTCAAGAAAAGTTCCTCAGTTTATTCATCAGTCATCGTTGCATGAAGGTTATCTTGGATACTGGTATAATCATTGATTAAATTTTGTTCATAAAACCTTCATGTTTCTTTGAAGAATAAACATAAAAAAAATTAATGTACCATGGTGACACTCAATCATTTAATTGTGTTCCTGTGATAATCAAGAGTAACTCACCACCTTTACAGACATTCTAGTAATTTATAGGCACCCACCACCTAATTATGTATGTTACATCTGGATAATCTATATTTGGTAGTGGCATATTTTATATCCACAACATCAGATGTAAATAATTAATAAGTATAAAGCCTTAAACACAATTGTATTAAAACTATTTATGACTCCTTCTAGATTAATTTTGGATTTAATAAAGTTGGAAAAATAACCAAAACATAAGTACTCTTTTAGTGAAATGGAAAACAATATGGAGTATGAGCACCTGAGGGTCATGTTGTTGGGATATGAGATCATATAACTCTTAAAAGGACATATAACCACATTATTCCCCACTTATTCAAAAACCACATCAAAGGTAGGAAAAGAGGTAGCCTATGATGCGGTTCATGCATAATACTGTGACCCAAACATACTCATATGATTTCCCACGGACATATCATTACCAAACACCAAAGGACTTGGTGACTAAATATATCCATGATGGGACCTTCACATGATTGATTTTATTAATGTGACACCTATATATTCAAGTGATCACTTGATAAGAAGTTGATCATAAGACTCTGTTAGGAAAAGATGTTTAAGATAGAGGGATCATGTCGTATTTTATCTTATATGATGCCCCTCCGAGTCGTGTGATAACCCCATGAAAATTAGATATTGAGACCAACTATAGGCCATGTTTTTTCATGACAGACCCTTTACATGATCATTTATTTCAAAAGATACACTAGAGATAAAACACTAATGACAGAGGAATTAGTCATGTAAGGAGCACGAGATGCCATCGACTTATGCAAACAACCTCTTCGCTAACACAATATTTGGTAGATGAAATTTTCATTGAGTAAAGAGACATAGATATTAGAGGGAAATCCCTAGAAAAATAATCCATTTTTCTTTGAAATAATGGAAAGTGATAGATATATATATTGGATAACAAGATGGAATTTTCTATAGTGGAGGAATCAATCAAAATCAAGAAATTCCAATTGATAAAAATCAAAGAGTAACATAGGCAATATAGAGGAATAGTGATTTATATTTTCTCAAGAAAATTGTGTG
Source organism: Viscum album (assembly GCA_963277665.1). Classification (NCBI taxonomy): domain Eukaryota; kingdom Viridiplantae; phylum Streptophyta; class Magnoliopsida; order Santalales; family Viscaceae; genus Viscum; species Viscum album. Next base: position 35,934,687 of record OY728149.1, on the reverse strand, counting down.
TAATGACCACTATACACACAATCACATGATAACTTATTAATCATTTGATCACAAGATGATCATACAATTTCAAGATGGCCTCTTAGTCATGTGACCAGATGATATGATCTCCCAACCCTATATAAATTATGTGATCTTATCGCCCTCCAACCCTTGAGTTCCCTCATGACTCGATGACCTTCATGTGAAGTTCATGACTTCTCCTTCCTCACACAAATTGGATGAACCCTTTAGATTCATGAAATATCCTAGTACTCAAGGGTGTCACAAAAAATCACCTGATCCCATCCTCCATAATAAGTGTACATCCTTTAATGTCTTCAAACAGCACCAAACACATGAAGACATAATCGTTATGTGTTTAGTTTAGTCACCTCTCTCATCCATTAGTGGTCAAGGGACCATTTCAACTCTAAGGGCTCTGAATAAAGTTAAAAACAAGATACTTTGGATGCATTTATAGGGCTCAATACCCATATCTAGTGAATATCATCATAATTAGTATTTTTATGAGGGAATACACCCTATAAAGATCAAAATTCCCCATATAGATTTCACATTTACAAAATCCCTGGTTAGTTATTATTCCTTTCAACAAGGATCCATATCCCCCATGAATCATATAATAATTTCCCTTAGTGTATAATCTCTATATAATCCCCACACCTATATGAAATGTGTTTGATATATGGATATATATTATGTATTACACAGAGTATGACTCATATAAGATTAGTGACCTTCAATGATTATGTAATTAGCCTAATAAATATAATCTATTTTGGGAATCCTTTTTAGTTGCAATCCAAAGCATATATTACTTTATTTAAAAAACCATTCCCCAGATGAAGACACTTAGGGATATTTAATATGAATTAGGACCATTCAAAACTTTTTGGTCTCCCATTTTAGGACACAGAAACCCATATTATATGAATTGCAATGAATCATATTCCTATTCAAAACCGGAATACATATGACACATTTCTATTTACCAAGATCCATAACATAATAAATCCCTATTTGTGGCCTTCACGTTTCAGTATTCATTATGTGAGGTCATAATTCTTATCTTTTTGAGCCATACCCTCTAAAAGACTCAAAATCATAACTCTATTATGTAGATTATGTGTGTAATCCTTGTACCAAAATACCACCAACATGGTCATCCTTCTTTGGTGTAAGGCATGAATTTATATTTATTCTATTTAGGGGTCCATATTCTTAAATTAATTCTCTTAATGAATCCTCATTGTGTAAGATATCCATTGATTGAATTTGGTGATCTCATGTACTGTGTCTGATATTTTAGTATCTCTTATTTTTCACACTAAGAATGACTCATGTGGGATTAAAGGATAAAAATGATCATCCAATGATAATAATGTAAATAACTCAATCATGGGAATCCTCTTTATAGGTAAGTCTTAGATATATCCTCCTCACTCTCAAAGAAATATATTAGCAATAAAATTGTAAAATTATACAGACTCTAAATATTACCCTTATAGGATTGAAAGGATGTCTCTCAGTGGCTCAAGCCCCCAAATCTCATATATACAGCCCCAACATATGTCCTTACCACATGATGTTAATCTACATGGTATTATTTTTATATGACATTAAACTATGTCTCTCAAACTACATAGACTATGATTCATTGATTTATAGGATACATAGGATGCATATATATGGTTAAACCCAACTGATTTAATCTTTCACCATTAGTCTCAACGTGCAATGTCCCCATGAGATCAAAAATTCCATTCCCTCAATGGGACCTGATCTTTTGAGTCTAGACATCCATTATATCAAGTCCATATCCTTTAAAGACCATTTTTTATCAAGCCTTATTATTGATTGCACGATGCCCCTACCAAGAGGGCTATAAAACATCAAGGTTCGATGGTGATATCCTCAATGGACCATATCATCTTTGGGGATCATATTTATTGGTCAATATATTTTTATGACACCAATGCATCATTATTGATCCATTTTAATATAATGGATCATCTTAACGAGGCCATATTTCATATGACACTAACACATCCTCATTGGGATATATTCTCAGTTGGTATCATCTTTACGCGGAAATATTCATTATGACACCAAACTATTCTTATTGGGAAATATTCTTGGTTGGAATCATCTTCCCATGTTTGTATCCCTAGTGACACTAATACAGACTCATTGAGCAATATTATTGGTGGATATCATCTTTCTGATGCTTTACTCATTATCACATTAATTCATCCATATTGTGATATATTCTCTTAGAGGACATCCATAAATTTCCTATCATGCATAAGTTCCACACCAACCATTAAAAGACACTTTTTCATAGATATCATTACCACATGACATTAAAATTTTCATATCGATACATTGTACATGAAACTAAAAGGAACGATGTGTCCAAAACTAAAAGGGATCAAATTCCTCGTTCAAAGATATATAGGAATCCACTTCATTGGTCCAATCCTGATAACATTAATCCATACTAATCTTTTATATGGTGATAAATTCTGTATTTACCAAAATTATGGATTTAAAAACATTGAAAACCCTTAAACCAACATTTCCAAGTAATAATAGGTAATAATATGGATAAACTATGATAAATGCCAATGGTCACATCGATGGTATATCTCTAAGGTATACAAATTCTCCCATATATGGTCAATAACAAGTTCTAAAATTATAGGATAACTAGTCCCATATTTGACACAGGGAATGATTGATGAACTTATCATAAATGAATAACAGTGTCCTAGAGTAGAAAATAACCCCCCCCCCAATTTGGTGTGATGAGCCCAACATCCCATCATCACGGCCAATGTGAATTCCTATGTGTAATTGTAAATATATCCCAATAACCATATAACTTTAAAATATAGAACTATAACATGTTAAGGATGTAGAATCTGTTGATAAATATTTTTAGAGATAAAATAGTGAACCAAATAAAAATAATTATATGACTATACTTAACCAAACATAATCAAGCATTAGGTCATACACCTTATTTGGGATCATTTCCTCCCATAAAAAGAAAAACCATGTTTAGGGTCTGAAATAAAAATGGTGATCCCATTTCAGTATCTAAATAACAAAAAAGTGGTTTGGAAACAAATTTTGAGATTTTGTGTTTTTACATATATGATAATAACTGTGAGACCAATAAAAAAAATAAAATAATGCATTTAGTCTAACTTTATTATTAAAAAAGTTCCTTACTTGAAATGTTTCACTAATTGGGTCTATTTTTTATTTAGTATTTTTGACCATTGATAAATTTATCACAAAGTTCACCTTGATGAAAGGAAATGATATCATCAAATAAGTGTACAAGTACATTAGAAGTATTAATTACCCTATAAACTGAACAACAATATCACCTACATGAAACCATCAACATTAGGTGGAAAATAAGAAATTCCAAGAGTAATGATGGGACTGTAAATTCCCAAACCATACGGTAACATGATAGTTTCTTTAAGAGATAAATATCATTGGACCAACTCATTTGTGGAACATCATGATGAAGCTAGACACACCTGTCACCACTACTAAAATCATCATGAGTCTATCCTTGAATAATTAAAACTACCACCTTCTTTAACCTATGAAAGAGTATCAAGGAGTTGACCATGACTCCATTCCAATTCAAGAGCCTCCTAAATGGTCTTCAGTTAACAACCACTAGAATCCTACGAAAACAACCCCCATCCATCTTTTAAGGGTGTTTCCCAACATGTCGCCTCCTTGGAAACACATATGTGAGCATCAAAGAGATATCACTATAATGAAATACTATATACCACTGGTAGTATTACTATATTCATTCATCCACCAACAAATATCACTGATATATTTTTGTGGAAACTAATGAGCAGGCTTAAATTCATGCATGCCTATTTCAATCCGTCCACTATTGAAAGATGACATCGGCTGAGCATGATCAAATCAAAACCTTTTTATAACATGTTTGACCACATATTCTAGTACTAAACAAGGGTTATTCACATATTCCCACCTCGTTATAAGAATTATATATATATTCTGATAGAAATTAGAAAAAATTAGTGGTCACATATCCCCACTATAATCGAAGATATCAACCAATGTATCCTGGAAACAGAGTGTATGGGGACTTATATTCTTACACATACTATTCTATTGTAAAAATATATTTTATAAATAATGAAGTAACTTCATTTGAAAATTACAAATGTGATACAATGACATGAACATTTCTTTTTTTCAGAAACTAATGTATATTATCATTATATCGAAAATGATAAAATAGATACTCTAAAAAAGTGAATATTATCTCTCATATATGGGAGGATAATAGATATATTCCGATGAAGGACAAGGATCAATTGCATACTCATATCCCTATTCTAAAAGGGGTTCATCAACACTGTTTCAAAACTGTAACGCCCCGACCCCAGCTACCCGGAGCCGGTGCGTTACTTCGTAACATTGGCATGATCACAAAAGATCAAGTCTCGAAAGACCGATTAGAATAGTAGCCTTGGAAACACTAGATACATTCATAAATGTTACATTACATCACAAAGTGAAAAACTATAATAACATAGTCTTCATAGTCCACACTTCTATCCTCTTCGGACTATCCCTGCAGGCCATTCATAAAATACTTCTTCATATCCTGGAAAATATTAAAACATTGAAAGGGGTGAGCTCAGATGCTCAGTAAGGTTAACAATATAGCGGAAGCTTTCATAAATAAACATTAGCATTTAAGGCAATGTATAACTAAAACAAAAGCCTTTTAAACTTTAACATCAACATAATATGGCAAAAGTAAAATGAGATAATGCCATTCACTTCTTCACATGGATATTCTACTGGTCGAATAATCACATGCAATATCAATAACCACTTTCATAATGTGGGAATGTATAATGCCGGACATTCTGAAACATTTTGTCAAGGCCTCGACCAAGACGTCTAAAATGATTAAGGCCTCGGCCAAAACCATAAATCAAATTGGGAAAGGGCCTTGGCCAATTCCACGTCTAGTTGTCTCATGAGACCTACCGATGCATCGAGGAGCTATAGCGGGCTCCACCCGTCACTTATTAAGTCCAATACATTTCTCATATGAATAGGTTTAAACATATCATAAACCATAACATAATCGTATCATATAAAACATGCATAAAGGAAACATAACATTTCCACATTTCAATCACAAGATATCAATACAACACATTGTTATAAAAACGTTTTCAAAACCATTTTCAATACCAAAATAAAAGAATGTTAAAACTTTGTATTTATTTTTCATTAAAAAAAGATGGCTTGTAGAGGAAGCCGAAACTCAAATAATGGTCACGGCGGCGAAGAAGCCATTGTCGCCGCATAAATACGGAAAGAAAAACATTCCCTTTTGTCGTTTAGCAAAACGCTTCGTATAAAAAAGATTCCTTTTGAATAAATGTAAAAGTCAAAGTGGTTTATACACCGTATAAAAGAAAGTTGTGTATAAAACCAAATATGCCTCAATGAATGGAGATTGAGACGAAGTCCTTAGAAAGATCATTTTTAAAATAAAATAGATATATTATGTGTATTCACTATAGGTACACATAAAGAATACAAAATAAGACATAAAAATATCATGACATAATTTGAAAGTAGGAGATTAACCCAAAGAATGGAAATTGGGTTAAGAGGTTCCCTTACCTTGTGTCCGACTTGACTCAACCGTTCTTTAACCTCCTGAATAATAAACTAGAGTAAATATCTACCTTATTAAGAACTATTTTCAATTTCATTATCCTTTTTATATCACTTATTACAATGTTATGAACATTATGTAATTATTTAAGTTAATAACGGTCGTTTTGTCGATCTTTGGTACTTGAGTCAAAAATAAACTTCTTATAATTACAAGTTGTTCATGTGGTGAAATATCCATTATATCCGGAATTATATTCATGATGTAGATATCATATATATCATATATACAGTATATACATTCATTCATAATGTCACATAACATTTAGAGGTAAGAAATGAAATGCACCGTTCATGGAGACGGTAAGCCGTACGTACGCATGAACGCTACTTTCATTTCAATTTCATATTTAATGGAACTAAATCATAATGATATAAATGTATAATATAATTCCAGTATAATATAGTGTATAATACCATTTACTCCATCCTTTATACATCCCACATATGGCATTTACGATTCAAATCACTTTGAGGGGGCGGTAGTCCGCACTTCCTAAAATGAAATTATCGCGTTTTACCCATAATGGAAATCATAAAGTATGCCATAAATGAGAAATACAGAAGAATAAGTAAAACATAAACATATTATATATCATATATAAAAATAGTGACATCTTAATGGCCACCTTTGAAGGTGTTATATGAGTGTTGAACAATCATCGTTTCGTGAGGCAGAAATTCGCAATCCACAGAAACCGTATGTTCTTTAACCATTAGATGTAGGTGTGTGTAAGTGTAGCTCGAATCCTTCTTATAAAAACATACTAGTATATTGAGGATAATGGTGTTGTTACAAAAGAAATTAATAAAAAGAGTTTAGTGGGTTGGAGAAGAAAAATAAAACAAAACAACATTATAAAAGACATTACCTCAAAATCGGGTAACTCTTTTTGATTTGAGCTAAAGGCTTCCTTGGGAAGAGTTCTGCCGAAAGTGAGGTTTCTAGGAGTAAGGGAGGAATGTCGGGAGAGTATTTGGGCAGAGGTTGGCCGAGCAAAATGGCTTGAAAGTCTAAATGAGGTGGGAGAGGTGGGGGCCTTTTATAAGTGGAGAGGAGGGGCACTTTTGGAAAGATTGAAATGTTACATTATTTCACAATGCTTTTCGGATTCTAAAGGTCCCACACTTATATAATTCGAGGCTAAGGTGATAAGGTTTCGAAATCGCTTCATCCAATAGGCTTTGGACAAGTGTAAGCCTTGTATGTTTCATTATCTTCTCATTTTATTTAAATCGTTAAATAATGAGGTCATCGCCACATCATAATGATGTCATAAATAATTTAATTTATTTAATGTCTAAAAATTATAAAACAAATACTATGATGTAGGAAATCTTTTTATCTTTCTAATGAATATTTATAGTCAAATTTGGACTTGTGTAACCCTACTTAAAAATTGTTTTACTAAAACAATTTATGTTAGTGTCATTTTCACTTTAACATTAAATAAAAAGTAATTTATGTTATTTCCCAAAAAAAGTGGATCCATGGGGTCCCCAAGTTTGTCCATGTCTTGTCTTGGTCGGTCATGACACAACCAATGAGGTTGGGACATGTGTCTAGGTCATTTCATATTATTAAAGTATTATTTATACCTTAAACCACACTAATTACCACTAATCGCGATTAAAACTTAATAAGTTACTATTCACCAAAAAATTATTTTTATCCCATTGAACCACATTTTACATACTAATGACAACCATGTATGTCGGATTTTCAAAATTCAATACACATTAGTGGTAAACTTTCATTTAACTGAAAATCAGTTTGCTTGATTACCACTTAGTGGTTTCACTATTCATCAAAAATTGAAGTTTTTCAGAATAAGGACAAAATTTCACCCTAATCTATAATTGATATTCTGAATTCAAAAATGATGTCTATTTTACAAAATTCCAAACATATAAGTTGCATTAATTAATTTTATAATTAATTCCCGCTGTCAGAACAAATAGCGTGTTTTTAAGAAACAATTTATATCAAAAGATTGGCAATTGTTTATGTCCATTTTCAATGATAAATTAATTCTAATGACCACCATTGGATAAAATGTAAGAATATATTCTAATTATACTTTAAAACCACTAAATAGTATAATGTATCACTATTAATTATTTTTATTAAAAAAGTTGTTTTTTAAGTATTTTTCACTATTCATAAAAAATTAGAAGTTCTCAGAAAAATACAAAAAATTCAACATAGGCTAATTTCGATATTCCGAATCCAAAAATGAAGTCCATTTTGATATATAAAATTTCTATAATTTTAAAAAAGTGGTTATTACTATTCATAACGGCTACTTTGATTAGTTGCGGTGTGTTAGAACTCGAATTTGCGTACAATGCAAGCTATTGCATTATTGAAAGAGAGGCGTATCGTGGAACCTCGGGGTGTTACATTCTCCCCTCCTTCGATAAATTGCGTCCTCGCAATTTGATATTTTTCTTTGAAAATAAAAGGTTGAAAATAGAAAATACCTTTGTGGAAAACCCACATCGGAAATAAGGTTAATAACATTTAGCCTTAATAAGAGGGAAAGGGAAATGAAAAAGTCACCACCCAATTATGATCTCGATTAGGATAACATTGGTGGAAATTAGAGACATATAATTGGAGGAAAAACGTAAATATTTGTAGGGAGAGATTGGGGTCATCAATCACAATCAACTGTCAAATTGGGGGCCTCAAAGCCTTCAATCTATGTTGATTTAAAATATCATCAGTTCAGCAAGACATAAGGTATTAGGATAACACATTTTTTTATTTTAATATCCCTTTACTAATGTTTAATAATTAATTTATTCATTGAATAACAGATAGGTATATATATATTTATGCTTGACAATTAGAGTTTCAACCTTCAACTCACCTTTCACTCAAAAAGATAATAGAACCCAAAAATATTATACTTATCCTATTTGTATAAGGTTCCAAATGTTAACACATACCATTTAGATTAGTAAAATTATTTTTTAATAACCAGGGACTTCCTGTAGGCTAGTGGTAGGAAATAAAGGCCCGTCGCACTTTGATTGTGGGTTCGATTCCTACAGCTTTGTCCGACGCGACGGTTTATGCCCCACCCTGCAGGTTGTCCTTTTCCTAAAACTATAGTATTATAATATTCCAAAAATAATCTTCAGAAATGCTTTAACCTTAAACAATACTATCCAAAGTTCAACTTAATCCATTCCAACCTTTATAGTTATCCAAAATTCTTCTGTCCAACTCACAGTCCAAATTTTCTAAGGAATGTAAACATAATGAAGATCATTTTTTCATGTAACAACATGTGAACACCTTCATCATGTATTCTTTTTAAACATACTGAATTACCATGATCCCTTATTCCTTATAGAATACTAGATATACTCCTTCTATCGAAAAATGTATACAAATCATCAATCAGTTTCAAGGAAGTTAAGAATATCCAATATAATTTATCCAAATCAATCACGTCTTATTCCAAAATCACTATCTCGGTATCAGAACCATATTATGGTTTATCTTTCTCTCAACCATATATTTTCCAAAAATTTAACCAACTATGGAGTCACATTTCTTGGTTCCACACAATCTCAGGTCCTTGATGAAATAGTACTGCAGTACAATCCTTATATACTCCATAATTATTATAACCAGTACATCATTGATACAACACTCAAATTACAAAATTCTTTAATGACAACATAAGAACTCTAATCATTAATCCTCATCTGTGGTAGTATCATAACTTGATTATTATCCAATAACATCATTTGGGGCATACTCTGATGATTTGGACATTGGTTTGCGTAGTGTCCCCAATCCTTGCAGAAGAAGCATTGTACATTTGAAACCATTTTCTTACCCTTGCAGTCACGCACTTTGTGTCCTTTTTCTCTACACTTATAACAAACTCACATTCCCTTTAGGCAAGTTCCATGATGTTTCTTCCCACAATTTCCACATATTGGAAAATTCTTCTTTTCCCTCATCCCTTTATCCATCATTCTCTCTTCCATCCCTTTCGTCTCTTGCTTCACTTTAAAGCCATAGGACTCAAAGAATTCTTTACTTATCTTATTAACACATGATACTATTTCTTCATATGTTGAGAACACATGGTAGACTATTTCCCTTCTAAATGTTGGCTTAATACCGTGAAAGATACGATCCTTCTTACTCTTTAGATCATACGTATTGCTGGAGTTCACATTCCTTCTACTGGGCGTCATTTCTATACAATGACATAAACTAGATTAGTTTATGAATCAAAAAACATAATTCCATACTTATAAAATACTTAACATAAATTGAACTATTTATGGATATAATCCATAATCATAAAAAGGTTTTCTTTGAGGAAGTATATACTCATAATCGTTCATAGTGGTTTGTAAAGAAAACGAGAATTATCCTAAGCATATCCCCCGGGAGTGTCGTAACCAAGAGTGCAGCAAGGCCCGTTGTCGTACACCAGTTCCCGTTCGAGTCTAGCTCAAAGCGGTGTTTTCGGGTTTTACCCCTAGGTACATCTGTGCTAGAGCCGCCTCTACCTGCTCGTATCCAGACAGGGATGTATTGCTTGGAAAACTCATAACATCTCTATAATACCAAAATTCTAGGAAGTTCTTCTATACTAATCCTCAAAGTCTATCTTTGGGCTATGTACTCTAATCAGAATTTATCTAAATCTAGCTTCCAAGGTTAGTACAAAATTGCCTCTGATACCAACTGTAACGCCCCGACCCCAGCTACCCGGAGCCGGTGCGTTACTTCGTAACATTGGCATGATCACAAAAGATCAAGTCTCGAAAGACCGATTAGTTTAGTAGCCTTGGAAACACTAGATACATTCATAAATGTTACATTACATCACAAAGTGAAAAACTATAATAACATAGTCTTCATAGTCCACACTTCTATCCTCTTCGGACTATCCCTGCAGGCCATTCATAAAATACTTCTTCATATCCTGGAAAATATTAAAACATTGAAAGGGGTGAGCTCAGATGCTCAGTAAGGTTAACAATATAGCGGAAGCTTTCATAAATAAACATTAGCATTTAAGGCAATGTATAACTAAAACAAAAGCCTTTTAAACTTGAACATCAACATAATATGGCAAAAGTAAAATGAGATAATTCCATTCACTTCTTCACATGGATATTCTACTGGTCGAATAATCACATGCAATATCAATAACCACTTTCATAATGAGGGAATGTATAATGCCGGGCATTCTGAAACATTTTGTCAAGGCCTCGGCCAAGACGTCTAAAATGATTAAGGCCTCGGCCAAAACCATAAATCAAATTGGGAAAGGGCCTCGGAAAATTCCACGTCTAGTTGTCTCATGAGACCTACCGATGCATCGAGGAGCTATAGCGGGCTCCACCCGTCACTTATTAAGTCCAATACATTCCTCATATGAATAGGTTTAAACATATCATAAACCATAACATAATCGTATCATATAAAACATGCATAAAGGAAACATAACATTTCCACATTTCAATCACAAGATATCAATACAACACATTGTTAGAAAAACGTTTTCAAAACCATTTTCAATACCAAAATAAAAGAAAGTTAAAACTTTGTATTTATTTTTCATTAAAAAAATGATGGCTTGTAGAGGAAGCCGAAACTCAAATAATGGTCACGGCGGCGAAGAAGTCATTGTCGCCGCATAAGTACGGAAAGAAAAACATTCCCTTTTGTCGTTTAGAAAAACGCTTCGTATAAAAAAGATTCCTTTTGAATAAACGTAAAAGTCAAAGTGGTTTATACACCGTATAAAAGAAAGTTGTGTATAAAACCAAATATGCCTCAATGAAAGGATATTGAGACGAAGTCCATACAAAGATCATTTTTAAAATAAAATAGATATATTATGTTTATTCACTATAGGTACACATAAAGAATACAAAATAAGACATAAAAATATCATGACTTAATTTGAAAGTAGGAGATTAACCCAAAGAATGGAAATTGGGTTAAGAGGTTCCCTTACCTTGTGTCTGACTTGACTCAACCTTTCTTTAACCTCCTGAATAATAAACTAGAGTTAATATCTACCTTATTAAGAACCATTTTTGATTTCATTATCCTTTTTATATCACTTATTACTATGTTATGAACATTATGTAATTATTTAAGTTAATAACGGTCGTTTTGTCGATCTTTGGTACTTGAGTCAAAAATAAACTTCTTATAATTACAAGTTGTTCATGTGGTGAAATATCCATTATATTCGGAATTATATTCATGATGTAGATATCATATATATCATATATACAGTATATACATTCATTCATAATGTCACGTAACATTTAGAGGTAAGAAATGAAATGCACCGTTCATGGAGACGGTAAGCCGTACGTACGCATGAACGCTACTTTCATTTCAATTTCATATTTAATGGAACTAAATCATAATGATATAAATGTATAATATAATTCCAGTATAATATAGTGTATAATACCATTTACTCCATCCTTTATACATCCCACATATGGCATTTACGATTCAAATCACTTTGAGGGGGCGGTAGTCCGCACTTCCTAAAATGAAATTATCGTGTTTTACCCATAATGGAAATCATAAAGTATGCCATAAATGAGAAATACAGAAGAATAAGTAAAACATAAACATATTATATATCATATATAAAAATAGTTACATCTTAATGGCCACCTTTGAAGGTGTTATATGAGTGTTGAACAATCATCGTTTCGTGAGGCAGAAATTCGCCATCCACAGAAACCGTATGTTCTTTAACCATTAGATGTAGGTGTGTGTAAGTGTAGCTCTAATCCTTCTTATAAAAACATCCTAGTATATTGAGGATACTGTTGTTGTTACAAAAGAAATGAATAAAAAGAGTTTAGGGGGTTGGAGAAGAAAAATAAAACAAAACAACATTATAAAAGACATTACCTCAAAATCGGGTAACTCTTTTTGATTTGAGCTAAAGGCTTCCTTGGGAAGAGTTCTGCCCAAAGTGAGGTTTCTAGGAGTAAGGGAGGAATGTCGGGAGAGTATTTTAGCAGAGTTTGGCCGAGCCAAATGGCTTGAAAGTGTAAATGAGGTGGGAGAGGTGGGGGCCTTTTATAAGTGGAGAGGAGGGGCACTTTTGGAAAGATTGAAATGTTACATTATTTCACAATGCTTTTCGGATTCTAAAGGTCCCATACTTATATAATTCGAGGCTAAGGTGATAAGGTTTCGAAATATCTTCATCCAATAGGCTTTGGACAAGTGTAAGCCTTGTATTTTGCATTATCTTCTCATTTTATTTAAATCGTTAAATAATGAGGTCATCGCCACATCATAATGATGTCATATATAATTTAATTTATTTAATGTCTAAAAATTATAAAAAAAATACTATGATGTAGGAAATCTTTTGGGATTTCTAATGAATATTTATAGTCAAAATTTGGACTTTTTTAACCCTACTTAAAAATTGTTTTAGTAAAACAATTTATGTTAGTGTCATTTTCACTTTAACATTAAATAAAAAGTATTTTATGTTATTTCCCAACAAAAGTGGATCCATGGGGTCCCCAAGTTAGGCCATGTCTTTTCTTGGTCGGCCATGACACAACCAATGAGGTTGGGACATGTGTCTAGGTCATTTCATTTTATTAAAGTATTATTTATACCTTAAACCACACTAATTACCACTAATCGCGATTAAAACTTAATAAGTTACTATTCACCAACAAATTATTTTTATCCCGTTGAACCACATTTTACATACTAATGACAACCATGTATGTCGGATTTTCAAAATTCAATACACATTAGTGGTAAACTTTCATTTAACTGAAAATCAGTTTGCTTGATTACCACTTAGTGGTTTCACTATTCATCAAAAATTGAAGTTTTTCAGAATAAGGCCAAAATTTCACCCTAAGCTATAATTGATATTCTGAATTCAAAAATGATGTCTATTTTACAAAATTCCAAACATATAAGTTGCATTAATTAATTTTATAATTAATTCCCGCTGTCAGAACAAATAGCGTGTTTTTAAGAAACAATTTATATCAAAAGATTGGCAATTGTTTATGTCCATTTTCAATGTAAAATTAATTCTAATGACCACCATTGGATAAAATGGTAAGAATATATTCTAATTATACTTTAAAACCACTAAATAGAATAATTTATCACTGTTAATTATTTTTATTAAAAAAGTTGTTTTTTAAGTATTTTCCACTATTAATAAAAAATTAGAAGTTCTCAGAAAAATACCAAAAATTCAACATAGGCTAATTTCGATATTCCGAATCCAAAAATGAAGTCCATTTTGAAATATAAAATTTCTATAATTTTAAAAAAGTGGTTATTACTATTCATAACGGCTACTTTGATTAGTTACGGTGTGTTAGAACTCGAACTTGCGTACAATGCAAGCTATTGCATTATTGAAAGAGAGGCGTATCGTGGAAGCTCGGGGTGTTACAAAAATCACCTTAGGACAGGAATATATTATTATCAAACCAATATGATTTCATATCCCAAATGATAACCAGGATTGATCCCATATTTTTGTTCCTATTTATGTTCATCGACAAATTCCGGATGTCACTTTAGGGAAGACTCATATCCCTAATAGAAAAGTGAATTGACATATTCTAGTATCTAATAGGTTCTAGGAACATATTACTTCTCCTTCTAATGAAACACCAAACTATAATCCTTTTGAGGCTATATAAGAGTAGTCCCATATTTCTTCACCCATTTTTGAGATCCATAAGCTTATTATGGATTGGAATGAACATCTAAATCAAGCACATATTCCCATTTTAACATGGTTTAATTTGAATATTCTAGAAACCATCCGATTTTAGGCTCAAATTAATCCTAATACTACAGAATATCATAGGAATAGTCTAGTATCCTCTTAGAAGTGGGGTCATATTCTTATGATAATAGATTGTCATTGGTATACACTGACAACCACCACATAGTAGGATAATATTTCCAATCGATCTCATATGATTGGTCATTATATTACTACAATGATAGATGAAGAGGATTTTATTCCTACCTTGATTATTACCAATATCATTGAGGCTATATTGTTCATATTTGACGTATCACAAGGATTAACCATCTATCCATTAGAACTAAAAGACCATAACTATCATGTAGGTCCCCCAAATGGAACCATATAGATAGATTAGAATAGAATGCCACTGGTATATACCATTTACAACCTCCACATGGTATTATTTCACCCAAACATGAAAATATTCCCATTTTAGGGAACCATAGTATAGACAGGTTCTCAAAACACTAGGGTTATATATATTTATTTCCCCATCAACTACTAATAACACCCACCTTGGTTAGCCATAATCCTAGAGTAGAGACCACCATCCATATCTTCTATAGGACATGAGTCATATTATAAAGATAATTGACCATTGTGGTCTTACTAGGCCGTGTAATACAAATTTTCTGAGGATTAATCTATCATGAACATATGGAATGAGTTGGCCGATAAAAACCTCCTGATTATGTTTTGTCCCATCTACCATATTAATTAGGATGTACAACCTAACATATTGAAATAATTCATTCAAAACATTTGACAAAACTTATAGGAATAAGTTCGATTTCTAAAGTATTGGAATCTGTATTTTCCGGGGTACTATGATCCCCATTATGTTTTAAACATTTTATTCTACTAGATATACCTCAAAACCTTCTATATTGAGTAATATTGGAGGATAGAAAATCATTTTGAGAGGTAATGACATTATTTCTTATATAGATTAGAAACCATTCATAAAATAATCATTGAAGCATCATAGAAAATATATATCAATGGATGGGTTTTTTATGGATCGTTACACATCAATCCATCCGAAGGGAAACATAATATTTTAAAAATAGTGTTTTTTAATGTCATAACCATATGAGAGATCAAAGGGTCCTGAAACACATGTTCCAGTTTGACAATCTAGTGAAATCCATCCATATCAAAGATACAAAATATTATTGAGTAATGGGAATGTGCCACTGAATGGATCCAAATCCTATCATCTCAATAAAATAATACCACACCTCACATTAAAATGTTAAAATATTGGGATTCTCTATTACTCCTTATTGAAAGAATCTCCCATTCAGAGAAGGTGTGACACTCAACCCATACATGATTGAAATTATGACAAATAAAGAAGTTCATGATGATAGCCATAATAGAATCCTTATAGGATTAACCCTATATCAAAGGGATAGTGTAATTTTTTACACTACCTCCACCCATAGGGTCATAAAATCCTATACTATCCATGTCGTGGTCAGTGGTAGCTCCAAACCAACCCCAAACCATAATATAGAGGAATTTTCACCATAATTGTTATCATAGGAGTAATAAAACCCTAAAAATGATTAAAAATTCTTAATGGTATCCCTAAATCAAACTGATCCATTAGAGATGGGGTAATTATTACCATCTCCTCCAAAGAGTCTAGTCTTCTATAGATTGGGAAGTAGCCACCAATGATCGACATCATAGTCATTTCATCAGTCATGAGACAAACCCCTATAATTGAATGCACACTCAGCAAGAGTGGTCCAAAACTCCCTCACATTCATAATTCAGTGTCCAAAACTAGGATAACATCCAATAAATAATATCAAAACATATAAAGGTCACATTCATGAATGGCCATGTATGAAAAAATGGTGGACGGAACACCTCAATATAAACCCCGAAGGGGAAGAATAAGATGTAGAACCTCTATTCTCAATGAAAGAAATCATGATTATTACCACCTAATATGACTTGGTGAAGATCATCCCCAATAATCTAGAAGATGATATGGGTTAAGAGTCAGATCCCATTGGAAAAAATTTGGATATTGTACCCCTGAGAAATGGGACGTGTCAATGAAAAAATCGAGGTTTTGCGCACCTGAATCAGAGGAAGAGCTAATACTTGGTGCCTATAAATGATGAAATTTCACACAATGATGATAAAACACAATGGATAATTATAGAAGACTCAATGCGGAATTACTTAGGGTCAATATTCCACTACATAATACCTACATCCAAATTAAATTCTATTCCTCCAACCAACAATGAAGGAGTTTACCTTCATATAAGGATAAAATATAAGCATCAATATGGTTTTGGATCCAGATAGATGGTTTATCTGATCATGATAATTGTGGAAGGATAATATTTTCCTCTGTTACAATGAAAACACCCCCTTTGTGGAGGATTTCACCTGGTCCCAACATGGATTGACAGTCTCTCGGAAATAAATTAACGGTGACCACATCAATATTCACCTGTACCCATGATTAAAAAGTTATTTCATATAGTGGTACCCCCATAACTCATCAACAGTGCCACGTATCATGTTTCTTGAATGGAATCCATATATTTGTATCATTCCCTCAAGTAGGCTAAAAGGAATCCATATAATTAATGGGTATATTCCACTCTTTCTATTCTTAATTATGGTAATTATGGTTTACATACCTTTGACGGCATGGGAGATCCAAATTAATACCTCTCACTCTGCATTTCCTGATATGGCCCCATTATGGGATCATGATAAAAGTAGGAGGCCACAAAATTGAGGTGTTTTATGAAAAATATGTATGTTCTATATTTTATTTAGTATGATAGGTTCCAATATGTTTTCTTCATAGGATGATAAGACCTTAATCATTGGTTTTTATTCAAATTCATCTATACACTAAGGAATATGATGATTGTTGACATCCAAAATTAAAAAATATTTGATAATGAAAGGTTCACCAATATTATATCCAAATATAAATGTTTTATTTATTCTCTCATCATTCAACTCCCACTTGAGTTGTTACTAGAGTTGTGTATAGAAACCCTCTTTGGTAAACTGTAGACACGACTAATCTCATTGAAATATCCAAGTTGGTTCTAGAAGATTCCACACATAACCAAATGTTTGGAGGACTTTATTTTTTGAACCACGGACAAATCCCAACCCATATCTGTGGAATAAGATAAAATGTTTGGTATAGAAGAAACCACCATCATCACACCAAAACTAGTGTTAGTGTCCACTGGATAATGCATTCATGCTCCACATCTCCCGTCACCTCCTACTGAGTAGAAATAATATAAAAACAAACACCAATAAGAGGAAAAATATAATAAGTATTCCCAAGATTTAAGGATTAGAATTACAATGTATATTTAATGAATAATTAATAGGTTCCAGGTTGATTCCTTATAGTGATGGATAACACACTCCTCAACCTATCCAAGCCACAAAAACATACCAAGGTTGGTCTGAGTGATCATACTGAAAACTTTCCTTTTTAAAAACAGTAGGGTCTCACCATTTATGGATTCTTTGTTTTAAAGGATATCCTACATTTCATGTTTTTTTATTGATAGTTGATTCTAGGAAATTCCCCAATATAGGTTACTTGTTCTTCCACAACCAAATTAGAATAAGAAGGTGGCGAGTAAAAAAAATTTTAAGTACCTAAACATCTCATACAGAAATTTTACATCTTAATAGAAGAATAGTCATTACATTACATAATGATTAATTACAAATTTATTTAGGTATAGTGAATTTGGATTCAGGGACACATTTAAAAATAGTTAACAAGTTATATATTCCATCCCCTACTAGGAACCTAACATTTTCATAATACATATATTTGTGGAATATACATAATCATGGAAACACTTATGTCAATTCTCCCCACCATGAAATTTACGAAACGTTTGGATTGGTATAACCACCCATGTACCTGATTTGGGTATGGGATAACCACCTATGTACCCTCTTTTTTTAGGTATAACCTCGTTTGAACACTCATTAGAGCTTGGGAAAACTTATCATATACCCCTTGACCTTATATAACATTAATCTTTAAATAATGAGTTAGAGGGGGACATTGGTCCCGCACTTCCTATAGAAAAAATCATACATTTGTGTTCCAGTAGAGAATAAAACATTCATAATATCAAAATCAATGAAATAAAATTGGTTTCTTAAACATTTCATTATATAATAACCTATTTAAAATAAATAGTTTTCATAATCATTTCAACATTTTCTCATAGTATAATTGTTTGAAAAAAAAGTAGGATATATAATCATCATAAAATGTTTTAACCCATAGAAAAAATGGGTTTGAAAAAAATCATGCCATCATAAATATAAATCATTCATAGAATAAATAAGAATGGTATACTTACAACACATCCCCTGTAAATCATAAGAATCATCCACGGATATCATCTTAGTTAGAATATGATTTTTAAAGATCACATGGAATATTTCATTTGGAAAATAATATTTCTTTGAAAACAAATTTTAAAAATAAATAATTATAAAACATTTCATAAATACTTATATTTAAAAATAACCTTCAAAACTTATAAAGGATGATTTAAAATTTATTGAAATCATTTATTGAGAAAAATATTCTTTCCACTTTTAAAAAAATTTAAAACATAAAACATTTTGAAAATAATTTTCATTTAAATCATACATTGGATAATTATAAAGGAAGCTTTAAAATAATTAGTGTTCCAAATAGTGAAAAATATCATTAATCTCATACACCTAAAAAAATTTCCTTTCACATTATCACTAAAAACATTCATTTTTTAGAAAATAACAAGAAGATTCAGTTGGAATTTTTTAAAAAAATCAATCATGGATAAAAATATCTTTTAAAAAATAATTTAGATAATGTTAAAAATTATAGTAATTGTTTTTTGAAAACATGGTTTTGAATAAAAAGGTCCTTCTTCCCTAGGGATAAATAATGTATATTTTTTATAAAAACATTTTTTCTATCAATTGAGAATTTTAATAGAGTAAAATTAAGGGAAACCATGCATTATATTTACATATTCATGGGATAAAAAATCGATAGTTTCTTGATACATGGATCCTAATATTTCATTATCAGAAACATAGTAAAAAATAATTCAATAAATTATGAGATTTTATTATATAGTATGTACAGTATTGATAAAATTGAATTGTAAGACCCATGAATGAATAACATTTAATTAAATATATAATGTAATGAAAATAAATTAATTCATGATATTGAATGTCAATTTGGATTCATAAACACCTCATGGAAGAATATTAGTTCATAACTGAACATATATGTCAATGAAGGAAAATTTACACAAAAATCTCTTTCTGCTTTGGAACATTTTGAACTATAAACCCATTGAAAGAGATTTCAAAAAATTTATTTGTTAGTAACAATAATTTTAACGAGATTAATCATAAAATACATTATTGGGAAGAATATTCACCACATAAAATAAATATGTGCTGAATAAGGCATGTGTCTCAGAGAAGTAAAAATTGACATAGAAATCCCATACATTGAGTATTAACTTCCTCTGTACATGTTTGTACCTCCAAAATAATAAATATAGGTTCATTATATATTTATTAAATTATTATATTTGTATACATATTACCATAAAATATTTAATTTGGCTTTTTATTACATGTTTATTAACAATTCCATTGTTAAATTCACGATTCGGGTAATAACTACAATTTGTGCATGTATGCTCTGATTTTTTATTTTGGTTCCTTCAAATTTAATCACATTAATACTAGATAAATAATTTTATCCATAATATAAATAACATATATGTTCAATATATATTTATTAGGACTAATCCAAGATATCTAGCGATAGTAAATGAAATAAGATGTTAATGGATATGATAAGTCATATATACGGGTGAAAATTGATTCCATTTTATCAATAAATTTAAAGAAATAATTATAAATACAATATTTTAGTTAAATAATATTTTTATGGTATATATATAACATATTTTCATTAAACCCTCACTTATTTCCTTCTATGAAAAATGTGAATGAATCACATCTCTTCGAAAGGTGACAGTCTGCAGTACACATGATTGAATTTACTATAACCCCAAAGAATAGAAAATAAGAAGGTATATAGGGTATAATTATTAATTTAGTATAATAATTTAAAATATATATCTTATATAATAATTTCATAAATTAATATATCTAACCGTGAAAGGTTGTGATAAAAATGGATAACATTGGTTCGTGATGTTATATTCCATCGTACACGCAACTGATGATTTCATATCCCTTTTGATAGAAATGGAGATATTTTTAGATCATTGACTTAAAATATTAAAAATTATTATATGAAATATACAATTTTTATTATATCAACTTGAATTAACAATAATTTAAGGAGGTGGAGGAAGAAATAAAATAAAATGCTCGGTTAGGGACCTTACCATGTTTTTGGAAAACTTCTTTTCTTTTGAATGAAATGGTTTAGTATGATGGATTATGGATGAGAATTTGGATTCTAGTATGGGAGGAGAAAAAAGTAAAAATGTGGTTTTGGAAGTTATTTTAAAAAATAATGGGTTCTTTATGTTTTAAGAGTATAGGAGAGGAGTGGGGTGACCTTTTTTAAGTGAGGTGAGTGGTATATTTATAATATTTTAATAGAAAAATGTGTACCAACATTTTAATAAGGAGATAATGATCCAAAATGAACCATTATAGTTAATATAAGATATAATTTATATATATGTCAACAAAATGGGCGTTGTAAAAGGTTGGATCCATTTTTAAATATAGTCTTTTCGTTAAACCCCTGGAAAACCCCTTTTCACCTAAACAACTTTAAATATATTTTTTTGTTTTTACTATTCATTATGTTAAAAAATTTATTCGAATTTATTATAAAATGTAAATTATTCTGATTCAAAATATGGAATAAATTTTTCAAAATTTCATTTATAGAATTGGAAATTTTTTAATTTAAAAAAATCCAATAAACGTAGAAGGAAAGCAAATTTTTAAATAGAAATTTTTTTCAGAAGTTTACTTTGTTTTTTAAATCATTATGATAAATGACAATTCTTGATAAACATAAGAATTTTTCACTATTCACTGAAAATTTTATCTTTTCATAAAATTCTCAAAAAGAGACTCAATGATAATATTAAAATTAATATTTCAAATAATAATTTTATTTTATCATATAAATTTTCTAAAATTAGTAAAAAATACTTTTATTATTTCCTTAAAAAAATCAGTAAATTTTTATTAGATAATTATATTTTGGAAACATATCAAAAAATTTCAAAAAATTAATATATTTTTTATAAATATTATTTCCTTTTATAAAAAAATTATAATTAATATTTAAAATCTATTTATTGTTATTCATATGACTAAGATTAAAAGTTTGGTTATAATGTTCTCATTTAAATAATAACATTAATAATATATCGTGGTTTGTTAAAACTCAGTGTCATATGTAACATAATATATAATCAATGAATCATGTAACCCAAGCTTAAATAAATGTTTCATACAACAAAAAATTTAATAATATGAAATTTAAATTAAAAAAAATATCCAAATATCAGGTGTTAACATTATACGTACTTAAAATAAATTTTACCCTAAAAATTTGTCACATTGGTTCCCACAACTAAGGATACTTCATCCTCACTGGAACCTATGGTTCCCTTATAGATTCCTCATACAAGTAGTTTTTCCACAAAATTTTGACAAGGTGAGTGGTTTTTTAGAACATTCTCAATATGATTCATAATCTCCTCTAGTTTTTTCCTTATATAAAATATCAAGCTCTAAAAGTATTACATCTATGTTTAGTACATGTGATGGATCAGGTATGAAATTCCATAGGAGAGATACATGGAACATAGTGTGAACTTAAGAGAGGTTCACTGGAAGCACCAAATGATGACATATAGTCCCAATATGATCAATAATTTCAAAGGGACTAATATACCCATGGCATAGTTTTCCCTTCTTTTCCCAATTGAGAAATTCGAAAAAACAACTTCTCACCAATTTCAAAATCTAGATATCATCGATAGTTATCAACATGACTTTCTATTGAAATTGGGTTTCCTTAATGTGTTTTTGAATTCCTACAACCTTATCTTCCATTACATCAGCTGACTCAAGTCCCAATATCTTTATTTCTATAACTTCATTTGAATACCTTAGAGTTATAAACTTTTTTACATTGAGGTATTCATTAGGATCCATCTGAATTCTTGATTGAAAGATATTTTTTTTGAAAAATAAACTATATCAAGGTGTTGATCCCAGAAACTTTTAGAATCTAGAGAAAAAGATCTCATCATGTCATATAAGGTTTAGATTTGTTTCTTGGACTGGCCATCTATTTAATGATGACAAACAGTGTTGATATTCATCTCTATATCAACATCATGTTAAAGACTTCACTAGAACATCAATGTAAACATTAAATCATGAACATATACAACAAAAATATTTTACATGATGGAACCTTATTAATTATTTAATCTATAACATAAAAAAAATTTCCCAAGATTAATATTCCCTGATATAGATGAAGAGTGTTAACTTCATTACGTGTTTGACTATAACACATGTATCATTATTCCTATTAGATGTTTTTGAGATTTCGATGAAAAAACCCATCATTATATTTTTTTCATTTCCATTTTGGTATGAATAACGGTTTTATTTTCCCTATAAAAATTTTTCACTAACCATTAACTTTCCGACATACCAGGCATTGAGATACGAAACAGCAATATTTATCTTCATTTTTTCACAATAGAAATATTATTCCAATTAGTTCAGTTTTAGGAGTTATTCTCTTGTCGTCATTTGGATTTGGATTTAACTCCTACGGTTTGTCGGATGTGACATGTTTTCCAATGAGATTTAGGTTATCCTATTTTAAAAAAATATGATTACATAATTACCAAATTAAAACAACCCATATTTACCACAACACCAAAGATAACACAATCCTTAAGGGTTTCCAATACCATTAATATTATTCCCAAAAGTCTAAATGCATTCTTCCTTAAATATATTTTTCAATAAAAATATATACAAAACCAAAAGGGTTAATCTTCAATAAATATCTCTTAAAATATCAATAATCATGATAATTTCCATCACATAAATCCTCATAAGGTGTTTTAATGAAATTAAACATGCGATAAACCTCTAAATTATAAACCCATGATGGAATCCAAAACTATTATGTTAACAGTAGATGTATATATATATATACTTCAAAAAATAATATAATCTTTAGGTGATTCTTGAATATTTTGACCAAAATATCATTGGAAAAATAATTCTACAACATAATTATTGAATATAAAAAACCATAAATCTTTTACTTTAATGATTGGGTATTACATAGGCCCTTCCTTGGTCTAGGGGATAACCTTCATTTTAGGGAATTAACCTGGATAATACCAAAGTTCATCACATATGACACATCAAATTCCATTGAAATTAATTAATATATGAACTTTATTTATACATAGAATACATATTCCCCTTCAATTGACATATTCTTCCAATTTCTTATTCCCAACTTTATAACATGTATGAATCCAAATATTATTTTCTCTTTGTCCATTCCCACATGAAAATTCATAAAATCACATCTTCCTCAAATTTTTTATGTGAAGAATCTCATTGATGTTCACGTAGTTAATCATATATCATGATATATAATTAGTTATAATCATAATATCTTCCTTGAAGTACTCATACGATTTGGTAGCTCATAATCAAAAAAATTTCCATCTCATTTAGTGCTAAAATGATACAACATGGTTCTATCCATTGACTAGAACTAAACAACATAGTTTGAGAAACACTATTCATAATAGGAAACCATATAATCCTGTGGAATTATTTATAGGATTTCTAATTTATGAAATATTACTCTCAATCTATGAAACCGTTAGATTAACATAGGAGATTCATAATCATTATTCAAATCCTTCAGGATGGTGTTTTAAAACCTATCCCTTTATAGTTTCAAACTAGGTGTGTAGCAAGACATGTTTTCATGTACAAGGTGATGATTGAGTCCAACTAAAAGTACCCTTTTAGAGTTATTACCTCTAGGTACCTCTTTTCTATATCCACATCAACATATAATATCTAGATAGGTATGTAATTACATGGAAACCAGTCACTCTATCCATTAAAACAATTCCATGACATTTTTCTATACATTAACACAACAATTAAATTATCCTAAGAAAATCCATATAAATATCCTTAGAAATATCAATAGGTATATCACTAAATTTATCTCATCCTATTTTCTAAAGGTTCACTAATCCTTACTCTAATACCAATTGTGAAGATCCAAACTTCTCACCCATAAATATTACATCTTAACAGAAAAATATTCATTACATATCATAATGACCCACACCATCATTGTTTAGGTCTTGCAAATTTGGATCCTTGGACACATAAACAACTCGTCTATAGGTGATCTATTCCACCCCCACGAATATCTTTATAATTATCACCATTCTTAGATATATCATACAAAATACCCTTATTCATATCTTGTGGAATAAAAACCTAATAATGAGTGATCTCAAATGATCAATGTGGGTAAACAAGTGGTATATCAATATTATAAGAGAATATGGGTATGAGAACATGAGAATAACATATGAAAATCATACCCTACATATCATAGATCATAAATAAGATTCATAACATAAATACTGATTTTTCATAAGATATAAATCACAATGGAATCAAAGAACATGATCTATGAGAACATAACATTGCAATAAGTCATATATTTGTGGCATATATATAGTTATATAATATCTTATGTAAAGTATACACATGAGACATTAATAATGTGTTATGATTGGGATAATCACCGATATACATTCTTAGAGCTTCGAATAACCTCCCATGTACCATTATTTGATCATGGGAAAACCTCCTTTGTACCCTCTTTTCCCACGGGATAACCTCTCATGTAACCTTTGAGCTTGTATATTATTAATAACTACTCAATGAATTGGAGGGATATATAGGTATCACCCATCATATAATAAAAAAACATATTTTTCCCTATGATCATAAGGAATTCATCATATCAGAACCCATTAATTAAAATGAGTTTCATGAACATTTCATCATAGTATGACATATGGAAAAAAACATGTTTTAAAATCATTTCATTATTTCATCATAGAAAAATAAATGGAAAATGATATAAGTTTCATATGAATTTTTTTAGGGTATAACCCATGGAAGATAAAATGGGTTTCATAAACATCGTATAATCATAAAAATAAACCATTCACGAATTTAACAAAAATCACCCGTGGATTACATCCCTAGCAAAGAAAGATTTACATTAGAGGATGCCACATTAAATGGATTTTTTTTAAAGAACACATGTAAAAATTAATATTTATTGTAACATTTCATTGAAAACTAGTTTAAAATATAAAAAATCATATATCATTTATAAATCCTTTTATTTTAAAATATACTTAGACACTGATAAAGTAAACCTTACAATCGTATGAAAAACTTTCTTGAGAAAAATATCTTTTCCATAATAAAAAATAATTTTTCAAATATATAAAATATTTTAAATCATTTTCATTGAAAATAACATTTGAAAAAGTAAAAATAATGATTTAAAATAATGATCCATTGTCATATATGAAAATATTTCATGTTTTATACTTTTGAACAATGATTTCTTCTATATTTTTGATAAATTAAAAATGGGCCATAATTGGAAAAAAAATATGAAAATACAATTTAATTTTTTTAAAAATGTTAAAAATGGGTAAAAAATTATTTAATATATATGTTTTATAATTTTTTTTAAAAAATAAAAACCATATTATAAATCAAATTTTTGGAAGAAAAAGGGTTTTCAACCAAAGAGGGAAATAAATAAAATTTTTAATAAATAAATTATTTTTATATATTGATTATATAAAGAGAGGAAAATTAGTAGAAAACTTGTATTCTAAATACATATGAATATTATAGAAAATGTAAAGTTTTTTTGGATATATTTATAATAATATATTATTTTCAGAAACAAAATCATAAAAAGTCCTCATAAATGATGTGATTGTATGTACACCACATAAATTATATATATGTGGAAAATATGGTATGTGTCTCATATAAGTAAAAATTGAGACAGAAATTCCTTATATTACGTATCAACATCCTTTGTACACGTTTGGACCTAATTTATAATAAATATTGGTTTATTATAAATATATTATTACCCCATAATTATATATATCTTACCATATTAGATTTACATTTACCATTTATTTACCATTTATTAACAATTCTTTTGTTAAAGTCATGTTTTGTGTAATAACTGCATTGTTTTTTGTGTATGTTTTTATTGGTTATTTCTCGCACTGTAACTTTTATAAATTTTCAATTAAATATATTATTTAAAAAATTGTATAAATATCATATATAATCCATATATATTTATTTATATTAATCTATAAATGTTAGGGATATAAAAATAAATACATCATTCATAGAGATGATATTCCATACGT
Source organism: Viscum album (assembly GCA_963277665.1). Classification (NCBI taxonomy): domain Eukaryota; kingdom Viridiplantae; phylum Streptophyta; class Magnoliopsida; order Santalales; family Viscaceae; genus Viscum; species Viscum album. The sequence goes on along the minus strand of OY728149.1, from coordinate 35,907,470 downwards.
TCGCATAAATGTTCCATACGTTTTATCGATGAATTGAAAAAATATAGGTAAATAATGTATTATAATTAAATAATTATTTTTATTTCATATATTTCACATATATTTATTAAACCTATCTTTATTATGTTCTATGTAAAGAGAGAATGAATCACATAGCATCATGAGGCGGTAGTCCACTATACACATGGACACCGTTATCATATTCCCAAAGAATTGAATGTAATGAGATATATGTGATATAAAAATATATAAGTATTATAAAATCTTATATATCATATATAAACATTAAATCCAACACTATATCCATTCGTTAGAGGTGTAATGAAGCCTGAATAACATATGTTCATGAGGCTTTTGTCTGCCATAAATACGAATGATGATTTAGAATCGCATTTGATGGAAGTGGTGATAGTTATATGTAATTAAATTAAAAAATATATATATTCAGGATATTGAGGTTATTATATTATAATGTTTTAATAATAAATTAATTATTTGGATGAATAAATAAAATAAAACACTCGGTATAGGATATTACCTCATATACAAACAACTTCATGTCGTTTTCACCAAAGGTGTTCTTAGAATAGATTTTTGACCAAATATATTATTCTAAGATGAGAAGAGGTAAGTAAATAATTTCTTATGTTAGTTATTTAATGAACCCATGGGTATTGGTACTGTAAAGAGGATAAGATAGGGGTAAGATTTTATAAGTGAGGTGAGTGGCATAATTTTACCTTTTGAAAAGAAAAAGGTGTATTGAGGTTTTTATCAGACCATAAGGATTAAAAATGGTTGTTATAGATAAGAAAATATTTAATGTCTAAATATGTCCATAAAATTGGTTTTATATTGGTTTTGGTTCTTCTTTAACACATTTTTTTATTTTATCCCACGATAAACCCATTATCACCTTAACGACAGTAAATAATTTCTAACTCTTTTTAATATTCATTATGGTCAAAAATAAAGTTTTCCTTATATAAAAATATAAATTATTCTAATTACAAATTTGAAACTCATTTTTTAAATTTCTATTCATATAATTGGTAAAATGTATTTTAAAATTAATCTCATAGACGTGACTATAAAGTGGGTTTTGAAAGAGATAAATATTTAAATGTTTACAATATTATTAAATAAAAATTCAATATAAAATTTAATAAAATGATCTAACATTGATTACTATATATATATAATCGAACTAATATTAATTTTAGAAAAATATACAACAATTTCAATGTTTTTAAAAGCTTTAAAAAAAATGATAATTCTTAATAAATACCAATATTTTCCCCTATTCTAAAAAAAGTTTAACTTTTCAGAAAATTATAAAAAATTAACTCGTTGATATTTTTTACATGTAAATTTTAAAAAAGATTTTTATATTGTAAAATATATTTTAAAAAATATTTAAAATTTAGTTTTATTATTTTTTCAAAAAGTATAATAAAAACAGTTCATTTTAGAAAATAATATTTTTGAAACATAAAAAAACATTTTTTAAAAATGAGTAATTTATTTTCGAAATGATTTCTTTTAATAAAAAATATATACTATATAATTTTTAAGTAATTATTACTATTAATACCAATAATTTTAATTTCATGGTTATAACGGTCGGGTTTAAATAACAATATTAATTATATCTAATGGTTTGTTAAAACTCAGTATCAGATGTAACACAGGATAAACTCATTGTTGCGTGTAACAAAAGATTAAATCACTATTTCATTTATTGAAATATATTTAAATGATTATTTTTATTTGAAAAAACTATTTTACAAAAATCTCAGGGTGTTATATCTTTGGAAAATTGTGAACAACAGTTCAATAGGTGGATGACCTAAAAGATAGTTGGTTGAACTCACACCAACATCATAGGGAATCTTTGTCAACGTGTCAAGATTCAAGAACCACAAGCTTCATGAAAGTGGATTCCATTTTTATTTTAATATGGTGGAAAATTTAATTATATGAATAAAAATAGGGTTCAACAAGAAGAATATCATGTGGCTCTCATGCTGGCCTTAAGCCTCACATCATTATTTCCCTCATCATCCAGAGCATGGGAGCTACCCTACTAAAAGAAATCTCATATAATTAATAGGTTATCATTAAAAATATTAATTAAATTAACTTAATATAACAATTATCCAATGATAAATATATGTGTGTGCCCAGGTTCCCCATACCTGGCCAAGGAATTAGAGAAAAAGGATTCAAAAGCTAGGGGAAGAGGGGAATATATATCCATAGTCGAGCTTCATATCCATTTCGTATCCCCGTTGAATCCATACATGTTTTAAAAAATCATGGAAAAGTAATATGATGAGACTAATATTAACATGGAATGGGAGTCTTATAAGTTACATATGAACCTAATAATTCAAAATTGCCTGCTGGAATGGGTGGAACTATCTAATTAGCCTATATAAGTGGCTAAACCAGCTATGTCCAATACATTAATAGAATATATGGACTCTGAACTTTTTCTAATTACTATATTTTTTAAATACATGTTCCAGATATCCAAATAAAAACATTAAGGACAAATCCCACATTGTGATGTACATACATTTGGTGAAAAACCTAAGACATTTTGAAGAAACTAACATCCATCCCAACTGACAAATCATTTCTAGAGGCCCTTTAACTCTTGAAATAGATCTGTGACACACTCCTTGGGTCCCTCCATATCCAAAAAAAAAGCTGATATAGAAGTCACTATGGACGATGTTTATCAAGTGGAAATCACTTTGATAGAATTTCATGACACCATCTCATTCACAAAGAAAGATCATAATGAAGATATTTTTGGACAAATCGTACCACTGTATGTTTCAGGTATTCTCAAGAATGCCAACATTTAGAAATCTATAGATGATTGTGATTTTGGAATTAATCACATTACAGTATAAAACATTCAATTTTTAGTATGTATCAAGGTTTATTTTTCTACAATGATGTTAACTATTCAAGGGCATGGAAAGAGCAATAAAATACCCTAAAAAAGATCAAGCTCAATGCATAATTAAAGGAACTAATTTCTATTTCATTTTTTATGATTATCGATAATGACTTGAAATAATTTGTCTTACTTGAGATACATTTTCTTAATATCTACACACTTTTCCATTCAGCATTATATAAATCTTTGAAATATCCCATCATAAAAAAGAGAAAATTTAATGTGGTGACACTTCCCCTTTCGAATATTGTTATCCCATTAAAAAAATGAAGGATTCTACAAGGGGGAAGTGATCAAATAAATTAAAGTAGGAAAATTTATTTTTTTTGACCAAATGTCTTGTAAACACTCTTGAAAACTGGTAGATATTGATCATCAATGTGTTGGTTGTAACGTCCCGACCCTAGTTACCTAGAGTTAGTGCATTATTACATAACATTGTCATGATCACAAGAAAGATCAAATCTTGAAATACCTATTAGTTTAGTAGCCTTAGAAACACTATATATATTAATAAGGTTTTACATTACATCATACAATGAAAACTACAACAATATAGTCTCCATAGTCCACACTCTTATCCCCTCATACTATCCCTGCAGGTCATTCATAAATTACTTCTTCACATCCTGGGAAAAATAAAACATAGAAAATGGGTGAGCTCAAATGCCCAGTAAGGATAACAATATAGCGGAAACATTCATAAATAATAATAAACATTTAAGGCAATGTATAGCTAAAACAAAATCCTTTTAAACTTGATCTTCAACATAGTATGGCAAAAATAAAATTAACTAATTCCATTTACTTATTCACATGGATATTCTACTAATCGAATAATTACATGAAATATCAATAACCACTTTCATAATGATGGAATGAATAATGCCAGGCTATCATAACTGCATAGCCAAGGCCTCGTGCCAAGACTACAAAAATGATTTTGTCAAGGCGTTGTGCCAGGACACTATTTTGTATCATGAAACCTACCGATTCATCGAGGAGCTATAGCGAGCTCCACCTGTCGCATATTTAGTCCAATGAATTCCTCATATGAACATGTTTAAACATAAAATAATCATTCATATTAAAACTAGTATATGAAATGTCAATACATTCTCCATAAACCATGAATGATATAAAAATAACACATCCACCGCCAAACAAATCACAAAACCATCAATACAATATAGAAGTTTTGTATCATAATAAATCAACTTCAAATAAGCTTAAAATCCATAAAAGGATGTTGATATATATGAAATCAAAACTATTTGAGAGAAATATCAATTTTTTGAAATCATTTAAAAGTCACAGAATCATAAAAAACATTTACTTTGAAAATTTTCTTATAAGCTTGTAAGGGAATCTTTGAAGATTTTATAACGACAGAAAATAGCCACACCCGCGGTATAATTTAATAAAACATTCTTACCTTAATTCTGTCGAAAAGGTTAAAAAAGACCTTGTTTGGAAAATGATAGAAAGATTCCTTTATACACCACTTATAAAAGTCAACAAGGGTATAAATTACTTTAACACATATTCTAGTAAATATTAAAAAAAGTGTTTTTAAAATACATTTTTATGAAACATGGATGTGGATGATAAAGAAATCCCAGTAGATTATTGCGTATAAACAACCTCGGATAATGAAGAGATTGAGAAATAAACCCTTACCTTGTACTTTTTATTGGTTGAGGGTAGGTTAACGGCCTGTATAATGGTGAAATAATTGTTACAAGAATCATATACATTAATATGATTTCATATATTGTCTTTTAACATTGATTTGTCAATAATATCATAGTATTATCATTGTTTCGGGTGTTAACTTACTCGATTTCTTTTATATGTTTTGTTACGTAAGCCTTTTTTTTCATGGATAGGTTGTATCTTAATCATATCCAGAAAGATATCAAGTCCTTAGATACTATTATTAATCATCAAATTAGAATTAGACTTGAATGGATACGATGGAGAATGAATCTCATCGCGTTCGTGGAGACGGTAGTCCGTACGTACGCACGAGCGACAATATCATTATTTTGATATAATTGTATAGTATATCATATATACAGAATCATTATCATGTTATATTTATTATTTAAAAGAGTTACACATCCTTATTATACCCATCCAAATAACAATTTATTGAATAACAATTACACCAGGATGTGGAGACGGTAAGCCGTACGTACGCACGTGTGGTGACATGTTATTCAAAGGATGGATAGAATACTGAATATGATTGTACCATATTTATAATAACATAATATTATATATAATACACTGGATTTATTATTTTATAATGGTAATAACAAACAAAGAAGAAGTGGAAGAAGAAAGGAACTTGAAAAATGGTGGTGAAATCATTACCTCTTCTTCAGGTTCTTCATTTTGATTTGATAGAAAGGGCTCCATAGGTTGGCTTTCTGACTAAAGGAAGGCCTCTAGGATGAAGTGAGGGAAGTTGAGAGAGTATTGGGGCAGATTTTGGCCCAGAAAAATGGCTTTTAAGGTGTGAATTAATGAGAAGGGTGAGTGCCATTTTATAAGAAGTGTTAGGGGAACCTTTGAAGGAGCTAGAAATATTATTTTATAATAAATTCATATTCACTTTATAATGGATCAAAAGTGGATTATTTAAAATTTTAGGAGGTTATGGGTCGAAAAAAACTCAACCAATATAATTTAGTCAGGTTTGGGTCATTATATTAACCTTATCTTTTAGTTTTAACTCTTAGTTAATTATTTTGACACTTACCATGTCACTTTGTATTTTTATATTATATAGTTAATAAACTTACTATATACCTCCAAGAGACCCCCAAGTAGTCCATTAATGATACACCTATCATTATATAAGTCTCTTGGCCGAACCTTAGATTTTTAGGAATTTATTATCAATTAATAATATAATATTTGTTTTAAAAACTCTTTTATCAATTTTGACACTATTTCGAAAATTGATTTTTGTGAAAATCATAACAAAATTATTACTTCTAAAAATGTTAATTAAATAAATTCTAAAATGTCATATTAACCTATAAAATTAGTTTAATTCATAAGAAGTCTCTAATTATTTTTATTTGGGTATTTATAATATCCATTATTTTAATTTTTCACTATTATGGTAATTACTGCATCATCATTGTGTCATAAATAAATTAAATTATTTAATGTATAAAAATTATAAATAAAATATCATTATGTAGGAAATAGTTTTATCTTTCTAATGAATTTTTAAAATAGAATTTATCTTATGAATAACTCTATATTAAAAATGGTTTAGTTAATAAACCTTGATTTTAACTCTTTTAACTCTTCTTTGAATTAAATAATAATAAATGTTCTAATCAAATACAAGTGGACCTAAATGATAATATTTTACTCCTAATGTTGTTTTTTGTCGAGATACACTTGTCCAATGGAATTAGGACTTGTTTTACGGTAATATTAATATCTTTTTTTCCTTAATTAACCTATTTACTTTTAACCATGGTATATAAAAGTAAAATGTTACTATTCACCAAAAATTATTTTCATCTCATTGAACAAAATTTTACTCCTTGATATTAAGTGTGTCTCTTGGATTTTTAAAATTCCACTCATAGAAGCGGTAAAATTATTTTTTATGAAAAATTCAGTTTTTTAACTACCACTTAGTGGTTTCACTATTCATCAAAAAATGAAGTTTTTCAGAAAAATACCAAAAATTCACCTTAAGCTAATTTCGACATTCCGAATCCAAAAATGATGTCCGTTTCGAAAAATAAAATTTATAAATTTCAAAAAGTGGGTATTACTATTCATAACAGCTTGTTTGATTGGTTGTGGTGTGTTAGAACTCAATGTTGCGTACAACACACGCAAATGCATTATTCAAAGAGAAGCGTACCTTAGAAGATTGGGGTGTTACATTCTCCCCTCCTTCAAATTATTTTGTCCTAGAAATTTCTAGAATACTAACACAAGAAATGACTCGGGTGGTTCTTCATCATAAGTTCCCCGGGTTCCCACGTTGCCTCTTCCATCTTATGGTTTCTCTACAAGACTTTTACCAGACGAGTCATCCTGTTTCTCAGTACTTGTTCTCTCATGTCAAGAATCTTGACGGGCTCTTCGTAATAAGACAAATCGGGTTCTAGTTCTAATTCCTCATAGGTGAGTACATGCGTTGGGTCAGGCATATATTTCCTCAATAGAGATATGTGGAACACATCATGAAATTTGGAGAGACTTGGCGGAATTTCCAATTGGTAAGCTACAGCCCCAATTCATTCTAGAATTTCGAAAGGTCCGATGTACCTGGTACTCAATTTCCTTTTCTCTCAAAAACGTATGACTCCATTCCATGAAGATACCTTCAGGAAAACATGATCACTGACTTTAAATTCCAAATCCTTCCTTCGATTATCAGTATATCTTTTCTGCCTACATTGAGCTGCTTTGATATGGTTTTGGATTACCTTCACCTTTTCCATCGTTTCCTCCACCAATTCTGGGCCTACAAGTTTTCTTTCACCAATGCCATCCCAACAGGTTTTTGTGCGATATCTCTTTCCGTATAACGCTTCATATGGTTCCATATGAGTACTCAAATGGAAGCTATTGTTATAGGAAAATTCTACTAGTGGTAAATATTGATCCCACATACCCTAAAAGTCAAGTGAGCAGGATCTCAACATGTCTTCTAAGGTTTGAATAGTTCGTTCTGATTGTCCATCTGTTTGAGGGTGGCAGGCAGTGCTCAAATGAAGTTCAGTATCCAAGGCTTTCTGAAGACTTTTCCAGAATCTTGAAGTAAAACGGGGATCACAATCAGAAACAATCGATATGGGTACTCCATGAAGTCTCACAACTTCATTAATATATAATCTTTATAGCCGTTCTAGTGGTAGATCTTCTCTTAGAGCAAGAAAATGTGCTGACTTGGTAAGGCAATCACCAATAACCCTTATTGCATCGTTCCTTCTTGGATTCATTGGTAGTCCCATGAAAAACTCCATCGTAATATATTCCCATTTCCACTCCACTATGGGAAGAGGTTGCAATACTCCACAAGGTTGTTGCCTTCCATCTTTCACTTGTTGACAAACCATACATCTTGACACAAAATCAGAAATATCCATCTTCATGTTATCCCACCTAAAATTTTCCTTCAAATCTCTATACATTTTGGTGCTCCCATGGTGTATAGAGAAATTGGAACTATGAGAATCATCTAGAAATCCCTTTTTAGATCAGGTATATCGGGAACACAAAGCCTCTATCAGAATTTTAAAATTCCTTCTTCATACACAAAGTCTCTCAATCTCCCATCATTCACAGCTTTAATCTTCTTTTGAAATTATTTATCATCGGTCTGAGAACTCTTAATCCTTTCACATAATGATGGTTCGGCAACCATTTTAAAAAGCACTGATGTTTCACCTTCCATGGTTATGCCCATGTCCATCTTCACTAGATCCATGAAAATTGGATCCCTTTCAATTCTCATATTTTTCAAAACTCTATTATCATTTCTGCTCAAAGCATCTGCCACCTTGTTTGCTTTCCCCGGGTGGTAGTGTATCGTACAATCATAATGCTTGAGTAATTTCAGTCATCTCCTTTGGTTGATGTTGAGTTCCTTTTGTGAGAAAATATACTTCATACTCTTCTGATCAGTATAAATATCACATTTTTCACCATAGAGGTAGTGCATCCATATCTTCTAATCAAATATCACAATTGCTAACTCGAGATCATGAGTAGGATATTTTTGTTCATGAATTTCCAACTGTCGTGATGCATAGGCAATAACCCTATCATTCTGCATAAGAACACTACCAAGTCCTTTCTTCGATGCATCCCTATAAATAACGAACCCATCATTCCCTGATGGTAGAGTCAATATAGGAGCATTGACTAATCTTCTCTTCAGTTCTTCAAAACATTCTTCACACTCTTTTTTCCAAACAAATTTAACCCCATTACGTGTGAGCTTCGTTAATGGGTTAGCCAATCGTGCAAATTTCTGGACGAAACGTCGATAATAACCTGCCAAACCAATAAAACTGTGCACCTCAGTTATACTCGTAGGTTATAGCCATTCTTGGAATGCCTTGGTCTTAGAAGGATCAACAAATATTCCATCTTTGGAGACAATATGGCCAAGAAAATAAATCTCCTGATGCCATAATTCACACTTGCTAAACTTCCCATATAATTCATGTCTTTTAAGATTCTTCAGGATAATGCACAAGTGATTTTCATGATCTTTGTAGCTTTTGGAGTATACCAAGATATCATCAATAAATAACACCACAAATTCTTCGAGGTATTCCTTGAAAACTCTATTCATCTGATCCATGAATACAGAGGGTGCATTCGTCAATCCAAAAGGAATTATTATAAACTCCTAATGCCCGTACCTGGTTTGAAATTCTATCTTTGGAATGTCTTCCTTCATCACACACAACTGATGGTATCGAGATCAAAGGTCAATCATTGAAAAGTATTGAGCTCCATGCAGTTGGTCAAATAAATCATCAATGCAAGGTAGGGGATACTTGTTCTTTATTATTATAGCATTGATCTCCCTGTAGTCGATTCATAACCTCATAGATCCATTTTTCTTTTAACAAAAAGAACAGGTGCTCCCCATGGAGAAACACTAGGGAGAATAAATCCCTTATTAATCAATTCCTCCAGTAGTTTCATTAGTTCAACTAATTCTACATTGGCCATTATAAAAGGGGTCTTCGATATAGGACTTGATCTATGAATTAAATCAATAGAAAACTCAACTTGTCATTCTGGAGGATGTCCAGGTAAATCTTCCAGAAACACATCTACATATTCTTTCACAACAGGTACATCCTCTATTTGAACATTCCTTTCCTCACCCACAGTCATTTCATCCTCTTCCTCCCCAATAATTGAATTTAGTTGAGCTACTGGGGGTGGATCTATATAAGAATTATGTGTGATGATTCTGCTCTAAGGATAAGGTGTTCCTTATCATCATCATCAAAAATTGTAATCTCCTTCTTCATACAATAAATCTTCGCATCATGGTCTAAAATCCAATCCATACTGAGGATTATATCAAACTCAATCATAGGTATGATGATGAGATCAGTGGATAAAGAACATTTAGGTGCTCTAATGGGGACTGATTCAAAAACCTTTGTTGCAATGATACTTCCCTTAGGAGTTTTAAATGACAACTCCCTTGTTAAATCAAATTGGAAATATCTAATTTTCTTAGAAACTAGGAAGATATGAAACAACGAGATGATCCAGAATAAAATAATGCATTTGCTAAACTTGAGGAAACCATTAAATTACCTGCCACCACATCTTTCGGAGCTTCTACCTCAGCAGTAGTGATAGCATAAGCTTGGCCTTGATCCCTTGGGCTTTTCTGAGGTAAGTTCCCTTAACTCTTAGTACATTCATTTTCATAATGTCCCATCTCCCTACAATTGTAGTAATGAACATCAGTAGCATCCTTCTTCCCCTTACAATCACGATCTTGGTGGCCTTTTCCACCACACTTGTAATAGTCTCCCATTCCTTTTAAGCAAGTACCGGGGTGTTTCTTCCCACATTTACTACAGGATGGATATTAAACTTTTCCCTTATTCCCTTTATTTTTATTCCTAGATTGATCAGCAGATCTCTTCTACTCTTTCTTTGCTTTAAAGTCATAAGACGTAGAGAATTCCTTTTCTATCTTGATAGCACATGAGACAATGTCTTCATACGATGAAAAGGTTTTTGAGACTAATGATCGATGGAGAAATGGTTTTAAACCATCAAAGAAACAATCAATCTTACTTCTTGGGTTACATATATAATCACCAGCATACCTTGCTAACCTTGTAAAGTTAGCCTCACACATTGCGACTTTCTCATCCTCCTTTTGTCTCAGACTCAGAAATTGTCTTTCCATATCTGCTCGATGGTAATGAGGAAAGTATTTTTCTAAAAATAGATATTTGAAATCCCTCCATTCAATATTTGATACTTCATCATCTTCCTTTGTGTTTTGAATCAATGACCACCATTGATCAGCATCTCCAGTGAGGTGGTAAACTGCCATGATAATTTTTTCCCTTTCACTACTCCCCAAAGCCTGAAATATTTTCTCAAGGGAATTTATCCATTTCTCAGCTACTATGGGATTTTTACTCCCATTGAACATTGGTGGTTGTTTCCTCATAAAGAGATCTAACATTTACCCTCCACGTTGTAGATCAGGGTGCTCCATATGGGTAAGGTTATTATTCATAACCTGAGAGAGTTGTCCCAGTATGGTGATTAGCTGATTGGAACCAGTTGCATCATCAGCTCCACTATAATTATCTTGAGAAGGATGGAAATCCCTACATGGAGTGCGTGCATTGATACGGTTTCCATTTAATCCACTAGGTGGCATTTCTAAACAATGGTATAAACTAGATCAGTTTATGAATAAAAATACATAATTCCATACTTAGAAAACACTTAACATAAATTGACTATTTATGGATATAATCCATAATCATAATAATGTTTTCTTTGAGAAAGTATATACTCATAAACCCTTCATAATTATTTGTAAATAAAATGAGAGTTATCCTAAGCATATCCCCCAGAAGTGTCGTAACCAAGAGTGCAGCAAGGCCCGTTGTCGTGCACTAGTTCCCATTCGAGTCTAGCTCAAAGCGGTGTTTCCAGGTTTTACCCCTAGGTATATATGTGGCAGAGCATCATCTACCTGCTCGTATATAGACAGGGATGTATTTCTCAGAAAACTCACAAAATCTCTACAATACCAAAATTCTAGTAAGTTCTTCTACACTAATCCTCAAAGTCCATCTTAAATCTATGTGATCTAATCATAGTTTATCTAAATCTAGCTTCCATGGTTTGTACTAAACCTCCCTCTGATACCAACTGTAATGCCCCGACCCCAGTTACCTAGAGTCAGTTCATTATTATGTAACATTGGAACGATCACAAGAAATATCAAATCTCGAAATACTGATTAGTTTAGTAGCCATGGAAACACTAGATATATTCATAAAGCTTTACATTACATCATACAATGAAAACTACAACAATGTAGTCTCCATAGTCCACACTCTTATCCCCTCATACTATCCCTGTAGGTTATTCATAAATTACTTCTTCACATCCTGGGAAAGATAAACCATAGAAAAGGGGTGAGCTCAAATGCCCAGTAAGGATAACAATATAGCGGAAACTTTTATAAATAAGAATAAAAATTTAAGGCAATGTATAGCTAAAATAAAAGCCTTTTAAACATTAAATTCAACATAGTATGGATACAATAAAATGATATAATTCCATTTACTTATTCACATTGATATTCTACTAATCGAATAATCACATGCAATATCAATAACCACTTTCATAATGATGGAACGCATAATGCCAGACTATCATAAACACATAGCCAATGCCTCGTTCCAAGACTACAAATAAGATTCTGTCAAGGCCTTGTGCCAAGACAGTAGTTTGTCTCACGAGACCTACCGATGCATCGAGGACCTATAGCTAGCTCCACCCGTCACATATTAAGTCTAATTCATTCCTCATATGAACAGGTTTAAACATAACATAAACATTCGTATTAAAACTAGAATATGAAATGTCAATACTTTCTCCAAAAACCATGAATGGTTTAAAAATAACACATCCACATTCAAACACATCAAAAAACCTTCAATACAATATGGATGTTTTGTATCATAATAAATCAACTTAAAATAAGCATAAAATCCATCAAAGGATGTTGATATAGATGAAATCAAAACTATTTGAGAGAAATATCCCTTTTTTTGAAATCATTTGAAAGTCACATAATTATAAAATAGGACATTTACTTTGAATTTTTTTTATAATCTTGTAAGGGAATCTTCAAAGATTTTATAACAGCGTAAAATAGTTTCACCCGCCGTATAAGTTAAAAAAACATTCTTACCTAAATTCTGTCGAAAAGGTTAAAAAGGACCTTGTTTGGAAAATGATGGAAAGATTCCTTTATAAACCAATTATAAAATTCAACAAGGGTATAAATGAATTTAACCCATATTCTAGTAAATATTAAAAAAATGTTTTTGGAATACATTTATAAGAAACATGGATGTGGATGATAAAGAAATCCCAGTAGATTATTACGCATAAACAACCACGGATAATGAAGAGATTGAGAAATAAACCCTTACCTTGTACTTTTACTTGTTTGAGGGTAGGATAACCTCCTATATAATGGCGAAATAATTGTTACAAGAATAATATACATTAATATGATATCATATATGATCTTTTAACATTTATTTGTTAATAATATCTTAGTATTATCGTTGTTTCGGGTGTTAACTTACTCGTTTTCTTTTATATGTTTTGTTATGTAAGTCATGTTTTTCATGGATAGGTTGTATATTAATCATATCAAGAATGATATCAAGTCCTTAGATACTATTATTAATCATCAAATGAGAATTAGACTGGAATGGATATGATGGAGAATGAATCTCAGCGCGTTCGTGGAGACGGTAGTCCGTATGTACGCACGAGTGACAATATCATTATTTTGATATAATTGGATGGTATATCATATATACAGAATCATTATCATGTTATATTTATTATTTAAATGAAATACACATCATTAGTATACCCGTCCAAATAATAATTTATTGACTAACAATTACACCATGACGTGGAGACGGTAAGCCATACGTACGCACGTATGGTGACATGTTATTCAAATGATGGATAGAATACTGAATATGATTGTACCATATTTATAATAAGATCAAAGTATATAAAAGATACTGGAGTTATTATTTTATAATGGTAATAACAAAGAAAGAAGAAGTGGAAGAAGAAAGGAACTTGAAAAAGGGTGGTTAAATCATTACCTCTTCTTCGGGTTCTTCCTTTTGATTTGATCAAAAGGGCTCCTTAGGTTGTCTTTATGACTAACAGAATGCATCTAGGATGAATTTAGGAAAGTTGATAGAGTATTAGGTCAGTGTTTGGACGACTCAAATGTCTTTTAAGGTGTGAATTAATGAGAAGTGGGAGTTCCCTTTTATAAGAGGGGTGAGGGGCACCTTTGGAAAAGCAAGAAATATTATTTTATAATAAATTCATATTTGGTTTCTAATGGCTCCAATGTGGATTATTTAAAGTTTAAGGTCGGGATGGGTCGAAAACCACTCAACCAATATAATTTAGACAGGTTTGGGTCATTATATTAACCATATGTTTTAGTTTTAACTCTTAGTTAATTAGTTTGACACTTACCATGTCACTTTGTATTTTTATATTATATAGTTAATAATCTTACTATATACCTCTAAGAGACCCTCAAGTGGTCCATTAATGATACACATATCATGATATAAGTCTCTTGGCCGACCCATAGATTTTTAGAAATTTAATATCAATTAATAATATAATATTTTTTTTAAAAACTCTTTTATGTCAATTTTGACACTATTTGGAAAATTGATTTTTGTGAAACTCATAAAAGAATTATTACTTCAAAAAAAGTTAATTAAATCAATCCTAACATGTCATGTTAAGCTATAAAATTAGTCTAATTCATAAAAAGTCTCTAATTATATTTATTTTGTTATATATAATATCAATTATTTTAATGTTTCACTATTATTGTAATTACTGCATCATCATTGTGTCATAAATAAATTAAATTATATAATGTCTAAAAATTATAAATAAAATATAATTTTGTATGAAATCTTTTTAGATTTCTAATTAATATTTACAATCTAATTTATCTTATGTATAGCCCTATATTAAAAATGTTTTAGTAAATAAACATTGATTTTAACTCTTTTAACTCTTCTTTGTATTAAATAATAATAAATGTCCTAATCTAATACAAGTGGACCTAAATGATAATAATTTACTCCTAAGGTTTTTTTGGGTCGATATACACTTGTCCAATATAATTAGGACATGTGTTAGGGTAATATAAATATCATTTTTACCCTGAATTACCCTATTTACTTTTAAACGTGGTAAATAAAAGTAAAAAGTTACTATTCACCAAAAAAATATTTTCGTCTCATTGAACCACATTTTAATCCTTGATATTAACCGTGTCTCTCGGATTTTTGAAATTCCACTCACAGAAGCAATAAAATTATGTTTTTTTTCAAAAATTCAGTTGTTTAACTAACACCTAGTGGTTTCACTATTCATTAAAAAATGAAGTTTTTTAGAAAAATACCAAAAATTCACGCTAGGCTAATTTCGATATTATGAATCCAAAAATGAAGTCCATTTTGGAAAATAAAATTTATAAATTTCAAAAAGTGGGTATTACTATTCATAATGGCTAGTTTGATTGGTTGTGGTGTGTTAGAACTCGATGTTGCGTACAACACACGCTATTGCATTATTCAAAGAGAAGCGTACTGTAGAAGCTTGGGGTGTTACATTCTCCCCTCCTTCAAATATTTTTGTCCTCGAAATTTCTAGAATACTACCGCATGAAATGAATTGGGTGGTTCTTCATCATAAGTTCCTTGGGTTCCCATGCTGCCTCTTCCATCTTATGGTTTCTCCACAAGACTTTTACCAGACGAGTCGTCCGGTTTCTCAGTACTTGTTCTCTCGTATCAAGAATCTTGACGGGCTCTTCGCTATTAGACAGATCGGGTTCCAGTTCTAATTCCTCATATGTGAGTACATGCGTTGGGTCAGGCATGTATTTCCTCAACAGAGATACGTGGAACACATAGTGAACTTTGGAGAGACTTGGCGGCATTACCGATTGGTATGTTACAGCCCCAACTCGTTCTAGAATTTTGAAAGGTCCGATGTACCTGGGACTCAATTTACCTTTATTTCCCAATCGTATGACTCCCTTCCATGGAGATACCTTCAATGAAACATGATCACTGACTTGAAATTCCAAATCCTTCCTTCAATTATCAGCAAATCTCTTCTACCTACTTTGAGCTGCTTTGATATAGTTTTGGATTACCTTCACCTTTTCCATCATTTCCTCCACCAGTTCTGGGCCTACAAGTTTTCTATCACCAACATCATCCCAACAGGTTTGTGTGTGACATCTCTTTCTGTATAACGCTTCATATGGTGCCATATGAATACTCGAATGGAAGCTATTGTTATAGGAAAATTCTACCAGAGGTAAATATTGATCCCACATACCCTGAAAGTCAAGTGAGCAGGATCTCAACATGTCTTCTAAGGTTTGAATAGTTTGTTCTGATTGTCCATCTGTTTGAGTGTGGTAGGTAGTGCTCAAATGAAGTTCAGTATCCAAGGATTTCTGAAGAATTTTCTAGAATCTTGAAGTAAAACGGGGATCACGATCAGAAACAATCGATATGGGTGCTCCATGAAGTCTCACAACTTCATTAGTATATAATATTTCTAGTTGTTCCAGTGGTAGATCTTCTCTTATAGAAAGAAAATGTCCTGACTTGGTTAAACGACCAACAATAACCCATATTTCATCGTTCCTTCTAGGTGTCTTTGGTAGTCCCATGACAAAGTCCATCGTAATATTGTCCCATTCCACTCCGGTATGGGAAGAGGTTGAAATAATCCACCTGGCTGTTGCCTTCCAACTTTCACTTGTTGACAAACCATACATCTTGACACAAAATCAGTAATCTCCCTCTTCATGTTATCCCACCAAAAATGTTCCATCAAATCTCTATACATTTTGGTGCTCCCATGGTGTATAGAGAAATTGGAACTATGAGCATCATCCAGCAATTCCCTTTTCATATCAGGTATATCGGGAACACAAAGCCTCTTCCCGAATTTTAAAATTCCATCTTTATACACAACGTCTCTCAATCTCCCATCATTCACAGCTTTAATCTTCTTTTGAAATTCTTCATCATCGGTCTGATAACTCTTAATTTTTTCTAGTAAATATGGTTTGGAAACCATTTGAAAAATCCCTGATGTTTCACCTTCCATGGTTATTCCCATGTCAAACTTCACTAGATCCATGAATATTGGATCCCTTTAAATTCTCATGTTGTTCAAAACTCCATGATCTTTTCTACTCAAAGCATCTGCCACCTTGTTTTCATTCCTCGGGTGGTAGTGTATCGTACAATCATAATCCTTGAGTAATTCAAGCCATCTCTTTTGCCTCATGTTGAGTTCTTTTTGTGAGAAAATATACTTCAAACTCTTGTGATCAGTATAAATCTCACATTTTTCACCATAGAGGTAGTGCCTCCCTATCTTTAAAGAAACTATCACAGCTGCTAACTCATGATCATGAGTAGGATAGTTTTGTTCGTGAATATTCAACTGTCGTGATGCATAGGCAATAACCCTATCATTCTTCATAAGAACACAACCAAGTCCTTTCTTCGATGCATCACTATAAATAACGAACCCATCATTCCCCGATTGTAGAGTCAATATAGGATCATTTACTATTCTTCTCTTCAGTTCTTCAAAACGTTCTTCACACACTTTTTTCCAAACAATTTGAACCCCTTTACGTGTGAGCTTCGTTAATGGGTTAGCCAATCGGGAAAAATTCTGGATGAAACGTCGATAATAACCTGTCAAACCAATAAAGCTGCATACCTCAGTTATACTCATAGGTGCTGGCCATTCTTGGATTTCCTTGGTCTTATAAGGATCAACAGAGATTCCATCTTTAGAGACAATATGGACAAGAAAATAAATTTAATGAAGCCAGAATTCACTCTTGTTAAACTTCCCATATAATTCATGTCTTCTCAGAGTCTTCAGAATAATGCACAAGTGATTTTCCTGATATTCATAGATTTTAGGGTATACCAAGATATCATCAATAAATACCACCAAAAATTCTTCGAGAAATTCCTTGAAAACTCTATTCATCAAATCAATGAATACAGAGGGTGCATTAGTCAATCCAAAAGGCATTACTGTAAACTCCAAATGCCCGTAGCTGGTTCAAAATGTTGTCTTCAGAATGTCTTCCTTCTTCACACACAACTGATGGTATCTAGATCGAAGGTCAATCATTGAAAAGTATTGAGCTCCATGAAGTTGGTCAAATAAATCATCAATGTGAGGTAGGGGATACTTGTTCTTTATTGGTATAGCATTGATCTCCCTATAGTTGATACATAACCTCATAGATCCAACTTACTTTTAACAAAAAGAACAGGGGATCCCTATGGAGAAACACTAGGGCAAATAAATCCCTTATTACTCAATTCGTCTAGTTGTTTATTTAGTTCAACTAATTCTACAGCGGCCATTCTATAAGGGTTCTTCGATATAGGCCTTGATCCAGGAATTAAATCAATGGAAAACATAACTTCTCGTTCTGGAGTATGTCCAGGTAAATTATCCGGAAACACATCTACATATTCTTTCACAATAGGTACATCCTCTATTTGAACATTCCTTTCCTCACCCACAGTCATTTCATCCTCTTGCTCCCCAATAATTGAATTTATTTGAGCTACTGTGGGTGGATCTAGATAAGAATTAGGTGGTGACAATTCTGCTCTAAAGATAAGGTGTTCCTTATCATCATCATCAAAAATCGTAATCTCTTTCTTCTTACAATAAATCTTTGGATCATGGTCATAAATCCAATCCATACTGAGGATTATATCAAACTCAATCATAGGTATGACAATGAGATCAGTGGATAAAGAACATTTATGTGCTCTAATGGGGACTGATTCACAAAACTTTTTTGCAATGATACTTCCCTTAGGAGTTTTATCTAACAACTCCGTTGTTAAATCAAATTGGAAATGTGTAATTTTCTTAGAAAACTGGGAAGATATGAAACAATGCGAAGATCCAGAATCAAATAATGCATTTACTAAACTGGAGGAAACTATTAAATTACCTGCCACCACGTCTTTCAGAGCTTCTACCTCAGCAATAGTGACAGCATAAGCTTGGAATTGATCCCTTTGCCTTTTCTGAGGTATGTTCCCCTGACACTTAGGACATTCATTCGCATAATTTCCCATATCCCTGCAATTGTAGCAATGAATATCGGTAGCTTCCTTCTTCCCCTTGCAATCACGAGCTTGGTGGCCCTTTTCACCACACTTGCAACAGACTCTCGTTTCTTTTAAGCAAGTAACGGGGTCTTTCTTCCCACATTTACTATAGATTGGATATTCAACTTTTCCCTTATTCCCTTTATTTCCATTCCCAGATTTATCAGTAGATCTCTTCTTCTCTTGCTTTTCTTTAATGTCATAAAACTTTGAGAACTCCTTTTATGTCTTGGTAGCACATGATACAATGTCTTCGTACGATGAAAAGGATTGTGAGACTAAAGCTCGATGGAGAAATTGTTTTAACCCATAAAAGAAATGATCAATCTTACTTCTTGGGTTATGTATATAATCACCAGCATACCTTGCTAACCTTGTAAAGTTAGCCTCATACTTTGTGACATTCTCATCCTCCTTTTGTCTCAAACTCAGAAATTTTCTTTCCATATATGCTCGATGGTCATGAAGAAAGTATTTTTATAAAAATAGATCTTTGAACTCCTCCATTCCATATTTGATTCTTCATCATCTTCCTTCATGTTTTGAATCAATGACCACCATTGATCAGCATCTCCAGTGAGGCGGTAACTGCCATGATAACGTTTTCCCTTTCACTACACCCCAAAGCTTGAAATATTTTCTCTAGGGAATTTCTCCTTTGCTCAGCTACTAAGGGATTTGTACTCCCATTTAACATTTGTGGTTGTTGCCTCATAACTCGATCTAATGTTGACCCTCCACGCTGTGGATCAGGGTGCTCCATACGGGTAAGGTTATTATTCATAACCAGAGTGAGTTGTCCCAGTATGATGATTAGTTGATCGGCACCAGTTGCATCACCAACTCCACTATAATTATCTTGAGCAGTAGGGAAATCTATACATGGAGTGCGTGCATTGATACAGTTTCCATTTCTTCCACTAGGCGCCATTTCTAAACAATGGCATAAACTAGATCAGTTTATGAATCAAAATACATAATTCTATACTTATAAAACACTATACATAAATTGAACTATTTATGGATATAATCCATAATCATAAAAATGTTTTCATTGCGGAATTATATACTCATAAACTCTTCATAATTATTTGTAAAGAAAATGATAGTTATCCTAAGCATATCCCCTGGGGGTGTCGTAACCAAGAGTGTAGCAATGCACGTTGTCCTGCACTAGTTCCCATTCAAGTCTAGCTCAAAGCGATGTTTTCAAGTTTTTCCCCTAGGTACATCTGTGCCAGAGCTGCCTCAACATGGTCGTATCTAGACAGGGATGTATTGCTCAGAAAACTCACAAAATCTTTACAATACAAAAATTCTTGGATGTTCTTCTACACTAATCCTCAAAGTCCATCTTAAATCTATGCACTCTAATAAGAGTTTATCTAAATCTAGCATCCATGGTTTGTACTAAACCTCCCTCTAATACCAACTATAATTCCCCGACCCCAGTACATAGAGTCTGTGCATTATTACATAACATTTTCACGATCACAAGAAATATCAAATCTCGAAAGACTGATTAGTTTAGTATCCCTGGAAACACTATATATATTCATAAAGTTTTACATTACATCATACAATGAAAACTACAACTATATATTCTCCATTTTCCACACTCTTATCCCCTCATACTATCCCTTCAGGTCATTCATAAATTACTTCTTCACATCCTGGGAAAAATAAAACATAGAAAATGGGTGAGCTCAAATCCCCAGTAAGGATAACAATATAGCGGAAACTTTCATAAAGAAAAATAAACATTTAAAGAAATGTATAGCTAAAACAAAAGCCTTTTAAACTTGAACTTAAACATAGTATGGAAATAATAAAATGAAATAATTCCATTTACTTATTCACATGGATATTCTACTAATCGAATAATCACATGCAATATCAATAACCACTTTTATAATGATGGAATGCATAATTCCAGACTATCATAACCACATAGCCAAGGTCTCATGTGGAGACTATAAATAATATTTTTTCAAGTCTTTGGGCCAAGACACTAGTTTGTCTAATGAGACCTACCGATGCATCAAGGAGCTATAGCGGGCTCCACCCGTCACATATTAAGTCCAATGCATTCTTCATATGAACAGGTTTCAACATAACATAAACATTCGTATCAAAACTAGCATATGAAATGTCAATACTTTCTCCATAAACCATGAATGGTATAAAAATAACACATCCACAGTCAAACTAATCACAAAACCTTCAATACAATATGGAATTATTGTATCATAAAAAATCAATATCAAATAAGCTTAAAATCCATCAAAGGATGTTGATATAGATGAAATCAAAACTATTTGAGAGAAATATCCATTTTTTGAAATCATTTAAAAGTCACATAATTATAAAATAAAACATTCACATTTAAAATTTTTTTATAAGCTTGTAAGGGAAGCTTTGATGATTTTATAACGGTGGAAAATAGCTGCACCGACCGTATAAGTTAAAAAAACATTCTTACCTTAATTCTGTCGAAAAGGTTAAAAAGGACCTTGTTTGGAAAACGATGGAAAGATTCATCTATAAACCACTTCTAAAAGTCAACAAGGGTATAAATGACTTTAACTCATATTCTAGTAAATAGTAAAAAAATGTTTTTTAAATAAATTTTTAAGAAACATGGATGTGGATGATAAAGAAATCCCAATAGATTATTACGTATAAACAACCTCGGATAATGAAGAGATTGAGAAATAAACCCTTACCTGGTAATTTTCCTTGGTTGAGGGTAGGTTAAACTCCTGTATTATGGTTAAATAATTGTTAAAAGAATCATATACATTAATATGATATCATATATGATCTTTTAACATTGATTTTTTTAATAATATCATAGTATTATCGTTGTTTCAGGTGTTAACTTACTCCTTTTCTATTATATGTTTTGTTATGTAAGCTATGTTTGTCAAGGATAGGTTGTATCTTAGTAATATCCATAATTATATCAAGTCCTTAGATACTATTATTAATCATTAAATGATAATTATACTTGAATGGATACGATGGAGAATGAATCTCATCGCGTTCGTGGAGACAGTAGTCCGTACGTACGCACGAGTGAAAATATCATTCTTTTGATATAATTGGATGGTATATCATATATATAGAATAATTACCATGTTATATTTATTATTTACATGAATTACACATCATTATTATACCCATCCAAATAATAATTTATTGAATAACAATTACACCACGACGTGGAGACGGTAAGCCGTACGTACGCACGTATGGTGACATGTTATTAAAAGGATGGATAGAATACTAAATATGATTGTAAAATATTTATAATAACATCAATGTATATATAAGATACTGGAGTTGTTATTTTAGAATGGTAATAACTAATAATGAAGAAGTGGAAGAAGAAATGAACTTGAAAAAGGATGGGAAAATCATTACCTCTTCTTCGGGTTCTTCCATTTTATTCATTCAAAAGGGCTCCTTAGGTTGGATTTATGACTAAAGGAAGGCATCTAGGATGAATTGAGGGAAGTTGAGAGAGTATTTGGGTAGATTTTGGCCGATCCAAATGGCTTTGAAGGTGTGAATTAATGAGAAGGGGGAGTTCCCTTTTATAAGAGGGTTGAGGGGAACCTTTGAAAAAGCTAGAAATATTATTTTATAATAAATTAATATTCGGTTTCTAATGGCTCTAAAGTGGATTATTTAAAGGTTAATTTGGGGATAGGTCGAAAACCACTAAACAAATTGAATTTAAACTGGTTTGGGTCACTATATTAACCTTATCTTTTAGTTTTAACTCTTAGTTAATTAGTTTCACACTTTCCATGTCACTTTGTATTTTTATTTTATATAGTTAATAAACGTACTATATACCTCCAAGAGACCCCCAAGTAGTCCATTAATGATACACCTATCACGACATAAGTCTCTTGTCCGAACCTTAGATTTTTAGGAATTTAATATCAATTAATAATATAATATTTGTTTTGAAAACTCTTTTATGTCAATTTTGACACTATTTCTAAAATTGATTTTTGTGAAAATTATTACAGAATGATTACGTCGAAAAAAGTTAATTAAATAAATCCTAACATGTCATATTAACCTATAAAATTATTTTAATTCATAAAAAGTCTCTAATTATATTTATTTGGGTATTTATAATATCCATTATATTAATTTTTCACTATTATGGTAATTACTGCATCATCATTGTGTCATAAATAAATTAAATTATTTAATTTATAAAAATTATAAATAAAATATCATTATGTATTAAATCTTTTTAGATTTCTAATGAATATTTACAATCTAATATATCTTATGTATAACCCTATATTAAAAATGTTTTAGTAAATAAACATTGATTTTAACTCTTTTATCTCTTCTTTGAATTAAATAATAATAAATGTCCTAATCTAATACAATTGGACCTAAATGATATTATTTTACTCTTAAGGTAGTTTTTGGTCGAGATACACTTGTAAAATAGAATTAGGACATGTGTTAGGGTAATATTAATATCATTTTTACCGTTAATTACCCTATTTACTTTCAACCGTGGTAAATAAAAGTAAAAAGTTACTATTCACCAAATATTATTTTCATCTCATTGAACAACATTTTACTCCTTGATATTAACCGTGTCTCTCGGAGTTTCGAAATTCCACTCACAGAAGTGGTAAAATTGAGTTTTATGAAAAATACAGTTTTTTAACTACCACTTATTGGTTTCACTATTGATCAAAAAATGATGTTTTTCAGAACGATACCAAAAATTCACCCTAGGGTAATTTCGATATTCCGAATCCAAAAATAAACTCCATTTTGAAAACTAAAATTTATAAATTTCAAAAAGTGGGTATTACTTTTCATAACGGCTAGTTTGATTGGTTGTGGTGTGTCAGAACTCGATGTTGCATACGACACATGCTATTGCATTATTCAAAGAGAAGCATACCATAGAAGCTTGGGGTGTTACATTGGTGATTTCTATAAACAAGATCAAGGTGATTTAACTAGCTTCTGTAGGACACTGAGAACCTCATCGATAATTTTAATATATCCATCTGGTGTCATGCTAGCTAAAATAGGCCCATAAATAGATGAATGGACCAATACTCCATTAGAGTCAGAAATTTTCATTTCTATATCAATATAAATAAATGAATCCCCCATGTAATTTCTTAAAACTCGATATGTCCATACATTTTCTACCCCGATGATTATAGAGAATAAAGAAAGCATATACAAAATTTTCCCATGATGTCCTTGGTAGTTAATGTTGAAAAATTTTCTTTTAGTATCCTCTCATACTTTATTTTAAATAGAGATCCCCCAAAATTTTCTACCATTCCACGAGATACTTATGTCAAATATTAATTAAAATAGGATGAGGATAACCAATGGGAAGCCCCTCAAGAATTTTAGGAAGGATTCTACACCACCATTAATTATCCTAGCCAGGTATGTTTAGGAATCAATATGACCTAAGTCCTGTATTTATTAGTTTTTCCATAACCCTACGTGAGAAATAAATATATATATAATCCTTAAATTATAATAACTATGTTTATAATTTTTTTAAACAGACTCTTGGGTTGGATCCCAATCTGGGAACCCATAACCTATTCATTCAAAATAAACATCGAGTTCTTAAGTATTAAAACTGTATAATTCACTCCTTTAATTCCACCATGGTGGAATCCCATGTGGATAAATTGATCAAATCAAGATTCATCTGAGAGTTACGATACCTAAAAATGTATTTCCAAAGTCATTTTTTTCTTGTAAAATAATATGTAGATTAGGGTCTACATTGATTTTAGAGATCTTAATTAACATTATAAAAAGTATGATTACCGAGTACTAGTCACATAATTTGTAATTGATGTGACCATGGGCCTCCAAGACCATTCCTATATAGATGGGTACTCAGGGTACAATCAAATAAAAATGGCCCCAGATGATAAGTAAGTCACCACCTTTTGAGACGTTAAGGGGATATTCTACTTCTAGGTCATGAATTTGAGACTAAAATTGATTTCTCAACTTATCATCGTGCAATGAATCACATCATTAATACCTTATTGGGTTGAATTTTGGAATGATACATCGATGACATACTTTTTACATATTGTAAACATTGTTATAAACATTCCAAACATCAAGTAATCATAATTAATTTATTAAAGAAAAATGTGAAGATGAAACCCATAATATGTTATTTTTCATTGAAGTGATGGAAATTCATTGGAGTTTTTGTACAACAACATTTAATTGATGTATATCTAAAGAGAATTGGTTTTATTATCAATGTTTCACATCCTAAAAACCTCAATTAATTATGGTGAATCTAGGTACACCATGGTTACATCAGGAGTTTCATATCCAACCAAGCTAGGAAATATCTTCCCTTCACTACGTTAATGAATAAGGGGGTTTCCTATCTATGGGATGAAGACTATAAGGAATCCATTGAGAACCTCAAGAAATATTTTTTGTATCTATTGATCATAATTCCATATGTATATTTGAATCCAACCATCCTATATGTGATCACCAAGGGTTTATTAATTATTTCCATTATCACAAAAAATAATGATACCAGAAATAAAAATAGTTTCTACTATCTAAGATATTAAAACCAATATTGTGATATCCAAAAGAACTACCTTGAAATCATATTCATGGAGAAAAAGAATATGAATTAATTGTGACACACTAAAGTCCAATTAGTCTTTCATATTGAATATTTTTATATATTCTCAACCACACTATGATAATTAGGTATTTTGTCTTGATATGTGGTCATCCATCAATATTATGAAATTTGATTCATGTCATAGAAGGAAATAATTGGAAAAGAACTAACTGATTCGATTATACAACACCCTGTCCTAGAAAAAAACCAATAAATACTGAGATCCTATAATAAGAGGTTTTTTTATAATAAATAAAATCTCCAATAATTGGAGGTGTATTTTTATAGGTGATCTTAAATTATAACTAGGAAGATAATGGAAAGCATGATGTTCATCTAGATTGTCCTGAATATTGTCTCTATTTTCCCATCCAAGAATATTTGTCCATAAAATTTCATGTTATTTTACTAATGCATCAATAATGAGGTTAAATAATAAAACCATATTGTAGGCATGGACCTAGAATTATAGCTACAGATAACATATCTAGATGTTAAATAATATTAATTTTTAATGATCAATCAAATTAATAGAGAATATATAATCAAGAAGGAATAATTGATCCCCTCATGGACTGTGATGAGACTAATGGTGGAATTCACTTTCTAACCAACATTTCATAATATTCCATGATTGTATAATTCTCATGATGATGCACCAGACATGGAAAGTTAATCCTTACTGGTCTTGAAAAGGATGAGACAATATTCTATATTTCAAAATGAATGGTAGTATCCCTAGTAATCATCTATGACATTGATGGAATCAATCACCTTAGTGCTACCCTAAAGCATGATGAACCAATGAATAATATTAAATGTATGCACCCCATAATGAAATACCACCAAAATGGGAACATTCCATTATACTAATCCATGAATGAATAAATTTGATGTTGGGAATCAAACATCACCTTTGGGATGGGCCAAATGAACATAAATTACTCTATAAATTGGGCTTAAATAGAGTTTTCCATATATGAATCATAGAAGGAGTGACTCTCACCATAATTTAGTAAGTACCTACAGGCTCTTGAAACACAAATCAATTAGGAACCAAACTCTCCCTCCAAATTATGAGGTGTAGTTATGTTTGTATGATAATTATTCAAGACTGTGTATAGTTCACCAAGAAGGGAAAAATATCTAAAATACATGAAATATCTATTCATCATCTCCAAAAACTATAACACACTTCAAACTATTCTTTTCCATTTTTTATAAGGGGAATCATTTCCATTTTCCATATGGGGAATATATATTTTCTGTCCATATCCACCTGATATAACAAATATGTTTAAGTAAATTCCTACCACTACTAACATCAAAATCAAATGGGATGTGGATATACCCCTCTAGAATATTGGGATAAAGATCATAGTAATCTTTTTGATGTCAAATATCATCACAATATTTGAAGTTCCTTATAAAATATTAATAGAAAATGTTTCCAATATATATTATTATATGTCAAATAGGAAATATAAGGGGTTGAACATTGATTATAACTATTAATCCATATACAACGTAACAAAACATGGGTTGATGGAGGCTTTCAATAAGACTTTATCTAATATTCACTAGAAAATGATTTATATGGATGCAAAAACTTGTCCAAAAAATCATACACACATTGTATACCTATATTACCACAACCCACATGACTACACAAAAAACACATATTTTCTTTTTTTATATAACAAAAGTAATTATCCCCCTTGAGGTCTATTTTCCCTTACTCTATGTCATAGTCTATGGTCAAATTTCAGAGTATGAATAAAATAAAATGTAACTTGATTATTTGTACTGATTTTTGAGAATAGGTTCCATACATTAAATAAACCTCCAAATTTGGAAACCATTTGCGAGGAATATACCTCATAAATAATTTCAATTCGATGGGTGATAACTCCTTTCCCACTATTAAAAATTAACACATCCCAACCCCTACTAATGAAGGATTTATCAGAAAATAATTTTCATAACTATTTGTAATCACCTTTTTTTATTTAAAACAATTTAAATTATACAAGATCACATGGTCCTTATTATATTCCCTTTTATATACATGAAATATAATTCCTATTAATATGATGCTAAACTATTTGAGAATATCCTTATTTCATGATGTTAAACTACCCAGAACACATCCTAGTAACACAATGTAAAAACAACATGACATCAGATTCCTCTTTTCATGAATTTAAACTTCATATTCATAAGTCCTTTTTGAAGGAACCTAAACTACATTAAATATCCACCCAAATTAGATGATCATAAACTACATTACACCTTTTTCCTCATTACATGACATTAAACTTCACAACATGAGGCAACTTTTGGGGACTTTCTTTTCATTCTCAATCATGTTCAAGACCTATGTAAGATGTTTCTATTGTATGAGTTTACTCACCCTTGTTGATTTCTATTCAACAACAGTATTCATGAACAATGTGATCTCACCTCATCCGAGCAGTAAATCCTTATCTACATTAGGCTTCCTACCTTCTCAGTCCAGGATACTCTTTCATCAATAGTTTATTTAGCATTAGATTGATATTAAAAGAAAATGAAATTCCCCCAACCCTATGTAAGATTCAGATATGTATAGGGACTATACATAAAAACAACATGTGGCTTGATTACCTTCCCCATTTGATACATAATGACATCTGGATATTTTTTTATAGTCCCATCAATCAATTTTCCTTAGTTTTAACCAAGTACCTCAATGAGATCCAAATATATATAGGGATTCCTACATGAATTAAAATATGAATGCCCATACATTTTCCCTATCAATAAATATTGTTTAGTTTAATTGTTTTCTAAATTATCTCGTGTTTCTCAGGATGAGGATGAATCATGTGAGCCCAGAGACCCTATTAATTCATATTGACTAGTGAGATTTAGATGAATTTTATTCCACGAAATTAAACCCCATACTTTCAAGATGATGTTAAATTACACAACATGAGTATATCACATTGATCAGATCACCCCCTCTGATAATTATTTTTCTTAATAATTGTCTATTTTTTCCCTTCACCATAGAAAGTAATTAGATACATACTAGAACAAACATTAGAGTGATCCAAACCTTCTTAGATATTTCATTATATATGAACCAACTTCATGCCTCCAGTATCTATGTTTATATAAATTAATTCCTTGAGTGCACATTCTCTTGGAATTTCATGAAGCCTTACATATTCTCTTGGTTCTCCCCTATATATTATTAGTAATAGGGACTGAATGATCTAAATATACTCTTCTAGGAATATTTAGTTGATAATGCAATTCCTTGTATCTTGTGATATGTGGTATGTTTTGGCCATATAGGAAATGTTCTCCATAAACACATGATCTTTTTCCTGGTGTATTTCAAAATTAGTTTTTCCATTACAGATGGTAAACCAAATCATACCAAAATCCGCTTCCTATTGACTTAGATATTATTGGTTTATGATTTACACATCCCATAACCCAACTATTAAAGTGTATTTGAATACCCTTGATGTTAAAAATCTATACAACGTTCAAAATATAAATGAAAGATTATAACATTGTATGATTTTACACTTTAATTTTAGGATATGAATCCCCATTGAAAGACTGAAAATTTCATGACAAAACAAATAAAATTTTATTAAACCCCATGAATGGTCCATTTATTGTCTTTGTCGCATGATGTTAAACCACCCAACATCTAGACCATACTTGAATTCTATAAATTATTTTGGAGGTTACATATAATGGGATTTTTTACTTGATTTAGATCAGTATCATTATGATGATATGAGGAGCATGTAACATATACATGAATCTTCAATAGCATTGAATTTTACTTCCACATACAAGGATAAGAAAAGGGAAATTAACCTACCTTGTACAGTATCTTGATATGTATAGAAGACCATTTGTCAACTCTAAACATCAAGGTAAACTCAATAAATGAAAAAAACCCATGTATATAATAAATAACTATGAAGGGGGTTATCTTATAACTATATAAAGTCTTCGCTCTCACCTATATGGGTTATATAGTAATAACTTGGTCCCTTTCCCAGTCCCATTTTCACCTTTTATCAATTAATAATACCCTTATATTTGAACATGATTAATAAATGGATGTCAATAATTCATAGAACATTATAAGGATTGATTCTGATTCTCTTCAGATATGTAGGGACATCTAGATCCCTTACTCTATGATTAGCCTAAAATTCTAAAAAGGATATGTCATCCTATTTTTAACACCATAATTTCAAAATACCCTCTCCAAGAATTAGTTCTTGACCACTTTGAAATTGATGTTGGGTCTCTCCTCTCCCCAGCACGTTACAAATGTTATTACACTTCACATATGGCCCAAACTTATGTGAAACCATAAACATTCCTGGTGGAAATACATTCAATTGAATATCATCCAAATTCTCACCATATGAAATTAAACTATACGGTCACCTTTTTTGGTGCATAACGTTAAACTATAAGGTGAAATTTCACCTAACATGACTTTTAACTGCTCAGAATGGCCCATTCATGGAGGCATCTTATATCTCTACATGAGAGCTAGATCCATGTAGAAGACTTTATCACATAATTCTCCCATGATTTTTCTAATTAATTCCAGAATTACATTCATATGATCATGATCTATTTCTTGAATCATCCAATAATAAAAAGGCATTTTACCATGATTCCCATCACTAGGGGACACATAGTAATGTTAGAGTACCTCAGTATAGTCCCAACCACCATCTCTATAATCAAAATGGTAATATTTCACACTCATTTGTTTGTGATGAACATACAATTGACATTTATAGACAATATCTTTTGTTTGTTTACCTATTATTGAAACAAAAATGTACAAAACCAAGAAATTAAAATATATTATTAACATTAAATAAGATAATGTTATCAATATCTTTCTCCACACATGTCACTTGACATATATGAATCCATGATATGTTTAGATAAAATATTAATACGACCATCAAGTACTAGTAATTTAATTAGTGGTAATGAATAGGAATAAAATATTTATAATATATTTCTATAAAGAAAATAGGTAATACTTTTAAAATGAATGAAATTAAATTACATTTCCAAAACATATTAATTACACAATTCATTGCTTTGAAAATTGTTTTTATAAATAATTCCTTTTATGTGAATTGAAATTTTATTTCAAAAAAATTTATTAATAATGATAAATTATGTGTGATATTAATATTTTATTCATACCATTTAATTGGTAATTTGAATAATAGCTATTAATATTTCAAATTTCATTTTAAAATAAAAAGGGTTGTATATTATATTTTTTTATCTTAATAAAAATTTTAATTTATAATTTTTAGTATTTGAAATTAATAAAATGAAATTAATTTTTTAATTGCACATATCCAAATTTACATAGTATTATTTTCTAATCTTTTTATAAATTGGTTGATTCTTTGGTGGAAATAATTATAATTATGAAAATTAAAATTTCTATGATTTTATCACTATGTATGAAGAACCTAGATAATTTTAAATCATTAATTTATTAGTATATGAATTTATGAAATAATATTTTTCATTTTTAAATATTATTTTAATGTTGAAAAAATATTCCAAACATTTTTCTTATAATTAAAATTTTCATTTAATATAAAAATGATCTTATGTCATTTCATAGAATAAAATATTTTTCAAGATATAATCAGTTCTAGTATTCCTAGTAATCATCATATTCTATATTATATTTTTTATATATTAATTTATGTCACTAAAAATTTATCGAGGATAATTTATATATATATGTATATATTTTACTCAAAAATATTATATCTATAAAAACTATTTTTGTATGATTAATTGCGTTTAATTTAAAAATAAATTTTCAACCCAATATAAAATAATGATTTTAATATTTTAAATTAGATGAATAAAATTACATAAAAAGTTTTATATTAGTATATTTCATTACAATTAACTACAAATGTTATAAATTAATTATCAAGTTAAAATTATGTTTGGGTAAAATGAAAAAAGATAAAACAAAAAGCCACAAAACACTCAATGTTATCTCCAAAATGAGTGGTTGAGGTGATTTTAAAATAAATAATTTTAATCAACTATTTTTTCCATTTTTTTCATTGAAACTAAAATAGTAGCCATACATTATTGAAAATGTAAATGTTACTCTTGGATCCACCCTTTCCTTCACAAATAAAAGGGTAACAAGTTCACCGCTTCAAGATTTATCAAACAATGTAATTTGTCCTTAAAACTTTACAATTTTACTGTACATAGAACCATATCCAACAAACATAATCTCCTACTCACTCGTTGTTATCCAAATCCCTTCAAATTCTAGGATACTTTCATGAAAAATTAAGTACCCGAAATGAATTTTATCAACTACTTTTTTTTTCTTCCTAATTTTAGTATTTAAAATATATTCTAACAACACATATATAATGATATTAGTTTCATATATTTATTTAAATTTTAATATATTATCAATATTATATTTTTTTTATTTATATAGCCCTTCCATTAAGAAAAACTAAACCATTGTTTTTGTGTTGTATGTACTACCTTCTCTACGATGTAACACATTTCATTTTCCTCCATCACCTTACTAAGATTGATATAAGGATGTGATTATAGTATAAATTTGATTTTTAGGATATAATTAAGGGTTTTTATAAAATATTAGAGATCCTATTAATTATATGATAAGAATAAAATACATGTTCTTTAATAATTTAAAATAAGTGTGATAAGAAGATAATATTTTATTAAAATCATATAAGAAGTTAATATCCCTTAATTATTCCTATAATACTATGTAATAATGATTTATCACAGAATTCATCAATAAATAAGGCCATTATTTGATTTATGTTATGACATTACTAGTAACCCACTTCATAAGCATCCATTAAATTGGGGTGTGTTCATGTTTGGGTCGGTTTAACCATCTAATTGAAGAAAAATATGAATTTGTGTCATTAATGACTAAGGGAAATTAATTAATAGTATAATATTATTCATATTATCAGTTAATATTTTTTGAGTTCTAGTATGGTTATGTAAATATTTTTATTAATGATGAAAACACACATTAATCACGAAGAATCACTAAATTAATCTTGTTATTGATTCCATATTAAATGATTAAAATTTTTGAATTCATGAATTGAGAATAAAACCTAAAAAATAATTATAAATCAAAAATAATAGTAACATTAATGACATTTAAATTATGATATTTGGAATAAGGATGAACAAATACACCTCTATTATGAAACTAGTGAAAATGACAAAAACTATAAGCACTCAATGTATAAAATTTGTATAATTATTTTAGAGAATGATTATTTATGAATATTATAAACACAATGGACGTAATTAATATTATGAATTAATTCATTAAGATAGAAATTTTTGTGATACATGAAGTTATAGTTCATTCATGGAAGTGAGGAACTAGTGGTTAGGGTTTTTGTCTCAATTTATATTCATTGAGACATATATTGTATTCATGCACCAAATTTCATTTGTGTGGTGTAGAAACATACCATTTGATATTTCATATAATGAATAATATTTTAGTAAACGTATTTTAAATTTATTTACAATCTCTCTCTTTTAAGGGGGTTTTATTGACGTGTTACTAAAGTGGTAAGGGATTCCCTGGTCTCAATTCTGATTGAGTGAGACCTAACCAAAATATTATCTTTTTATTAAAGAATTATTTTATGTAAAATGTGGGAAACCAAAAGTTAAATCAGTAAATAAAATAAAAGAAACATTAAAGGATAGTTTAAGCCTTCCAAATTTGATCTCCCTACAAAATTTCAAAAAAACCTTGTTTACCTGAGAATCTATATCATCCATCAAAGGATCTTCTAAATGGTATGAAAGCTAGGCAGAAGACAAAATTTACTCATCTTGATTGAACATCCCATCATTGAATCCCCTAATTAGTATCAGATCATTATTTTCATTCTAGGTATTATGATCCTCTTTTTTAATTACCCCTAATTACCTTCCAATAATTTTCTTAGCTTCTTCACTAGTATCATTAAATGTCAAAATGAATTCAATAATTTCTTCTTCTAAGTGAACCAGTTGCTCCAAATAAGGATCAATAACTACCCCATAATCCCCCTACTAACTAGTATCAGCCTTTGGTGGGAGGTAGGGATCACATCCCATTAACATGTATTTTACATTTCTACATAGATCTAGTCTCCCTTCGTGGTGGAAAATATGTGTATTCCTTTCTCTCATTCTTAATTCCCCACCATCTCTTACTTCCCCTTATACTTGAAAGCCTATTACCCTACATGTCCTCTTCTATATCTCATGAAGAATGTTCAGAATACTCATCATAGGACTTGGTCACAAGGGCACCTTACTCATCCAGTGAAGTCCTAACTAGAGTGATTTCATCGTCCAAGACCATATTATTATTAGACAACTCTTCAAACTAGTTTCCCAGCACAATAGATTCGACCTCCTTCCTTAGCTCACTTACTATGTTAATGTTATAGAACCTTAAAAATAGAAGATTCACCCTCCATTAGTTCCTTTCAAGTATTTTTCGCACCATTCAAACATTTTCCATTCCATGATCACACTTCCTCGGTGTATGAAGTAGTTGAGGGAGTCTTGGGGACTTTTTTATCAACCATTTTTCAATCCAGACTATAGTTGAGACCATTGTTAGGCCACTCCCCCCCATAGAAAAACCACTCATTCCCCAAAGATATAGTCATATGAGGTTTAGGTTCACCTAGATCCTTCCTCAATTAACTAAAGAGTCTAGTCACCAATGTATTTACTTCTTGTGATCCACACATCACATCCATTATGGATTTCAAATCATGTCCATACACACCAGCCTATCTACAGAAAATCCTACCTCAGAACTAGACACTTGATCCTTAGCAGTATCTGCACCCAACTTATTAGAGAGATTCATAGACCCTTATCAATAGGATACCATAAAAAATAACATACACTAATAGAAATAACAAAAATAAGATCATGATTTGTATACTACATGATATTGGTTCTAAAACTCTTCAGCTACTGTGATCCAAAAATATATGAAATTAATTCTTCGCACATCCAATTCCACACCAACTCACGGGTTAACAGGAAGACAAATAGATTCATTAAAAAAATCTAAACACAACAATCTTCGCATAAGTTTCCCAATCATTCTAATAACTGATTAATTTTGGAATAGTATAGTAATATTAGGTAAACTGATGCAAATCACCACTTAAGAAGAGTATCTCTTCATATAGAAGTCATAGGTCCATCTGAATAGGTTGAACCCAGATCTGTTGAAGCTACTGGGAGAACTATACTATGCTCTCTTTAAATAATTCTCTGATGAAAATTGTATCATAATATATTTGCTATCCAGAAAACCCAGCATCAACCACTCATGTACCTCCCAGGACCCAAAAACATATATATCAAATGAAAAAACCAAGGGAAGTCACTCCATGAACCAAGAAATCAAGGATATATTCAGAAGTGTAAAGGCTTCATTAAAATCCATGATTGAGATCGGGAGGATAGGGAACTCATCAAACAAATCATTCCCCCCTAAGAGATTCAAGTATTACCCTTTGATACATAAACATTTTGTGAACAATGTTTTATTTTAATGAATCATTCATCCCCTATGGATATAGTTTTATCAAACTCATTGAATTTCATGGGATATACCTTCTAAATCATTTTCTATTATTCATGTTTCCATTTATTCATTTTTTTCCAATAAGTAAGATTTATTGGTAACTCAATTTTTGTCCATTGACCTATGAATATTCCTTTGATCCATTTCTTATAAATTGGGTGACTTATTCCATTTTATTTCAGTATTTTTTATTCCATAATTGATTTCTAAGGATATAGATTCCTACCAAATAAACCCTTTAACCAATATCTCTCAATTATTTGGATAAATTGTATTAAAATCATCCACATTATTTCTGTAGTGGGTTTAGTATCATGTTTTTATAGTATTTAATTAGTTGTATACTCATTATTCTATAAAGGGTGAAAAATACATTTTTCATAACTCTGATTGGATGTTGTTCACAAAAGAAATTTTGACATTCTATTGACATGTGGAAATGTATTAGAATTTCATATGTTCTTGATAAAATTTGGATGTTTATTTATGAAGTTTACTATGTACTATTTAACCATAAACCTTATTCAAATGGATGGGTTATGACCATGTTACCCATTTTATTCACCTCATGAAATTATTTGAATTGAACATGTTGTTATTTCAATATGGATGATTATTCGAAAGGCTGATTATTTATTATTTATTCATTTTCTGTTATGGTGAATATATTGGAAATAAATAATTAATGGTTGGGTGCTAGTATTATATAGCATCTTGGTTCTTTGAAAAGTCTCATAAGACTAAACATTTTGTTTTTTGGTCTATGGAACTCCTCATTATAGGATCTGGTATATGAATAAGGTCATTATAGAAGGATGTATTGACTGCGTTAATGATCAAAATTAAAGTATCATGGAACATATAATTGATTATAGGTTTTGATTTATAACACTATGCATTTATTATTTATGAGATTAGTATTATTGATATCCACGTTTTCATTTATTGTCATGGATTTATCTTAGTTTTTGTTTCACATTGATTAAGTATTCATGTTGTTTACATATTCCCTCCATAATTTTCATACCACATTTATGCCAAGATTTATTTAATTTTAACATTCACTTAATGATTATTTGATATCCCCTATCATAAGTTTCAATTTACCTTGGTTATGGGGAAATTATCACATGTGAAATGTTTAGAAGCATAGAACATGTTAGAGATTTAATTGGATATGTTGAATACTTATCATAAATTAAGTTGTTTCTTATATAAAATGTGAAAAGTTTCTATTAATTGAGGTATACAAATGAATATTTAGTTTATGAAGTTTTTTAATTATATAAAGTTCTAAACCTTAAAAAATTGTATTAAGAGATTCAATCAAAATTATTGATTTTGTAATTGTGATTGGTTATATCTATGTTTTTACATCTATGATCAATGTGAGTATATAATGTATGTCATATAAGCACCATATCTAAGATAACTGGTTAAGGGAATAAATATTGATATCAAAGGAAAGGTTTAGATATATTTAGAAATTATGTAATTTATTAAGGATCAATTAAGGTATGATATGTTAATTTCAAACATATTTTCAAAGCTATATAAATCCCTTTGGAATGCTATATAATTTTTCATTAAGGAAATAATAAAAAAATTATTCAGGTATTGGGATTGTTTAACATCAATGAAAACCTTGAGAATAAGTCTATGTACTAGTTACTATCCTAATGTTTCAATAAAGTATATATTATGTGATACTTTACAATAAAAAACGTATAAGAATTATGGATTGTGGATGTAGTTGTGGCCTAAATATAACTCGGGGTAATCACTCTAAAATGGGTTGGTTACTAACTAACTAAATCACTACTCTAATGCATGCTGAGTGGGACTAAGAATAGATAGTGGTTGAGACACTTCCAAGAGATATTATTTATTTAGTCACATTGACTTTAGGACCCATTACAAAGGATTTCATACTGGTGCTAACTAATTTTATTAGATAACCTAATAAAAACGTTATCTTAGATAAATAATGATTCAATAAGGAGATTAATAAGTAGATATAAGTGTATCAAATGTTAAAAAAAATAGTTTCCTTAGGCAATAAATATTCATAATGATTTTTATATATTAACATTTTTGTATCAACATGACCATTTTAGGTTTTGTAATTGGTTGAAACCGGATAGTGAAGAAAAATTAGAGATAGTTATTTATCTAGAAATCACTATATATTATAAGTTAGTAAGGGACAATACATTAATGGTTAAGAATTTCAGTATATTCCTATTATGATGGAAAATTGGGTTTCCTAGTCGTACCTATGATAGTGAGGATTATATCTTAGGTGATATTAATTCATAATACTCTAAGACATTATCATTAGAGAATTATATTTAACAAATACATTCTAGTATATTTTAAAAGTTATGAGGATTCTATGAAGCATCTAAGCATTATTCTTCAATTGTATTACATTAATAGTATAGTGACTAAAATAAAATTGTATTCATAAACATGAAATGTGATTTTATGATAGATATATATTTTCGAATAACAGTTTTAGAACACATGTTTGAGGTGTGGACAACCCTTAGGTTTAATATATACATGATAATGAGAAAATAATATGTGGATTGATTTTATAAGAAGTAAGTCAGTTAGTAATTTCTAACATTGGGATTGATAATTGATTCAAGTTTTTTTTGATAAGTTCATATCAATGATGGGATTTTGATTTATAATGACTAAGTGTGTGACATTATGAGATATTTCATAACACTATCTGAGAGATAAATATATAGTTAATTTTGAGAGGAAATTATTATTTCAATGTGGATTATTGTCTTGGGATTCAGATAGTTTTTAGTAAAGGTATGTGGTTGGGAGTCGATTCGGGCTATTCAATATTTCTTTCATGGCGACCATCTTCCTCAATTTTCATGAGATATAAATCTAGAAATTATTCCAATGATCAAGGACCCTCGTTTTATGCATCAATACATTCCTATTTTCATATGTAAATTCTCTTATAAGGTGCTGGAAAGTATGATTAACAAAATATTATCAGTTCATCCTCCCATGTGGGTTACAGAAGAACAACATGGATTTCAAAAATGGAAGATTATAGAGGGGGATATTGTATTTGATCAAGATACATTAGGGATATCAACCAAAAGAACGTTGGTTCTACTATATCAATCTAGGAATATATTAGTAAGCTGTATGATAGGCTCGAATGAAATTTCAACCTTAAGGAATTGAACTGCATGGGATTCTTAACTTGTATGGTTGACCTCCTATATTAATGCTTTAGTTCATCATGGATTTACAACTCCTTTATGGGGAATGAATATGGATTATTTAAGGAATTAATAGGCCTATATAAAGGAGAAACTCTTTCCCACTCCCTCATCATTCTCTAATAGAATAATCTTTGATGTAAAATAAATAAATTCATTGAGTTTGGGAGAGTCCTCAACCAACGTTCCGTGTATCACTAAATTGACATTTCTCATCTCATGTATGGTGATGATAATATATTTTTTTCAATGGTATAAAAAAATACATGAATGGACTCAAATTCATCATAGAGGAATACTATAAATGGAGTAGTCATGTATTGATTCGGGATTAGATAAGTTTCTATACCTTTTTGAATAGTCCAAACATGTGTGTTAAGGTATTGGAAATGATTTTTCAAATGAAATGATGTACCTTCTTGATGGAATATTTTTGTGCACAATCTCTCTCAAGAAACACTGTTTCTAACAACTTCAAGATCTTTCAAATAGAATTGAGGGTCAAATTTTCAATGTGAAGAATAATTTATTATCCATCTGGGGAAGAATTAATTTAGTGAACAACATTATCTCCTCTATCTCGATGCACGTCCCATATACACATAATATCCCAAAGGGTTCATTGATCGGCAAGATAATATCATGGATTCTTTTCTATGGGATGCCTAGTCAAAGAGAATGCGCCATTGGGTATCTTAGTTTAGGATGGCCAAACTGATGTCCAAATGGGGTGTTAATATTCAAAGTGTTATAGAGGAAATGAAATTATTACATACCAAATTGGCATGGCAGGTAATTGAGGGGAGGACTCTATGAGGATATCTTGTGTATATTAAGTATGGGGTCAACACTAGTATCTCAATAGGTATAGGTTCCATCATTTGGAACATTTTATATCCCCTCCTCTAAGGCATAATATATTATTCTCAATAGATTGCGGGCAGGGGAGATACCAATTTTTAATGGCAAAACTCGGTAGGCGTAAACCTCATCTTTTTCTTTTTTTCCCCACTCTCAAAATATATTTTAGCAAATCTTGTGGGAATCTGAGGTTCATTAAAGAGCATGTGCATGAGAGCCAATGGGCTATCTTTGACAGCATTGTGTTGTAACAAGAGTCAATTCATTGTGTTTTTATATGATCTTCCTAAGGAAGCTTTTTCATAAAATAATTCGACATAATGCAGCTAAAATCTTATGATCATGAAAAATGGGGGGGTGTTTAGGGTGAAAATAGATACCAAAAAATTAAATTTTTTGGGGGGAGATTTAAGAACCACACACTTCCAACTGAGGATAACATCGATCACTTGGGAATCATCTTAGCCTCAAAGTGATACTACTACAAGGAGCAGAGATTTTAAACCTTGGATCACATTTTCTTTGAAGGTGATTGGGAAAGCATGGTATGAATTTTCTTAGGAGGATTAATGGGTGTAGAGTCACATTATAGTCCACACACGTCCTTTATGAGTAGATGGTTCTAGGTAAAAGTTCTCAAACCAGACAAAAAGGTAAGGACACTAATTATGGTGGTGGGATATTAAAACCTCTTGAAAATGGGAAACGATGCTCAACACAAGGGATTCACGGGTACTGGAGTATATATTCTTATGAAAACTAGGACCACCATGATTGATCTTTTTTCCTATTTATGTAATTGAATTAAATTAATTCTTTGAAACATTTACAAGAAACTATTTCTGTTATCAACAATATCCACAGTGTGAAGTAGTGTTGAAGGGTTCATTATTTACCTCTTAATATAGGATTAAAAGTGAAAAATGATGGACCATGCAACATCGGTTTAATATAGGGTGGAGGAGTTGTGTAGAATTCATGGGGATATGTGGTGTTTGATTTTTTAGAAAATTTTTGTAGCAGTGCCTCCCTCCATTTGTAAACCTACATGATGCTCATTGGTCTCCTTCTTTGTAGGTTGAACGATATTAAACCAAATGCAGTTGATACCAATGTGCTCATGATTTATCATGCCATGCTCAAACCCAGTATTACAACTGGTTCTATCATGTATATAATCTGGTGGTAAAAAATACTACTGCTCAAGCATATGTATTTTCTCTCTACATGGTATGAATGGAGTACAATGTTTTACTTCCTATAATCCATGGAGAAGTATGGAGAGAGGATTACTTCTTCTTCAGAACTCAGATCCTTTCTTGAAGAGGGGTGAATCTTTTCATTCTGGATTTTCGTGTTCTTCACTACATTAGACCCATGAGATCGCTTGGTGTTTTCTCTTGGGGATTGCCTACATCTTCTTTTTTTAAACTATATTTTTTATTTTTTTCCTTTATAGGATTTTATTAATAAAAATTAATTATTATAGAGTATATAATTATATAAATTAATAATATTGTCTTAGGAATGGTATATATGATTTTGAGAGAATATATTTCAAAAATTATTTGATTTAGATTATTTTAATATTGTTCAAGGTAATTTGGGAATACTATTTTATGGATTTTATTAATATATATGGGAGAAGAAAACTAAATGAAACCAAATGATAAACATTAATTATATATGTTAAATTGAGAGTGATATTTGTTTAAGTGAGTCTGATAAAAGTTGAGTTATAAGAACTATCAACTAAAATGATAGTGTTATAACATAAGAAATATTGAGATTGAATTTTCATGTTATTATTTATGATAATTAAGTTATAATTATCATCACTCGTTTTAACCCCTTGTCATTTTAGTAATGGATGGAAGATAATGTAACCATGGCTGTGAGGGATAATGAGGATAATCACTTGATGAAAACCCCAATGTAATGGGAACTAGAGTGAGATATCCTATGACTACACCAATCTAAATTCCATGAAATATGATTAAAATTTTAACATAATATATGTCAATAAAACACCAAATTATAAAAAATGTATTCTCGTGAGGTGTCCAGTTATGAAGATCATTATAATCACAAGTGTAATATGAAGATAAATGATACAAAAACGTGTTTTTGTAATTGTAATAGAGTTGAAAATTATACATATCAACATCCTAATTCGAGTGATAACAAGGGAGATAGTCCCCATAAACTATGTGAACAATGATAATACTATGTAACTATTACTTATGTTGCAGATATTGAATTTTCACTCTATAAATTCTTTTGTACTTCATCAAGTATGTCTTCACCAACTTCAGGATATTGAGTTATAAAAACCTATAGTGTTATGTTTATCATATAAATCATTTATAGGTTTTTTGGGAAGTCATTCATTTGGAATATATATCTGGGTGGAATTAAATTTTAAATTAGCCATGGGTTGGGTTTTTTCTCTTTATAAATAACTTATAAAAAATTTCAATATAAAGAAATCATATTCTACATAGTAAATGTAACACCCAGAGATTTTAGGAGAAATATTTTTTTTATTTCCTATTTTATATGCAAAGGAATCTTTCACTGCACACGACACTAACTTGGCGGGCATTACACGCAATCGCGACCTTCCTCGATAGCGTGCGTAGTATGCAATACCGAGTTTCACTAAACAACGATATATTATTATAATATTATAAACTATCCTTTATGAATATTATTAACTGAATTTTTAATTTTATAACATTATAATTAATCTTACACATTCTATAGAATGAGGCATGAAAACAAAATCAGTTTTCAGGTAAAATAAGAATTTTTCAAAAAATGCAGTTTTGCCGCCTTTTGATGGGGCCCCAAATTTAAATCTAGTTTTTGACATGTATATATGTTAAATTTGACAAAATAAAATTCTTATTTGGAATCAGGATATAAAAATTTACTTTGGATAAATTTTTAAAATTATTCTGGTAACTTTCATATTTTGATGAATAGTAATAACACGGTATATTTTAATTAAAAACATATTTTTTCATCGCATTAATTTATATGGTTAAATTATAATATTTAATGTATTTAAAGTATAAATAGAATATATTTTTACCATTTAATATAATTTATGTCATTAGAATTAATTTTACATTGAATTCATTAGTAAAAACATTTCAATCTTTGGCAATGTTTTAACTTTTGAAACCCGTTTGCTTAACAACGAGATTAATTTTAAATTAATTACTGAAACTTTTGTGTTTTGAATATTTTAAAACTAATTACATATTTGGAATCAGTGGGTCCAAATTATATTAATAGGTTACTTTTATTTTTTTGATATTATGAATAGTAACTACGGTAATTTTTATTTACTACGGTTGAAGGTAAATTGGGTAATTCAAGGTTAAAAGAATATTATAATAATTCAAAATTACATTTACACTTTT
Organism: Viscum album; assembly: GCA_963277665.1. Taxonomy (NCBI): domain Eukaryota; kingdom Viridiplantae; phylum Streptophyta; class Magnoliopsida; order Santalales; family Viscaceae; genus Viscum; species Viscum album. The sequence continues at coordinate 35,864,480 of OY728149.1, read as the reverse complement.
CCTAACCTTATTTAATGAGTATTTAACGACCATGGGCATCCTTGGGTCGATTTTGGGTCCCCATGGAGCCACATGGTAGTGATAATGACAATTTGGATTAATTAATTTAATGTAAAGACAAAATTAACATAAACAAAAATCTTTTAGTAATAAATTTCTATAATGGGTTATATAAATTATATTTTAAACAATAAATATTCATTGAAAATAAAAAAATATTTCCTACATTTTTTTATTTTTTTATAATTTTTAGACATTAAATAAATTAAATTATTTATGACACAATAATGATGAAGTATTTACCTCATTAATAAATGATTTAAATAAATCTGCTTATAATGATTAAAATATTTTCCAAAACATGTCCAATTCTGATTGAATGATTTTATTTCGAACCTGAGTCATCTTATCTTCATCTTTAAATATTTTTGGAACTTCTGAAACCGAAGATAAGTTTATAATAAAATAATATTTTCACAATTTCCAAAGGTGCCCCTCTCCTCCCTTATAAAAGTTCACCTCGTCCCTCTCCACCTCACACCACATTGAGCCTTTAAGCTTGTCCTACCCCTGGTTGTTTCTCCTCTACAATTCACTAGTAATATCCTAGAGGTCCTGGTCTTCTTCAAAGACCAATTTTAGTTCCCTAAGGGGGGGGGATAAGAAGAGGCGCTTCAAAGAAGAGGTAATGTCTGTTACCGATTCTTTAACATTATTTCTTCTTATACTTCTTCTTATGTTTTTGTTTCATTATGAAGTAATAACATCAGTATCTCCCATATACTGATATTTTATTATAAATATGAAACAACCATATTTCACCTTCTATCCATCCTACGGAAAACAAAATCACCGCTCGTGCGTACGTACGGAATACCATCTCTACGCCGTGGTGTAATATTTTTTCCACCACCACCATACATGGATGGGTATAATGGTGTAAAGAATTACTATATATGATTATTTTAAAGTGATATGGATTCTGAAATAGTATACATACACATCAATAAAATTCCACGATCATGGGAACGATATAATCGCTCGTGCGTACGTATGACATACCGTCTCCACGATGTGATGTGAATAATTCTACATGGTCTTCATTACATAATGATTGTATAAATTAATTGAATGAATAAATATGATATATATTACACTAATACCATTCTGGAAATTAGGTATCTATAACCAAAAAGAATAATAATAATTTCTTCGACAAAACACGCATAAGAACAAAAAGCAATAAACACCTGAATAACAAGTAACAATGAAATATTACTAATAAGAAGCTAAGAATAAGACCATATATGATATCATAACAATTATTACAATTCTGGAAGAAGTCAATAACATTATATAAATCATTATACAGGAGGTTCAGACACGTACGAAGCAAATAGGACCTATGGTAAGGGAAAATCTCACAATCTCATTTTTATCCGAGATTGTTTTTACTTCAAATTTTACTAGGGAATATTTATCATCCACATCAATGTTTCCTCAATATTTAATATTATTTCCATCCACCTACAGTTGTGTAAATACAATTTTACCCATTGGTGAGTTTTTTTGGTAAAAGATATTAAAGGAATCTTTTGTCGTTTTTAGTAAGAGGTACTTTTTGACTTTTCCGTCCATTGTACGAGAGGAATGATTTTTTTTAACTTATACGTCCTGAATGGAATTTTAGAACATTATTTCCATGAAGCATCCTTTAAAAGTATTCATGTTTATTTTAAATCAACTTCTTTTAGTTTAAAATTATATTACATTTTAAGAAAGGAAAAATGTTTTTGAAGTAGAAAGGATATTTTCCTCAAGAATGGAGTTCAAGTGTTTTATCAAAATTATTTTCCATCTAATATAATATAGGGTTCTGTTTCAATCCCCATTTTTACATTGATTTGATTATGTTATGATGGAAATATTTTTATGATGTCCTTTTATCTTATGATGGAATGATGTTTAAGAATCCCATTTTTATTACATGGGTTATGCTATGATCTATGATTTATGTTATTGTGGCACACATAAGAATGGTATCATTATGAGATGGCTGAGACCTATATCTCCCTCCAATTCATGTGAGGATTTATATCTCATGAGATAGACATGGCTGGAATGGCAGGTTAAAACAGTTCAGTGAAACAGGACTGAAACAAAGAGTGAACTCGGTTCAGAAATGGACTTTGTTCACTAAGATAGTCTTGGAAATGAGTCTTGACTACTAAGAAATGATTCTCTATGATTATGTGTGTATGCCACAAAGATTCATGTTTTATGTTATGATTATTGGGATTACATTTCACTACAATTATTTGTCCCATATTATGAAATTATGATCTCTTTTGTAGGTTAATATTTTCAAAATGTTATGTTCTTATGAATATGATATGACTGATATTTCTTTTGTTTACCCTAACTGAGAATTTGAGCTCACTGTTTTGTATGTTTTCTTTTCCCCTGGTCAGGATGAAGGATATTAAGTAGGATATGCCAAAAAGGGACTCTAGATATGATGAAAGATATGGAAGACAATGTAGATGTTTTATGAACCAGTTGTTTATGTTTCCCAGTTTCTAAAGACACTATACATATACTGTCCATTCATGGTTTTGTTATATGTTGTAATAAGTGTGCTTCAATTATGAATTAATAACAATGTATGTAAATAATGGGTTGTTATAGTTGGTATCTGAGGAAAGGTATTGTCAACCTTTGGAAACTAGGATGTGAAAGCCTTAGTAAGGACCCTAAAGATATGTCTAAGCATAGAACACAATCTTAGTGTTTTAAAAATGGACATGAACAACCTATGATAATACCTTAAGTGTGAAATTTTATTCTTGATTATGTGGTTTTCCTGTTATAATTAGTGTTACTCGGAATATTCTTCTGGGTTTTAGTCAATGGCTTGAACCCGAAGGAACCATGTTAATGAGGAATGTGATGGGAAATGCAATGATTCTCCCCATGAGCAACCAAACGTTATGGGAGCTAGAATGAAAAATCTTATAGCCATTCTCATACAACTTTCTCAAGCAATGAAACATGCAGGACTTCCAAACGACAAATGGAAGGAGAAAAATTATGTTGAATCCTTCATGAGGCAGGGTCCACCCTCATTCAGTGGGTCTACTGATCCATTAGTGGCTGAACAATAGATCAGTACCACTGAAAATATATTTTCAGTTCTTCAATGTTCTGAACATGATAATGTCATTTTAGCAGTTTATCATTTGGAAGGTGAAGTTGATCAATGGTGGAATCGTATCAAGAATACGAGGAAAAGAGATGAAATTGAGTCCATGGAATGGGACGAGGTCAAGAACTTATATTGTAAATAATTATTTCCCTCGTATTCTTCGAACAAAGATGGAGAAGGAGTTTCTTGAACTAAAGAAAAAGGAGGATGAATCTGTTTGTACCTACGAAGAAAATTTTACAAGACATGCAAGGTATGCTTATGGTATTATTATCCAACCTGAGAGTAAGATCGATCGATTCTTTAGTGGCTTAAAACCAAGTCTTCGAAGGGGGTTATCCATTAGGGACTTCAATAGCTATGAGGAAATTGTTCGATGTACTCTCAAATTTTAGATGGAGATTGGAGTAACCCATCAGTCATATGGGTTTGATAGGAAGAGGAAAATGGTGTTCATAGGGAAATCTAAGGACCACACTGAAAAGAAGATGACTTTTCTCTTATTCTCAATGTGTGGAAAGAAACATGGAGGGAGTTGTCTTAAAGGGACAAGTAAATGTTTCAAATGTGGAATGGAATGTCATCGGACATTTGATGATGCAATGATGGTAAGAAGATGTCTAGTGATGCGAACAATGAAAAGGATAAACAGAGTGCACCTCCTACACTTCAATGCTACAAGTGTAAGGAAATGGGTCATTATGCTAATAAATTCCCTAATCCAGGGGTTGTTGATGATGATCTATGTCAAAAAAACTCTTAAGGCTAAAGACAAAGGAAAGTCACATGCAATTTCTCTCAGCGATGTGGAGTACGATAACGAAGTGGTGAACAGTACACTTACCATCCACTCTAAAGTATCGAATGTTTTATTTGATTCTAGATCCACCCACTCTTTTATTTCTGATGAATTTTCAAAGGGAATCTCCATATTACCTCAACAATTAGATGTTGTGTGAGCTGTGACAACTCCTAATGGCACAATGGTCGCATCAACAGTTTATAATTTTCTTCGATTGATGTTTATGGGAAAGTGCTTCCTGAAAATATTGTGATCATTCCTATAGTGGAATTTGATGTGATTCTTGGAATGGATTGGCTCTCTATATATAGAGCTTATATCGATTTACAAATAAGGGAATTCACATTTAATATTCCAGATCAATCTATGATTGTCTATCGATGCAAGGATGAACATAACCTTCCAGTGTAAATTTCTTCCATATTATGGGTCTTGATTCCAATAAATGAAGTTCATTTATCGCAAATGGTTGGTGAGAAACACACTATTAAGAATATGGCCATTGTATGGGAGTTTTATGATGTTTTTCCAGAGGAATTTCCTGGTCTTCCACCAAATCATGAAGTTGAGTTTTCAATAGAACTTGTACCGCGTGCTTTGCCTATTTCAAAGACACCTTATAGAATGGACCCAATTGAGTTGCAGGAATTGAAGAAGCAACACCAAGAGAATCTTGATAAGGGATTCAAATGCCCTATTGCATCACCTTGGGGAGCACGTTTTCTATCTGTTAAGAAGAATGATGGATCAATGAGACTCTGCATTGATTATCGAGAACATAACAAGATCACTATCAAGAACAAATATCCTCTCTTGCGCATTGATGACGTATTTGACCAACTACGAGGAGATCAATACTTTTCCAAGATTGATCTTCGTTTCGGTTATCACCAATTAAGGGTCAAAAAAGATGATATAACAAATACGGCTTTCCGTACAAGGTATGGATGCTATGAATTTATAGTGATGCCATTTGGTCTTACTAATGCCCCTGTTATCTTCATGGATCTAAGGAATGGAGTATTTAGAGACTATCTTGATCAGTTTTTGTTAGTATTTATAGTATATATTCTTTTCTATTCAAAGAGAAAGGAAGAACATGAAGATCACTTGAGAATTGTATTCAAGACCTTAAGAAAGGAGAAGCTTTATGCCAAATTTACCAAGTCTGAATTTTGGCTTCAAAAAGTTTCATTTTTTGGTCATATAATCTCAAAAGAGGGGATATCTTTGGATCCATAAAAAATAGATGTTATCGAAAGATGGTCGAGACCAACAAAAATAACTGAGATCTGAAGTTTTGTTGGTTCGGCTGGATATTATTGATGTTTTGTGAAAGATTTTTCATGATTATCTAATCCACTCACCAGGTTGACTCGAAAATGAGTTAAGTTTGTGTGGATGGAGGATTGTGAAGAGAATTTCAAGGATTTGAAAAGAAGGTTATCCTGTGCACTTGTGCTCACACTGCCTTGTAGTGGATAAAAGTTTGTGATCTACAGTGATGCATCCAAGAAGGGGATGGGGTGTGTTCTCATGAAAAATGATATGGTGATAGCTTTTGCCTCACGACAGTTGAAAATCCATTATCAAAATTACCCAACTCATGATTTGGAGTTTGCTGTGGTAATCCTTGCATTAAAGATTTGGAGGCATTATCTTTATGGTGAAAGGTGTGATATTTATACTGATCATAAAAGTTTAAAGTATATTTTCACACAAAATCAGATGAATATGCGCCAAATAAGATGGCTGGAGTTGATTAAGGATTACGACTACTCAATTCATTACCACCCTAGGAAAGAAATCAAGGTGGAAGATGAATTAAGTCGACAATACCATGCTAGCTTATCCATGATGAGGATCACAAAAGATCCAATATTTATGGATTTACAAATGATGGATCATGGAATTATAATGGACGGGGAAAAATATTATCTTTCTCAAATAAATTTTCAACCATCTATACATGTGAAGATTAAAGAGGCACATAAAGAAGATGTAGAGTTACAAAATAAGGTGATAAATATTCCGGAATTCAACCTTGATTGTGTGGGGATAATAAAGATAAGGATTTGGGTTTGTGTTCCTCCCATCCCTGAATTAAAGAAGGAGCTACTGGATGAGGCTCATAGTTCTTCATTCTCTATTCATCCTGGAAGCACGAGGATGTATAGTGACCTGAAAGAGTACTTCTGGTGGGATGGAATGAAAAGAGATGTTGCTGAATATGTCTCTCGATGCTTGGTTCTCCAGTAAGTTAAAGCTAAGAGACAGAAGTCTAAGGGGATGTTACAACCATTACCCATACGAGAATGGAAATCAAGAAAACATCACTATGTACTTTTTCATTGGACTTCCTAAAACATCCAAAAGAAATAATTCTATCTGGGTTGTAGTTGATCGTCTGAAAAAGTTGGTACAATTCATTGATACTAGAGAGGATTTATATCTACATAATCTTGTCATGATATATGTGAAGTAAGGGGTATGATTTCATGGAGTACCACTTTCCATTATATCTGATCGGGATCCAAGGTTTACCTCAAAGTTCTGGCGAAGTCTTTAGCATACTCGGGATATAGAGTTGAGTTTCAGCACTACTTATCATCCTCAGACAGATGTTCAGTGTGAGAGAACAATTCAAACTCTAGAAGATATGTTAAGATCATGCTCTATGGATTTCAAATGTGGTTGTTATCAACACCTACCTTTGGTGGAATTTTCATATAATAATAGATTTCACTCTAGTATTCAGATTTCTCCTTATGAAGCTCTCTATGGAATGAAATGCAGAACTCCAACTTGCTGGGATAAAGTTGGGGAAAGAATGTTATTTGGCCTAATCTTGTTGATAATATGGAAGAAAAGGTCAGATCTATTCAAAAACACATTATAGCAACTCAGAGTCGACAAAATTTTTTTGACAATAACCGAAAAAATACCTAGAGTTTGAAGTGGGTGATAAAGTGTTCTTACGAATATCTCCTTGTAAGAGAGGAATTAGATTTCAAATGAAGGGATAGCTGAGCCCTAGGTATATTGGTCCTTTCAAAATACTGGATCGTGTTGGGAAGGTATCTTACCGATTGGTGCTTCCACCGAATCTATCTCAACTTCATGATGTGTTCTATGTATCTCTCCTGAGAAAGTACATACTCTATCCTTCACATGTACTCAGCTAATAAGTTGTACTGCTGGAGTAAGATCATTCTTATGAAGAATAGTGGATAGAGATTCTCGATCATAGAGAAAAAGTCCTATGGAACAAGACCACTCACTTGGTGAATGTTAAATGGAGGAACCACCAATTAGAAGAAGCTATGTGGGAGCTTGAGGATATGATAAGGGAGAGGTATCCTCATCTGTTTGTTACGGAGTGATGAATTTCGAGGGAAAAATTGTTTTTAAGGGGGGTAGAATGTAACACCCAGAGATTTTATGAGAAATATTTTTTTTATTTCCTATGTTATACGCAAAGGAATCTTTCACTGCACACAACACTAGCTTGGCTTTCATTACACGCAATTGCGACCTTCTTTGATAGCGTGTGTAGTACGCAATACCGAGTTTCACTAAACAATGATATATTATTATAATATTATAAACTAGTCATTATAAATAGTATTAAATGAATTTTTAATTTTATAACATTATAATTCATGTTACACATTTTCTAGAATGAGGTATGAAAACAAAATCAGTTTTTTCGGGTAAAATAAGTATTTTTAAAAAAATACAGTTTTGCCTCTTTTTGATGGCCCACAAATTTTAAATCAAGATTTTGAAATTTTTACAAGTTCAATTTGACAAAATAATATTCTTCTTTGAAATCAGGATATAAAAATTTACTTTGGATAAATTTTTTATATTATTCTGGTAACTTTCATATTTTGATGAATAGTAAAAACACTATATATTTTAATTAAAAACTACTTTTTTCATCGCAATAATTTATATGGTTAAATTATAATATTGAATGGTTTTAAAGTATAAATATAATATATTTTTACCATTTAATATAATTTATGTCATTATCATTAATTTAACATTGAATTCATAGGTAAAAACATTTCAATCTTTGGCAATGTTTTAACTTTTAAAACTCGTTTGCTTAACAACGAGATTAATTTTAAATTAATTACTGCAAATTCTGTGTTTTGAATTTTTAAAAAATAATTACACATTTGGAATCAGTGGGTCCAAATTATGTTAATAGGTTACTTTTATTTTTTGATATTATGAATAGTAACTACGGTAATTTTTATTTACTGCGGTTGAAGGTAAATTGGGTAATTCAAGGTTAAAAGAATATTATGATAATTCAAAATTAGCTGGACACATGTCCTAACCATGTTGGACGAGTATTGTCTGACCATGGGAATCCTTTTGTAAATTTTGGGACCCCATTGAGCCACTTGGTAGTGATAATGACAATTTGGATTAATTAATTTAATGTAAAGACAAAATTGACATTAACAAAAATATTTTAGTAATTAATTTTTATAATGGGTTATATAAATTATATTTTCAACTATAAATATTAATTGGAACGCTAATAATATTTCCTACATTTTGAAATATTTTTTTTAATTTTTAGACATCATATAAATTAAATTATTTATGACACAATAATGATGAAGTATTTACCTCATTAATAAATGATTTAAATAAATTTGTTTATAATGATTAAAATATTTTCCAAAACCTATCCAATTCTGATTAGATGATTTTATTTCGACCATGAGTTGTCTTATCTTTGTCTTTAATTATTTTTGGACCATTTGAAACCGAATATATGTTTAAAATAAAATAATATTTTCACACTTTCCAAAGTTGCCCCTCTCCTCCCTTATAATTTGGAACCTCATCCCTCTCCTCATCACACCACTTTGAGCCTTAAAGCTCAGCCAAATCCTACCAATTTCTCCTCTCCAATTCCCTAGTAATATCCTAGAGGTCTTGGCCTTTTTCAAAGACCAATTTCACTTCCCTAAGAGGAGGTTAAGAAGAGGTGCTTCAAAGAAGAGGTAATGTCTGTTACTGATTATTTCAACACTATTTCTTCTTCTACTTATTCTTATTTAGTTGTTTCATTATGAAGTAATAACATCAGTATCACTCATATACTGATATATTATTATAAATATGAAAAAACCCTATTACACCTTCTATCCATCTTATAGAAAATGAAATCACCGCGCGTGCGTACATAAAGAATACCATCTTCCCGCCGTGGTGTAATCTGTTTTCAACCACCCCCATACTTGGATGGGTATAATGGTGTTATGAATAACTATATATGATTATTTTTAATTGATATTGATTCGGAAATAGTACAAATACACTTCAATTAAATTCCATGATCATGGGAACGATATCATCGCTCGTGCGTACGTACAGTCTACCGTCTCCACGATGTGATGCGACTCGTTCTACATGATCTTCATTACATAATGATTATGTAAAAGAATTGAATGAATAAATCTGATATATATTACACTAATTCCATTCTAGAAATGAGGTATCTATATCCTAAAAGAATAATAATAATTTATTAGACAAAACACGCATAAGCACAAAAAGAAATAAACACCCGAATAACAAGTAGAAATGAAATATTACTAATAAGAAGCAAAGAATATGACCATATATGATATCATAATAATGAGTAAGATTCTGTAATAAGTCAATAACATTATTTAAATTATTATACTGGAGTTTCGGACACATACGAATCAAATCGAACCTAAGGTAAGGGAAAATCTCACAATCTCATTTTTATCCGAGATTGTTTATACTTCATAATTTACTGGGGAATATTTATCATCTACATCCATGTTTCCTCAATATTTAATATTTTTTCTATCCACCTATAATTTTTTAAATCCAATTTTAAACATTGGTGAGTTTTTTTTTGGTAAAAGATATGAAAGGAATCTTTTATCGTTTTTAGTACGAGGTACTTTTTAACTTTTCCAGCCAAAGTATGAGAAGAATGTTTTTTTAACTAATACATCCTGAATTGAATTTTTGAACATTCTTTCCATGAAGCTTCCTTTAGAAGTTTTCAAGTTTATTTTTAATCAACTTATTTTAGTTTAAAATTGTAAGACATTTTAAGAAAGGAAAAATGTTTTTGAAGTAGAAAAGGTATTTTCCTCAAGAATGGAGTTCAAGCGTTTTATCAAAATTATTTTCCATATAATAAAATATAGGGTTCTGTTTCTATCGATGTTTTTACACTGATTTGATTATGTTATGATGGAATTGTTTTTATGATGTCATTTTATCTTATGATGGCATGATGTTTAAGAATCCCATTTTTATTACATTGGTTATGCTATGATGTCTGATTTATGATCTTGTGGCACACATAAGAATGGTATAATTATGAGATAGGTGGGACCTATATCTCCCTCCAATGCATTGGGTATATATTTATATCTCATGAGATAGACATGGCTGGAATGGCAGGTTAAACTGGTTCAGTGAAACAGGACTGAAACGAGGAGTGAACTCGGTTCAGAAATGGACTTTATCCACTAAGATAGTCTTGGAAGTGAGTCTAGAATACTAAGAAATGATTCATTATGATTATGTGTGTATGCCACAAAGTTTCATGTTTTATGTTATGATTACTGTGATTAAATTTCAATACTATTATTTATCCCATGTTATGAAATTATGATCTCTTTTGTAGGTTATGATTTTCAAAATGTTATGTTATTATGAATATGATATGACTGATATTTCTTTTGTTTACCCTTACTAAGAATTTGATCTCACCCTTTTGTTTGTTTTATTTTCCCTAGGTCAAGAAGAAGGATATTAAGTAGGATATTCCAAAAAGGGACTCTAGATATGATGAAATAAATGGGGGACAATGTAGATATTTTATGAACCAGTTGTTTAAGTTTCCTAGTTTCTAAAGACACAATACCTATACGGTCCTTTTATGGTTTTATTGTATGTTGTAATAAGTGTGCCTCAATTTTGAAGTAATAACAATGTATGTAAAGTATGGGTCGTTATACTAAAAGATCCCATGATCAACTAGAGGTGTATAGATAATTATGATTTCCCTATAGAAATTACTCTAGTCATATGAGTCAACTTGTGATGACACATTTATTTAGAGTGGAAGAAGAATGTTACACTTTGAAATTCTAATATTTGATTAACTTTAAATAAGTAAAAGTGTTTTATGGCTTTCTCTATATGAAACACCGAACATAAATGGAATAATAATATTTTTAGATAAATTAAAAATATGACCATTAAAACTAATACATAGAATTAGTGGTAATGAATTAAAAAAATAGATTTATTAAATAAATGTGTAAATAAAAATAATATTTCTTTTAATATGAATGAAATTAAATTATTTAACATCAACTGACAAGTAAATTGATTTTCTTCTTAGAAAAATCATTTTCCAAGAATTTAAAATTATGAAATTACATTATTTTTTTCAATAATCATATGATTAATAATGTTAAATTATTTTGGATATTAATAATTATTTTAAACCAATTTATATTGTAATAATAATAATAGTTGTTAATATTTTCAAATGTCATTTTATAATAAAAAATGGTGTTTTATTATACTTTCTGATTTTAATAAAAAATTGAATAGATAATGCTTTACATTTTTAAAAAATAAAATGAACTTAATTTTCTATTTCATCATTTAAAAAATTTCTTGGATTATTTTTTTGAGAATTTTCTAAAAAGTTTCATTTTTAGACCAATAATTTGGGATTTACAAAATTATAATATTCATTATTTTCTTAATTTTATTAATTTTTAATTAAAACATAGAATATTGGAAACCCATTAAATTAATTATATATCAAATTTAAAAATAAAGATAAAAAATTAAATATTATTTTTTCATTTAAAACACATGCCAACTATTTTTAAAATGAAATATAATGTTTTGTTTAATATAAAAAGGATTTAGTCCATTTAATGGAATCATGTATTTTTCAAATGAGATTTTGTTTTTTCATTCCTTGGAATCCACATTTCCTTTATTTATTTTATAATAAATAAATTTCTATCAATTCAAAAATAATTTTTTCTTATATAAATTTTTATTAATATTTTAAAAAAATTATTTCTCTAAAAATAGTTTTTATATCATTATGTTTTTTCAGATAAAAATAACCTTTCACACATATATGAATTTTATTTGGTAAAAAGATTCAAAAATTTATAATTATATGTATTAAATTAGGTAAAACATTAAATCTTAATCTTTTTCATTACAATTATTTACTATAGTTAGAAATTAATTACCTTGGTTAATGTATGTTTGTGTAAATAAACAATAGATAAAAAAATCCATAAATAAATCAAATTTTTTTCATGAAATATTATTTGATGTAATTTTGAAACGATTCTATTTACTCTCATCTTGGGTCTATTTTTTTTCCATTCGAAACATGAATTGTAAACATACATTAATGAAAATGTAATGGTTACTACAATAACAATTATATCTATCAATTATAATAGGGTAACATTTTAATGTCCCGACCCAGCTCACCTCTAATAAGGTGGTTGGACCGGTGGTTTACATGACATCAAGCACTTCTCCCCGAACACCAGAGGTTTCCAACTAGTAGCGAGTTCTTCTTTGTGTCTGAGGTGGAGACTATGCCCTAATAGGTAATAGGTATTATAACAGTGGAAGTAAACATCAATTAATAATAAATAGCGGAAGTATATAAATGAATAAACTGCAGAAAAAGAAATATAAATAATCCAACTGAATAATAAAAAATTGTGGAAGCACAAGAAATGATGTCATGCAATGATGTATATCTAATCTAAAAGTATAGAAAACAGAACCCAAGTATGCTATCAAGAAAAAAGAAAAGAAACAAAGTGCAACAACTGCATCACGAGCAAGGGTCAGTCCTCTTCCCCAGTCTCCATCCTAAGCAGCAATAATCAATCAAAAATCAGAAGCCACATGCTTCCTATTGTCAATACCTGCAATCATATAATCTACATGGGTGTCAATGATGCCAGAGTAGGTTTGTGATAAAATCCATTTAGGCTGGCACCCAAGGTGTCTAAATCTTTCCATTTTGTGTAATGATAAAATGTAATGTGCCATTATATAACAATTTCAGATAATTAATTAAGTGCAATGGAATAAATAAGTCTTCCAGGGTTCCAAATGGCCCATGTGCCTAATCACATGCTATATCCTAAGTCTTTAGTCTAAAAGGGTACATGTCAACAGAATGAATGTACACGTATATATATATAAAACCCAGAAAGAAACAAGGTAAGCAAGAAAAAGGTATACCCCAAGCTTGTGCTTTAACATGGGGTCTAAGTCAAGTGTCGACCAGGTGCACTTCCAGATATCAGAAGAATATATCAATTCTCAAGTGACTCGAATGTCAATAATACAAACCTTATGTGTATCATTAGTTTGGTTCATGTTGAGTGTTGGAGTCTGAGCCCGTCCCGAAGGTATCGCTATGGAAATTCCGTCAATTTATCCAATACCATTGAGCCCGTCCAAGGAAACCATTCGAAAGACCAAGTATCGCCCGATGCATAGAATTACCGTGGGTCCATCCCAATCTCGCAAAAAGGGGTCTAGTGTCATCTGAGGCTGGCTTAACTACATTGCAAATGGATCTGTCCCGATGGGCCCTTTTGGAACCGGTATCACCCATATGTATTAGAAATCCTAGGGATGTCTCGGTCTGGAAAATCCAATGACACCACCCCCTAGTAGATAGCGGTAACTATTCAGGATCAGAGGGTCTATATGTGGCCCTTATAACATGACCCACCTATTTTCCCCACCCTAAATTTAATTAATGTTTTCATAGCAAAAGATATGACATAATCAGTATATAAACTCGCAGCTTGAAAACTAACTAGATACACCCTTGCATCAAAAGTTACAAATTAACTATTTCATAATAATAATATTAACAAGTAAAGATACTGAATCAACATTAGAAGATAAATCCACGTTTAAATAAATAAATAATTCATCACAACCTGTTACCAAGAGTCCAACAATTCCCAGTTCATAGTTAATCTAAATTATTTATTTAAATTCAACAAAACGAAAATAGTATGCAAAACATATGTAGTTAATTAAATTAAATTCATGGGCATGAAAATTTAGATAATTATATAATTCACCAGAACAACTACCAAATATGCAACAATTCATTGTTCATAATTATTCTCGAATAATTATTTAAATTAAACACAACAAAAATAGGCTGCGCAACACATGCAGTTAATTAAAATTAAATGCTCGGGCATACACATTTAATTAATTAAATAATTAAGAACAAACAAATACCAATGATCCAATAATTAAAGTTTAATAATTATTCTAAAATAGTTATTTAAATTAAACACAACAAAAATAGGCTGCGCAATACATGCAGTTAAATGAATTAAATAACCGGGATAAAAGAAATTATACCTACCACGTAGACACACCCAAAGGGGTGTCTGAACACATTGAAAAAAATTAAACAAATTAATTCATGATCAAAAGAGATTCAACAACTAGATGAAACAAATAAATTAATGAGTTTGGGTGAATTTGCAGAAATCCAATAGACACCGACTAATGACACAATAGTGCGTTTTTATAAATCAAAATGAAATGGATGGAAAGAGAGTAGACGCCCTAACTTATGGTCATAGATGTTCTTATTATCTGCGGTAGGCATTTATTTGAACTAAAATGGAAGAAAATGGATGATTTTAGAAAAACCCCAAAACAGGGTAAAATCCTTCCATGACGAACTGCGCGTAGGATACACAACGAAAACCTACCATTCCACTTGCGCAATGTTAGCCTTTCCCTAAGGTTTACTGCACACCTGACAATGAAGAAAAAGGATGAAAGATAGAGGAGGTGCAGTCTTCCAAAGGAGCGGGGTGGTGCGCACTACCCAGGGAGGAGGGGGGAACCATGCACAGGAGAGGAGGACGAGAGGAGGAGAGGAGGAAGAAATAAAAAGAAATGAAATGAAGTCAAAGGAAAAATAATTAAAAAGGAAATTAATAAAATAATAAAAATAAAACGGTGAAGAAATGAAATAAATAATTAAAATGAGTTTACCCCGTTTTAGTTATTTTTAATTTCTCTCCAACCATATCTATTTTATTATATATATTTTCCCCTCTTTGAATTCCATTAATTTCCTTTAAGACTTTTTAATTATTTTTAACATGAAATCTGTGCTATGGAACAACAAAATATTTTACATAAAGCCTGATCAATCATTTAATTAATTTTAATATCTATATAGGACCCACAGTGAGGTGCGCTGACACGCGCCCTGGGTCGCATTAATGAATTAGGACTATAGAAACTTAAATGGCCCGCACCATGATTTTGGTCGATACATTAAAAAAAATTAAATTATTATTATTTAATATAACTCATAAATGGATTCATTAATATTTTAAAACAACAACCATAAATAAAATATAATGGTTATTTAATTAATATTCATTGCCGATATTTATTTAATTCGAATAATTAATAATATCACATTTATTACATTTCATGGTTATTATTTACACGACAACACAATTTATTAATTGTGGATGTGCATTTTCATTTATTATCTTCAAAACAAATAACAATATTAATAATAAAATTATTATTATTTCCAAATGTCCAAAATATTTAACCCAATTAAATTAGCTTCTGGTGCGATATGATCAAATTTGCGACACTTGCAAAGGTTATACCCTTCCTAGGGTAAACCCCACGTCCCAAAACTATTGGTGGTCTCAGATTTCATATTTTACGTAGTGTTTTTGAGAATATAACAATTTATTATTTAAAAATAGGAATAATTAATTAATTAAAAATAAAGATGGAATTATCATGTGTGAGGGTTCCAAACACATGATATGAATCTATGTTATACCTTACCTAGGGTAACCCCAGTGTTCCAGACCTAAACGTGGTCTCAGATTTCTCGTACGATGTACTGATTGAGAGTTATTTTATTTTTTTGATAAGAAACAAACATGCATATCAATAAAATATTATTAATATTTTTATTCTATCAATGCCACATTGTTGACTTTCGGAATAAAAAAATTTGACGCTCGGTTTTTAAAACTGACATGCCTGGTTAATGAAAAAATTTAATTTCCTTCTCTTTTTCATTCGATTCAAAACTCCAGAAATTAAAATAATTATTACCACATCAAGTTTCACCACCCGTTTGAGTTTCCCCTTAAAACTATAATATTTTAATATCCTTATAAAAATCACCCAAATACATGAGCCCCTGGTCACTCATTGTTTTCCAATTCCATTCAAATTCATAGAGACTTCCAAGGGAAATTTTATCCCCAACATGAGTTTTATTAGCCATATAGTTTTTCTTTTTAACATTCATCTTATAAATATATTATAAAAAATAAATATATTATTATTATTTTCACTTATAAAATTTAATTTTGTTATAAAAATCTATTGTCATTGTTTATTCGTATACCCATCAGTTGTGACAGTCAAATACGTTGTCTATGTGATATGTGGAAAATCACTTCTATGATGTAACCTAATTTATTTTCCTTCATTGATTTACAAGTATATATATAATGATGGAAATAACTGAAAAAATATGGTTTTTATAATATCATTATTTTTTTAATGAATCATTATAGTAACTATTAATTATATGTTCATCATAAAAGCATTTTCATGTTTAATCGTTTCAAATAATCATGATAAGATGAAAGTATTTTTCACAAAAAATATATGAATTTCATATACACAAATTATTCCTATAATTTATTTTAATTATGGTTTATGTAATTAATAAATACTAAATAATATTATTATTATCTTTGTATAAAGATATTACTACAAAACCACCTCATAATAATTCATTAAATCATGGTATGCTCATGTTGGGGTCAGTTTAACAACCTAAATAAACAATATTATAAAAATATATAAATAATGAATAGAGGGAAATAATTACTAATATAATATGATATAAATGATTAATTTAATTTGGGATAGGTTATATCAATATTTTCACAAATTAAGAAAACACACTTTGAGTGTCAAAAATCACCAAAACATCCTTGTTATCGACTTCATCTTCCAAGATAAATACCATGAAACTCATGAAATGAGTATGAAAATCGTAAATTATTATAAATAATAACTAATATTAAATTTAATATTATATTAATTGTAAAATTTTTAAATAATGATGAAAACATAAGCCACTATTGGTTCACGCCCAAATTTACCCAAGAGAAGAAGGGTAGAATGGTCCTTGTAGTGTAGCTTGGGTTGTCGATTCCACAGAGACCTAAGAAGATACCTAAGATACACAACCTAAGGGATGGATTTTTGGCTATGAAGTGGCCAACTTGGATTTGTTTTTAAGTGTTTTGGGAGAAGAATAATATGATTAGTTGAGTTCAATTATAATGAAATGGGTTGATCTTAGGGTTACACTTGGGTGGGTTGAATGCATTTTATTTCTTTAGACAAATTTTTGGTTTTATAAATTCTTGATGAAACCATTCTTCCAAATAACACTACCTTCATCATTTTCTGGTTAGTTACTAACTAAACTCAATTACTAGTCACCAACACACTTAGATAACCATATTCATGATCTCTCCAAGGTATATGGTCAATTTAGTAATTGGAATTAGCTTTTTCAAACACAGTGAAGATGAGGAGCGAAAATAATTGAAGAATGGAAGTCTTGAATTATTTAACCAATTAACAACTATTAGTGCATTAAATAACATTCAATACAGCCTTTGAATCTTCCTAAGATCAACCCATTAAGGTTTTAGCCCTCCATTTATGATATACTATCAATGGTGGGCAGAAGACGGCTTACAAGAATTGAATTGAAGAGATTAAAACTGCAGAAATAACGAGCACTCCTCCATGTGTGTGAATGGAATTCACACCTATATGTGAACTATATCACCAACACACAGAGTTATCATTGTGCTTTTGTGATTTTATATATTTAAGTATAGAAATTTTAAGAAGAGAAGAGATGTAATTGGATTAAGAACTTAGAAATACAAAAAGAAACTTGCATGGGGAAATGAAAGCATTACAACGAAAATTGAGCATAATAACATTACATGAAAGAAGGTATATGTTCATCCTCACCACCACTGCCTTAAATAGGAAAATTTGGATCCTTAGGCCGAGCTCCAACAGTCCAAGTCATCCCAATCAATGAGGGTAGGCATAGGTGGTGGAAAGTAGGTGGAGAGGAGACTTCTCCACCCTTGACCCGAGATGGCATCCAGCTTGCATCCACTTGACAGATCGGCTTAAACATCCTTCTAGATGGCCAATTTGGAGTGGGCCATAGAAGACGAAAATGAACCCCCGGATGTCTTATAACATTCTGTAACATATCAGCCCAATTTACGTTGTGGTTCGGGAGATATGGAAGATTCATTGGGATGACATTCTGTGCCGCAGATTCTGGCCCAGATTCTGATCTTCCATTTGGGCTGCCTTGATCACCATCATGGAGACCGAATTAGCACTTTTTCCTGAAGAATGATTTGTTCCCCTGTATTTCTTATATCATAAAAATAAATTTGGGCTTCATTGGTCCAGCATTGTGGGACCCACATCCTCAACAGTGGGTTGGTGTCCAATCTTCCTTCACCAGAATTGTCTCCTTTCATCACCAAATATCTTCATCATACTTTATGAATCTTTCCTTGATCCCTGAATGAGAAACATTTAAATTTTAATTGAAGATAAATTTTTAAAAATATAATATTAAAAAATGAATAATTACATTCAATAAAATCAGATGATTCATTAGGCCTAAATTGGTGTACATTAGGCATGAAGTGCACAATTGATGAGAGTGGATGTTTAAAATTAAAATGTACTAACTCAGGCCCATATGATCAAAAATTAACTTTTAGTCCCAGTAAAATGTAATTATAAAATGTTTTTTTATTGTCTAATCACACCCCCCACCTTGAGATTTTCTATTCCCGAGCAAATAACTCAATGATTATGAAAATCAAATTCCCTTTTCCAAAAACATTTTAATAAACAATGCTCACCAAAATACCTCATACCAAAAAATTATGCATCCCATCAAAATAATTTAATACAATGTAGGTTCTAAAGCATAACCCAAGCCCAAGCCCATTCATCTGATCAAATTCAATTCCACATTTCACCCAATTACAATTAATCATGATGATGTGTTGTGTGTCACAATAGACATGGGGGTTCATTTTTATTCAAGGGGGAAAAGATGGAAGCGCTAGGTGGAATCACATTTAAATATTAATATGATTAGTCTTTTTTTTTTGAAATGTTGCCATGGTTATTGAAATTGCATTCAAATGAGTCAACGCTTGTAGCGAGACTTTTCTGATGACTCCTAGGCTCAAAGGCCTTAGGGCACCAAGTGAAGCCCACATACTCGGGCATCATCTCGAGTTAACCCATTCAAAAACAAATTCTAATTTCCACAAATAGAGATAAAATTCCCAACTCTTGGCCAGAAAACTATAGATTCACGATCCCCAAGTGCCGAAATCCACACATTAAGTCATTTCATTGCTCTATGCACAAATTTATTGTTGTTTTTTTTGTTTTTGTTTTTGTGTTTTTTTACACCTCTTTTATATATATATATATATTTTTTAAATACTCATATTAAATTTAAAATGATCACCAAAACTATGCTATTTATTATGGGACCCCAAGAATTCAAATTAATACCCCACAATCCAATGGACGTGCATTGTGAATTTTTTTTTATAAAAATTGGATGAAAATGTAACAGTGAAAAAACACATTAGACAGCCACACTTTCCAAAATTTTATGCTCATGAACTTAAACATGTATTAAAATCAGAATCAAGGAATACAAAATTATTTAATATTCAGTTTTTACGGTTTGCAATGTGTAATAACATGTTCAAGGTTAAGGAAAATTTTCATTCAATTAACACGCACATTTTATTGCTCTATGTGATTGATTTTTATTTTCACCTCCCCCCAACATAATATAACACTGTCCCCAGTGTTTAAAGAAAATATAATTTAGAAGGGGTAGTGGTAGAGAATAGGATCATAGAACAATTTCACCTGATATTTGATGTTGAAGTTTTTGATGCTCTCATTTAATCCCTTGGTCTCCATGTCACTTGAATAATCCTCACGGTAGTGTACGCTTGTACTCTTATGATTTCCCAGAAAATACATCAAACATGGCATCCACTGAATCTCAAAAACCAACATAGTTAGACATAATGAAAACCCCTTGAGGTTCCCTTTTCTAAAAATAAACAACAGTAAAATAAAAATAAATAAATAAATAAAAATAAATACAAACATACTTGTTAATTTTGAAACTCCAACGATCGACACTCAAAACAAGTAATAATTTTTTTTTAAAAAAATTATGTATATATATATAAATTTAAAATATAAGTATATATATAAAGAAGATAGAATAAGGAAGCACCAACCGCCGTAGTTCAGTGGTAGGCATGCACCCGTGTCTACCTTCGGTCCCAGGTTCGAGTCCCGCAGCTTCGCCGGTCGTGACGGGGTTTGACCCACGTCCTACGGCGTGTCACTTTTTTTTACTTTTTTTTTGTTTTGTTTTTTTTTTGTTTTTTTTAATAATAAAAATAAATAAAAAATGAAAACATACAAACACCTATATTGTTGATACATTGTCTTCTTTTTAATTTTTGGGTAAGATAATACTCAGGGATCACACCGCGTGACACGGATGAATACGGCACTCCCCTTTCATACCCATCCATACTCATAAGAGAAGAACAGGTCAATAATATGAGGTAAAATTATATCAAATTGTTTTTCTAAAAAAAATTGATTAAAACAAAAAAATGAGTGTAAATTTAAAAATCATGGGTTGCCTCCCATTCAACGCTTTGTTTAACGTCGTTAGCTCGACTTAAACCCCTAATTGATTAATTGTTTTTTTTCATCAAAGGTAGGTTCACTCAGGTCTTCATCAACTTCATGTTTTTGGAATGGTTCTATGAATGGTTTGACTCTATGACCATTAACTTTAAATATTTGACCATTGGTGGGATCTTGAATTTCAACAGCCCCATGGGGGTACACCTTATGCACTATGTATGGACCGGACCATCTAGACCTCAACTTTCCCGGGTGCAAATGAAGTTTAGAACTATACAAAAGCACAGGTTTCCCTAGTTCAATGTGTTTAGTTTTAAGATTCCTAGACTGGTAAGCTTGAACTCTAGCATTATTGATCCTTGAATTTTCATAAGCCTCCATCCTAAGTTCCTCAAGTTCGTTTAGATCCAATTTCCTTTTTATTCCGGCCAATGAAATGTCAAAGTTCATTTTTTTGATTGCCCAAAAGGCCTTATGCTCAATCTCCACTAGAAAATGGCATGCTTTACCATAAACCAACCTATATGGGGACATTCCTAGGATGGTTTTAAATGCTGTTAGATATGCCCAAAGATCATCTAAGAGTTTGCTCGACCAATCTTTCCTTGAAGGATTAACAGTTTTCTCAAGAATTTGTTTGATTACTCGATTGGCTAACTCAGCTTGACCATTGGATTGTGGGTGGTAAGCGGTGGACACTTTGTGAGAAATTCCATACTTCTCCATGAGCAATGAGAATGGGCGATTGCAGAAATGAGTTCCACGATCACTAATGATAGCCCTAGGAATCCCAAATCTAGAGACGATGTTTTCTTTAAGGAATATAATCACAGTTTGATGGTCATTGGTTTTGTAGGAATGGCCTCAACCCATTTTGAGACATAATCGACAGCCTAGAGAATGTAAAGATATCCCCTAGAGTTTGGGAAGGGACCCATGAAATCAATTCCCCAATAGTCAAAGATTTCAAACACTAATATTGGAGTGAGAGTCATTTGATTCCTTTTTGTGATGGACCCTACTTGTTGACACCTAGGACAGCTTTGACAAAATGTGTAGGAGTCCCTTGAGAGGGTGGGCCAAAAGAGACCACATTGAAGAACCTTGGCAGAAGTTTTCTTAGAGGAAAAGTGACCTCCACAAGCCTCACTATGACAGAATATTAGGATGGACTCTTGTTCGGATTCTGGCACACACCTCCTAATGACTTGGTTAGGACAGAACTTATAGAGGTATGGATCATCAAACACATAATGCTTGACATCATAAAGAAATTTTCTTCTAGCTTGGGTCCCGAAGAATTTTGGAATGACCCCTGAAACTATGAAGTTGGATATGTCAGCATACCAAGGGCATTCACTCACAGAATAGAGGTTCTCATCGGGAAATGAATTAGACACAGAAAGGTGATGTGAGTTGTCTTTGAATTCCAACCTAGAGAGGTTATCAGCTACAACATTCTCGACACCTTTTTTATCCTTAATGGTTAAATAGAACTCTTCAAGAAGAAGGACCCACCTAATCAATCTAGCCTTGGAATCTTGTTTTTGGAAGAGATATTTTAGAGCTGAATGGTCGGTGAATACAATGATGGGTGATCCTAAGAGGTAGGACCTGAATTTCTCTAAGGCAAACACAACAGCAAGTAACTCCTTTTCAGTGGTGGTGTAACTGATTTGGGCATCCTTTAAGGATTTGCTTGCATAAGAAATGACATATGGAGTTTTATCACACCGTTGTCCTAACACAGCTCCTACAGTAAAGTCACTGGCATCACACATGAGTTCGAAGGGAAGGTCCCAGTTTGGAGATTTCATAATGGGAGGAGAGGTGAGAGCGGATTTAACGGTTGAAAATGAACCCTCACAGCTTTCTGTCCAAACAAATGGAGCATCCTTTACTAGTAGAGCACAAAGAGGATGAGAGATTGAACAAAAGTCCTTAATGAATCTTCTATAGAAACCAGCATGTCCTAAGAAGGACCTCACTTCCTTAACAATTCTGGGAGATGGAAGGTGACGAATGATGTCAACCTTTGCTTTATCAACTTCAATTCCCCTACCCGAGACTATATGGCCAAGGACTAACCCCTCTTTTACCATGAAATGGAATTTTCCCCAGTTTAGGACTAGATTATTTTCTTCACATCTTGACAAAACTCTCTCCACATTCCTAAGACGTCCCTCAAATGTATCTCGAAAGACAAAGAAGTCATCCATGAAGACCTCTAGAAAATCCCCTACCATATCTGAGAAGATTCCCATCATGCACCGCTGGAAGGTTCCAGGGGCATTGTATAACCCGAACGGCATGCGTTTGAAGGCAAAGGTTCCGAATGGATAGGTGAAGGTTGTCTTCCCTTGATCCTCCAAGGAGACCTCGATTTGATTGTACCCTGAGTACCCATCTAGGAAGCAATAGAATTGATGACCCGCCACTCGCTCGAGGACTGGATCAATAAAGGGCAAGGGAAAATGGTCCTTCTTGGTACAAGTTTTGAGCTTCCTATAGTCAATACAGACTCTCCAGGCACTACTCACCCTAGTTGGAATAATTTCCCCATCCTTATTAGTGATCACAGTGATTCCATCTTTCTTTGGGACAACTTGAATTGGGCTTACCCACTCACTCTCAGCTATGGGGTAGATGATACCAGCTTTCAACAACTTAAGAAGTTCTTTCCTTACCACATCCATAAGATTTGGATTGAGTCTCCTCTGAGGTTGACGACATTGTTTGGATTCAGATTCAAGAGTAATCCTATGAGTTCAAATAAGTGGGCAAATCCCAGGAATATCAGACAAGGTCCAACCAATGGCTTTCTTGTGTTTCCTAAGGACATCTAGAAGCATCCCCTCATGATTGGAATCAAGAGAAGAAGATATGACTATAGGATGTGTTTGATTTTCCCCTAGGAAGGCATACTTGAGGGAAGTAGGAAGTTCCTTCAATTCAAGATCTGGTTGGTTCAGAATTTCAGCAGAAGATTGGGGCATTGGATCAAGATTAAATTTGTTTCCTAGATTTTCAGATTGAATTGATTCCCCATGTGTAGAAGTTTTAGCCACAAGATTGTATTGACCTGGGTTAGGGAAGGGAGTTTGAGTTGTCTCCATGAATGTGGTTTCCTGAAAGGTTTCACTGATTGTTGGTCCTAAGACATCATTATAGGAGCAATTTGAAAATTATTCGAGCCAAGGAGATAAACTTCCTTCATGTGAACAAAGGAAATCAATCTCATCCTGACTTAAACATCCATCAAATATTTCTTTATAATCTATGGATTCATTTTCAATGCTTCCTAACATTTTTACTTCATGAATTTCCTCGTCATCTCCTATTTGTGAGCTTGCATTATAGATGTTTAAGTCTAGACTCATGTTTCCAAAGGTGATGGTCATGTTCCCATTTTAGACTCGGATAACAGAGTTGATTGTTGCAAGGGAAGGACAGCCAAGAATGATTGGAGTTTTCTCCCTACGACCTAAGCTTGGATGATTGTCAAGGACAATGAAGTCAGCAGGGTAGATGAAATTCTCAACTTTTACTAAAACATCCTTTAAGATCCCCTTAGGAACCCGAACACTGCGATCAACGAGTTGAAGAGTGACAGATGTGGTTTGGAGTTCTTCGAGCCCTAACTGACAATACATGGCATAAGGAATGAGGTTTACACTGGCACCTAGGTCACACAAGTCCTTGCCAACTTTTTTCTCTCCTAGTTCAACATTGATGTAAGGGCAACCCGGGTCTTTCATCTTTGGAGGAATGGTCCCTTGAATGGTGGTACTCACATTAGCAGCCAAAAGGACTTGGTTTTTATGTAAAAATTTCCTTTTAAAAGTGCACAAGTCCTTAAGGTACTTTGAGTAGGCTGGTATGGTTTGTATTGCATCGAGGATTGGAATGTTCATCTTTACTTGAGAGAAGATTTCTCTCAAGGTTTCACTCAGTTCAGGATTGGATTTCCCCCTCATGCGTTGAGGGAAGGGAGCAGGTTGTTTGAGTGTTTGGTGTGGTTGTGGTTCCTTCTCATTCTCATTGGTTTTTTCAGAATCTGTGCGTTTTTCTTCATCATTTTGAAGTGATGTTGAATCTTTTAATAGTTATGAAATGGTTTGTTCAGGTTTTTCAATTGATTTCCCACTTCTTAAGACTGTCACTGCTTTCAATTGTTCATGATTTCATTGAGTGAAACTTGACTCTCCCCATGATGTTTGTTGTGGAATGGCTTGGGTAGGCTTGGGTGCCTTCCCAGTTTTGATTGTTTGAAGTTCTTGTTTAAGGGAAGAGACTTCCGAGTTCATCCTTTCCATTTGATTGCAATGTTGTTCTAGTAGGCTTTGTGGAACATTTTGGGTTGGTGCTTGAGAAGATTGGTTTATCCCTAGGGGATATTTTGAAGGTGGAATGGTTTTTTAAAACTGGACTGGTGGATGTTGGTATTGGATAGGTTGGGTTTGAAACTGATTATGGGTTTGGTAGTTCTGTTGAGGGTAAGGATTTTTCCCTTGTGGTTGGCTATGTTGTTGGATATCCTTCCATCGGAAGCCTGGGTGGTCATTGTACCTTGGAATGAAGGTGTTTTTGTATTGGGGCTTTTGAAAGTTTAGGGCATTGACTTCCGCTGGGGGTCCTTCTATAAGAACATCCTTGATGGATGGAATGGTTGGGCAGTTGTCTGTCTTATGGTCATGTTTGTCACAAATTGTGCAAACAAGGTCTACATTTTGGATTTCATGGACTTTCCTAAGGTTTATCTCTTCAACCTTCTTAGAGAGTGCTGCGAGTTTAGACCTAAGGCTTTCCTCTTCTATAAGTGTATGAATTCCAGTGGTTCTTTGTGGCTTTTCAGAATAAGGTGAAGTTCCCCAAGTTTGGTTTTGTTCAGCCAGACTTTCCAGATACTCGTAAGCATCATTTGGGGCCTGGTTTTTAAAAGTTCCATTACACGTCATGTCAAAGAATTGTTTATTACCCGGACCCAACCCTTCATAGAAAATTCTCACTTGTTCAGTTATGGAAAACCCATGTTGTGGAACCATGTTTAGGGTGTCTTTGAACATCTCCCATGTTTCATAAAATGACTCTCCCTCTTTTTCAAAAAAGTTTTGGATGCTCTTTTTAAGTACAATTGTTTTGTGATGAGGGAAGTATTTTTTGTAGAATTCTCTTTGCAGTTGGTCCCAAGATTGGATTGATGCAAGTCTCAAGTTGTTTAGCCAATTTTTAGCTCGATCCTTTAATGAAAAGGGAAAGAGCCTCATCTTAGCAGATTCTAGTTGATGTGGGGGACACATGGTTTTAACAATGTCGTTGAACTCTTTGACATGAAGGTATGGCATTTCTGACTCCATCCCATGAAAGGTTGGAAGGTGGTTTAGGACATGGGGTTTGAATATGTAGTTGGTGTCTCCTATGGAATTGTGTCTAATGCATGAGGGGGCATTGGTCCAAGCTGGAGTGAGGTAGTCGTTCATGGTTTGATCGACTACATTCCCTAAGTTTGGAGCTTCTTGGTTTTGGTTTCCCATTTGATTCCCCCTAGGGTTTACAATTTGATTTTGTGGATGACCCTCCATTGGACTTGTTTCAAGTTCTGACTTTGGGGTTTCAAGAATATTTGGATCTGATTTAAACAATCCCCTAGGTGCACTTGACTCCCCTATCCTAGTACATTCCACCCTAACTAGTTTGTTTGAGAAATCGCGGGTGTAGGCGGACATGCGCCCAAAAAAAAGCGAGAAAAGGACAAGATAAGATATCTTGGGTGAGAGTAAAAGAATGGAGGTGAGGAAAGAAGGTTTTTTTGGATCTAACGTACTTACTTGGTCCCTGGAAACGGCACCAAAATTTGGTTCACGCCCAAATTTACCCAAGAGAAGAAGGGTAGAACGGTCCTTGTAGTGTAGCTTGGGTTGTCGATTCCACAGAGACCTAAGAAGATACCTAAGATACACAACCTAAGGGATGGATTTTTGGCTATAAAGTGGCCAACTTGGATTTGTTTTTAAGTGTTTTGGGAGAAGAATAATAAGCTTAGTTGAGTTCAATTATAATGAAATGGGTTGATCTTAGGGTTACGCTTGGGTGGGTTGAATGCATTTTATTTCTTTAGACAAATTTTTGGTTTTATTAATTCTTGATGAAACCATTATTCAAAATAACACTACCTTCATCATTTTCTGGTTAGATACTAACTAAACTCAATTACTATTCACCAACACACACAGAGAACCATATTCATGATCTCTCCAAGGTATATGGTCAATTTAGTAATTGGAATTAGCTTTTTCAAACACAGTGAAGATGAGGAGCGAAAATAATTGAAGAATGGAAGTCTTGAATTATTTAACCAATTAACAACAATTCGTGCATTAAATAACATTCAATCAAGCCATTTCATCTTCCTAAGATCAACACATTAAAGGGTTAGCCCTCCATTTATGATATACTATCAATGGTGGGCGGAAGACGGCTTACAAGAATTGAATTGAAGAGATTAAGACCGCGGAAATAACGAGCACTCATCCATGTGTGTGAATGGAATTCACACCTATGTATAAACTATATCACCAACACACAGAGTTATCACTGTGCTTTTGTGATTTTATAGATTTAAGTATATAAATTGGAAGAAGGGAGGAGAAGTAATTGGATTAAGAACTTAGAAATACAAAAAGAAACTTACATGGGGAAATAAAATCATTACAACGAAAATTGAGCATAATAACATTACATGAAAGAAGGGATATGTTCCTCCTCACCACCACAACCTTAAATAGGAAAATATGGATCCTTAGGCCGAGCTCCAACAGTCCAAGTCATCCCAATCAATGAGGGTAGGCATAGGTGGTGGAAAGTAGGTGGAGAGGAGACTTCTCCACCCTTGACCCGGGATGGCATCCAGCTTGCATCCACCTGACAGATCTACTTCAACGTCCTTCTAGATGGCCGATTTGGAGTGGTCCATAGAACAAACACATGAATCCCCAGATGTCTTCTAACAGCCTGTAAAATATCAGCCCAATTGACGTTGTGGTTAGGGAGATATGGAAGATTCATTGGGCTAACATTCT
The DNA here is from genome assembly GCA_963277665.1 of Viscum album. Lineage (NCBI taxonomy): Eukaryota > Viridiplantae > Streptophyta > Magnoliopsida > Santalales > Viscaceae > Viscum > Viscum album. The sequence goes on along the minus strand of OY728149.1, from coordinate 35,836,435 downwards.
GGGCCGCAGATTCTGGCCCAGATTCTTATCTTCCATTTGGGCTGCCTTGATCACCATCATGGAGACTGAATTAGCACTTTGTCCTAAAGAATGATTTTTCCCCTGTATGTATTCTATCATAACAGGAAATTTGGGCTTCATTGGTCCAGTATTGTGGGACCCACATCCTCAACAGTGGGTTGGTGTCCAATCTGCCTTCACCAGAATTGTCTCCTTTCATCACCAAATATCTTCATCATCCTTTATGAATATTTCCTTGCTCCCTGAATGAGAAACATTTAAATTTTAAGTGAAGATAAATTTACAAAAATATAATATTAAAACATGAATAATTACATTCAATAAAATTAGATGATTCATTGGGCCTAAATTGGTGTACATTAGGCATGAAGTGCACAATTGATGAGAGTGGATGTTTAAAATTAAAATGTACTAACTCAGGCCCATATGATCAAAAATGAAATTTTAATCCCAATAAAATGTAATTATAAAATGTGTTTTTATTTTCTAATCAACTATTATGAAACTAGAACAAACTATCAAAACCATCAAAACCCGATGTGGAAAATAAATAAAAAAACATATAAGGAATGAATACTTATGAAGAGTAATTTTGAAAATATATATGAGTTAGGATTTGAATTAATTAATTTAGATAAATATTCTTATTATATGGAATATTAAAGTATATTCATGGAATTCAAGAACAAGTGGTAATGGTTTTCATCTCAATTTCCCTTCATTGAGTCTAGTATTGTATTTATGAACCTAATTTAATTTTTCAATAGAATATACTACCTATTTTAAAAATCATATCATTAATTATCTATTATTATTTTAATTCAATGTTCAATTAAAATCCATATCTTTTATGTTGTTTTGATTAAAATTTTACTCAAGTCATAGGGGATTCCATGGTCTCAATTCTGGTTCAATAATACATTTTACATTTTTTGTACCATGATTTAACTGAACGTTGTAATCACTAAATATGGAAATTATTTCATATTAATCATTATATTTCATGGGATTTACTCTCCAAATCATTTTACCTTATTCATAAGTCTATTAATTCAGTTTTTTTCTCAGCAGACTTAGTTTTTGGTAACATAATGTTTTTCATTGAGTTGTGATCATACCATTAAAATATACCATATAAATTTGGTAAGCTCTTCCATTTGATTATATTTTTTTTATTCACTAATTTTATATATATATATATACATTCAACCAAGTAAACCCTTTGAAAATTAATTCTTACTTATTGAGATATGTTATTTTGAAACCATCCACTTTCATTTTCCAGATAGATTATAAGCATGTTTTCTAGTACTAAAATCTCTATATACTCATTATTCTATACTTTGTCAACATAAAATTTATATTAATGAAGATTTGATGATGTTAAAATATTAATTATGATATTATATTGACATTTGTAATTTTTTAAATTTTTTATGTTTTTATTCCAATACAAATGATTATTATAAAGTTAAGTATATATTTCTTAAATATCCACGTTTTTCCTCCAAATGGTTTGTGATAAGGTTATACATTTTATTTACATAAGGAAAACAATTGGAATCCTATATATTGTTAATTAAATATAGTTAATTATTGTAAACGGTGATTTTTTATTATTTATTTAGTTTATTGTATGGTGAATGAACTTTACAAAAACAAGTGACATGTGAATCCCATAATTATATAGGCCCACAATGCATCAAAAGTTATCATGGGATTTTTTTTGATTTTCATGTACTCCTTATCCAATAATAGGATATTATCTTTGATCAAGGCCTTGAATACTGGATGTCTTGAATGTGGTCTTCAAAACGGTTAATGTGTCTTTCTATAGTTCCATGAAAATAGGTATTCATATCCAGAATAATGCATTCCATCAGTATGAGAATAGTATTTTAAATATCCATGTTCTCATTTATAATCATGGATATACCATGATTTTAGTATCAAGATGATTTTGGGTTCATGTTGTGTTCTTATTCCTACAAAACTTTTCATTTCATGTTTATTCCATGATTATTTTAGTATTTTGTTTTCCATATAGAGAATTTGAGAACACTACTTCTTATGTGTCGATTTTTTCTAGGTTATAGAGAAAAGTAGTAGCTGTGAAATGGTTATAAGTATAACTCATGTGAAATTATTTAGTGAATATCGTTAAGACATATCATATAATATGTAGTTTTTATATATAATATAAATAAATATTAATTAGTAGAAAATGAAATGAGATTTATTAGTTTATGATGTGTCCTAATTTTCTAAATCTCTAAACTAGAAATGATCTTCAAAATATAATAGATTAAGTAATATTTATTGATTTTGTAATAAACTATAGTTATATCTTAGATTTCACCACTTGTATGAAATTGAATTTGTAATGTGCATATTATGATCTCTAGATCTATGATTGTTGTTCTGTGACATCAAAAAATGTCCCTATCCCTATATATAAGATATATTTTGGTATGGAATTTTATTTCAAATGACTATATGAGGATTTATTTCTATATAAGATCGATACTTAGCATCTCATAGATCTTACATCCTGGGCCCAATAGTAATTTTCAAAACAATATTTCCTCATTTTTTATTCCCCTTATTATGATCCAAATATGTTTTAAGGACTCTTTTCATTTCATGAACTACGTGCGGTTTGATTCGTTTCTATATCTGATATATTGTAACACCAAGAACCCCTTCCTTGGGTGAATCCACAAAATAAATAAATTTATATATTCCCTCTCCCTTTTCATGATCCTGATATATTCAAGGAACTAATTACATAACAACTAGGTGTGTCTCAAGTCATGACCCATTAGGATACATAGAAATTCCTATGTAAGATATCCTCTGCCTAGATTTAGGTCAATCATGATTGTACTCTCCACCAATTCCTACTTTTTATCAGGATAAGTTACCCTTATTTGGATACATGATAATGAGGATTCCATCATCAATGATATTATCTCTATATAAGAGAGCCCTTTTCTTTCATGATGTAGTAATAAATTAGAGTCCATGAACTTGGGTGATGGGGGTAACTTCTATTTTCAGGAGTTCCATGAACCTCTCCCAATATATGAGTAAGATGTATATATGGGACCCTATATTCTAATAAGTACATTTTAATTTGTTCTTGTCTATGTAGGATACATATTGAAACCTGGATTCTCCATCATGAGCTCATCTGCATTCCTAGAAATTTAAATTCTACCTTTTTACCATGCATGTGAGCTGGATCTATTTAGGTAAGTGTAGTTCAATTATTATAACCGATTTTTCATTGTAAAAAACAAATAAAATCTTATAAGAACCCTCCTACATAATTTTTTGAAACCTTTATAGTGATACTTCACTTTACAATTGGCTTTACACTAATGTATCAGTCATTTCTTTATCCATACACATGATCTCACTCTATTTGGAAGAATCTTCACAAATATTTTTTTTATTGAAAAAAAATTACATTGTCACACATATGATTTTGACACATGTAGTGTGTCATACATAAACTATTAGTCGATTATTCCAATCATAATAGGATATTTAGTGATCCCAAGATTCTATATCCAATTACCATCTAAAATCTCTAACCCCCCCCCCCCCCCCATCATATGTACTTCATCAATTCATAGGTATTTATTTAAAATGGCTGTCTGTGGAATAATTTTTTCCCTCATAGGATACATAATGATACCCAATGAAACTATATTTATATAATATGAACATTCCCCAACTTATCTTGGTGCTTGATCAAGTAACCGACCATTCACAATGGGCCTCACCCATTTTTATCACCAAGACAACTAGGTCTCCTTTTCAATGCACCCCTCGAAATAAATAGTATGATTTATTTTGTATCAACCTCTTGCTTCTCAAATCAAAAATTACTCGTGTGAGATTATAGTATTGGGATGAACCATTTTATGTAGCTGATAAAATTATGAAAAAAATAGTACACCTTTCAAGACATTATTGTGTGTATGAATGCACAGTTCGTTTCGAATCACATTGATTTTTCATGAGAAGGATCTAAATATGGTTTTCTTATGTATGAGTTAGATCTACACAGTAGGTAACCAATATATAGTTATATACAAAACAATATTGTTCAAGGATGAAAATTAATCCACATTTTATCCCCCCTGCCAAAATGAAAGGTGTCATTAAATATACATTTAATAATTATGCAATTTGTTCACAATGTCCTGGAAACGTAAATTTAACCTATACAAATGTAATTTTGTATGTAAAATGCTAAAATACATACCATAAGGTCCTTATCACAAAACTGTAAAATTTATAACATTTGTATTCTCATTACCCAATGTTAAACTACACAGACCATCATACATCATCAATACTTAAAAAGGATCCCAATAGCCTACCCATTATCAACCATGTTATAGGGAACCTTCATCCTATTTATGAGCACCTCAATCCATAATCCACACTACAATAGATTTTCATAATACATCCATGATTCATATAGAAGAGTGTGTTCAGATTCAATAGACCCTATGGTTGACTTTTGATATAATCTCCTGGCCCCTTCATTTGACCCCTCGAACTATAAACTAGAGGAATATTTTCTCAAAAAAATTTTTGCTAAACCTTGTGACCCATAACAGTAATACAAAAGAGTCTGTCACCTCAAAGTGATTTTTGGTCATCCCATGCAGGTTTCCCGCATAACATTACTCATCTTCTTAGAACCTTGATATGTCATTAACATAACCTATATCCCACATTACAAAGGGTGTTAGAGTACTATTGTCATTGGGAATCCTAAGTGGGATATTGTGTGACATGTACCCCATGCATGGTCCTAATTCAGTCCCTTAAACCACATGCACCACGGTCAATTTTGTATGCACTAAAACTCTTTTTCCGACTAGTCTAAATAAAAATGCACGAAATTATATTGAAAGAAATAGAAAACTTGTTTGAATGAAAACTTTTAATGGGTGATTTGAAGAAAATACAATTTTCTACTATATAAACTTTTTATTTCCAAATATTAGGAAAAAACAAAAAGAGTGTAAATTAAAATAATATCACATTTATTAGGTTTTATCTTATAACCCCTGAAAAACATATTTATGATCACTAGAGACTTATTATCAAGTAAAAAGTTTGGAAAATGATTTAATATACTTTTTCCCTATTAATTCATTCAATACCGACTTGAATAAGATTTATAGCGCCTAAAATTTTATTGAATATTAAATTTTTCCCAAACCATATTCATGTCGCTGACACCTGAATTGATACTCCCATATTCCTTTGGTTTATACACTTATCATTGAATCATGTAACATAATTCATTCGTCTTGGTTCCCCCCTATAGTGTTTTAGTAACAAGGATTGATTGACCTAAAGGTACCCCTTTATTATTAGTTGATGAATCAGAAAATATATCAGAATTTATGACCTACAAGTATTTGAATCCTAGTGGAAAGTACCCCTTAAATCCTTGAGATATTTTCTATATTATGTGTGATATTGGTTTCCATCAGTATTAAATGTATACCTACTCCCACAATAATATTTTTGTCATTGAGTTAAATATTCTATGATCATGTTATTCAAGTTATATAACTGTAAAATTGAAGTGGATTCGAGTTAATCAATGTTACACTACCAAGTATCATACCCATTCTCAAGGTAAGGATATAGTACCCCATACTTGATCCTTTTTTATAACACAACACATGACCCAAACCCACATGATATATGGGACTGAGCGTTAATACTATAAATAAAATTCCCCCTTTCTTATGGAAGTCTATACTAACAATTATCCCTTTATTGATGTCAAGATTCACTTGGCCATTATGGTAAAAACTCTCCAAGGTGAAAAAAACTTCCTTGTATAGACATTTTTTATACCCTACTTCATTTATTTTATTTTTTAATTTTTAAAAATATTATATAACCCTTGTTGATGTGAGTGTCTAACTTCATGGGACCCCTTTTATTAATTCTGATTATAATCTCAGATTAGATCCTGCATAACGACCTTCAAAATATTAACCAGAGTAGTCTTCCCCTTCTAAAAGGTACCTCCAATACATGTGATCCCTAACAAGGATGACCTCATCACCTTGTAGTATTTTTTGATAATCCTCAACAATTTTTCCCAATCTCATTATCCTTGATTCAAAATCTTTGGAAATGATTTACCCAATCTATAATCCATCTATCAAAATCGGATTAACATCCTTGATTTCAGGTCGCAACATATCATACCCATCATTGAAACAAGGATGCTGGGTTAGAAAACCATTCTTGAAAAAATATATTTTTAATAATTATACATGGTTCTAGAACCCTGTTGGGATACACATCTTTGTTGTGAGAATCAAGATTCCTGAAACCCTCCTTGAATACTCATCTTTGCTGAGAGAATATTGTGTGTCAAAATTATTCTGGAATAATCATCCTCTCACACCTATTTCATGTCTTGGAATCCTGAATTCCTTATAAAATCTCATAGAGCCCTTGGAATTAATAATTCCCAATTCATGGCGAACCTATAAATAACTATGAATATAATCTCTTGACACATGCTTATGATCCCCTCAATTGTCAACAAAATATTTATTTGCCTTTTAAAAATGGACCTTATGTCCATGTGAGCTCTGAATATATTTCTATGGAACTAAACACACCAATGTGCTTCATGAGCATACTTTGCATGTATATCCCATATTTAAACCCCCTATTAAATCTCTTTGAGATATGACTCCCCTTTTCCTTGAATCCATAATTAATGAAGTCATATTTTTCTAGAAAAATTTTGTCCACTCTATATGAACTTAAGATTCGATGACATATGATCTAATCTATATGAATATAATCTATAAAATATGTGGTCTATGCTATAAAACCATAAAATTTATCATTATTATTTAAAATATTTGCAATGCTAAACATAATCTATATTGGCCAAAGTTGAATGGCCTTAATATACACATGGAAAGAGAAAAAATATTTTATAGGAAGAAAACCCACAAAGTGAAGTCTGGGGAAAAGTTAGGGGTCAACTCGAAATACATATACTTTATTTATTATAGTGAAAATCCAGAATTTAAAAAAATAGATATAATATTTTTAGGGTGAAAAACTGCAATGGGAAGCCTAATAAAATGTTAAGTCTCTAGCTGCTAGTCCTTCCTTATAAGAAGCTGATGAAACATTTTTGGAAATAAATAATGAAATGAAAAGATTGTGGGGACCATTATAAATCCCTAAAAAGTCAATTAATTATTTCCAGTCCTCTTCCTTTAGAAAAAAATTTAGATAACTCCTCCTCATATTGCGATTTATTGAACTATGACATTCCTTTAGAGAAAATGATTTCAAAAGTGTAACAACATGATATTTTATGAGAAATATCATTTTTATGTCTTATGTTTTACGCAACATTGAAGGAATCATTCATTACACACAACACTGGCATGGCTTGCGTTACACGCAATCGCGACCTTCCTCGATAGCATGTGTAGTACGTAATACCGAGTTTCACTAAACAACGATATATTGTTACAATATTGTTATGGACTAGCCTTTATAAATAGTATTAACTAAATTTTGAGTTTTATAACATTATTATTCATCATACACATTTTGTAGAACATGGTATGAGAACAAAATAAATATTTTGTGTAAAATAAATATTTTTCAGAAAATGCAGTTTTGCCGCCTTTTGAAGTTGCACCCACTTTAAATATAGTTTTTGAAATGTTTATAACTTCAATTTGAAAAAATAATATTCTACATTGGAATCAGTATATAAAAATTTACATTGGATTAAATTTTCATATTATTTTGATAACTTTCATATATTAATGAATAGTAAAAACATGCTATATTTTAATTAAAACCAACTTTTTTCATCACAATAATGTATATGGTTAAATTATAATATTAAATAGTTTTAATGTATAAATATAATATATTTTTACCATTTCATATATTTTATTTCATTACCATTAATTTTACATTGAATTCATAAGTGAAAACATTTCGATCTTTGGCAATGTTTTACATTTTAAAACTCATTTTCTTAACGATGGGATTAATTTTAAATTAATTACTTCATCTTCTATGTTTCAAATTTTGAAAAATGGATTCCATATTTGAATTTAGTGGGTCTAAATTATGTTAATAGGTTACTTTTATTTATTTATTTTGATATTATGAATAGTAACTAAGGTAATATTTATTTACTGCAGTAAAAGGTAAATAGGTTAATTTAGGGTAAAAATAAGATTATAAAATTACCCTAAAAACTGCCAAAATTCTATTGGATGACTAAAAGAAGACCTATATAACCTATGGGTCAAAATAAATTCATTTTATGGAATTTAGACCATGAAAATTATATAATTGTTATTAAAACCAAAGAAAGTGACAACATGTCACTCTCTTAAATATTATAAGTATAATAATTTTAAATTCGTTATAAACATCATAAAACATTGAAAATGAAATGTCTACAAAAATCTAATAAAATAATCTTTATCATGTGAATTTATTTATAATTTTTAGGGATTAAATTAATATCATTAATGGTGACACAATAGTGATGTTGAAATGTTTTTATTGATTGAAATATCAAATAAATGGTTTTAAAATATTAAAATAAATATAATATGAAATATTTAATGTGTTACACTAATTTTATAGAAAAATATGACATTTTATGAATCTATTAAATCTTTTAGTTAGATCATATCTTATGTTTGGATTTTATTTACATTCAAATAAATGAATAGTGTCAAAATTGACACTCTTGTTATTTTATAAATATAACATAATATATAATTGTTTAAAAATCACAATAAATTTTAAAAAAAATTAATCAAAATGTATATGGTTTAAAAAGTCATAAATTATCCAATTATGGAAAATTCAAAACACATAAGTAATTATTTATAACAATTTAAAATTTAGAATCTTATTACCACAAATAAAATTAAATAGATTAAATATGGATAAATCAAGTTGATAATGTTTAAAAAAAATCCCCAACATGTATAAATTTTATTGGTTGATGATCAAACACCCCTATCACATATATTAATCTTAGTTTAGTCATTTTGGTAGTTTTTAAGTGGGGTTAGAATTTTGTATAAATTAATATTTCTTATAATTCCAAAGGCGCCCCTCTCCTCCCTTATAAAAGGGCATCTCCTCCCTCGCCACCTCACACCACTATGAGCCTTAAAGCATGGCCAAAACCTAACAATTTATCTACTCAACTTCATTATAAACATACTAGAGGTCATTGTCTTCTTCAGAGACCAACTTTAGTGCCCTTAGATGAGGTTAAGAAGAGGTGCGTCCAAGAAGAGGTAATATCCTTTACCGAATCTTTCCAATTTATTTATTCTTATAATAATTATTATTTATTTTTTTAATCATAAATTAATAAAATAATTATCACTCATATACTAATATGTTATTATAAATATGAAACAACCCTATTTCACCTTCAATCCATCCTACGGAGAATGAAATCACCGCACTTGCGTACGTACGGAATACCGTCTCCACGCCGTGGTGTAATCTATTTTCCACCACCACCGTACATGTATGGGTATGATGGTGTAAATAAATAACTATATATTATTATTTTAAATTGATATTGATTCTGAAATATGATACATACACTTCAATAAAATTCCACGATCATGGGAATGATATCATCACTTGTGCGTACGTATGGCATACCGTCTCCACGATGTGATGTTACTCGTTAGACATGATCTTCATTGAATAATGATTATATAAATTAATTGAATGAATAAATATGATATATATTATATTAAAACCATTATGTAAATGATATATCTATATCTTAAAAATAAGAATAGGAATTTAATCGACAAAACACGCATAAGAAAATAAAGTAGTGAACACCCAAATGACGAGTAACAATGAAATATTACCAATAAGAAGATAATAATATGACCATATATGATATCATAAAAATGAATATGATTCTTTAATAAGTCACTGAAATTATTTTAATCATTATATTGGAGGTTCAGATACGTACAAAGCATATCGGACCTAAGGTAATGGAAAATCTCACAATCTCATTTTTATCTGAGACAGTTTATACATCAGAATTTATTGGGGAATATTTATCATCCACACCCATGTTTCCTAAATATGTAATATTATTTCTATCCTCATAAAATTTTTTAGATCCAATTTTACCTATTGGTGAATTTTTAGTAAAATCTATGAATGGAATCTTTTGTCGTTTTCTGTACTAGATACTTTTTTACTTTTCCTGCCAACGTAGGAGTAGAATTTTTTTAACATATACTACAGGAATGGATTTTTATGATTTCATAGAACATTATTTAATTGAAGCTTCCTTTACAATTTTTTCATGTTTTACTTTTAATTAACTTCTTATTGTTTAAAATTTTATTACATATTATGAAAGGAAAAATGTTTTTGAAGTAGAAAGTACATTTTCGTCCAGAATGGAGTTCAAGTGATTTATCAAAATATTTTCCATATAAGATAATATAGGGTTCTATTTATATCACTATTATTACATTTTATTGATTATTTTTATAAGGAATTATGTCCTTTTATCTTACATGGTTTACGTTATGATGGTGTGATGTTTAAGAATCCCATATTTATTACATGGGTTATGCTATGATGTATTATTTATGATGTTGTGGCAAACATAAGAATGGTTTCATTATAAGATGGGTGTGACCAATGTCTCCCTCCAACACATTGGGTAAAGATTTATATCTCATGAGATAGACATGGTTGGAACGTCAAGTTAAATAGGTTCAGTGATACAGGACTAGAATGGAGAGTAAACTCGGTTCAAAAATAGACTTTGTCTGCTATGATAGTCTTGGAAAAGAGTATTGACTAATAAAAAATGATTTTATATGATTATGTGTCTATGACACAAAGTTTCATGTTTTATGTTATGATTATTGGGATTACATTTCACTACTTTGATTTATCCCATGTTATGATATTATGATCTCTTTTACGGGTTAAGATTTTCAAAATGATATGTTCTAATGAATATGATATGATTGATATTTCTATTGTTTAACCTTACTGAGTATTTGAGCTCACCCTTTTTTATGTTTTCTTTTCCCCAGTTTAGGAAGAAGGGTATTAAGTAGGATATTTCAAAATGGGACTCTAGATATGATGAAATAAACAGGAGACAATGTAGATTCTTTATGAACCAGTTGTTTATGTTTCCCCATTTCTAAAGACACTATACCTTTATGGTCCTACCATGGTTTTGTTATATGTTGTAATAAGTATGATTCAATTCTAAAGTAATTACAATGTATGTGCAGTATGGGTAGTTATAGTTGGTATTAGAGGAAAGGTATAGTCAACCTTTAGAAACTAGGATGTGAAAGCCTTAGTACGAACCCTAAGGATATGTCTAAGCATAGAACAAAATATTAGTATTTTAGAAATGGCCATCAATAACCTATGATAAGACCTTAAGTGTGAAATTTTATTCTTGACTATGTGGTGTTCCTATTATGATTCGTGTTTCTCACACTGTGCGTATTGGTTTTATTAAATGGATGGGACCTGATGGACCCGTGTTAATGCTGAATGCGATGGGAAATGCAATGATTGTCCCCTTGAGCAACCACACGTTATGGGAGCTGGAATGAAAAATCTTATAGCCATGCTCACAAAACATTCTCAAGCTATGAATCATGCAGATCATACAAACGAGAAAAGTAAGGAGCATCATTCTGTTGAATCCTTCATGAGGCAGCGTCCACCTTCATTCAACGAGTCTTCTGATCCATTAGTGGCTGAACAATGGATTAATACCACTGAAAAGATATTTTCAGTTCTACAGTGTTCTAACCATGATAAAGTCATCTAAGCAGTATATATTTTGGAAGGTGAAGCTAATAAATGGTGGAATCTTATCCAGAATATGAGGCAAAGAGATGAAATTGAGTCCATGGAATGGGACGGGTTCACGAACTTATTTTTCAATAAATAATTCCCTCGTATTCTTCAAACAAATATGGAGAAAGAGTTTCTTGAACTGAAGAAAAAGAATGATGAATCGGTTGGTACCTTCAAAAAAAATTTTACAAGACTTGCAAGGTATGCATCCGGAATTATTATCCAACCTGAGAGTAAGATTGATCGATTCTTTAGTGGCTTAAAACCATGTCTTAGAAGGGAATTAGCCATAAGGGACTTCTATAGATATGAGGAAATTTCTCAATGTGCTGTCAAGGTTGAGATGGAGATTGGAGTAACCCATCAGTCATATGGGTTTGATAAGAAGTGTAAAATGTAATTCAAAGGTAAATCTAAAGACCACACTGAAAAGAAGATGAGTTTTCCCTTATTCTCAATGTGTGGAAAGAAACATGGAGGGAATTTTCTTAAAGGGACAAGTAAAATTTTCATAGGTGGAAAAGAAGGTCATCAGGCATTTGAATGCCGTAATTATGGGAAAAATATTTCAAGTGACATGAACAAAGAAAATGCTTCACAGAATCACCTCCTACACTTCAATGTTTCAACTTCAAGGAAATGGGGTATTATGCCAATCAATGCCCTAATCCAAGGGTTTTTCATGACGATTGACATCAACAAACTCTTTAGGATAAAGAAAATGGAAAGTCACATGAAATTACTATCAGCGATGTGGAGTACGATAACGAAGTGGTGAAATGTACACATACCATCCACTCAAAAGTAGAAAATGTTTTATTTGATTCTGGATCCACCCACCCTTTTATTTTTTAAGAATATTCCAAGGGTATCGTCGTACTACCTCAACAATTTTCTGTTGAGATAGTTGTGACAACTCTTAATTTCACAACGGTTGCGTCAGAAGTTTATAATTCTTCTCCAATTGATGTTTGTGGGAATGTGCTTCCTGGAAATCTTGTGATCCTTACAATAGTGGAATTTGATGTGATTCTTGGCATGTATTGGCTTTCTTTATATGGAGCTCATATCAATTTCCCAATAAGGGTAGTCACATTTCATATTCTGGATCAATCTATGATCATCTATTGATGCAAGGATGAATATAACCATACAGTGGAAATTTCTTCCATCTTATGGGTCTTGATTCCTAAAAATGAAGATTCTTTATCTCAAATGGTTGGAGAGAAACTCACTATTAAGAATATTCCCATTGTATGGGATTTTGATAATGTCTTTCCAGATGAATTTCCAGGCATTCCACCAAATCGTGAGGTTGAGTTTTCGATAGAACTCATTCCGGGTGCTATGCCCATTTCAAATACACCTTATAGAATGGCCCCAATTGAGTTGCAGGAATTGAAGAATCAACTCCTAGAGAATTGTGATAAGGGATTCATATGCCCAAGTGCATCTCCTTGTGGAGCACCTATTCTATTTGTTAAGAAGAAATATTGATCAATGACACTCTGCATTGATTATCGGGAACATAACAAGATCACTATCAAGAACGAATATCCTCTCCCACACATTGATGACTTATTTGACCAACTACTTGGAGCTCAATAATTTTCCAAGATTTATCTTCGTTCAGGGAATCATCAATCAAGGGTCAAAAGGGAGGATACCCCAAATATGGCTTTCCATAAAAGGTATGGACACTATGAATTTATAGTTATTCCATTTGGTCTTACTAATGCCTGTGATGTCTTCATGGATCTAATGAATAGAGTCTTTAGATACTATCTTGATCTGTTTGTGGTAGTCTTTATAGATGATATTCTGGTCTATTCAAAGAGAAAGGATGAACATGAAGATTACTTGAGAATTGTATTAAAGACCCTAAGAATGGAGAATCTTTATGCCAAATTTACCAAGTGGGAATTTTGGCTTCAAAAAGTTTCATTTTTCTGTCACATAATATCGAATGAAGGGATATCTGTGGATCCAGCAAAAACAGAGGTTATCAAAAGGTGGTTGATACCAACAACAGTAACTGAGATCCGAATATTTCTTGGTTTGGATGGATATTATCGACGTTTTTTGAAATATTTTTCATGATTATCTAATCCTCTCACCAGGTTGACTCAAAAAGGAGTTATGTTCATGTGGACGGAGGAGTGTGAGTTGAAAATAATGTTATCCAGTGCCCCAATGCTCACACTGCCTTGTAGTGGAGAAAGGTTTGTGATCAACAGTGATGTATCCAAGAAGGGACTGGGGTGTGTTCAAATTAAAAATGATATGGTGATATCTTATGGCTCACGATAGTTGAAAATACAAGAGAAAATTACCCAACTCATGATTTGGAGTTAGTTGTGATAATCATTTCATTAAACATTTGGAGGCATTATCCTTTACGATGAATAGTGTGATATTTATACTGATCATAAAATTTTAAAGTATATTTTCACACAAAATGAGTTGAATATGTGTCAAAGAAGAAGTTTGGAGCAGATTAAGGATTACGACTGCTCAATTCATTATCACCCTAGGAAAGAAAACAAGGTGGCATATGCATTAAGTCGACAAGACCATGCTAGCTTATCTATGATGAGGATCAAAAAAGATCCAATATTTATGGATTTACAAAGGATGTATCATGGAATTATAATGGAAGGGAAAACATTTTAGCCTTCCCAAATGAATGTTGAACCATCTATTCATGTGAATATTAAAGAGGCATAGAAAGAATATGTAGAATTACAAAATAAGGTGAAATGTTTTCCAGAATATTACATTTATTGTGATGAAATAATAAGGTTCAAGAATCGGTTTGGTTTTCCTCCCATCCTAGAATTAAAGAAGGAAATATTGGATGAGGCTCATAGTTCTTCATTCTATATCCACCCTGTAAGAACAAATATGTATAGGGACCTAAAGGAGTACTTTTGGTGGGATGGCATGAAAAGCGATGTTGCTAAATATGACTGTTGATGCTTGGTTTGTCAGCAAGTTAAAGCTAAGAGAAAGAATTCTAAGGGGATGTTACAACCATTACCCATACCATAATTTAAATGGGAAAACATCACAATAGACTTTTTCAATGGATTTCCTAAAACATAAAAAGACAATAATTCTATATAGATTATAGTTGATCGTCTTACAAAGTCGGAAAACTTCATTGGTATTAGAGAATATTTCTCTCTTGATCAAATTTCCAGGATATATGTGAAAAAAGTTGTAAGATTTCATGGAGTGCCACTTTACATTATATCTGATTTGGATCAGAGGTTTACCTCAACGTTTTGGCAAAGTCTTCAGCATACTCTAGATACATAGTAGAGTTTTAGCACTGCTTATCATCCTCAGACAGATGGTCAGTCTGAGAGGACAATTCGAACTCTATAAGACATGTTGAGATCTTGCTCTATGGATTTCAATGGTGGTTGGGATCAAAACCAAAATATGGTGGAATTTTATTATAATAATAGCTTTCACTCCAGTATTTAGATGGCTCTTTATGAAGCTCTCTATGGAAATAAATGCAGAACTCCAACTTTTTGGGATGAAGTTGGGGAATGAAAGCTATTAGGACCTGATCTTTTTGATGAGATGGACGAAAAGGTAAGATCAATTCAACAACACATAAGAGAATATTAGAGTCAACACAAAAGTTATGCTAACAACCAATGAAATGAACTGGAGTTTGAAGTGGGTGATAAAGTGTTCTTATGAATATATCCTTGGAAGACAGTAATGAGATTTTGAAAGAAGGGAAAGCTGAGATCTAGGTATAATGGTCCTTTTGAGATATTTGATCGTGTTGGGAAGGTAGCTTACCTATTGTCGCTTCCACCGAATCTCTCTCAAGTTCATGATGTATTCCATGTATCTCTCCTGAGAAAGTACATACCTGATCCTTCACATGTACTAAGCTCAGAAGTTGTACTGCTGGAACAAGATCTTTTTTATGATGAACAACCAATAGATATTCTGGATCATAGAGAAAAAGTTCTAAAAACCAAGACCACTCTCTAGGTTAATGTTTAATGGAGGAACCACCAATTAGAAGAAGCTACATGGGAACTTGAGGATATTATGAGGGAGAGGTATCGTCATCTATTTGTTACGAAGTGATGAATTTTGAGTGAAAATTATTTTCAAGGGGGGTAGAATGTAAGACCCTCAGATTTTATGAGGAATATTTTTTAAATGTCTTATATTATATGCAACACCAAAGGAATCTTTCATTACACACAACACTGGCTTGTATTGCGTTCCACGCAATCACGACCTTCCTCGATAGCGTGTGTAGTACGCAATACCAGGTTTCACTAAACAACGATATATTGTTATAAAATTGTTATGGACCAGGTGTTATGAATAGTATTAACTACATTTTGAATTTTATAACATTATTATTCATTTTACACATTTTCTATAACATGGTATGAGAACAATATAAATGTTTCAGGTAAAATATGTATTTTTCAGAAATTGCAGTTTGGCCGCCTTTTGATGGTGCACCCACATTAAATCTAGTTTTTGAAATGTTTATAAGATAAATTTGATGAAATAAAATTCTCCTTTGAATTAGGATATAAAAATTTACTTTGCATAAATTTTTCATATTATTCTGAAAACTTTCATATTTTAATGAATAGTAAAAACACGCTATATTTTAATTAAAAACAACTTTTTTCATCACAATAATTTATATGGATAAATTATAATATTGAATGGTTTTAAAGAATAAATAGAATATATTTTTACCATTTAATATAATTTATTCCATTACCATTAATTTTACATTGAATTCATAGGTAAAAACATTTCAATATTTGGATATGTTTTAACTTTTAAAACCCATTTTCATAGCAATGAGATTAATTTTAAATTAATTACTGAAACTTTTGTGTTTTGAATTTTGAAAAATGGATTCCATATTTGAATTTAGTGGGTCCAAAAAATGTTAATAGGTTACTTTTTTTTTGATATTATGAATAGTAACTACGAAAATATTTATTTTCAGCAGTTAAAGGTAAATCGGGTAATTAATGGTAAAAATAAAATTATAAAATTACTTTAAAATCTTCCAAAATTCTATTGGATGACTAAAAGTAGACCCATATCACCTAAGGGTCGCAATAGATTAATTTTATGGACTTTTTACCATGAAAATTATATAATTATTATTAAAACCAAAGAAAGTGACAACATGTCACTCTCTTAAATCTTATGAGTATAATAATTTTAATTTAGTGATAAACTTAATGAAACATTGAACATTAATAGTATCCAAAAATTTAATAAAATTATCTATATCATGTGAATTTATTTATAATTTTTATGTATTAAATAATTATCATTAAAGGTGACACAATAGTGATGTTGAAATTATTTTATTGACTGAAATATCAAATAAATGGTATTAAAAATAATAAAATAAATATAATATGAAATATTTAATGTGTTTCACTAATTTTATAGATAAATTTTACAATTTACTAATCTATTAAATCTTTTTGTTCGAACATATCTTCTATGTGGAATTTATTTAAATTCAAATAAATGAATAGTGTCAAAATTGACACTATTGTTATTTTATAAAAATAACATAATTTAAAATTGTTTAAAAATCACAAAAATATTTAAAAATTATTAATTAAAATTTATATGGTCGAAACTGTCATAAATTATCCAATTATGGAAAATTAACAACACATAAGTAATTGTTTATAACAATTTAAAATTTAGAATCTTATTACCACAAATAAATTTAAATAGAATAAATAGGGATAAATCAAATTGATAATGTTTAAAATAAATTCCCAACATGTATAAATTTTATTTGATGATGATATTATAGCCTTGTATCATCTATGATTCTTATTTGATTCATTTTGGTTGTTTTTAAGTGGGGTTGGGATTTATTATAAATTAAAATTTATTATAATTTCAATGGTGCCCCTCTCCTCCCTTATAAAAGGGCATCTCCTCCCTATCCTCCTCACACCACTATGAGCCATAATGCTCGTCCAACCCCTGAAAATTTATATTATCCACTTCCCTATAAACTTACTAGTGTTCCTTTTCTCTTCAAAGACCAATATTATTTCCCTTAGAGGAGGATAATAAGAGGCGTCTTAAAGAAGAGGTAATATCCCTTACCAATTCATTCCAATTAATTTCTTATTATACATATTATTCTTTATTTGTCTCATAATAAATTAATAACATCAGTATCACTCATATACGGATATGTTATTTTAAATATAAAACAAACCTATTTCACCTTCTATACATCCTATGGAAAATGAATTCATCGCGCGTGCGAACGTACGGAATACCATCTCCACGCCGTGGTGTAATCCGTTTTCCACCACCACCTTACTTGGATGGGTATAATGGTGTAAATAAATAACTATATATGATTATTGTAAAGTTATATTGATTCTGAAATATGATACATACACTTCTTTAAAATTCCATCATCATGGGAATGATATCATCGCTCATGCGTACGTACGGCATACCGTCTCCACGATGTGACGTGACTCGTTTAACATGATCTTCAGTGAATAATGATTATATAAATGAATTTAATGAATAAATATGATATATATTATACTTAAACCAATATTTAAATAATATAGATAAAATATAAAAATAATATTAATAATTTATTCGACAAAATACACATAATAAAATAAAGCAGTGAACACCCAAATAATGAGTAACAATTAAATATTACCAATAAGAAGATAATAATATGACCATATATGATATTGTAACAATGAATATGATTCTGTAATAAGTCAATGAAATTATTTAAATCATTATATAGGAGGTTCGGATATGTATGAAGCATATCAGACCTAAGGTAAGGGAAAATCTCAAAATCTCATTTTTATCCGAGACTTTTTACACTTCAGAATTTACTAGGGCATATTTATCATCCACACCCTTCTTTCCTAAATATGTAATATTATATATATCCTCATAAAATTTATTAAATACATTTTTACCTATTGATGAATTTTCTTTAAATGATATGAAAGGAATCTTTTGACGTTTTCAGTATGAGATACTTTGTAACTTTTCTGGCCAATGTAAGAGAAGAATGTTTTTTAACTTATACGAGATGAATGGATTTTTATGATTTAATAGAAAATTATTTCCATGAATCATCATTTACATGTTTTCAAGTATTATTTTTAATTAACTTCATTTATTCTAAAATTGAATTACATATTTATAAAGTAAAAAATGTTTTTGAAGTAGAAAGGATATTTTCCTCAAGAATGGAGTTCATGTGATTTATCAAAATTATTTTCCATCTAAGATAATATAGGGTTCTGTTTCTATCCATATTTTTACATTGATTTTATTAGTTTTATATGGAATTATGTCCTTTTATCTTATATGGTTTATGTTATAATGGCATGATGTTTAATAATCCAATTTTTATTACATCGGTTATGCTATGATGTATGATTTTTGATTTTGTGGGACACATAAGAATGGATTCATTATGAGATGGGTGGGACCTATATTTTCCTCCAATTCCTTGGGTTAGGATTTATATGTCATGAGATAGAAATGGCTGGAATGACAAGTTAAACTGGTTTAGTGATATAGGATTGGAATGAGGAGTAAACTCGGTTCAGAAATGGACTTTGTCCATTATGATAGTCTTGGAAATGAGTCTTGACTAATAAGAAATGACTTCATATGATTATGTGTGTATGACACAAAGTTTCATGTTTTATGTTATGATTATAGGTATTACATTTCACTACTATGATTTATCCCATGTTATGATATTATGATCTCTTTTGCAGGTTAAGATTTTCAAAATGTTATGTTATTATGAATATGATATGACTGATATTTCCTTTGTTAACCCTTACTTAACATTTGAGCTCACCCTTTTGTATGTTTTCTATTCCCCAGGTCAGGAAGAAGTCTATTAAGTAGGATATTTCAAAAAGGGACTCTAGATATGATGAAATAAATGGGAGACAGTGTAGAAGCTTTATGAACCAGTTGTTTATATTTCCTAGTTTCTAAAGACACTATACCTATATTTGACTACCATGGTTTTGTTATATGTTTTAATAAGCATGATTAAATTCTAAAGTAATAACAATGTATGTAAAGTATGAGTCATTATAAAAAGAAATGTACCTAACAAGCCAAAAATTGTGTGAATATCAAAGATCATCCATGATCCATTCTAAGGAGGAAACTATTATTAATTGCTTATTTGAGTTTACTTTTGGGTTCACTGAGTACTAAGAAAACACATTTTGTGTTTAAGTATCTATAAAACACATATTCATCAAGATATCGTGGGTAAAAATAATAAATTTGATGAAATCTTGAGTAGATAACGAGCTTACATTAAAAACTAAGTAGAAAAGGAGAGAGGAATCTCCTCATTCTATATTTTATACCATAATCTCCCAAAAAATGAGGCTTCTAAATGTACATACTTATTATATCTTCATCCTAGAAGATCCCCTGATCTCTTCCAATGTTTTTTATAATAAATCTATTATTTGGTGTAATTAATCTACTAATTTATTCTCCCTATATATATATCTTATTATTATGCCTCCACCATGAAAACAGTACCAAGACTATCCTTATCCTCCTTGTTAATGATTCCCTTTTTATCTACCATCATTTTATCTATTGATTTTATCATGTGATGTAGATGGGAAAAAATTATATGGATCCTATCAATCTTCACCTTGCAAAAATTGAACAATTCTTAATAGGATATTTTTTCATTTGAATTTTAGGAAGAGTCGTCTGGGCCTAATTTTGACATCACCCTAGTGAACATGAGGCCTCAGTGTTTGATATTCTCATTTTTAGTTCCCCCTTATTCTCCCTCATGGAAATAAAATCCTTAAAACTAAAATAAAGATCCTTATAGTTTAACCATCTATAACTAATGGTATTGAAAATTTATCAATAGAGGCCGAAACAATCCATCAACTATTCAAATGGCCCCCCTATGCTCAAACTCCAAATGTCCCCCCATGCCTACCACCTCAATTGTGAATGAAATGATATGTTCTATAAACCTACACTCAGACACATTCCAACAAAAAATATGCACTCCAGGACTAAGTCACTATTTTAGGGAACCATATCTACATACCTTAGATATATTATTTTGTGAAAAGAAATATTTTTGGTTACTTTAGGTGGTTTGGATACTAAAATAGAGGAATCAATGACCTATGAGCCATGATATGAGGAATCAATCACTTATTTCACCTCAAACTTGATTGAACGAATAGAGGTGACAGTTTTTATGTTACATGACTTTGGGGTTTAGATAGTGTTCCTTCCATTGACATTTTAGTCTAATTTCATTCATGAAGGGTTATAGTCATAAATGACTATTTGATAGCATGACCTAGATTTGATAATTTATTCAATTTCTGAGTAAGTGATTACCTTCATCTAGAGATTCATCCATCATGGTTAGTAAATAAAATGAATAGTTTCTGATATCTATATCTTCCATGATCACACTCACCCATGTATAGTCAAAGAGCATGAGAACTGGCGAATTAGTATGAATAAATGGGTTTAACCTACATGGAACCTAGAAACATCCTACACACTATAAACCTTTTCTAATGTTAGAGGTTCAATTAGGGAGATGGAGGGTGTGTCTGCATCCATATATGAAAATTTCCATACCTTCGATTGAACTTGGTGACGAACTACAGAATCAAATATGCCAATGTAATACTACTAGAGTAATACAAAAAACAAAATTCTACAAAATATGTAACATAATTTCTATTTTTTGGGGAAGGATGTTTCAATGACTTTCCCCCCTTCCCCTTCAAGGTATTCTCTGAGGGACCTTCAGAAGGGGAAAACATTAGAGGTTCTAGTTAGAAAGGATTAACACCAAGGGTGTTGTAGGTGTCACTAATAGAGGAGTGGGTAGTTTTTTTCAAGATTATAAGAAATTTCATCAATAAATTATATAGAAACCCTCATCATCATTTTCACAGTCACCATTCAAGTAAGACTCAACCACTATATCCCCAAGAGAATATGCTAGATATGTGAGAGGTGATTGGATACCTCTAGTTTATTGAAATATGAAAAGCTAAAATGATGTATTAATATATGTCTAATGAGAATACAATCATATTAGGATGATGAAAAATCTAGTTATTCCTTTTCACTTGATTCAAATTGGATTCCTTCGATGTTATCAAAACATATTGAGATATGAATCTTCATTATCCACAAATGGGGTGAATAAATTATTTTAACCTTCACATAATGAATTACAACATGAAGATCTTGGAGGAATACCACGACTTTGGGAGGATTTTGTTTTAATTAAATTTTAATTTGAGTGTTAACGTTTCCAAAACCCTACATCTCTAAATATTCATGGAATAACACATTCAAGTCCTCCTTAATTGAGTTCAATTTTATCTACAAATCTCATTTATAACATGAAATAGGAAATTCAGGAACATTTGAATCTGGATCAATTTTAATTTTTGATTCACTCATAGGTTTTTCCCTTAATGGTTCCCAATTTTTTGGAGCCTTTTTCAACAATGAAACTGGCTCAATGTGGATCACTTTATTTTAGGGAATATTTAGAGACATTGATATTCAATATGATGGATTCTTTCTGAGCCTCAAATATATTACAGTTAGTATATCCCCTATAATTCCACCCTTGATCATGTTTGTAGCTTTATGTTCATTATCACCAATATAGCTAATTTCTCATTCGTGTACAATTGAATCCAAGTATCAAGATAGGTTTTGGAGATTCCAATATTTATTTCCTCTAGGGGAAAGGTCACCTATACATGATTTTCCTCCCTAAAAAACATTAACTATAATTTTAAAGCCACCATGGATTCCATTCTTACCAAAATTTGGGATAAGTGGGGAATCTCATTTGAATACACTGATGTTGCTGCCCAAATCAGTTAGGTGTGAAACACTCATAAAGGATCATAATATTGATTCAAGTAGATATTATTACCTTGTGAATTGAAATAACTTTGTTTTGGGCCTTATGATAACCCATTATATTATTAGTGATAGTAGATGTTGTTCCCCCCTAAGACATGGTGATGAAATTTTCATACCTATTTAGGGTGATCCTTATTTCCTAATTCTTCAATGTGGTGGGCCTGACCCCACTGGTATATTATGAAAATGTAATAAACAATGTACATGGAAGTTTTTATCACTAAATGATTCATATCCACCTGTTTGGTCCCCATAAACCCCATAAAACTTGGATGGGGCTAATGATCTTTTATGGGGGCCTACCCCTGTAGATGTTGTGAAACTGGTGATACTGTTTTTCTACTATGAGAATGGTAAAATCTATATTTTTACATATTACATTATTATTATAATCTTGAAATTGGATTTCTTCACTCCAGCCTTCACTTAGATAAAGAGATGGTACCCACCTGAGTTTGTTACTAAAATTACATCCATCTAAATGAGTTGGTCATCCTAAGAAGTGACCTTCCACCACCAGGTGTCAAATAATCCTTCATTAACTATTGGATAATAGGGAACCCTCTACCCCATGAGATTCATATAAATGTATGGACATGGAATTCTTATATTTGGTTTCATTATTGTTGTTATGGAAGAATAATTATATCCCATTTATTATATAGTATGTTCTCCCCTAGATCGAGTCCCTCCTAAGATCCTTCTTAGCTAGGAATATCAACTCCTTTTCAATAGAATGGGTCATCTATATATCATCCCATGTTGAATAAGTATGTAGATACTCATCATACATATATCCTAGAATTAGCATTCTAAATATTTTCTCATCATCCCAGAGACTGAAGTCGACTTCACCATGCATCATATACAATGTGTTCATATATGGGCTCTATCAGATGACTAGATCTATCCTTATTTCATTGATTCAAAATACTTGTGTTTGATAAACCCTTATATATTCATATAATCTGATCTTATTCAAATATATAGTAAATTGTTTGGTAGTACACTACACCGAGAAGATCTGTCCCCAATCCATTATGAAGCATTCCCCTAATCAGATATCCCAACCCAGTATCCATTTGAATATATGAAATGACAAGGACTTTAACATTATCAAATTATAGATGTGGATGTTGATTTGAGACTCACAATGAACCCCTTTGAAATCAACTATTAGTATATTTATCATATAACCATTACAACATTCATTCATAGATAGGAAATGAACCATGTATGAGACATTTTCCCTGATCTTATTGTGGGTCTTCCAAATCTAGGTTGGTGGTATGGTCCCTAGTCCACATTCAATAATCAGTGAATTATTTTATAGTTTGAAACCATATAGAGATAGAAAACTCAATAGAGGATATTCCATTAAATTAGTCCCCATAGAAATTATAATACACTCTTGAATAGACTAACAAATTGGGAGTTTGTTGGCTTCCACATTATCAACCAGGGAATTTCAAAAAGGCATGACCACTGTAGCAACCATATTGGGAAAAAATATCTAAAGGTGTACCCTCCGAAATTTTTGGGTGTTATTGTGTTTTTTGGCAATGCTAGATAACCACAAGTGAGTATGGATGATGTTTGCTAAAGACAGATTTTTAAGGTGGTTCAGTTTCCTTGTGTTTTCCAAATTTTTGGGCCTTAAAATCGGAAGTTTGATATTGGAAAATGAAGGCTTTCTTCATAGGAATTAATTCTACAAATAAATTTTATGGAAGTTATAAAAGGATGAAAACTGCATACCATAAATCCTTGATCGCATACCATGTTTCGAGAATGGTAATTGGAGCTATAGAAACAGTACGCCAGAATAGTTTTCGAAAGCAGAAATGGTTCACAATGATGGTTTGTGGGAAGACAGATCAGTACGTGGATGGATTGACTTTGGGGGAAAAGATCAACCATGTGGACCACTTTTTGAATATGGTTCACGGAGGAAGAAGGATCAGTGAGCAGGGAAGGTTGAATCAATGATTTGGAAAATAATGTATTAGAGGTTTTTGCAGACAACTTTTATTATAAAAGAATTTATAACCTCTCCAATTACTATAGAGGTTGAATATAATTAGTGATCATATTTTTCTTTGGTCATTAGGTGAAGTCTTAAGGCAGTTCATGAGGGACAGATCTGCGAAAGACGAAGGTGGTTCATTCAATAGAAATTCCACGAAGGTGTTTGCGGGGATTCTTAACCCACAAAGGAAGTCTTGTGTGTGGAAGAAGAAGCCTGCTATACAGAAGGAGTTAACATGGTACATGGAGGAGGAATCACTATTCTGTAATTGGGAGATTCCTCAAGTGGTACATGGAGGGATTTCTTCGGTACGCAGAAGCGAAGACTGTTTGCAAACAGATAACTCTTCCCGAATGGAGGCCAGTTCGCAGAGGCAGAGTGAAGGAAGCGGCATAAAGAGTAGATAGTAGTCCACAGAAGTGACATCTCTACGTAGAGGAGGTGCTCCGCATACCACACCTAGTACTCATTACACGGGACAGGAAGGTTGTTCATGATTTGCACAAGGAATCTTGAAAAAGATTCAAATCAGTTTGCGAAAGGATTTTTCAGTATCTAGCAGTACTCAGGAAGGTGGACTTCATCTTCAAGTGAAAAGGGACTTCAAAAGAGCATCTAACTATAGCTGATGATGTAATAATTCATGAAATTGAAGGGACATACATGTCTATAAAATATTTTTGACCTACAAGTCTGTAAACTATGAGTGGATTCTTCTCCCAGAGTAGTGATTGAAGGAAGAGGAAGACGATGACTCTTTCCACTAGCAGTGAACTAGAGAATGAGGAATAGAGAGTTACGCAAAAGAATGCATTTATCAGACCCTTAACCTTTTAAAGATAGTGATCTTGGGCATAGAAGATTTATCCTCAACATTGTACTCATTTTTGGTAGTGTGCCTTAGTGAATTTGGTACATCGGCACATTGTCGTTGTATGCTCCTTGGACGTAGCCTAGTGAGGGAAAACCAAGTAAAACAAGGTTTCCTATGCATGATTTCATATCTATTCATATATTCTTATGGGATGTTGAGATAAGTGAGTTTTTTTAACAAAAAAAACAAGATCCAAAATGAAAAAGTTTTAATCTATCATACCCCGATTCACCCCCCTCAGGGATTCGATGAAGTGAACCCAACAATTGGTATCAGATCAAGAGGTTAAAAGTCAATGATTGCCTCTTAAGAATAAGAAATGGAGTTGGTCAATCATAAAGGAATTATGATCTTTTACGGAAATTATTTTCAAATATGTATTAGTCAGATGCAACACTATTTCCGATTAGTAGGGATGGAAGTCTTCACAGTAGCTACGCATGGAATATCAGCTTACATTAGTAGTGGCTCCATATCTGAATCTAAAATAAGATAATTGGATGTTGATGATAAAGGAATAAATGATTTAGGGGGATCCCTATCAATTGAAATTTATATGTAGGTGATTTCCTCTAAAACATCAGATTCAATATGGGAAAAATTGTTAAACATATATGAGGATGATGCAAAAGTATGAGAAGTAAAGCTATAAGTTCTATTGAACATGTATGAGGATCTTAGAATGAACCCCTATGAGACTGTTGATGCATTCTTCGATATGATAAATATTATTATGGAATACATTCAGGGTCTTGAAGAATTCCTTGAAGACATAATGGTTGTGAAACATATCTTGAGAAAACATCCACTGTAGTTCAATCTGAAAGTTTCAGTTTTGGAAGGCAGAGACACAAAAGAGCTGACACTAAATAGCCTACACTGTACACTTATAGCTTATAAAATGAGAAACGATGATAATGATGCAATGGAAAGGGGATGTCTAAATAAGTGGTATTTGTGGCCATGAATTATTAATCTATTGAAGATAGTCCCGAGGAGGAAAATATGGATGATGTCATGTCATTTCTCTACTCAAATAGAATAAGAGGAAAAGGTAATTTCAACTGTAAAGTAACGTTTTCATGATTCTGATGTAGAAAGATTAGGCATTTTGAAACAAAGTGTCCTAAAAAGACTGATGATGAAAATGAATAAAATGATGAAATTATCCAAAAGTAGTATACATCAATTGAGAAAGGGAGGATTAGTACTAGGAGAAAGTTCTTCAAAAGGATGAATATGATTTCAAATGAGGATGAATGTTCAGAAGAATCTAAGGAAGAAGAGTTGGAAGACTGCAAGGATCATAAAGTGGATGCTTTGGTATAATTTTTATGAAATATATATACAAGAGAATAAATTGACAATGAAGAAGGAGAAATTGAAGGAAGAGTTGATCTTCTTGCTGAATTGGAGGCTTCCCTTGAAGAGGTAGATATTTTAAGAGAAAAAATATACAAATAAAACAACATTATTCGTGATTCCAAACTATTTATGCAGTAGCGGGTAGAAGAGAATTCTGAGAAGAATGCAGAAATTGAAAATCTAATGTCTTCAATGCCAGAAATCTCAGAAATGGTTTTTGAGTACAAACTCAAAATTGAAGAAAAAATATATAAATTGATATCTTGATTGAATTTAGAAAATATCAAATCAAACATATAGAACAACTAGAATAGGAAGTGGTCAGTTTGCAATGAATAATTGAAGATTTAGAGAAACTGTTAACTCTTGGTTTGAGATCAGGAAACAAGATCATATAGGGAACAATATGATGATATTTTAGCAGAGTGGTCTGTCAGAACAAAAGAAAAAATCAATTCTGAATAATAAGGTGTGTAATGGGCATAATATAAAACATAAAGTAGGTACAGTTCAAATCAGACCAGGAGAACCCACTCCAATATTTAAGATTGATTTGGGTATGAAGAAGAATACAAACATTAATACAACTCATGGACCATATAGTGGTGCATCATTTCCACATAGGAATGTACCTCACATAAAATATTATTGTTGTGGTAATATGGGTCTCCCCCAGAACGTATGATCCATTGTAAAGAGGAACCAATGTTAATAATGCCAACAAGGGTGGTCGTATAGAGCTCTAAATTCCAGTTCTTCATTTGATGGTCTCTATTTCAGGGGTAAATTATTCATACATATGGAAAGATATAGTACATCAACAATCGAGAGGAATGTGCTGAGGCATAAAAAATTTGTTCATAACAAGTAGAAATTTTTATCATCAAGAGAGATGGAAATTAAAAACTGATTTTCTTAGCTGATAGTTGAATCTAGACAATCATATGCTGAGGAAGATCAAGATTATCCTTCCATGTTGAGTATGAACTCAAATACTTGGTTCAAGATGAAAAGGGTCGAGCAAGAAGTGGTTACAGAAATTGCATTAAAGGAATCATATCACACTGGGATACGAATCGTTGATAGTGGATTCACTTCCCATATGATAGGAAATAAAGATCTAGTGACCATAATCAGGTATGATGAAGAAGGTATTATATGATTTGGTAACGATGAGAGCATTAAAATTGTTGGTTTTGAAAAATCCCTATTTGGAGGAAAATACATGAGACGAGCAGATGTGTTGGTTGTTGAATGGCTTAGTCACAACTTCCTTAGTGTCATCCAATTGTGTTCCTTAGGGATGAAGTGATATTTCTGGGCAACTAAAAGAGAATTAATGTTTTAAATTCTTCAATAAGTTATTAGGAAAGATAGTTGACATTCATGATGTGACTATAGTGGAGAATGAGTAGAATCTTCAGCAAATACATGATCAGACTCAGGAGGACTATGATGATGAGATGAGAAGGTCAGGAGACGCTCCATCTTAAGAGGTAGATTCAGAAGAAGAATCAGATGATGAGAAAAAATCAGCATCTTCCTAAAGACCATCAAGAAGAGATAAAATATATAGTTATAACTTAATTGGTGATTAGACAGCACTAGTTCTGAAAAGAAGATCGAATTCTGTACAAAAATCATTGTACCTATCATAAGTGGAACCTAAAAGCTTTGATGAAGAAGTTGGAGATGATAATTGGGTTTAGACAATGAATGAAGAGCATGACCAAATTGTGAAGAATCATACATGGGAAATTGTTTTTAAAACAGTAGACAATATCATTTTTTGAACAACGTGGGTCTTTCACAACAAAATGAATGAATATGGTGTTGTCATTTGAAACAAATCACAACTGGTGTGAATAGGTTATAACCTGATAGAGGGTATAGATGTTGATGAGACATTTGCACCCATTGAAAGGCAAGAGACACTCAGATTATTATTGTCTAGATAAGTGAAAAGAAATTTTAATGTTTTCAAGATGGACATCATGATTGCATTTTTGAATGGAGTTATGGAATAAGAAGTCTATATTGAAAAACCAGAAAATTTTGTCAATCATGAAGATGAAAATAGCGTTTTTTAGCTAAATAAGGCTTTATATGGATTGAAGCAAGAACCAAGAGCATGGTATTCAAGGCGTGATCAATTTATAAAGAAACTCAGTTTCCAGCGTGATGGAGGTGATTAAAATATATATTTCAATAACTGAAATAGTCAATGGGTGATTGTGCTAGTTTATGTCGATGAAATAATTATTGGTGGATTAAATAAAGCACAATACAGATAGTTTTCTGAATTCCTGAAAAGCGAGTTCGAAATATTGATGGTTGGTGAGTTGACATTTTTCCTTGGATTACAAGTGATGCAAGGAAGGAATGCTAATTTTATTTCTCAATATAAATATGCCAAGGTGGTTTTCAGAATATTTGGAATGTATAATTACAAAGAGATGAAGACTTTGGTTGTTACCCGGATGATACTATCCCGGGATGATGAAGGCAAGAGAGTTAATACTACAAAATGTAGGAAAATAATTGGAAGTATGTTTTACTTACAGCAAAAAGGCCTGATATTATGTTTTCCACATGACAAATAGTAAGGAATCAAGGAAATCCTAAGGAGATCCACATGATTGTAGTAAAAATAATTATTTAGTATATTAAGGGAACAATGGGTTTTGGCATAATGTATAATGATATATCTCAGCCATAGTTATTGGGATGTATAGATGCAGATTTGGATGGTTCAATAGATGATAGAAAACCGACATCTGGAGGAGCATTTTATCTTGGAGAGTTATATATTTCTTGGTTATGAAAGAAACAAGATTGGAATTCATTGAGCACTGCAGAATATGAATACATTTCAGCTAATCAAGCTTTCATGTAGATATTTTGGATGAAGCAGCTACTTGAAGATATGGGAATGGAACTGAAATCTCTGATCGAGATTCATTGTGATAGTTCAAGTGCATTAAATCTGGGAAAAAACCGAGACCATCACTCAAGGAAAAAGTACATTGAAATCAAATATCATCTTATCAAGGAGAAAGTGGAGGAAGGACTTGTGAAGTTGGAGTATGTGCCTATAGAACAACAAGTTGTAGATATTATTACAAATGCTTTACCAAAAGAACAATTTGAAAGGCATCGAGCAGATTTGGGATTCTAGTTGACTTCTACACTTGAAAAATTGTGGGTGTGGGACCCCCTCACCCTAAAGTATGATGTGTTGTTCCCTATTGTTTTGATATGTGTTCTTTACCCTATTTCCGAAAACCCAGAATTTCCCTTCATGTTCATTGACAAATGGGTATAAAGTGTGACTATTTAGAGGGAGAAAGTCATGGGGAGATGTTGTTAAGTGGATCAGTGAGATAGGTGGAGTTGAATCTAATCTGAAACTAGATTGATGATCTACAACATAGGGGTTCATTAAATTTGACAATACTATAAGTGATCGATCACTGATTAGATATCATGATGGATGAGGTTCGTGATGATAGAAGCTCATTGGTATCCGTGTATATGTATGGAATCAGTAGTTGGTGACTACCAATGAAGTGGTTCATTGGTGAACTTTTCATCATACAATTTTTTATCATGTCAATGATGGATTCTATGGGATTATAACATGTTTTGAGTAAATCCTTGATCATTATCTTAATCACATGAAGTGAATGATGGTTGAATATAGAAGGATCATTAAGGAGATATCAAAATTAAAATAATTGTTTTGAAAAGTGTTGTCAAAAAACCCAAATGGGTAGATTGTTATCAAAAAATACATAATGGTGTCCCCTTGGAATGTTTTTCATGTTATTATCTTCTTTGACAAAGCCAGATGACAACAAGTGTGTATGGTTGTTGTTTGCCGAAGACAGGTTTTTAAGGTAGCAAAGTTTCCTAGTGTTTGCCAAATTTTGGGGGCTCAAAATTGGGAGTTTGATGTTTCAAAATGATGGATTTCTTTATACGAGTGAATTTAAGAAAAACATTGTATAAAATTGGAAAAGGATGAGAACTTTCTACCCTAATATATTGATCGTGTACCATGTTTTGGGAATGGTACATGGAGCTACAAGAACGGTACACTGTAACGGTGTGTGAAAGAAGAAATGGTTCGTAGTGATGGTTTACAGAGAAGACAATGCAGTACATGGATTGATTTACGTTGCTGGAGGAGATAGACTGTCCATACCATGTATGAAAAATGGTTTGTGTGTAGCTTTTGGTTCGTAGTGGAAGAAGGATCAGTAAGTAGTTAAGGCTAAATCAAAGATTTGTTAAATCATGGATTAGCGGTTTCTATAGATATCTTTTCCTTTATAATAATTGATAATATATTTGATTATTGTGAGGATTGAATATTCTTAGATAACATATTTTTCACTAGGAATTTGGTGATGTCCAAAGTCAATTCACATTGGAGAGTTCCACGAAATCTGATGGTGGTTCTCGTGGAAGAAATTTTCCGAATTTTTTTACGACGATTCTTAACCCGCAATGGTAGTCTTGTCCGTAGAGGAGGAATCCTGGTACGTGGAAGGAGTTGAATTGGTACGTGGGGAAGGAATCTCTAGTACATGATAGGAATAGTTCCTCATGTTGTACGCCGAGAGAGTTCTCTGATATGAGGAAGAAAAGATAGTCCATGAATAGGGAACAATTCGTGGATAGCGGCCATTTCGTAGAGGGAGAGCGAAGGCAGCGGTACATAGAGGTGATAGCAGTTCATGGAAGTAGAAAGAGTACACGAAGGAGGTGATATGCATACCAAAACCAGTACTTAGTACGCGAGATAGGAAGGTGGTTTTTGATTTGCACAAGAAATCTTGAAAAAGCATCAAATCAGTTTGCAAAATGATTATCCGGTATCTTGTAGTACTCGGGAAGGTAAACATCATTTGTGGGTGAAAAAAGGACTTCAACAGAGAATTTACATATAGTTGAGGATGCATGAATTCATCAAAATGAATTTTCCTATATGTTTATAAATTTTGTTTGACCTACAAGTCCATAAACTATGAGTGGATTCCTCTCCAAGAGCATTGAGCGAAGGAAGATGAAGACGGTGACCCTTTCCACCATAAGTGAACCAGTGAAAGACACATATGGAGTGACCCTTGGGAATTCGGTTATCCGTTGCTAATATCTTTGAAGGCAATGAGCCTGGGAATTGAAGATCTAGCCCGAACATTGAACTCATTATTGGTAGTGAGCCTTGGTGAATTTGGTACATTGGCACATTGGCATTTTATGGTCCTTAGACAAAGCCTAGTGAGGGTGAACCAAGTAAAAATCATTGTGTCAAGTGCATGATTTCTTATCAGTTTCTATATTGATATGGGAGAATGACAGAGTTGAGTTTTTTAAAACAATGAAACAAGATCTAGAAGGAAAATTTTTACATATGTCATACCATGATTCACCCCCTATCAGGGTATTAGACCTAATAGACCTAAAAAACCTTCCTCAAATACATCTATGTAGGAAGAAAGGGGATAAACGATTCTAAGTAAAGAGAGATGAATTTGGTTATAAAAAGGGTTTAGAAAAAATTGAATTTCATCACTAGGTAAATATAATAAAGGTTTCAAGATCCATAAAAAGTAACATGAATTGTGTAACAATAATAAGGTCACGCAATCTACATAATTCTAATCTGATATTAAAAATGATATAAACCACAAATACCTATAATTCATAATATGAATGAGTTTCTATTTATAAGATCGAAAGATTATTTGAAATAATGTTCACATGATGATATTAGATGACATGATCACATGAGGCAGTCACGTGAAGGGCTCTTATGATGTGATCCCACATGAGTGAATTTTATTGAGATCTCATGAAACATGAGTTGAAATAGAAATATCCTACCCCTTTCCCCATAATTTGTAATATTGTTTCATGAAATACAATGTTCACTAATAATAAAAATAATAACCCTAAAAACAAACATGTGAAATCCTAAGGGACATAGGTTTCCACTTAATTTCCCAGAAATGGGTCTTTTCTTCTTCCACACATCGCTTCTATGAGAGGTAATTTGATGACACTTTCCAAGTTGGTGTTAGAAAAATTAGAGTTGGGAAATACTCAAAATATAATATCCATTTCTATGAAAAGAAAAACAAGAAATGAAATAAACCCTCCAGGTTCATGTTGTTGGTTTACACTATATATAAACCATTAAAGGAAAAAATAATGACATAATTTCCCACCAATTCACAATGAAAATAAAATGGAAGTAAATAGGTTGTTTATAGAGGGTTTACTCAAAATAACATGGCCCATGTCTAATAATGTGATGTCCCAAAGACATGCGGTCACCAAATAACAAATGCCTAAGGTGACCAAATCTCTCTGTGATGGGACCTTCACATTCCTTATGTTATTTTTTTATCTCCCATGGAGTCAACTGATCACATGATGATAGGACAATCACATGACTTTACATGGGAAATTTGTACATCATGGGAAATAATGTGGTATCAATTCTTATGATATTAACATGGATTCATGTGATGAACCAATGGAAATCATAACAATGACCAACTCCAAGACAAGGTTATATATTAGAGACCCTTATCACAATCATATTTTTTCCATGTGCAACATTGGGGAGACATAATATATGATGCATGACATAGTCATGTGAGGTGAATGAGGCACAACTGGCTTATGAAGACAATACATCCACAAATATAATCACTGGTATGTGTCTTGTCCACTGATAAAAGTAGTGTAGATAAGGGTGATGATTCCTAAAAAACCCCCATGGAAATTGAATTAAAGAATAGAGTGATGGATGGAGAGAGAGGAAAAAATGAATAGATTTTATAGATCTTAGGAATCAGGAATTCATAAGGCCTTTCACTAGATATAACTCAATGAGTATTTTCAGAAAAATGGATGAAAAATATATGATATCTGTGTTAGAGACAGTCATGTAATGACCCCTAATCATTCAATCACATGATAACATCTTGTTCATGAAATTACAACATTTTCATGAGAACATGAGATCACTTATTGGTCATATGATCAGGCCATGTGATTACCTAACCCCATATCAGTTGGACACTCGCATTTCCCTAATTTCCTTAAACACTTATGTGAATCCACATAATTCACATTGAGTGAAAAAGTTCACCTTATTTATGTGGATTTCTTGTGCCCATGACATTCATGAAACTATAATTCATTCAAGAGTTTTACACAATCTCTCTAGAGTCCTTATTCTCGCATAAGGCTCTATACCTTAATATTTTCCAAAAATCCATAATTCATCGGGCCAAAACCCTTATAGGTCTACTTTTCCCTCCCACCCTTCCCAATCAGTGGTGAAGGGACCATATAAACTTTTAGAACTCTTGTTTATATTATAAATCAGATATACAAGACATCTTTCTAAGGATCAAGCCCCCATATCCAATTAATATATTCATAACCAGACTTTCTATGGTGGAATATTCCCTATAAAGACCACAATTTCCTATAGAGCTTCATCATCTTCAATATTTGTTTAATCTGTATTCCTTTACTCATGGATCTATATCCTCTAGGGGGTTTATAATCATGTTCCCTTATAGGAAGCTTCTGTATGTAAGCCCCACACTAATCCCCTACTATCTCTTGTTTCTCACACCAAGGATGACTCAAATGTTCTTAGAAAATTCAATGATCCTATTGTTATCATAATAAAATCATCTTATATGGGTATACTCTTTATTTTAATGACCCAACTATATCTTAATTTCCTTCAAAGGTCTATACACCTGATGAATAATTTATTAGTTCCATTCAAACCACTATTGTCACAAAATTTATGAAATAAACACCCATACTATATAAAATACGAGGACATTGATTCATATCACAACTAGTATATATAAGATTTATTTATTTGCTTCAATATTTATACTATAATAGCTCCATATGTGTGTCCTTCACATTTCATTTCACCCATGTGAATGATCAAAATTATTCTACTATGGAGGCATATTCTACATGGGACATATAATTATACTTCACTTAAAGTATCCTCTATTTTTAATTATCATATTATAATACATAAAATATGGAAAACCCATTAGATGTAATATTCTACTACATAATTCTTTCCTTCAAAAGTCCATATTCCACAATGAAGCCTCTTTGGGAATCCTCAGAGTGTATCTTAGTATACATTCTATATAAATTTCTAATGTAATGTGATAAATATTTTTTATCTCTTGTTTCTCACAAATATCATGACTTTAGTGGGATAATAGGATGACAATGATCATTCTATTAGCATGATGATAAGTCATCCAACATGGGAATACTCATTATATGTATTCCATGATTATATATTTCTCACTTTAAAAGGGATATATTCCTGATGAAACCACATAACTACATGGAATCTGATTCCTTCATAAACGGTATATAGAGGAAAACTCTCCAAGAATTAATACCCCATATATCATTTGAAAATAGATCACACATGAAAATATCACAGGATGTTAAACATCATGGTATTTTCATTTAATATTACCAAATTGTTTTTTGATTCAAAAATGTGGGATTTGATTCATGGATGGATGGAACAAGCATGATACCTCTGTGAGGTTTAAACCCAACACCATTAATCATTCATAGAAATTCTCATCCAGGAATGTCCCTTGTGACATAATTCATGTTCTTCCATCACTTTTCCACTCTCATACTAGATTGGATATCATTTAAATTAGAGAAATATCCCTTAAAACCAATTTTATATCATTCAGTATTCCCAATAGCACAATGAACCTACTCGAAGGGCTATATCCTTCTTGATCTTTTGATGATACCCTTATTTGGTCAAATCCCTGGTGGTGATCTTATTCATGAGGCCATACTCCTTGTA
Organism: Viscum album; assembly: GCA_963277665.1. Taxonomy (NCBI): domain Eukaryota; kingdom Viridiplantae; phylum Streptophyta; class Magnoliopsida; order Santalales; family Viscaceae; genus Viscum; species Viscum album. Next base: position 35,800,261 of record OY728149.1, on the reverse strand, counting down.
ATATAAAAACATCCTAATTGAGCCATATTACTAGTTTGAATAATAATAATGAGGTAATATTACTTAGGACTCCAACTCATCCTCATTGGTCCATTTTTTATGGGGATCATTTGCATGAGCCTATATTACTGATGACCCAAATACATCTTCATTGGACCGTATACCACAAGGTGATCATATTTGTCAGGCAATATCCCTAGTGAAATCAAAACATCCTCTTCAGTACATAATCATGGTGGGGACCATCCTCACTAGATCATAATCTTGGTGACATCATGATTTATCATTGGGTCATATTCTCTTTGAGGATAACCATAATGGTCCACCCTAAGACCTTCGAGTCACATGAATGCAGGCCCCAGAAACACTTCAGAAAAGGAGTATCCCCAAAAGATGATTCAGAACAGTTCCACTCACTAGAAAAGAGCCAAATGGATTATCAGAATGAGAGGGTATGGCTATTCCATCGGTACCAGCCTGTGCTTACACCGGAAGCCTAGCCAGACGGTCATGAAAAGGTGGAGAGATACTATCAGGATGCATATGTTGGGGTAGGGAAGTTCCATGTAGATAGCCTTGTTGAATTCCTTAAGTCCTTCGGGTAATGTATCTTTTAAGAATACGGGCCATTTAATCTCTGAGCCTACGAGCCTTGTTAGGGTTCCCCCTCATCCCTTGAAAAGGGGATTATCAAAAATCAGTAAAAAATAATGCCCTTCCGGCCATTCAGGTAGTGTCACCATGTAATAATAGGTATCAATATGGAGAACCTATAACCCGAAATGATGGTAACATCAATGGGATAACTCTACGATTTACATATGCTCATATTAGTGGTAAATTGATGGTTATAAAATGTTATGGTAACCAATCCAATATCTAGATCAAGGAAGGTCTAAAAATCATTAATTATATATACAATAGAGTTCCATAATAGGAATCAATTCCCGCCAACATGGTGAGATGAGCCCGCCTACTCATTATCCTGACCAATTTTAGTTCTTAAGTGTCTTTGGTAAGAATCCCCAATGACCACCTACCATTGGAAAGCAAGATCATAACTTATTAAAAATGGGTATTTCATTAGTAGATTCCATTAGTGATGAAATAGTGAACTAGAATTGAATGATTTTAAAACCATACATAGTCCCCCATCCCGAAATCTGACATTAGTTCATATGCCTCGTTTGGAAACATTTTCTCCCACAACTAGACAAAAAAAAATTCTAATTGGAAACAAGTATTAATCAAATACTACAATCTAAAATCAATCTGTAGAATACAATTTTATTCATTATGTGTGGGACTCAAAAATTAAAATATACTTCATTTCCATCCATGTTCACTCATGTTTTACCCCTAAATTTTAAAGGTAACATAGGTTTGTGTGGAGGGAGAATGAATTACCGAATAATGAAATAAAATTAAAAAAACATAAAACATAAAAAATAGTTGCAACAATATAGTGTGCACCTCCATCTCAAACTCTAATATTAATTAAGCCCCATTCTCCCTATTTATATCATTATCCATGTTTAAAAATTTGATATTCTTTCCCATTAAAATATTTTATTTCATCCCCTTTTATCATCACCATCTCACTAAATGTCATTTCTTTCATTATTGAGTTTCTTTATTTTATCTGGATATTTAAATCAATGAATTTGATTGATTTTATTTGATGTATTATATATGGAAGATCACAATTTGATGTATAGATGATGATGTAGAATGTCAAAAATTGATATTTAATTTCAATTGGTATAAAATAGTTCCAATATTTATGTTTATCGAGAAGCATATTATTTCAATGTCATTGAGCACTATACGACCTTCAAAAAAATCTATATGGGTTGAGATAGAGTTTATGGGAACTATATGTTTAATATCTACATCGAATTATGATCCAACAACAACTCCACCAGTATTGATATAGAGTTCATGGGATCTTTTATCCAGTCCCTTTACCAAATTCAGCACCTTTATAAATTCTATGTGGGATTAAATATCCCATACATCAGTTGGTAAGAAACTCTATGTGAGAACTCTACACCAACCACATGGTATTCATTTCCTTTTATACTTTTCTACATTTTTTAAAATGATTCCAAAATCCACAAAATTATCTCCAAATATCTTCAAACTATAATAGATCACTGTTAATCTGAAAAATAAATTTCCATCATATTCAATCCCCACATCTATGTCATAAATTAAATATAAAATTTAATTCCATAATCTTTTTTTTGAATAATTTTTACTCAATATAATAAAATATCAATTCAATCGAAAAATTTCCAAAAACATAATAAATAAATATAGGGGAATAAAATGAATGTATTATCAATAAAATATCATGAGCATAATGGCTATGTAAATTTCCACACACTTAATACTTAGACTCTCAAGTGACCTCCAAAAGGATTACCCCGTAAAATTTCAAAACTAGATAATGTCATTACCTTTTTTGAATAACATGGTCCTTAAATTATCATTCCTCCATAATGAAAATAATTTTATTTTAATCCTTATTTATATTAAATTAATTTCCACTTATTTTATCCTATGATGTACACTAATACCTACCGTTTTTTAATAATATAATTCTCACTCATTTGTGGATTTCCAGAATGTATTTTATATTTAAAATTTCATATAATAGTTTACATGGTCTTGATAAATTTCTTCATATCCACCAAATGAGTAACATCATTTTTCATATCAAGAGGAATTTACATGTTTGTTTTATATCTCTAGGATAGTGATTATTTATAAAAAAAAATCAAAGAGATATTAGGGGTGTTGATTACTTGTGAATGAAAACTAAATTTTATTTAGTTTCCTTAAATTAAAATTTAGTACATTATATTCATCTTAAACTATAATATATATATAAATATGAGTTTTAAAATATGATTTTACACCATTTTGAAAATCAAAAATAGTAAAAACTCCCATTAAATGTTTCCTTCAACAAGTTGCAATTATTATCATTTCAATTTTGTTTTGCACTTATAGAAGAAAGGGACTTTGGATTATTCTTATTTTTGTATGAGTTCAACATAAACCATGGTTAGGATGTTTTTACCTTCCATTTTATGTATTCTAGGGATTTTCTTCAAAATAACTATAATAATTATTCCAAAAAAATCACAAATAATTGAATAGATCGTAAACTATTCAAGAAATTTTGTCATCCAATACGAATCAATTTGTCCTCTAAACTCATATCTAGAGTCATTGTAGGTCCTATTTATAAATTTTAAGTATTAATGTCATGTTCTTCCCTATTTTACCTTTTGTGTAGTTTTTTAATGTTGAATTAATATCTATAATGTTTTATAAAACTAGATTTTCATCGGAATTAAAAATACTTTTATCTTAAAAAAAGATTTAGACTTGCATACCCTACACATTAATGATATTTAAGATATTTTCCATTCTCAATAGATTCATTTTATTAAAGAAAATATTACAATAGTTGTAGAAATTTATTTCTTCACCTCAAGAAGATCTGTTAGAATAACGTATTCTAGTTCACTTTGTTCGTTCAAAACACTTGAATTCAACTTGCATTATTAATCTACTTTAAAAAAAAGATATATTTGGATTTTTAAATTTTAATATAGTATAATAACAAGGTAATTAATGGATGAAATAAGATATAAGGATTGGATTTCATGGTTTTATAGGAATTAATGTTTATTGAAAATGTTGTATTAAAATAAAAAATAATTACTAAATAATATATAACATAATTCCCTTGAATGCACATATATTTTTATAAGGAGACATATTATGTTGAACTCATTCAATAAATACTTCATTGTATTAAAAATTTTGTATCATAAGAAAAATTTTATTGTTAGATTAAAAGACTCACAAGTAAGTAATTAAAAATATAAGAATTTATTTTATATCATGAAATTCAAAAAGCAGAAGTCATATCATGACTTTCAATCAATTATAATAAAAAAACCCATTTTAGTATTACTATATTGTGTTAAAAGGAGTAAAATTTGTTCCTAAACCTTTGAATAGATTTAAAATTTTAAATTTATTCAAATAAAACATAATAAGTTTCAAAATCAAAGAAAATTAAAAAATTTAAGCATAAAAATATAAATAATATGAAAAACCATAAAAAACTAAAACAATTAAATTAGAAAGGTAACCTTCCCTAATATTAAATGAAAATGATTGTAAAATTAATTCTAATAGATTTGAAATGTAATTAATTTTTAATTTATTCACAATAATCAATTAAATATAAAGGATTCATATAACATGATGGTTTTTAGAGATAGCTTGGTTAGCATAGCATGGATTCATCTACTAGATCTTGAAGAACATTTCCTTGTAATTTAATTATCATGTGAAGGTTAAAAATTAATGGTTTATGGTTTAATTATCTAGTTGTTAAAATATATCCATGGAAATATAAATTAGTAACTACAGGTGGAATTCCCATCCTGGACATATCTTACCTTGCATCGGCTTAATTATAGAGGTGTATACCATCACTTAGTCCCCAATATGGAAATAATATTTTTGTGTTAAATTTTATTTCTCTATTGTGATTATTTATTTTAAAATTTTTGAGTTCTTAAAATATTTTCTTCTTATTTCATCTAACTCTAATTATTGTATTTTTCTCTATTTCTTAACATTTTCCATGTAAATGTTTATTTATTTCATAGTCCAGTATGCTTTATGTTCCAACTCTATAGGTTAATGAAAACTATTTCTATAAATAATCATATATATACTCATTACATTGTCTATTTTATAGGATATCATAGGATCCCATTAGTATTATTAAAACATTTAGATCTAGTTTTTTTTGTATTACTTTTTTTCTAACAAGTTGAGGAAAATGCCCCAATTTTTTATTGAATGGAAGAAACCCTCTTTTTTCTGTATAGAGGGGAACCCATTACATGACTTATAATATCAAATTTGAAGGTCCGTTATTATTCCAAATTCCCTGATGCATGGGTATTGAACTTATGTACCGCAACTGTGGAAGCCTACAACATGAAGTCATCCACATCCCTATATATCCTGACATTCTTGGCTGTCAACCTCAGTCGAGGAACGCCCATCGGTAATGCCAGCCAATCTCACCAACTTTCATCATTCATGGTAATCTAATATTTCCCCTAAAATCTATGTTCTTACTTCATCATTTCTAACCATTCCTACCTAACACTCCATTATAAGTCGACACCACTGTTGGAGTCGTCGTGTTGTACCTCCACAGCGACGGATGTTTGTCGTCCTGACACCCCCTGATGCCTAAAGTGTCCCTTTCGCTGATGAAGACCACAACCCCTGAACATGTCATCCAGTCCCCATTCAACCACAATAAGTCACAAATAATGGACCTTCTATTATTTTAACCCAAGTATATTCAATATTATGGTGTGGCCTTAAACACTAGGCTAGGTCCCCAACTACTTTGTTTGGCATAACATTGTTTCATTAATTTCACTAATATCATAGTTTGAAACATCGAAATTACCATTTTTATATGGATGGTAGTGTCAGTATGAATTATGATGCACTCCAATCCTCATCATCAAGGATACTATGATCCTATTTCAAAAGTTTGTCCCGTGATCACTGATGATGGTTCTTTACACTCCAAACCTTAAAAAATATGATATTACTAACAATATAACACAAAATATAACCATAAAAAAATAATGGAATTGGAATCCAGTAATGTTGAAACATAATAATTTATAATAAATATATATGAGTTACAAAATGATATGGGAAAACAGCCAATCAAATTTATTCTTAAGATTTCAAAAAATTCCTAAAAATCAATTTGTTTTTTGGCTAATTTAATTTCTCTTTAGTTGTTTCAATAGAATTCACATTTCTCATATTTTTTAGAAAATAAATGTGTTTATTTAATCATGGTTAATGAATAAATTTCTGATGCCAAAACCTATTAAGTAGTTTCATATAGTCCAAAGTTTATTCTATAAATTAATGTGTAATAAAATTCAAAAATATATTTAATTTAACTATATGGTGAATACCACCCAATAACATGACCATTATAGATTTTCCACATAGAAGGGACTTCAAAAATGTGAAATATCATTTCATAATTTAGTTAAATAATTATTTTAGAGTTTAAATGAGATGTTACAAAAAACAAATAAAAATAATTAACGATAACAACATAACAAGGAACATCACTTTCAATCAAATACTTCTTCTCTCATAGAATGTGGAAATCCACTTATTCTTACTCTAAATTTTCTATTTTTTTGCATTGGGAATCCTACTCAAATTATTTGACACATTTTTCTCATATATTTTATTATCCTCAATCTAAAGATTATATTTTGTGAGTAACAACAACCATTTGACTCTACTTAGTTTTTCTTCAGCACTCTTTATAAACTATTTAATGGTTATATTAGTGGGGAGAAAATTATATCATAAGTTATAAGAAAATAGAATATTGTTTTTGTAAATAAAAGATAAAAATGAGAAATTATTTTAATGTGGATATGTAGATGATCTTGGTAGAATCCATGGTCAAAGACGAATTTTCAATGACTTGTGGTCTTCCTTAAATTAACTAAAAAACGATCCCCCTACCACTTGGTTAGAGGAATAATTATGTAGAATAAAAGGGTTATCCTGGATTGATGGTTTTCTAATTGATGGGGTGATTAATCGTTACATTAACATATGACATGGTTCCCCACAATCTTCATAAAAATAAAAAATCAAAAATATATTCTTTATAAAGTGACTTATAATATGGAGAGGATTATTACTAAAATTATTTCTAAACATTATTTAAAACTCTACATATCGTATGAATGATATAACATGTTTCACAAAATTGAGGAAAGGTAAATAATTTTCACATAAATTTATTATTTATCCAACTCAATTCCTTTTTTTGAAATGACATTCTTATGGAATATGCCTCTCTCCCCAATAAAAAGGTTATTTTCATAACTAAGAACAAGGTTATTTTGAATACACGTTCCACAAAATTTCCAACATTTTTCCAGAAATTTTCAAATGAAATACCAAAAAATATTAAATTCATCAAAAATTCATCCTATAAATCATCAACATGTTATGAAAAGATAATTATCATACACTTATAAAATATACCTATATCATTATATAATCTAAATGGAATTATTTTTTAAGAAAAGCATCCAAAGGGATTGATATAGTCATTCTTCTCCTAATCCTCGGGAATAATATGCATCTAGATGTAACCTGAAAACCCATATAGAAAATTAGGTGTTATTTAACTTAATATATATAATATATGGTCAATAAAATAATTTGGTAAGTTATATTTCCTAATAACCAACTTGTTATAATCTATAAAAGCTCTCCATAATTTCTAAATTCTCATATTTAATAACGCATTCTTCCCTTTCCTCATAATGGTTGGGACTACTTTAATGTGAACTATATGAATATATCTAACCCAATGTGAGTCTAAAATGGAATATATTTTGTCTTCCTCTAAAGGATACCCAATATCCTTCCTCACAATGACCAACAATAGGAGATTTTTCTTCCATTATAACAACCTAATAAGTCTGGAATTTTCATCAAGTGGAAACCAATGCATGTAAATTTTATGATTGATTCCTTAAATACAACCTTGACTACAATTAATTTTATAATAGTTTTCTATTAAAATATATATCGATTATAAAAATGGTTTATTGATAGATTATATGAACACATTATTGGTAAATTTTCTTTTTAAATTAAATATACATACAAAAAATCACTGTACAATTGTTGTAATTCTATAGTTTAGTGTTATTATTAGTATGAAATAAAATTGGTGTTCCTAACCTCTATAGATTGGATTTCATACACAAAACATGATATATAATCTACCGCACTATTAAATAAGAAATCAGAAAATAAAAAAATATAGACGTTACAACATCACATTATTTAAAATTTTGTTTTCTATAGTGATGGATAATATTGGTATATATGGTATTTTTATTCATTAAATATATCTCAAGATATTAGGTTTTATGTAATGTAAATATATCATCACTAGGTTCAACATCTATAATTTGTGACTGTGTAATAAGTGAATGATCATTTTATGGGTGCCTCATGGAGTCAAAAATGATTAAGGGGGTAGTGTTGTCTCCAAAATCAATAGTTAAAGCTCTTTCATATACATTATTGATGGTTTTAGTTTCCATTAATAATGGTCTCCCAACAATGATCAGTGAGTGGGATGGTGCTCATTATTCTACTTTGAGGAAGTATGTAAAATTATATGGGGTAAATCATGTCTTGAACTCCAACTAAAACATATTTGAAAATAATTAATTATAAAACATTAGATATATTTGAAAGTGTTACTAGTTATTTTTTGATATTAAATTGTCCCATAAATAATGATGCAAACACAAAGTGAGGCATAACATTATTATAATCACATAAATAAAAAAATATCCCTAATTCATGGAACAAATATAAAGGGGAATCAAATGTATCTGGATCATGAAACATTGTTAGAAGATATGGGGTAATGAGGATTAATAAACATACTATTAAATTGAGTATTTTATCAATATAAAGCCTAATATTTTATGTGAAATGTAATTTTATGAGATTTATACACTGTGATTAGTTTAAGAGCCTCTGGTAGCGGTTTATTGATCTCCACTTTCAGGAAAGTTTCAAGATTATTTTTTTCATTACTTCCTATTTGATCTTGTTTGATATAATCATTCCTAACTATAATATGAGTAAAAAATATTTACTCTCGATTAAATTCATCTTTAGGGGTGTTTTGGTAATTTTTTCTTGGACATTAGCTTCTATTCCTTATCCTCTTCATCCATGTTTTTTTTAGTGGGCTGATTTTATGGATCTACCCAAACATTCCTTTTTATTCAATACTTGTTTGTTTGGTTTAGGATCAAGTGTGGATGGGGGTTTAACTTTTTTTTGAAACTTGTTATAAACATTATATTTACATCCCCCTTATAATTTTAATCTAATTTTATTGACAAAATTCTTGTGTTTTTGGACATATTATATACTAAACTATTTATTTGGTCTTTATGTTCCTTAAGCCCATTCTAAGGATCTTCAACCTTAGGTTCCTACAATTTTTTTTACCAATGGTGGTTCACCAGTTAACATTTTTTCTAAGAGTCTCTTTTTTTCGAAGGGAGAAGGATTATAAGAAGGATTCCTGTCAAGTTGATTATACTATTGTTGTAAGGGTGGTGGGTTTTGGTAGGTTTGTTGGTAAGGAATTTGTTGTTATTTAAATGGGGGATTCTATTGGTACTAATTTTGGTTGGGTACCATTATTTATGGTTTTTATTTATAAATCCAAAACTGGACATGGGATTTACCTCAACATCTTTGGTTTTGTTATTGAAATTTATTGTAGATAAGGCTATTACAGAACTCTCTTTACCCTATATGTCATCTCAATGTTCTACTAAATGAGTAGGATATGAACATAAACCACACACTTTGGATGGTTCCTAATTTTATCTAGTTTCAATTAAATCCATTTTTTACCATGATTATTGGTCATCAAGTATTTATTCTAATAATGGTGATAAATCAAAACATCAAGGATTACTATTGTGACATTTTTGTGTGAGTTCTGAGTTATCTTCTCAATAGATTTATTATCTTCTTCTGGTGATTTTTCTATTCTAAATTATCAATATGAGGAATCCAAAATTTCTTTATCATTATTCATAAGTATAAATTAATGTACGGTTATAAACTACCGATCCTCTATATATTGATTTTGGGAACTATGACATAACTTCTTACATATCTCCTAGTACCCATAGAGAGACGTGCCAGTATATTGTCTAATGGAATACGACTATATACTAATGGTTGTTCTCTTGTATGTGGGAAAAAAATTTAAGGATCATCTTTTTAGATCATCCCAATCATGCACCACTCCTTGTTGTAGGTTTTTTTAACTATTCAATGGAATCTACTTTAGGTGAAAGGAAAAATTAGCTCCACCGAACATATTCTTCTAGAACTCCTCTTCGATTAAATGTTTAGTAGAAAATTATGAATTAAATAATATGATTATTCTGATATTCACCTTCCATGTTATTAAATTTTAGAAACAGTTGGATTAAATAAATTTCCAAATTAATGATATTTTTAAAGGATATCAATGAAATTTTATTTTACTGTTTAATAAACTATAGTGAACAGAGGGTTCAGATGGTCTATTTGGGATCATCTATCATAGTGGGATAATCAATGTGAACACATGAGGTTTCATGAATGTTTAAACAAAAAAATAAATTCATTATAATTATTATATGTCTTTTAGTTTAATTAGTAATTTTTTTCCTATTTCAAGATCAAAATAAAATGGTTTTTTATTTCACACATGGGTAATGTAAATCAAAATTCATGATTTAGAACTAAGTAATTAAAAAAATACCAAATAGTTTATGTATAATTTCACTGGTGGATTAAAAAGAATTTATTTCCTAGGATAATGGTTATAGTAGTGGTACCCTCGATTGTCTATAGAGTAAAGTGAAAAAAATAAATTTTAACATTTATTTGGGGATAATGAAATGGGGAGTCTTGAATTTGTGTGGAATAAAAATTAAGAAAAATAAATGGAACAAGATGTTAATAATTATTGATGAAGGAATTTATGGGGAAGGGGTTGGATTTTATGTTTCAATGCTATCATAGTATTTGAAATAGTTTTAAATCTCTTCATGATAATTGATACATGAAAGATTCTTAAATTTATTTTCAAATAACCCATGGTTAAATGTTATTGTGAATACAAATATAATCATTAATTATTACTTGCTCAACCACCCTTTTTTTGTTTCCAAAGATTCAACAATTCACACCTAAAGTTCCAATGAAATACTTAATCAGGTATTGGTTTTCGTTATCAAATCATGAGTAACACACTAGCTCTACACCCATTCCTAAAATTAATAGACACATAAAAATTAATTCATCTTGTTATTTCAAGACAAGTTATACTAGGTAGTGAGAGATTATAGATCAAAAATCGGCGCTGTCAATAATGAAATTGTTCAAAACATCAAACAAGGTAGTATTAAATGTATTAGGAAACAACTGAAAACCAAAATTAATCAAAATAAGCGAGTATTATATAATAAGTTCATGACTCAAAAATTATAATGTATTTCAGTCCATTACTTTTTCACCAAATATTTCCCCTCCATTCAAAGGTTAATCAAGTTGAGTGAGGAGGGATATAGAATTATAGAACTAAATGATAAATTAAAATTAAAAAAACAATTATAAGTAGTGAAATAAATCATGCATTAATCACCTTCTCAAACTCCCTTCTCCATTCGATCTCATCCTGCATTTTCTAATCCTTAGATTCCCTATTCTTTGATTGTGGTTTAACTTTTGAGATTTTTTCCTCTTTGAATTTTTAATATCCTCCCCATTCTTCATGATCATCTCTTGAATATTTAGGGATTTCATTTTAGAGTTTCCTTATTTTCACAAAAAACATGAGTCATAGAATATTATTGATTTTATTTAATGTATTAATTTTCTAAGAAAGTGGTTTTACATCTTAGATAGTTATGTCGAAGTATAGAAATTAAAAATAAAGTGATAATTATCTTGATCGGTTCCACTATATCCATATCCAAAGTTTTACATTTTTATAAAGGCATTGAACACTACATGGGAATGAACTCTATGAGGTTATCAAGTAACTCTACATGGGTTAATATAGATTTAATGGGAAATTAAATCAGTCCTTACTATGAATTAAACTCCTTCATCAGCTTTACATGGTCTAAAATTTCTTCTACCTCAGTTGGCATACAACATTCCCTGGGAAATTTATGTACATCTAAAAATTCTCATTCACTTTTTTTAATATGGATTCTATAATCCACTAAGATAATTCACAAACTCTTAAAAATGGATATTAGCTTCAAATATCATGTTAATTTGAATCAAGATCAATCCATTTATTTATGTTTGGAAATCAAATGTGATAATTATTTCCAAAAAATTTTCTTATTAAACCATACTCTTCAAATTTAATGAAATGGATCTTTGTTTAAAAAAATTTAAGTCTCAATAAATATGTAATTATACTAGAATATGAAATTATTATCAATAAAATACTATTAATTTTGTGATTATGTCACCCAAATCATACTTTCTCAATACTCTGAGTATAGACATACCATGTTGATGAATATATCACATGATATTAATATTTATGAATGATCACACCACATGAAACTCACCAAAATATATAATAAAATCATATATATATTATCTTGGTGTTTCTAATCTCCATATTATTTCTAAATTTTGGCCTTAAATACCACACGAATCAAACAATAGAATAAATCCTATCTTGGTTGAGTTGAAAATGATGGTATGATGAACAACAAACCAAACTACCCCATGATTATCTATGAAACAATGGATTTTATAATAATGGTATCAAATTATGAGGGTTTTTATGTTAGGTATCTGATGTACCCAATTTGTGTATACTTTTTCATACATTTTATTTAGAATAATAACTTTTTTCATCAAATATGTTTTGTTTTATTGGTAACAAAATTTAGTTTGGTGATCATGATGATTTTCATGAAGATTCCAACCAAAAGACCAAATTGAGGATAACCAAAACAAAATTTCAACTATACACGGAATGTAATATTTTATAAACGTCATGTACTACTACATAGACACGAATTGTGAAGATTGGATACACCCCCATGTTGACATTCTAATAATACATGTCGTGTATTTCCCATATACACGTTGTGTGGACCATCTAAAAGCAGTTGGTGGCTGATGAATGATATTACATGACGTGTTGGGTGGCGCTACATACCGTGTACTCCCAACCATCAGGTAGCATCATGTTTAATGTCAATGAAGGTGTGTTAGATCACCTACCATTGGAAAAAATATGGCTAAAATGGGTTTACTCATAGTAAACACCGTTTACTTCTTGGTACATGGAGTTTACTACTAAAACCTATAAATAGGAGATGGGACCTCCTAGTTCGAGAGTCATTTAGTTTTCATTCATTCCAATTTATTTTAAAGGATAGCACTTCGGAGATGGCCAAAAAGAGAAGAAGAGAGAGAAAAATGATAAGAGAATAGATAAGAGAAAGTTTTCATGTGCTACCATCCCAACAACCTTTTCTCCAAAGATTTCATGAAAATTAATTCAGGTATTGTGAGTTGTTTAGTAACTAGCTGCTCCATGAGTAGCTAAATATCCTATGTGTTGCGGATGTGAATGATTAATTGTTTTAATTTAATAATTGCAATGATGTAATCATGTTGGTTGTTATTCTTTCTCATAATTCCTTATTAAATATTTCTAAATATCACTAAAACCTCATATCGGACCAAGAACATGATTTCTTAGGATCTATAAAGAATTATTATTAGAAACATTCATGACCATTGGGTGTTATAATAATCCCAAAAAGGATTGTAATTAATAAAATTGAATGAAATCAAATTCCAGTCCAAGTAATTGGTTTCTATTAATTTAAATAAAACTCACATGACCATGGGGGTTCTATTAAATTCTGAACCCGGAGATATGAATAATCATGTACAACACAACCTCATAAGCAAATTGGTTTAATAACAACTTTCAAAATCCACAACCTCGACACATTTCTCTATGAATATTCATCAAATCCAAATTCCTGTTTTTTTCTTTATCTTTCAAGTTATTCATTAAGAAACATAAATCCAATAACTTTTTATCAAATACAAAGACAATAGATTCTAAATTTCATCAAACTTCTCTAAATCAATTAAAAATTTGATAAAAAAACAATTAACTCCCTTTCTTTTGGATCGATCCCTTACTAGTACTATACATGTTAGGGTAATTAATTTGGATTGTAGAAAATAACACTTTGACGGGAACAATACCAAATTTTGGATTTGTTGTCTGGGATCAGAAGTTAAAATAGTTTTTTTTATCAATTTTGTATCAATTTTAGTGATAAAAATTTATAAAATTATAAAAATTATATTTTTACAATAATTTTTATTTTTATTACATTATTTTACCCTATTACATGTGTTTTGTTGTTTTGTATCATGCATATTTACAATCTTATGAGCAGCTGACTCACGCGTTCCAAGAGAGATGAATCATTGGATGTTTTTCTACTAGACCCAGAAATCGAATGGATGATTCAGAGGTGATGACAAACACTTGTGGAAACACATGACAAGAGCATAACCATGGAGAACAAGGGAGAGGAAACATTGACTCCTGCTGCTAATACAAAATATGCAGATGGTCTTGGAATCAACCAATAACAAAAACCACCACTGGAAATATTTATGGAGTTCCTAACAAGGAACCATCATAAAATACCAATGAAACTTATGCCAGCGTACGACCAGCCACCACAATATCCATAGTAATTTCTTCTAGAAAGGCTACTATTCAACCGACATCCCCACTTTGTTCTAGAGTATTAGTACATCCCACCTTATATTCTAGAACAACATCCAAAACATACTCTTATGGATTATGGAATACCTTCCATCCAAGTGATAGACACGAGAATTTTCCAACCACCGGTATAGGCCCAACACCACAAAATCAAACCATCTATTATGAGGATGATGTAGAATATGGTTCAATTTTTTAGTTGACCACGCGAGGACCTAAATTTTCATCTCTATAATTTCATAGAGATCTGTGACATATTCTGTTACCATGGAGTGTCGGAATATTCCATCCATCTTCACCTTTTTCCTTTCTCATTAAGGGATAAGCTGAAAGACTACATTAAGGGACTCCATCAATGGTTCATCCTCACCTGTGATGTGTTAGCCCAATAATTCATGTCTAAATAATTCCCATTATCGAAGATGGTGACACTACAGAATGAGATACACAACTTCTAGCAGCATGACTCGGAATCCTTATCCATGTTCTGGGAGTGATTCTAGGAGATTCTACACAAATTTCCTCACCACAGACTTCTGCTCTAGATGAAAGTACAAACCTTCTATGGTGGCCTGACCACGAACACCAAATCCATAGTGTATGCCACTTCTAGTGGAATGGTGATGCATAAATCTCCAGAGGAACTCTTTGACCTCTTGGAGGACATGTTGTTCAACAGCATCCAGTGGAACTTAGAGTAGGGAACTCAAAAGCATGGTTTGAAAATCATTGACTCCACCATGATGCTCATTGCCTAATAGGATGCGGTATGAAAGAAGATTGATTCATTTTACCTAACGAATGCATCCCAAGTTCAAGTAGAAAACCATCCATCATATAGAGAGTGTGGTGAAAACCACATCATTGGTGAATTATTGAGGTCAACTGTCAGCCTTTCAATAAGCTACGTGAGATAAATTTCTCAAAACTGAGGGCCAAATATGTACCTTTATTACCAGAACCCTGAATTGTGAGAACAAATGAATATGGGTTACCTGTAGCAAAAATAAAATCCTCCACATCAGCGACAACATGGCTATGGTGAACCATAGTACCAGAACCCATAACAAAGACAACATCTGAAGGGGACTTACTATTATAATGGGTACCAAAAACCTTGTCCTCAACCACCAAGTAATCCACTAACTCCAGCAGTTAGACAAATAACTCCCCATGAACCCCCATTAAAACATGAAGAAATGATGACAAAATTTATTAACACTGCTGAAACTCAATTTTAAAACCAAGAATATTCCATTCGAAGCCTGGAAAATAAAATTGGGAAACAATCCAATCATCTCTCCTCAGGGAAACCTAGTGCACAACTAGGTACCAATTAGAAGAAGCTACGAGAAGAGGCCCATGTAGTCACTTTATAAAGTGGGAAGGAGCTCCCTCATACACCTACTGCAAAAAAAGTTGAGGCTACAAATCTTGCTCAATATTCACCATCTTCTGCTGAAGAAACTATAATAAAGTACCCCCCCCATCAAGAAAACCATTAAAACAGAGGTAGGACTTAGATGTTAAAGGAAAAGGGCTGGTCACGCCTTTTGAGTTGCCCTAACCATTTCCAGAGAGGATTATGAAAAAGAAGATAGATAACCAATTCAGTAAATTCAAGAAGGTATTCAGAAATCATCACATCAACATACCTTTTTTATTGGCATTATCTCAGATGTTGACCCACACAAAGTTCATGAAAGTGATTATGTCAAACAAAATAATTATAACGACCCATAATTTACAAACATTGTTAATACTTCAAAATTGAAGCGCACTTATTACAACATATGACAAAACCACAAAGTACCGTATAGGTATAGTGTCTTTAGAAACTGGGAAACATAAACAACTGGTTCATAAATCTTCTACAGTGTCTCCCATTTATTTCATCATATCTAGGGTCCCTTTTAGCATATTCTACTTAATATCCATCTTCCTGACCTGGGGAAAAGAAAACATAAAAGGGTGAGCTCAAATGCTCAGCAAGGGCAAATAAAGTAAATAAAAATCATATCATATCTTTTTGAAAATAAAAACCTGAAAAAGAGATCATAATATCTTATCATGGAATAAATCATAGAAGTGAAAATGAGATCCCCATAATCATAACATAAAACTTGAAACTTTGTGGCATGCACACATAATCATGGAAAATAATTTCTTGTTAGTCATGACTCATTGACAAGACTATCTTAGTGGACAAAGTCCCTTTCTGAACCGAGTCACCCTCGTTCCAGTCCTATTTCACTGAACCGGTATAACCTACCGTTCCAGCCATGTCTATCTAATGAGATATGAAATATTTACCCAATGCATTGGAGGGAGATATAGGTCCCACCCATCTTATAATGAATCCTTTCTTATGTGTGCCACATAATCATAAACCATACATCATACCGTAATCCACGTAATAAAAATGGGATTCTTAAACAACATGACATCATAAAACAATTCATATAAGATAAAGGAATTCATAAAAATATTCCCATCGCAACATAATCAAATCCATGTAATAATAGGTTTAAAAACAGAACCCTTTTATTATCTTAGATGGAAAATAATTTTGATAAAACACTTGAACTTCATTCTTGAGGAAAATATCCTTTCTACTTCAAAAACATTTTCCTTTATTAACATGTCATACAATTTTAAAATAAAAGAAGTTGATTAAAAAAAACATTAAAACTTGTAATGGAAGCTTTTTGGAAATAATTGTTTAAAAAACCATTCATGCCGTATAAGTTAAAAAATCATTCTTCGTACTTTTGTCGGAAAAGTCAAAAAGTACCTCGTACGAAAAATGACTAAATATTCCTTTCATTTATTTTACTAAAAACTCACCGAAGGGTAAAATTGGATTTAAAAAATTGTAGGTCGATGGAAATAATATTACATATTTATGAAACATGGATGTGGATGATAAAATACACCCTAGTAAATACATACGAATAAACAATCTCGGATAAAAATGAGATTGTGATATTTCCCTTACCTTAGGTCCGATTTGCTTTGTACATGTCCGAAGCTCCTGTATAATGATTTAAATAATGTTATTGACTTATTCCAGAATCATACATATTGATATGATATCATATATGGTCATATTCTTAGCTTCTTGATAGTAATCTTTCATTGTTACTTGTTACTCGGGTCTTTATTGCCTTTTGTTCTTATGCGTGTTTTGTCGAATACATTCTTATTCTTCTTTTAAGGTTATAGATAACTTATATCAATAATGGTATTAGTGTAACATATATCATATTTATTCATTAAATTCATTTATATAATTACTATGTAATGATGATCATGTAGAACGAGTCGCATCACATCGTGGAGACGGTATTCCATACGTACGCACGTGTGATGATATCGTTCCTATGATCGTGGAACTGTATTGGAGTATATATATATTATTTCAGTATCAATATTACTTTATAATAATCATAAATAGTTACTCATTACACCATTATACCCATCCTTATAAAGTGATGGTGGAAAAATAGATTACACCACGGCGTGGAGACGGTATTCCGTACGTACGCACGCGCGGTGATTTCATTTTTCCGTGGGATGGATAGAAGGTGAATTAGGGTTGTTTCATATTTATAATAACATATCAGTTTGTAAGTAATACTGATGTTATTACTTTATCATGAAACAACTAAAGAAGAAGAAGTTGAAGAAGAAAGAAATTGAAAAGATCGGTAATGGATATTACCTCTTCTTTGGAACGCCTCTTTGAATCCTCCACTTAGGGAACTAAGATTGGTCTTTGAAGAAGACCAAGACCTCTAGGATTATTCTAGGGAAGTGGAGAGGAGAAAATGGCATGGTTTGGCCGAGCTTGAGTGCTCAAATTGGTGCGAGGAGGAGGGGGAGGAGGTGCCCTTTTATAAGGGAGGAGAGGGGCATCTTAGGAATATCTCAAAATATTATTTTATATTAAAGTCAAAATCGGTTTATAATGGTTCCAAAGGGTCTTATTTCGAAGCTAAAGTGGGTAAGGGTCGAAATCCTATCAACCAATAGGATTTAGACAAGTTTAGGGTATTATTTTAACCTTATCAATTAGATTTAACTCTAAATTAAATAATTTAACTTTTACCGTGTCTTTTTGTTTTCTTTCACTATAAGGTTAATACACTTACTATAACGTGCCAAACGAACCCAAAATTATTTATTATTAATATATATATCCTTATCTAAGTCATTTGGCCGAACCTTAGATTTTTAGGAATAAAATAACAATTAATAATATAATATTTTATTTAAAAACTATTTTGTGTCAATTTTGACACTATTTGATATATGATTTTTGTGAAAGTCATAACAGAATTATATGTTCGAATAAAGTTGATTAAATCCACCCTAATATATCATAGTAACCTATAAAATTAGTGAAATTCATAAAAAGTCTCAAATTACATTTATTTTGGTGTTTTAACATCAATTATGTCAATATTTCATTAATAAGATAATTACTGTATCATCATTGTGTCATAAATAAATTAAATTATTTAATGTCTAAAAATTACAACTAAAATACAATTATGTAGGAAATCTTTTTATCTTTCTAATGAATATTTATAGTCGAATTTATCTTATGTATAACCCCATATTAAAAATGATTTACTTATTAAACATTGATTTTAACTATTTTAACCCTTCTTTAAATAAATTAATAATAAATGTCCTAATCTAATTCAAGTGGGCCTAAATGGTCATATTTTTATTCCTAAGTTTGTTTTGGTCGAATTACACTTTTCCAATAGAATTAGGACATGTGTTAGGGTAATATCATATTTACCCTTAGTTACCCCTATTAACCGCGGTAAAAAAAAGTAAAAAGTTACTATTCATCAAAAAATTATTTGTATCTCATTGAACCACATTTTACTTACTGATATCAACCGTGTCTGTCGGATTTTTGAAATTTCATTCACAGAAGCGGTAAAATTAAGTTTTATGCAAAATTCAGTTTTTAACCTACCACTTAGTGGTTTCACTATTCATCAAAAATTGAAAGTTTTCAGAAAAATACCAAAATTTCACCCTAGGCTAATTTCGATATTCTGAGTCCAAAAATGAAGTCCATTTTGAAAAATAAAATTTATAAAATGTCAAAAAGTGGTTATTACTATTCATAACGGCTAGTTTTAATAGCATATTGTTGTTTAGTGAAACTCGGTATTGCGTACGACGCAAGCTATCGAGGAAGGTAGTGATTGCGTGTAAAGTAAGCCAAGCAAGTGTGTAGTGAAAGATTCCTTTTATGATATATAAAAACAAAATATTATTCATAAAAATCTCGGGTGTAACATTCTACCCCCCTTAAAAAGAATTTCTCCCTCGAAATTCGTCACTTTGTAACAAACAGATGAGGATACTTCTCCCTCATCATATCCTCAAGCTCCCATGTAGCTTCTTCAAGTTGGTGGTTCCTCCATAAAACTTTCACCAAGCGAGTGGTCTTGTTTCGTAGGACTTTTTCGCTACGATCCAGAATCTCTATTGGTTGTTCTTCATAAGAAAGATTTTTCTCCAGCGGTACAACTTCTGAGCTGAGTACATATGAAGGATCTGGTATGTACTTTCTCAGGAGGGATACATGGAACACATCGTGAACTTGAGAGAGATTCGGTGGAAGCACCAATCGGTAAGCTACCTTCCCAACACGATCCAGTATTTCGAAAGGACCGATATATCTAGGGCTCAACTTCCCCTTCTTTCCAAATCTCATAACTCTCTTCCAGGGAGATATTCGTAAGAACACTTTATCACCCACTTCAAACTCTAGGTCTTTTCTTCGGTTGTCGGCATAACTTTTCTGCCGACTCTGAGCTGCTCTTATGTGTTGTTGAATAGATCTGACCTTTTCTGCCATTTCATCAATGAGATCAGGTCCTAATAGCTTTCTTTCCCGAACTTCATCCCAGCAAGTTGGAGTCCTGCATTTCTTTCTATAGAGAGCTTCATAAGGAGCCATCTGAATACTGGAGTGAAAGCTATTATTATAAGAAAATTCCACCAAAGGTAGGTGTTGATCCCAACCTCCTTTGGAATCCATAGAGAAAGCTCTCAACATATCTTCTAGGGTTTTAATTGTTCTCTCAGACTGACCGTCTGTCTGGGGATGATAAGCATTGCTGAAACTCAACTCTGTATCCAGAGTATGCTGAAGACTTCGCCAGAACTTCGAGGTAAATCTCGGATCTCGATCAGATATAATAGAAAGTGGTACTCCATGCAATCTTACCACTTCCTTTACATATGTCCTGGCAAGTTGATCTAGAGGGAAATCCTCTCTAATAGCAATGAAGTGTGCAGACTTTGTAAGACGATCAACTATGACCCAAATAGCATTATTGCCTTTGGATGTTTTAGAAAGTCCTGTGACAAAGTCCATAGTGATGTTTTCCCATTTCCATTCGGGTATGGGTAATGGTTGTAACATCCCCTTAGACTTCTGTCTCTCAGCTTTAACTTGTTGACAAACCAAGCATCGAGAGACATATTCAGCAACATCTCTTTTCATGCCATCCCACCAGAACTACTCTTTCAGATCCCTATACATCTTCGTGCTTCCAGGATGAATAGAGAATGAAGAACTATGAGCCTCATCCAGCAGCTCCTTCTTTAATTCGAGGATGGAAGGAACACAAACCCGATTCCTGAACTTTATTATCCCATCACAATCAAGGTTGAATTCAAGAACATTTCTCACCTTCTTTTGTAACTCAACATCTTCTTTCTGTGCCTCCTTAATCTGCACATGTATAGATGGTTGAACATTCATTTGAGAAAGATAAGATTTTTCCCCTTCCATTATAATTCCAAGATCCATCCTTTGTAAATCCATAAATATTGGATCTTTTGTGATCCTCATCATGGATAAACTAGCATGGTCTTGTCGACTTAATGCATCTGCCACCTTGTTTGCTTTCCCAGGGTGGTAATGGATTGAGCAGTCATAATCCTTAATCAGCTCCAACCATCTTCTTTGGCACATATTCAGCTCCTTTTGTGTGAAAATATACATTAAACTTTTATGATCAGTATAAATATCACACCTTTCACCCTAAAGGTAATGCCTCCAAATCTTTAATGCAAAGATTACCGCAGCCAACTCCAAATCATGTGTTGGGTAATTTTTCTCATGGATTTTCAACTGTCATGAGGCATAAGCTATCACCATATCATTTTGCATAAGAACACACCCCAATCCTTTCTTGGATGCATCACTGTAGATCACAAACCTTTCTCCACTACAAGGCAGTGTGAGCACAGGTGCACTGGATAACCTTCTTTTCAACTCCTTGAAATTCTCTTCACATTCATCTGTCCAGACAAACTTAACTACTTTCCGAGTCAACATGGTGAGTGGATTAGATAATCGTAAAAAATCTTTTACAAAACGTCAATAATATCCAGCCAAACCAAGAAAACTTCAGATCTCAGTTACTGTTGTTGGACTCAACCATCTTTCAATAACCTCTGTTTTTGCTGGATCCACAGATATCCCCTCGTTTGAGATTATGTGACCCAAAAATGCACCTTTTTGAAGCCAAAATTCACACTTGGTAAATTTGGCATAAAGCTTCTCCTTTCTCAGGGTCTTCAATATAATTCTCAAGTGATCTTCATGCTCTTCCTTGCTCTTTGAATAGACAAGAATATTGTCTATAAAGACTACCACAGATTGATCAAGATAGTCTCTAAAGACTCTATTCCTTAGATCCATGAAGATATCAGGGGAATTAGTAAGACCAAACGGCATCACTATAAATTCATAGTGTCCATACCTTGTACGGAAAGCCGTCTTTGGTATATTCTCCCTTTTGACCATTAATTGATGATACCCTGAACGAAGATCAATCTTGGAAAAGTATTGAGCTCCGCGTAGTTGGTCAAATAAGTCATCAATGCGTGGCAGAGGATATTTGTTCTTGATAGTGATCTTGTTAAGTTCTCGATAATCAATGCAGAGTCTCATTGATCCATCTTTCTTCTTAACAAATAGAACAGGTGCTCCCCAAGGTGACGCACTAGGCCATATGAATCCCTTATCAAGATTCTCTTGGAGTTGCTTCTTCAATTCCTGCAACTCAATTGGGGCCATTCTATAAGGTGTCTTTGAAATAGGCAAAGCACCCGGTATGAGTTCTATTGAAAACTCAACTTCACGATTTAGTGGAAGACCCGGTAATTCCTCCAGAAAGACATCATCAAACTCCCTTACAATGGGCATATTCTTAATCGTGAGTTTCTCACCAACCATTTGAGATAAATAACCTTCATTTAGTGGAATCAATACCCATAAGATGGAAGAAATTTCCACTGTAAGGTTATGTTCATCCTTGCATTGGTATACGATCGTAGATTGATCTGGAATATGAAATGTGACTTCCCTTCTTTGGCAATTGATATGAGCTCCATGTAGAGAAAGCCAATCCATGCCAAGAATCACATCAAATTCCACTAAAGGAAGGATCACAAGATTTGCAGGAAGCACTTTCCCACAAACTTCGATCGGAGAAGAATTATAAACTTTTTATGCGACTGTTGTGCCATTAGGTGTTGTCACAGCTAACTCAACATCTAATTGTTGAGGTAATACGGTGATACCCTTAGAAAATTCTTTAGAAATAAAAGAGTGGGTGGATCCAGAATCAAATAAAACATTTTCTACTTTAGAGTGGACGGTAAGTGTACCTTTCACCACTTTGTTATCGTACTCCACATCACTGATAGAAATTGCATGTGACTTTCCTTTGTCTTTAGCATTAAGATTTTGTTGACGTCGACCATCATCATCAACCCTTGGATTTGGGCATTGATTGGAATAATGCCCCATCTCCTTGCACTTGAAACATTGAAGTGTAGTAGGTTCATTCT
Source organism: Viscum album (assembly GCA_963277665.1). NCBI lineage: Eukaryota > Viridiplantae > Streptophyta > Magnoliopsida > Santalales > Viscaceae > Viscum > Viscum album. Next base: position 35,776,845 of record OY728149.1, on the reverse strand, counting down.
GTGTATCCCTTTTTTTGTTTGCGTCATTAGACATCTTCTTCCCATTATCACGGCATTCAAATTCCTGATGACCTTCTTTTCCACATTTAAAACATTTACTTGTCCCTTTAAGACAACTCCCTCCATGTTTCTTTCCACACTTTGAGCATAAGGAAAAGCTCATCTTCTTTTCCGTGTGCTCTTTAGATTTTTCTTTGAATTCCATATTCCTCTTCTTACCAAACCCATGTGACTGATGGGTTACTCCAATCTCCATCTCGACTTTGAGAGCACATCGAACGATTTCCTCGTAGCTATTGAAGTCCCTTATGGCTAACACCCTTCGAAGACTTGGTTTTAAGCCACTAAAGAATCGATCGATCTTACTCTCAGGTTGGATAATAATACCAGAAGCGTACCTTTCAAGTCTTGTAAAATTTTCTTCATAGGTACTAACAGATTCATCATCCCTTTGCTTCAGTTCAAGGAACTCTTTCTCCATCTTTGTTCGGAGAATACGAGGGAAGTACTTATTGAAAAATAAGTTCTTGAACTCGTCCCATTCCATAGACTCAATTTCATCCCTTTGCCTCGTATTCTTAATAAGATTCCACCATTGATCAGCATCTCCTTCCAAACGATACACTGCTAGGTAGACTTTATCATGTTCAGAACATTCAAGAACTGAAAATATCTTTTCAGTAGTACTAATCCATTTTTCAGCAACTAATGGAGTAGACCCACTGAAAGAAGGTGGACGCTGCCTCATGAAGGATTCAACAGAATGTTGCTCCTTCCTTTTCTCGTTTGGAAGTCCTGCATGATTCATAGATTGAGAAAGTTGTGTGAGCATGGCTACAAGATTATGCATTCCAGCTCCCATATCGTTTGGTTGCTCAGGGGGACAATCATTACATTGCCCATCGCATTCCGCATTAACACAGTTCCTTCGGGTTCCAGCCATTGACTAAAACCAAGAAGAATAGTGTGAGAAACACTAATTGTAATAGGAAAACCACATAATTAAAGAATAAATTTTTCATGCTTAAGGTCTTATCCTAGGTTATTCAAGGACATTTCTAAAACACTAAGAGTGTGTTCTATGCTTAGACTTATCCTTAGGGTTCTTACTAAGGCTTTCACATCCTAGTTTCCAAAGGTTGACTATACCTTTCCACTGATACCAACTATAATGACCCATACTTTACATACATTGTTAATACTTCAAAATTGAAGCACACTTATTACAACATATGACAAAACCACAAAGGACCGTATAGGTATAGTGTCTTTTGAAACTGGGAAACATAAACAACTGGTTCATAAATCTTCTACAGTGTCTCCCAGTTATTTCATCATATCTAGGGTCCCTTTTAGCATATTCTACTTAATATCCATCTTCCTAACCTGGGGAAAAGAAAACATAAAAGGGTGAGCTCAAATGCTCAGCAAGGGCAAATAAAGGAAATAAAAATCATATCATATCTTTTTGAAAATCAAAACCTGCAAAAGAGATCATAATATCTTATCATGGAATAAATCAGAGAAGTGAAAATGAGATCCCCATAATCATAACATAAAACTTGAATCTTTGTGGCATGCACACATAATCATGGAAAATCATTTCTTGTTAGTCATGACTCATTTCCAAGACTATCTTAGTGGACAAAGTCACTTTCTGAACCGAGTCACCCTCGTTCCAGTCCTGTTTCACTGAACCGGTATAACCTACCGTTCCAGCCATGTCTATCTCATGAGATATAAAATCTTTACCCAATGCATTGGAGGGAGATATAGGTCCCACCCATCTTATAATGAATCCTTTCTTATGTGTGCCACATAATCATAAACCATACATCATAGCGTAATCCACGTAATAAAAATGGGATTGTTAAACAACATGACATCATAAAACAATTCATATAGGATAAATGAATTCATAAAAATATTCCCATCACAACATAATCAAATCCATGTAATAATAGGGATAAAAACAGAACCCTTTTATTATCTTAGATGGAAAATAATTTTGATAAAACAATTGAACTTCATTCTTGAGGAAAATATCCTTTCTACTTCAAAAACATTTTATTTTCTTAACATGTCATACAATTTTAAAATAAAAGAAGTTGATTAAAAATAAACTTGAAAACTTGTAATGGAAGCTTTTTGGAAACAATTTTTTAAAATTCCATTCATGCCGTATAAGTTAAAAAAAACATTCTTCGTACTTTTGTCGGAAAAGTCAAAAAGTACCTCGTACGAAAAACGACTAAATATTCCTTTCATTTCATTTACTAAAAACTCACCGAAGGGTAAAAATGGAGATAAACAATTTTATGTGGATGGAAATAATATTACATATTTATGAAACATGGATGTGGATGATGAAATACACCCCAGTAAATACATACGAATAAACAATCTCGGATAAAAATGAGATTGTGATATTTCCCTTACCTTATGTCCGATTTGCTTTGTACGTGTCCGAAGATCCTGTATAATGGTTTAAATAATTTTATTGACTTATTCCAGAATCATACGTATTGATATGATATCATATATGTTCATATTCTTAGCTTCTTGATAGTAATCTTTCATTGTTACTTGTTACTCGGGTCTTTATTGCCTTTTGTTCTTATGCGTGTTTTCCCGAATACATTCTTATTCTTCTTTTAAGGTTATAGATACCGTATATCCAGAATGGTATTAGTGTAACATATATCATATTTATTCATTCAATTCATTTATATAATTACTATGTAATGATGATCATGTAGAACGAGTCGCATCACATCGTGGAGACGGTATTCCGTACGTACGCACGAGTGATGATATTGTTCCTATGATCGTGGAAATATATTGGAGTATATATATATTATTTCAGTATCAATATTAATTTATAATAATCATAAATAGTTACTCATTACACCATTATACCCATCCTTGTAAAGTGATGGTGGAAAAATAGATTACACCACGGCGTGGAGACGGTATTCCGTACGTACGCACGCGCGGTGATTTCATTTTTCCGTGGGATGGATAGAAGGTGAATTAGGGTTGTTTCATATTTATAATTACATATCAGTACATAAGTAATACTGATGTTATTACTTTATCATGAAACAACTAAAGAAGAAGAAGTTGAAGAAGAAAGAAATTGAAAAGATCGGTAATGGATATTACCTCTTCTTTGGAACGCCTCTTTGAATCCTCCACTTAGGGAACTAAGATTGGTCTTTGAAGAAGACCAGGACCTCTAGGATTATTCTAGGGAAGTGGAGAGGAGAAAATGGCAGGGGTTGGCCAAGCTTGAGTGCTCAAATTGGTGTGAGGAGGAGGGGGAGGAGGTGCCCTTTTATAAGGGAGGAGAGGGGCATCTTAGGAATATCTCAAAATATTTTTTTATATTAAAGTCAAAATCGGTTTATAATGGTTCCAAAGGGTCTTATTTCGAAGATAAAGTGGGGAAGGGTCGAAATCCTATCAACCAATAGGATTTAGACAAGTTTAGGGTATTATTTTAACCTTATCAATTAGATTTAACTCTAAGTTAAATAATTTAACTTTTACCGTGTCTTTTTGTTTTCTTTCACTATAAGGTTAATACACTTACTATAACATGCCAAACGAACCCCAAATTATTTATTATTAATATATATATCCTTATCTAAGTCATGTTGCCGAACCTTAGATTTTTAGGAATAAAATAACAATTAATAATATAATATTTGATTTAACAACTATTTTGTGTCAATTTTGACACTATTTGATATATGATTTTTGTGAAAGTCATAACAGAATTATATGTTCTAATAAAGTTGATTAAATAAACCCTCATATATCATAGTAACCTAGGAAATTATTTAAATTCATAAAAAGTCTCAAATTACATTTATTTTGGTGTTTTAACATCAATTATTTCAATATTTCATTAATAAGATAATTACTGCATCATCATTGTGTCATAAATAAATTAACTTATTTAATGTCTAAAAATTATAAATAAAATACCATTATGTAGGAAATCTTTTTATCTTTCTAATGAATATTTATAGTCGAATTTATCTTATGTATAACACCATATTAAAAATGACTTACTTATTAAACTTTGATTTTAACTATTTTAACCCTTCTTTAAATAAATTAGTAATAAATGTCCTAATCTAATCCAAGTGGGCCTAAATGATCATATTTTTATTCCTAAGTTTTTTTTTTTGGTCGAATTACACTTGTCCAATACAATTAGGACATGTTTTAGGGTAATATCATATTTACCCTTAGTTACCCTATTTACTATTAATCGCGGTAAAAAAAAGTAAAAAGTTACTATTCACCAAAAAATTATTTTTATCTCATTGAACCACATTTTACTTACTGATATCATCCGCGTCTATCGGATATTTGAAATTCCAGTCACAGAAGAGGTAAAATTAAGTTTTATGCAAAATTTAGTTTTTAACCTACCACTTAGTGGTTTCAATATTCATCAAAAATTGAAAGTTTTCAGAAAAATACCAAAATTTCACCCTAGGAAAATTTCGATATTCTGAGTCCAAAAATGAAGTCCATTTTGAAAAATAAAATTTATAAAATTTCAAAAATTGGTTATTACTATTCATAACGGCTAGTTTTAATAGCATATTGTTGTTTAGTGAAACTCGGTATTGCGTACGACGCAAGCTATCGAGGAAGGTCATGATTGCGTGTAAAGTAAGCCAAGCAAGTGTGTAGTGAAAGATTCCTTTGATGATATATAAAAACAAAATATTATTCATAAAAATCTCGGGTGTTACAATAATGATGGAGGATCTGGGAACCATTTCACTAAATAAGGAATTATCTGAAGTGGTACAGTGCTCTCTTCCTCCAAAACTCAATGATCCATATAGTTTCACAATCACATGTACCACTGGATCTTGTGAGTTTGGGAGATCTCCAGGTGAATTAATATCTAGAGTTAACATCATTCCCTTTAGAGTATTCGAGAATCATGGGTTCAATGATCTCAAACCCACCAGAGTGGCCTTCTAGCTAATAGATTATTCCATAAAATATCCCAAGGGGCTTCTTGAGGATTTTCTAGTGAAGGTAGGATGGTTAATTCACCCTAAAGACGTCATAATTATTGACATAGAAGAAGACCAAGAGGAACCTTTCATTATAGGATGGCATTTATTGTTCACCGGTAAATCATTTATCTAGGTCCACCAAGGAGAACCAATCATCTTAGTATGCAATTAAAGAGTCTCCTAAAACATCCTCAAGGCTATCAAGCAGGAATCACTACTAGAACATGAGTTATGTTATGTGGTAATAGAAATTAACGAGCAGTTTATCTACAAGGAAGATTGTCTGGTAAGTTCTTTTATCATTGATGACCACTCTTCACATATATCCAAGATGCACCTGAGGAGTTGAAATTTTTTGAATACCGAGCAGTCATTATTGTCAATAAACAGTTGTCCCAGATGTTTTGGAATGATCATAGGTGCAACCAATTCCTCCCTCTATCCCGAGGGCACCTCAAGATGAGCTAAAACCTCTCCATTAGTCTCTAAAATATGGATACCTAGGTGACAAGAACACTATTCCAATAATGATCCATGCTTAACTCACAAAAGATCAAGAACAGGCACTCCTACATGTTTTTTGAAGAAGAAAACAATCCATTGTGTGGAAAATTTCAAATCTGATTGGCATCAACCCCATTATTTTCACCCATGATGTGCTCCTAGAAGAAGGTGAAAAGCCCTCTCGCCAACAACATAAATAGCTAAACCCTCCCATAATGGAAGTCATAAATAAAGAGGTAATCAAATTGTTGGATGCAGGAATCATATACCCCATTTCAGATAGCCCATGGGTGAGTCCTCTATAAGTGCTGCCCAAAAATGGGGTATCACTGTAGTCACTAACGATAAAAATGAACTAATACCCACAAAAACAGTTACGGTTTGGAGGGTCTGTGTAGTTTACCTAAATCTAAATGATGCAACACAGAAAGATCACATCCAACTTCACTTCATGGATTAGATGATGGAATGAATGGTGAGGCACAAATTATACTATGACCATGATGGATATTCTAGATATAACCAAATTTCCATTTCCCCTAAAGATTATGAAAATATCAACTTCACATGTCCCTATGGTACGTTTTCTTACTGAAGAATGTCTTTTGGGATGTTCAATTCTCCTTCAACCTTCTAATGATGTGTGATAGAAATATTCCATGACATGGAAGATCACATCCAAGAGACCTCTATGGATTATTTTTCTGTCGATGGAAAATCCATCACCACTTTTCTAAGGAATCTAGAGCTTGTTTTGTAATGGTGCGAAAACTCTAACCTAGTTTTAAAAAGAGAGAAGTGTCATTTTATGGTTCAGAGTCATATTGTATTAGGCCACCGGAACACTATGAAGGAGATAAAATTTTATCCTGAGAAGATAGAAGTCATTTCCAATCTACCCCGCACAACGTATATCAGATCCATCAGAAATTTTCTAGAGCATTCCGGTTTCTACAGATGGTTTTTCAAAGACTTTTCAAAGATTTCACAGCCACTCAACAATCTATTTCCCAAATATTCCATCTTTGAGTTTGATGATACATGTTACACATCTTTTAAGCTTATGAAGAAATGAATTGTTGAAGCTCTAGTGATTATTACTCCAAATTGGGAGGCACAATTTGAAGTCATGTGTAGTGATGGGGACTATGTAGTGGGTGCAGTACTGGGGAAATGGCTGGATCACATCTTCCGGACAAAAACTTTCCCAGGAAAACTCTGAATGAAGCACAAGTGAACTACACTAGAATGGAGAACGAAATTCTTGTAGTGGTGTTTTAATTTGAATTGTTTGATCTTATTTGGTTTTGTCCAAATTTATTGTATATACTGACTATTCATCACTCAATTATTTACTAAACAAGAAGGATGTGAAGCTGTGACTTATATATTTGGTTCTTCTCCTCCAAGAGTTTGACTTAGAGATCCTTGGAAAGAAGGGTAGTGAGAATGTTATTTCTGAACACCTCTCCCACTTGAAACGACCTCATTTGGAGAAGAAGGATGATAGAGACATTCCAGACAATTCCCTAGCTGAGAAAATTTTCTCAATTAATTAAACACCTCAACCATGGTATACAGATATTGAAAACTATTTGGTTACATTGTAAGTTCACCCCTTCCAAAATTAATAGAAGAAGAAGTGGTTTTTTCTAATGTTTGTATGTACTTCTGGTAATACACTCTACAATTTTGATCATGTGACGATGGGATGATTCACTGTTGCATCTCGGAGAATGAAGTTCAAAGAGTTATGGAGTTCTGTCACTCCTCACCAGTTGGAGGACATTATGGCCCTGACCGTACAATAGCAAAGATATTGCAGTCTGGATTTTTCAGGCCTACCATTCACCGGGATGGTCGTTCATTTGTTACTAGGTGTGATTGACGTTAGAGGATAGGTAATTTGGGATGATGAACAGAGAATCATCAACACCCTATCATGAGGTCTAAATCATTGACTTTGGAGGAATTGACATCATGGAGCCATTTCCCCCATCATATAAAAACTCTTATATACTCATCTGTGTGGACTATGTCTCCAAGTTGGTGGAAGCTACGGATACATCACATGACACGACCAAGTTAGCTATGTCTTTTTAATAAAAAAATAGTTAAAAGATTTGGAATTCATTGAGTGTTGATCAACGAAAGAGGAACACATTTTGACAATGCATTAATGAAGAAGGAATTACCTAATTATGGGGTGAACCATAAAATTGGAACACCTTATCATCCCAAATCTAATGGACATGTGGAATCATCTAACTGTGAGCTAAAACAGATCCCAAAGAAAATGTTGGGAGTTTCATGGAAGGACCAGTCCAAAAAACATGATAATGACTTATGGCCATACCAGACCGCCTTCAACACATCTCTAGGGATGTCTCAGTTCCTCCTTGTCTGATGGACTCCATGGAACCTACCATTGGAGTTAGAGAATAAATCATATTGGGCCATCATGCCTTGAATTTTGATATAAAGGCTACTGAAGAGAAGATCATGTTCCTGCTGATGGAGCTAGATTATATCAGATATGAGGATAATGAGAATTCCATACAATATATCAAAAATACTTGAGTGATCAATGACTAGATCATTTCCCACAAACACCTTCCTATCCAGTGATCATGTATTTTTCTTCAAATCGCGTCTACGATTGTTTCCTGGTTAGTTGAAGTCCTAATGGTTGGGACCATTTCAAGTGCTCAATGTTTTCCACCATGGTGTGGTGGAGATTACTGGTGAAGATGGACAACCTTTCAAAGTGAATGGACAACCCCTAATTCATTATCATCACATAGAGGATATGGTGGGTACCATCACCACCATTCATTATATGTAACAATAGTTAGGTAGGTCGAGCCAACGACCTAAAACACATGAGCTTCCTGGGAGGCATCCCAGAGGTTACACGCCGTGTACCACCTCTACACATGTTGTGTAGTGATTGATTAGTTTATATTACTAATTATATATATTGACTTACTTAATAAAAAAGGATGATGCTGGTGTCGATGGTAAGGTAACTAGAGTTTATCCGAGCCATCCCCACTTTGAATCCCTCCATCTCTACCTTTGAAACATGGTTTATCTTTTTTATACCCATGTTTAATTACATAGTGTGTGTGATATTTTAAAAACTAATATGTCAGTTATAATAAATAAAAGGAAACTCGTAATGGGTATGTATCGGCTTGCCAAGATTTTATACTAGTTCCCAAAAGATCTGGGTTTGAATCCTAATAACTGGCACATTTCCATCATTTTTCAAATTAATAAAACCACAAGGCATGAATTTGAATATACGATGTCTGTGCCATGTTTTCAATGTGTTAAATAGTTTTCCAAATATGCACATACATTCCGGTGATGTTTTCATATTGGAAGAGTCTCGGCATTGGATCCAAAAGACCTGAGTTCGAACTCAGCTAATATCCCTACATCATCCCTTTTATTCAAAATAAAAACCATAGGCCATGCATTTTCTTCATCCCATGTAGCTTTGGCCCTGTAAATTAAATATATATAATTAATAAAAATGAGAATTAGTAAAACATTTTCTCTAGTTGTTAAGGGATTGCATTTGGATTAGCCAATTTCCGGTTTGAACTTCACCCTGAGTAATAGAAGAAAGGTTATAATTCTCTTTTTCCAATTTTAGAATTCATGACCTGTATTTCCCAATACATTACGTGTATAGATTTAGTTTTTGATAAATTATATATATATATATATATTTTATTAATATTAATTATTATATAGTTTACAATAATAATTATATTATATATGCATGTCATAAAAACACATAGTGATACACAGCGTGTTGGTCCCAATACACATTGTGTACCACGACTATAAATTTTGTGCCCCACCCAGCTTGATCCTGTGTCATGAGACACCCCCTCTCTCATTGTTTTTTTCTCCTACACACCCTCCAGACGACCAATTTCAAATACAAAATTGTTTTGTGTTTTGGGTCAGGATTGTTTCCACATTATGATTTTCATACCAGGTAAACTCTTCCTCACCCTCTATTTCCATGTTTTCATAACCTTAAGGGTGATTTGTGGACCAGCTGACAGCTCAGTTTTCTAAGTAGCACATGGATTATAGGAATAACACATGTCATTTACATATGGTATATGGCCACACACTGCTCCTTTTCTCCATTTGGCCAATACATTGCATGTATATTCGGTACATGCTATGTATTGTGCCTCCCCTTTCCTTTGAGCCCAGACTGTGTTTGTTAGGGACACGACCCCCTTCCCATGTACCTATACACGGAATGTATGTTCGGTACATGTCATGTCCTTAAACCATTCATAGGACTCCATGCTGAAGGTCTACACGCCTCACAACCCATGTTAAAACACATAGTGTGTACCCCTTTCCGCATGGCGTATATATGGTCCGATCTCCTACTCTAGTTAAACAATGTCTGTCTGTTTAAACAACCACACTCCATTTAGTATTAAACTGCATGTAATACTTGTTACGTTGCGGGTACTGGGTTTTTTCTAACACATTCCCCCACGGCGTGTCCATCCAGGTACACATGTTCTTACATAGCACCTGTTACACACTGTGTATATTGGATATACATGACGGTTTCTACTACTTTTCCAGTTTTCACATATTTTCTTATTTTAAATTTTCTTATTCTTTTTGTTTATTTTGTGTTTTTTTATTTTTTATGTATGGATGATATAGATTCTACAAGTTGGTATAGGCTTGCTTCTACTGATTGTGTTGATCAACTCCTCATTGTCAGATTTGTCTGCGACATTCCGAGCGGCCAGCTTTTGATTTCCCGGTTTCCCAACCCCCATCATTGGCTGCTCTGAGTCCTATTCTGATGTAACATACCTCTATAAAATCTACTATTATTATAATTTATTTGTCCTTTTTACTACTGGTCCTCTTACAGTGGCCTCCGCCCCATCCATTGAGGATGAGAGCTCCTCTGCCACTGATCCATCTTCCAGCTCCACCCCCTCTGAGCTACCCTCTACACCTGCAGTGGAACCGACTGAGATGGAACCTACACCCACTATAGGCTAGCCCTATGATCCCCCTGAGGTATCCAATACCCCTTCTTCTACCCTAGTAGCAGGAATATCTGGTCCAGCTGCAGCCCTTCCACCACTGCCTACACCGGCTGCTACTTTCCCTCTACCACATCCATGCGTTTTTTTCATACAGATCATCCTCCATAATAGTGATTGGGCACTTTTCTCATAGCACTATCCGGTTGAGTGGTCATTTCCTCGATATTATGTTTCTCAAAAACCAACTCCGTTTGGGCCCCACGACCAGTCAAATCGAAGCTTGCGGAACGAGCTACGCTCCGGGATCATTTATGGGGACGTTTGGAAAATTTGGGACGTGTTTTCAGGGGTCAACATATGAGAATTCCAAAACCACCTAACTAATGGTAGAATATTATATTATTTTAAACTCCGTTTTTTTAAATTCCTAAGAATCTATTAGATATTAACCATTCCTTTTTGTAAAGATTTTGTTCGCATAAAGATCATTACTCATATAAGAATTAATTTCATGTAATACCTTTATTAAATAAAAGGGATTAACCACATTTCCAAACTCTCGTGATTCCCATGTGATGAGTGGAATCCTATTTATAGACAATTCCTCCTTTATGATATTTTCATGTTCACGATGACTTTTTTGGAAACATATTCATTAATGTTCATGAAAATAACTTTGTTCAAAAAATACTCAGTAAAATATTCATCTAAAAAACTTCTAATAAACTCACAACTTAGCATCTTTCATTCCTTCCACATCCATCATTCACAAAGAATTCCCTTGTGAAAATCCAAACTCTCACAACAACACATTCATTCGTAAAACTCCACTATTTCATAAAACCCAAACCTTTACAAAGACATTTCTTTTTTAATATTTTTACTATGTAATTCTAGAGATCCATATTTCATGAAACCAATCTCTTCCTCAAATTTTTTTACCAAAAATTTGGAAAAGCACTTGAGAATGATGCCACCTTTAAAACTGAATACACCTACACTATTAGATCACTTCTCTTGAAAACTCCTTTAACAACCCAATGTGGATTAAGAAAAAACTCAAAATATAATACATTTCCAGTAAAATCCATTAATTCCATATAATATTAATGATATATTACAACTTTATCTCATTAATCCCATTCCACAATTTTTTATGTATACCAATTACATTTATAAAAGAATTCATTGATTTTACATGCCATCTTTTTGTATTGTGAATAACCAACCTTATCGTCCATCCATTGTATAAATATTAATAAAAATCTAATTTTTTAATTAGGTAATTACATTTTTTAAACCCACATTTAATACTCATTCATTAAAATGGTGAAATACTTTTTTTTGATATATGACGTACATGGATCGGATAATGCGAAGTGTATGAACGATATTCCATGATATTGCTCCAATGCATTGATTAGATAAATTCCCTACAAAGATGATATGTTTTTGATACGTTGTTAGTATTTTTTGATATTATGTCATTACACCTTAGTGAACAACCATGGTGATATACTTATGAGTGTCTTATTTTTATATTGTTTCCACATTATCATGTTTCAAATTATATACATATGATTATTCCCTTATGTTATGTCTCATATTTTATCCATGATGTTCACTTAAATTTTATTCCCATAGTTTATCCACTTAATGGTATTTATTCTCACAATTCTATTTTTATGTATATCACTTCGAAATAATTTTTAGTGAGGTTTCCTAGGATAGAATAATAAAAGAGTTATTTAATATTATTAGATAATGATTATATTCTTTTTGTAAAGTATGTACTTATTATATTATGTACCATGTTTCCAAGACTATAAACCTCCAAAGATACTGAGTAATTTATTAATGAAATATATTGTAAAACATTTATGAATTCTTTTAATAATCATAGTTTTTATCAAATCATGGTTTAGTTATTTTTAGAAATTATGACTAAAAAATTAGTGAAATCCATAGGTAAAAGTATAAATATATGAAAAATAATAAAATTTTAGTAAACTATATAGTGAATAGTTTCCAATAATATATATATATATATATGGTTACTACCAAATGAATGAAAGATTTGTCCCAGATTCACCTTGGGGTAATAAGCCGGAAAAGGGTTTGTTGGGTATTAAATCAATAATCATTAGATGAATAATAAGAGAGTCTAACCATACTCCTGATTTGAAAATACAAGAGGATATTATCTAAGTGATCATGTGGTATTTTCGAGAAATTATTTAGTATATATAATTGATGTAATTGTTTATTTTTATTGAATTGAAAAATATTAACTTATATGATCCTGGAATGGAGATATCATAAAACATTAGGATTAAAATATATTTTAATATTATTATCATGTGATTTATAATAGTTATAATTTTCTCATTTAGGTTTCCTTATTTTAGAAAAATGATGATAAATAGAAATACCCCTATAAATAATGGATTTTAGAGACAATGCAATGTTGTAAATCTATAAAAGACGGACACTAGAGTTAGAAAGTCCATAATGATATTGGATCCGTTATCTTATGTTATGAAAAATGACCTAAACCATATATATTTTCTTATTACACAAACGGATTAGTAAGAATTTATATAATACAGATTTTTCAACATCCACCTATTCTCAGTGAAACTTGTAATTAGTTGATCAATGAATAATGGATCAAAACTATAGAGAAGATATTTTTTACACTGCATTTTTATGATAAAGATAATGTTACTTCAGTAGTATACTAGTTACAATGAGAAGCCTATTAGATATATATACTTCTAAATAAAAAAATATAATGGATAAATTTAATGATATGTAGTGCAAAGAGATCAAAAAGGCATTCCTTAAAAAATATTTTCCATTTGAACACTGAACTAAAAAAGGAATGAAAATTATTGAGTTCAAATAAAACGATAATGAATTAATTAAAAGTTATGAAGTAAACATTACATATATTGTACGACATGATTAAATATTATTCATTTATTTTGATATAATGAAAAATTGATTCTATGGTTGACTAAGACCTCATCTATGAGAGTATATGGTATTATAACACTTTATAAGTAATGAGTATATAATGTGGTTTTATATCAAGGTGGATATGGAGTTTGGAGTGGATCATTAGTCTTATAGACTGAATAAAAAGAAGTGAAAGATGTAGCCAAATTATGGGAAAAATTTTGACCATGAAAGAGGATAGAAGAAATTACAATTACCCTTCGGAAACAAGTGTGGGAAGAAACATTTAAGGATTTGTTTTAAAAATAAGTGAAAATTGTTACACATGATGAATGGCTAGTCATATTAATTTAACCTATCATGAATATGTGAATACACATATTTTGAATAAAAATGAAAATAAAATATTTTGAAATCATATCCTCCAGTAAAATGATTCATTTGTGTAGATAATAGTTTTTCTTTGAATCATTTAAAAAAACAGAATAAAATTGTTGGGAACTTACATTATGCGCAGCATAGGCCAAGGCAGAAAGGTTATGATTTTTCTTTCACAACATCTAATGTCCACGATCTAGATGATGATGTACTCAATACACCTATTGTTCACTCAAATATAGATACAATTTTTTTTCAAGTTCATTATATTCCTTTTTTACATAAAATTTTTCATATTACATTGAATCAAACCAAAACTATTAGAAGTACAGTTATTAGTGAAAAAACCTAGAGGGATTATTCATGAATAAAGATTATATATATATTCTATTTATAACCACATTGAGTATAATATAAATTTAACCCTAATCCAATGGTGGTATTTGACATAATACTCAGGATTGAAATTATCAGAAAGTATAATCCTAGATGAATTATAGGAGAAATAAAATTCCCATTGTCATAAAGGGACAACCTGGAATTATTTTTATTGGGTAGATATTCCAACCCATGTTTTCTCAAGAACAATATCTTATAGTATTATTTATGGGAATTATTATAATTTAAGGGGGGTAAATGTGACAGTATACAGATAGTAATTGAAACCATAATTTAGAAATTCATTGATTAATTTCCTAAGAATTATCTGGACTTCCACCAAAAATAGACATCCATTTCTATATTGAAATCATACATGGATCTAAACTAATATCAATGAGTCCATATAGAATGGAATTTTTTTAGTTATAAGAAATTAAGAAAAAACTACAAGATCTTTTGGAGAAGTATTTTATTCAACTGAGTGCCAATGTTTACGGGGTGCATATTATATTTCTAAAGAATAATGATAGAAAAATGAAACTATGAATTTATAATAGATAAATTAATGGAATTATAGGGAATAATAAATAATTTCATACAAGTATTGACTATTTTTAAAAAAAGATTCACTGGGATTAATGCTTCTCCATTAATGACATAGGATTTGGGTACTAATAGCTAATATTGTAGAATGAAAATATCCAAAATACCATTTATTTATAATATATGTACATTATGAGTTTATTTTTATTCCCTTTTTAATGAATAAATCTACTATTATATTTATAGATTTGATGAATAGTATCTTTAGAGAATAACCTAAAAATTTCATGGAAGTATTTATCGATAACATTATAATATATTAAATAATTTAGGTGGAAAAAAATATTATCTATGGCTAATACTAAAAATATTGAGGAAAGAGAGGATTTTTTATATATATTTTGTACTTTTTAGTTCTCGATAAAACAACTATAATCCTTACTAAACCTTTTAACTAGTGAAGGAATATTCGTTAGTATAGTTAAGTCAATGTCCATAGAAGAGTTTTATAGTCCAACAATACTAATTGAGATTCATAGTTTCCTTAGTCTAGTAGGTTATTATATATGGATTTTGGAAAAAATTTCTGGTATTTGTAATCAAATGACCAAGTTAAGTCGAAATGGATTTAAGCTCATTTTGGAAAAGGAGTGTCAATAGGGTTTCCCAAAACAGAATAATTGGATATTTTTGGCATGTCTGATAAATTTACCCTCTTATTAAGTAGTATTTTTCACCCATATAGATACATCCTTGAAATGAATTTGATGTGTACTCATATAAAATGAAAATGTGATTGCCTATATGTCCATATAGCTGAAGCCTCATGAGAAAAATTATATTTCCCATGATTTTAGGTGAGTTTTTTAGATTAAAACATAGAGACATTTTCTTTATGGGGAGAAGTGTAATATATATAAAAACTACCAATTTTGGAAATATATATTGACATAAACTAATTTTCAAACAAAGGATGCGGTTGGATTTTTTTTAGGACTATGATTTTTTAATTAATTATCATTCAAAAAAAGAAAATGAAGTAATTTATGTATAATGAATTTCACTAATATTTTCAAAGAAATAAATTATGTTCGGTAGAGTATAAGACATGCAACACTCAGATTAAATAAACTGTAAAATATTTTGATTTAAATATGACTGTTAAAACCTCCACACAAAATTTGTGTGTATGGATATAATTAAACATATTATGAATTATATACATAATGGTTATAATCAACAAAAATATATTTATTAATTATTAGGAAATTATTTAACTAAAGATAAATGTTAACAAGACTTATATTGATGGGGAAATGAGGGGTGGTGGCCTGTTAATGAATCCTTGTGGGTGTGTCATTCTCAGATTTAGTGTTTTTTATGGTAAGGACTCATCCCTATGAGTAGATATTAGATCAATGCACATAGGATTATCATTGTGGAAAGGATTCAATATCATAGTGGGGGGAAATTGAGTATGAAACTATTGTCTCATTTCAGGGAAAGTTAATCTTCTATTAGACCTATCCTACCATGTAAGGAAATTCAGAATTAAAATCTGTTAGGGAATATTTATCAAGAACACTTGGAATAAATAAAATTTTGTGGAAAAATACCTGGAATAGGTAGGGACAGCAGAAGAGGAGCTAATTATTTATAGTTGTGTTGGATCTATACCAAAGAGCTGCAATCACAGTGTTCTCAGTGATTCTCATGGTCTTCACCACTTTAAGACATCTTGATTCGTATTGGGTTTATTCATTGGTCTTTTGGTCCTTGTATGTATACCTTCACATTTTATTACAAAAAATTATTTTTCAGTCCAAAACATCTATATGTCAAATATATTTCCTTTACATTCTATTTGGACATGACTTTGACCTCTATATTTTTTTATAAAGAAATGGAAAAATGTCATTTTCATTTATTTATTTATTATCTCCAATTTTTTTACATAGGGATAAATAGAGGGGATGTTTGGGTGTAAATATTAATTTTAAATATATATTTTTTCATTTTGGTAATTTATTTATAATTTTTAATAAAGATAAAATTACCTAAAGCACGTATGCAACTCGGATATAGTGTTTTTGAAAGATATAAACAAATCTGAAAAAGGATATCAATAACTCTAAAAATAATATTATTTAAGGAATTTAACTATAAAAAGAATTCATTAAATACTAATAAAATATTTTTGGTTTTTAAATTTTTTATATTTTAGTTTTTTCTTTTTCATTATTGTTTTAATGTTAAATAAAATGAATAGTGTAAAAAATGAAATTAATGTTATTTATTGTTAAATAATGTGTTATTAAAAGATTTAGAATTACTAAAAAATATTTATTTATCCAATATAATGGGATATGGTTTATGAAGTAATCCATAGTCCATTTTTGTTTTATTTTACATTTTAAAGTTACTATTTTGACGCTTAAAGGGTATAACTGTTTGTTATAGAAATAATCGCCTAAAGGATTTACGGGGGTTAAAACAAAAAGATAATGGTATGAAAACACTGTAAATGTGTATAAATTTTATTTTATTGGAGTATGTATACACATACTCACCTTATATTCTAAATAAATTAGTTGAGATCCATTCTTACATGAAAATAATTTTATATTAATTTAATACTTTATGTAATACCAAGAGTGTCCCTCCCCTCACTTATAAAGGGAATCATCATATAATATTTTATTCACACATAAAATAACTTTTGGTTTACTCATAACCAGAAAAATATCATACTTGAATACCTCCCCATGTTTTAGGAGCCTTTTTTTAATCATAAAAATATCCTAGGAAATAGTTTAGTGAAATCCTTAAGAGCTTGTCCAAAGAAGAGGTATAGTTCTTAAATAGGTGTTATTATTATTATTATTTTGTACATCTTCAAATTTTTTTCATCCATGATGAAATAATAAATCAAATATCTATCATATACTAATATGTTATTTAGTTAATTTCATAACATATATCCATCTTATATTCCTTAAAATGGGAAATGAAACCATCATTCGTGTTTGAGGAGGACTGCAGCCTCATGTACCATTGTAATTTTTTTCTATAACCTCCTATTATGAATGGCTTTAATGATGGATTTAATGTATTTGTATCATATTAAATTCATGTTTATTATTCTAAATATATAAAATATCATTTTATTTCTTTCCACTACAATTCAATATAAAATTATAATGTCATTCATTGGTACGTGTGGACTGCCACCTCCACGAAGTGCTGTGATTCTATTTCATTACCACATCACTTGGATGACCTATATGTATATTTAAGGAAATACTATTGAATTTTGGATATGATTTATATCCATTAAATTTAAATAATACATACCTTATTTCAATAATTATTGTGCAAGAATAGAAATGTTACTAATGTGTACGTATGACCTACCGTCCTTATAATTGTAACCTACTTTATTTTTCATTACCATATTTAATGGTTGGTTTTAAAATTATAATTGATCTGTAAAAATAATAATTATTTAATTATTAATTTTCTTGATATTATTTAATACTGACCACTTTAACCATATTCATCATACATAAGCCAGTTTAGATATATTTTTCAAATATCCTCAAAACATCTCATGAGAACTTAATTGATTAATTAATTGTGTATAAAATTTTATTAAATAAACGAAAAAAATAATATACTTGAAAGGTTTTATTAAGAAATAAAATAATTAGCTTTTATTATTTAGGAAGATAAATAATGTTTTTGATTACTCGGACTTGACATAAGGGACTTTCTTTTAAAAATAATTTTTTAAAGTCTCCATTCCTACTCATGTTCATCCATGTCAATATTTGTAAAACTATATTATGGATGTATTTATATAAAAATAAATTAATAATTATCTATATTTTTTGTCTCTTTTTACATTATTTAAATGGTTTTTTCTAAAGGAGTTTTTTTTCATATTTTTTGTCGAATATTATTACTCTATTTAGAAAAGACAAAAGGAATGTTCTGTTTTGACATATACAGAATCAAAAAGTTTACTACCACTATAACCATTATTATTTTATTGAATAATATTATAAGAATCCATGTTTATTTTCAAATAAATAATGAATTTCCATTTGTTCAGAATTATAGTTTTTACAATTTGTTTTTAATGGAAATTGATACACCAATATTCAAAAATGATTTCTTAAGGATGAAAATAATGTTCTAATGATGAACTATTTTGTGTTTTTTTATTATTTTATTGTTATTATTCATTTTTTATGAAGAAATATGGTTCCAATATGAACCAAGTATGGTTGGGTCTGTCATATCCATTCAATTCATTGGTTAGAGTTATATTGGATGTCATCCATAATAGTTATTGCATGTGTAATTTTTGTGGTTATTCCTAGTGTTTTTTGGATTGAGTAACACAAGAGGTGGGTGAATTAAGATTAAATAAAATTTATATTAAAAACATGTTCAAATAAAATACCACAACTAAAAACAAAATCACATATTTAATCATTTGTGTAGTTTAATATAGGTATGAGATTTTTAAAAATTTCTAAAAGCATGATTAATGATCAATTAAAAATATATTGAATAACAATTTAACTTTTGAAATCTTGTTACTAAAAAAATACTTATATAAACACAAGTTAACACTAACTATTAATGTACTAGATTTGTGCATATTTTAAAAACACATGTAGTTGAATATCAAAATGATGAAAACAAATATAAGAAACATAGTGGAATAAACAAGGGGTTTGGTATCATGTAGAGACAAAATCTCCTCTACTTTAAAATCACCCACTTCTAAAAATATTATAAAGATAATCTAACCCATAAGCTAGATTGGGTATTCAAAAAACATAAAATATGTTTTAGATATTTGTCTCTTCCACGTTATACATGGGTAAAAAAATCATAGGTCACACATGTACCTCTTCTAAAAATATATGATTAGATATATAAAATGTGAAATAAGAGAACATCTATAATTATCCTATTCTAGGATTGGATTCAATGTGTTTTAATAACCATTGAAAACATCACACTGGTAGAATGTGAAATCGAACAATATTAAGAAAATTAAACAATCTATAAAAAGGTAATGTTGATTGATTTTAAGTGATTTAGATGCTTATGTGTCCTTGGATATGGATTGGTTAGGCGATCAAACTATTCCTCCAATTTATTTTGGAAAACATAGCATCATAAAGCTCTTTTTATTCAATATGTAGAAATGGAAATCCATATTCAATTATTTCCACTCATTAAATGTTTAATATTAGAAATATTGAATCATGTAATTTATCAAGTAGTGATCCTCCGATATTTAGAAATTTGTGTACTTCATTATCTTCTATATGACACACATCATCATCCATGCATGAGGGAGCCTTCTAAAATTACGTGTCATTAAATTCACCCATTTAAGAATAACCATCCAGATCATATGGATCCTTGTACTAACTCTGAATTTGTCTTTAATGAATCTCTAAAATGGTTAAGAAAATAATCATAAAATTACCCTTTGAATTAATTATATTAATATAGCCGTTGGGATCATATAATTCAAAAAACAAGGAATAGTGATGGTAGATCATCTGGTGGTGACTCTTGCATAGAATTGGCTCATATCTAGTGATGATTCAGTTTGGTTGTAAGGTAGTCTTGTGTTGACTCATTTGAACTAAGTTTTAGTTAGTTTGGTGGTGACTCCTGTGAACTAATGGTCGTTTAAGCCAGCATGACTCAAGTTGGATTTAATTCATTTAAACTAATGGTTATTCATTCTAGTGGTGACTCATGTGAACTAACAGTCAGTTAAGCTAGCAGAGACTGATGCCAGTGGTGAGTCATTTGAAATAATGTGGAATTAGTCTAGTTTGGAATCACATATGGTAGTGAGACAATTCTGGTGGTAACCCACGTCAACACTTAGCCAAATATTTAGAAAATTGACTTAAAAAATAATATTCCATAATCAAACACTAATATCATTAAAAAATTATAAACATGATTTGTGAACATTAAAATAAGAATGTTAAAAAATATCCCCATTTTTATGATAAATAAACATAGATTTTTACAAAAAATGTATAAAATAAACATTGGTATAAATAGATGAATTTCTAGGATAACTGTCCACTTAAAATTTCATATGTAAAATGTGATATGTAAAGAAAAATGGGTTCATTGATATGTATAAAAAATATAAATATAATTATATTTATCAATGGTAAATTAAATTATATCCAAATAATGATGGTATGAACTTTAAAAAATTGTATAAAAGGATGAGTCAAAAAAATTATAGAATAATAAAATCATTTATAAAAGGTAGCATGTCAAAGGATATATAAATGTGGTATCAAAGGAAAAAAGTAAAAGTGAAAACAAAAATGCATCAAAAAATTGTAGGTACTAATGATAACTTATCTAAATGGTAAGGTAACAAGGTAAATTCCATAAATATTCTCTCTATTTTCAGGATAATAAAAAATGTAAAACCTGAAACATGAAATACGAAGAGATGAATAATAATATAGAAAATTTTATTAAGCACAAAAAACATATTATTACAATTCAAATGAGATACAGGGAAAGGTAAAAAATTCCCTGTCAAATACTAATGTCTAATCAGAATCCCTCTTAGCCCATGATGCAGGACCAGTAGGTCACATGAACTTTTAATAGGAAGTTGGGATGGATGTTGGGGCCAAGGGGGTTGTGGTTGTGGACGAAGGTCCAGAAAGAGGATGGGGAACCTCTCTATTGATCATGGGTTTGAGATGTCAGATTGCTTCCACCATAGACATGATGAAAGGATAATAATTGGGAGGTAAAGGGTATAAGGAAGGATTAACTATAATGTAATGAATATGAATGGATTTAGGAGAAACCATAGCTATACCAGATACATACAATAATGGATTCACAATATTGAAAAAATACATAATAATGTTTTTTTCTATCTCTATAGAACTAATGAAATATTTATTTTCCTCTATAAATAACTTAAGTAGAGGATATAAAACCATCAATTGGTTGATCAATTGCTAGAAATCCCTATATTTAGGTTATATCCGTAGGCACTCATCTAAAAACATTAAATAATAATTCAACTAATTTTTTGTATACACCCTTGAACGGTAATATTTAATAGCCTTCATGATAGTATTTCTATCACACAAGGATTCATTTAAACATTACCTTACCAGTTTTTATATGTTCCCACCATGATAAGGAATCTTAATAAAATTATCCTAATGAGTACAAAGAATATATCCAAAAATAGATTGAAGAACCTCTTGAACGATATACTGGATCATCATGGCATCGAATAAAACTGTCGGAAGTGGTGCACTTGATGTATAAGTAAAAAAAGGTAAAATCTACTAAATTTTCATTTTAGCAGCCGAACAATTAGAAACGAAGGTCTTTATCTCCTACATCACTAATATCATTGTCTCAATATCACTAGAAATCCTTATATTCTCAATTTACACTTCCTAAATGTGAACTTTAATATCTAGATGGATCTTGAATACAACAAGATCAAATAGGTGTCTCGTATCAGCCACACTCAGCTAATTTAATGAAGGTTCACGAGATATAAATTCCATATAGAAATATGAAAGAATAATTCCTTTGAAGTACTCCAATTATATAAATGATATAGTATCTAAAGGAACTGGTGCGGCAGTAGGTGTCTCGTCACAAGACATGACAACCTCTGTAGGTTTTGATCTAGCAGTAGTTACATCTGATGGAAGGACCTGAAGGTCATTGTTGAGATCCATTTTCTCAACAAAATATCCCTTGGGATATATCCTAAGTGAAATTGAGACATCATGTCCACCATCCTTTGGTGGAATTCTCTCATCATCATTTGAGATAGCCTAAGTTATTCCAAGAACATTGGAACCTGTGGAAGGCTCCCCTGTAAATGATACATTATATTCATCCAAAGGAGACAAACCATGAGAATATCTATGATATTCAGAATATTCCTCAACATACATTATATTTTAATATTACTAACCAATATGAACATATCATGGAAAAGTAACCCACTCATCATTAGAAGCCACATCCACTCTAATGGGGGAAACTCAAACATGACTATGTGATTTCTCCCCCTCATCAGATACTATGGTCTCTTCACAGGAAGATGCAAAATCTCCAATAAAATTCTATGAAACCAATATCTTAATAGACATATATTTGGATGAACTAGGTCTTTCCATATACATAAATAAGGTAGTAGAACAGATATGGGGTGGATGATGTGAGTGAATCATCTCAGCATACTGATCATGATCATGTCCTGCATCATCACTATACTCATCATCATATCCATTATCACGATTAGCATTACCAAAATTTTATTAATTTTCTTCATCAGAACCCTCAACAAACTCATTAGAAGGTTTAGTAGTATAACTTCTGATTTGATCGTCTCTAGAGACCATAGTGTCTTTGTCATCACCTCTTTCACTTAAGATGATTTATCTTATACGTAGAGAAACTAGAGGAATAGTGGGGCCAAAACACTAGTCATGTCTCTTTGTAATGTGACGGTCTCTGTCATCATCAACTTAGGTAGACACCTCCTCATCAAAATTTGTAATAACTTCATCCTCATTTGAATACA
The DNA here is from genome assembly GCA_963277665.1 of Viscum album. NCBI lineage: Eukaryota > Viridiplantae > Streptophyta > Magnoliopsida > Santalales > Viscaceae > Viscum > Viscum album. The sequence continues at coordinate 35,753,332 of OY728149.1, read as the reverse complement.
TCCATATCTCATCACGATCCAATACTGGATCTTCATAGTTATTGGGTTTGGTATGATGATTTATATGATTAAAATCCTCATATATCATATCATTATCAATAACCCGCATTTTCATTCAAGGGTTCCCAATAACCCTAATCCTTCTATAGATAACATTAGTTAGTAAAAAAACCATATTTGTCCTCATCAATGATAAACATGGTTTCCAATATATCCAAAATTAAATTAGGATAAATGAAATAATTGGATCTAAAGAATAATTTAATATTTATATCATGTATACAATAAAGTATCTATAAAGGTTGATTGTATCCCCTCACTTAATACTGGATGCACATAGAAATAAGTTTACATTCTCTATCCTTACTAGGTACAAGAAAGCCATCCTAGATTATCATCACTATTCTACACTAGAAAAACTTTTTTATATATGAAAAATTCACTATCATTGGGTATCACTCTATGATTAGCTTCAAAAACTCCACAACGAGGCACTTTTAAACATATTTCTTATTATCTTAATGAAAAAAGCTCCTTACCATCAATAATAATTAGAATCATATCGTTACTCTTCCAAAAACTGAACCTGTCATACTAATAAAATCAATTAACCAACCGAGGATATAAATTTTAATAATTTCAATAGAACTATTCTATCCTCTCTTGGTCTTGTACCACCCTTAACACTAATGAATTACTATAAAACATCACTCAAAGTCTAATTATTTTTAGGACACCACTATGAAATTTAAAAGTTGTGGGTTCTTTAGCTTGATAATAATGTTTCATGATTATTATTTTGACTTATTATCAGTCCTCATTTCCATAGGGGATAACTCAGAAGTGTTCTTGATTATCACTACTATGAAATGAAGACAGTTGTAAGGGCACACGAAGGATGAAACTAGGGTTAGAAAGGGAAGGTGAAATGACTTGACTGGAGAAGGGGTGAGTTAGAGTGACTTTGAGTAAAAGTTTTAAGCCCAATATTTCATTTAGGTATTCGAAATAATTTAATATAACAAAATATAAAATGAATAAAATTGAATAAAATTGTGGTGGGAAAATAATAACAATAGAAACACATGAAATAGATACTGGTTAGCTATCTAATAGTGACTTCTCTATGATGACTCACCAATAGTGACTCACCAATTGTGACTCCTCAATGGTGACTCACCAATGGTTATTCCACAATGGTGACTCACCAATAATGACTCTCCAATGGTGACCCACCAATGGTCACTCTCCAATGGTGACTCACCACTCGTGACTCGCCAATAGTGAATTTCCAATGTTGACTCTCCAATGGTGAACCACCAATGGCGACTCACCAATAGTGACTCTCCAATGGATACTTGACCAATAGTGACTCAGTAATGGTGTCTTACCAACAATGACTCAACAATGGTGGCATGCCAATGGTGAATCACCAATAGTTAATGTCTAATGAAACTTTTTCATTATTAATTTGTGTTTGATGTAGATAAGTCACTCATAGTTCAAAGGTTCTATAAAAATATCATCATAATAATGATTAGTTCCTATAATTTCTAGAGTTATATCCCCCTTATAAAAATAAAACCCAAAAGGTGTTATCATACCTCAATATGATTTGTCCTAGAGTGAGACAAACGATTCTTAGAAATATTTATCATACTTATATTGATACAATTTATAATAAAATTTCTAAATTGATATCCATATTTGTGAACATTGTGTTTCATTCACAAAATTTATGCATTACCTCTCCATATAGTTGTGCACTAGTCATTAGAAGTAGACAATGCAACAAAATAATGTTTTTTGATAGATTGATATACTAGAGACTTTCCAAAAACATGAATTTTTCTAGAGGTTAATTTCTTATCTAACTTGGATCTACAAAAATCAGAATCAAAATAACTCATTATGTCAAATGAATATCCTCTTGGATAAAAAAGTTCTAAATTTGTTGAATATTTGAGGTATTTTAAAATTATTTTAACTATAATTAAATGCAACTATTTAGGATTTTCATGAAAAATCAATCATATAAACACAATAAAAATAATATCATGTCAACTATTAGTTAAATATAGAATGCTTTCAATCATACCTTTATAACTAGTTTGATCTACTTGCTTTCTTACCTTAAAGTGATTCATCTTACAAGTGGTACTCCTAGGATTGTGATTACTTTTAGTGTTATCCAAACCAAAACATTTTAAAATATATTTAATGCACAGAATTTTATTTAGAAAAATAGCATATTTATTTTTTAATATCTGAAAACCAATAAATAATTTATGTTACCATATTAAACACATTACAATTTCATTTTTCATCATTTTTTAAAAATCAATAAACAAATAAATATTATAAGATCCAAAAATAATACCATCAACATTGATCTAAAAATCTAATTTTTTTAATTTTTTTTAAAATAATAGGTTCATATATACCTTTTGAAAACCCTTAATAAATAATAAAATTGATGAGAATATCATTCCAATATCAAGCGACATTTTTTTAACAATATACCCCTTTGTTAATTTAAAAACATGATTTGGAAAATAATGATTTTGAAATCCTGGTGTAGTCCAAAAAAATCCTCAAAAATATAATTATTTCAGAATGAAATTTTTATATCCATTTGACATAGTTTTAAATCAAAATGTTTGACATAAACAAATATTTTTTTGATGGATTCATGTTTGGACACAAGTTAAAATGTTTCACCACAGTAAATACCTTCTTCTTGACTCTACCCTTGTGTAACTAATATTTCATTATTATTTTAATACAGTTCCTAACTAATCAACATTGTTTCTAAACACCCATTTAGTTTTTAGAGTGATAGTTTCTTTAAATCTAACTACAAGTTCCCAAAATTTATTTCTTTCAAACTGATTATTCTATTCTTTCATTTTTATCACCCAGAATTCGTCATTAATTGCATCATTAATGTTCTTAAGTTCAAATTGTGAAAAAATTCTTGATGTTCTATCTGATATATAAGATAATTTCTAGTCTATATACCTATATCAAAGTCTCCAACTACAAAATCTATATGATTGTATTTATGATACAGAATATCTCTTATAAAAGAAGGGTTGTATTTGTCATGGTCTTCTATAAGTTTACGTTTGGGTTTCAGATGTTCCTTGGAAGTAGATGATTTTTCTACTTGATTCAAAAAAAGGTCTAAAGGTTTTGAATTAATATTAAATGTTGAAAAATAATTCACATTTTTTAAATGGTTCTTAGGATCATGTGTATCTATCTCCTAAAACATTATATTAAAAGACTTTTTTAATTTTTGGGTTTTTTTTGTAAAAAAATCTATAAGATTTAATATAGGTTGAATAGAAAAGAACAATTTCTTCATCACTCATAGAGTAAAAGTTTCCAAGAATATATTTATTGTTAATAATAATTATTTTTCAAGAAAAAACTCTAAAGTAATTAACCATTATATTTATACTATTCCATAGTTCATAAGGGTTTTTTTGAAAGAGGCCTAATTAAAACTCTATTAATGATATACTATGATATATGCATGCAATCTTCCCAATTATACATAGGAATTTTATAATCATTAAGAATAGTATATAAAATTACATGATGTTTTCTATTTTTTCATTCTGTAACACCATTATTTTGTGGGGTCCTAGGAGAAGAGAAATTAACAGTGTATCGATTTTTTGAGAATAAATAATTAAATTATTGATTTTAAAACTCATATACATGAGAAATAATTTAGGTATTAGTTCTATTTTCGGTAATATTTTATATATATTTATAATAATTGGTTAAATAAGAGAAATATTCACATTTTTGATCTATAATGAATACAAAACTATACACAGAAAAGTCATCTACAGGGAAATAAACATAGTGCGTACAATTTATACTAGAAACTCTAGATAGTCCAAACCAACCCATGTGAACAAAAATGAGATGTTTATAGGTTGAAACATATTTGTTTGATTAGAAATATATATTGTGTTATTTACCTTTTTAACATGGGTTGCAGACCTTATCACTTTAGTATTCAAGTTTAGGTTGATCATTGAATGAATCTTTCCAAAAAAACTTTCTATGTGAGTGAATATTAGAATTGTATATTCTCTTATTCCAAAGAAAAAATCTGTAATAAAAAGTACTTATATGAGAAATATTTTTAGAAATTAGAAAATATAAATTAGCACCATAAATGTTTTAATTTCTCAAAGTAAAATGAAATCATTTTTAGAATCAAATACATTTCAAGAAATATTTTAAAATTTTGAATTAAAACTATCATCACATAAATGTGATATATTAAACATATTGTAAATTAAACCCTATACAAAATCTACTTTAGAAATTAATACATTATTATAATTACTGACTTCGAGAAGGCTAATTTTTTTGGAGTTGTAAAAAATACACATTTACAGCATCTAATTTTTTTCAATTTTTTATGAACGATTATTATCCCACGATGTTTTTGGAATAGTCATTGTCTAGCTACCATAGCTTATTAGTAGATCCCTTTAATCAGGTGCCCTACAAATTAATTATTACACCCAAAACAATTTGGTACCCAAATATTCTTGTGTCCATAAATGTTAGTATTTAAAGCGTTCAGAACCCATATTTTCCTAATAGGTTACATATAATATGATTTTACACTTTTGGGAATAAATACTATTTGAGGTCTAGAAGAGTAAAATTTTGAAAAATGATTTTCCAGAAGAAGAACTTGGAATGAAACTGTTCTTGATATATCATCTCTATCCAGGTTGATATACTAAACTAGTAATATACTTATGTGTTATCTATTTTCAAGTTATATGAGTGAGAATATTTATCCTATTAGTAAATATCTCTAGATCCTTTTTCAGTTTCTCATTATAAAATTTCATTTCATTATTTTTTTAATATTTTATTATTTTTCTTTTTTTCAAAAGTAATGTTAGACAAAAAATTGACAGTTAAAGCATGTTGTATATTTATATTTTTGTACTTATCCAGAAGATCATTTAATGTATCTTGTATCATGTTAAAATACTAAAACATGTATTTATTATTCATGTTATCATAATTATATTCATCTCTAGAATGATTTGAAATATTTACATGAGATATTGGAAAGACATTACATACCTTAGATGTGTTTTTCATGTAACACTTGTTATCTATGTCATGCTTATCCTCACTGTTATTTTCTGAATCACTTAAAATACCTTCAAACAAAATAAAATTTCATTTAATTTATTTATTATATATATTATCCTTATCATCATATTTCTTTTTGAATTTCAACTTAGTAAACTCAAATTTGAGATGTCGTTTATTCTTACATTAATTGAAAAATATTTCATTTTAAGAAAAATATCTCTTCCAATCCTTTTTCCAATTTCATTTTTTTCATATTATCGTTGGTATCTTGGATCCCTAAATTAATTATGATTATTATAAAACATTTTAAAAACAATGTCTATATAGAAAATATCTTCATCAATAACAACTGGGGAATATTCATCACATGAACATCAATTACAAACATTATATTTCTTTTTTGAGGTAGTGGATTTGAAGGCTATCCCCCAGAATGGATCAAAGGCCTTTTTTAAATTTTATTATGGAAAATACCCATTTTAAGGGTTACAGGGGAACCCTTACATGAATCGCAGTCCTAAGTAACAAGGACCGACATGACATGAAGGCCAATACATGACCCTAATCCCCAAAGCATAATCTTCCAATTACATGACCCATCGGCTAAACCAAATAGAATTTACACTCCCCAGCTTCTTCATCAATGATCGCCTAACTCCCCACCGTTCATTTATGATCAGCTATTATTTCCCCATACCAAGACACACGGTGCCTAGTCTTGATGGCGGTTTCCATACCCTCCCATTCTTTCAATCAGGTTAGCTCTGATTCTAGTGAATGCTACTATTTGATATGATCCTCTTGCAGGGCCTACTCTATGTGAACTGGTCTACTTTATAGTCTATATTTCTCGAAGGCTCTATGGCATGAAGTCCTTTGATGACCCGAAGGCCCTGAGACCTGTAGACCCAAACCGGTGGCCCAAAGGCCCAAATCAGGTGAATAGTTTCGGCAGTTACAGTACTGAACAATACCTTCTATAGTGCTTACTATAGTCCCTACTACACTACTAGGACTACTACATTACTGCTACAGTACCAAACAATTTTCCTCCACCTGGTTTTTGAACCTGTGTCTCTTGGATGCCATGTTGGATCCCTTACCACTCAACTATGGGCTCATCGGTGTGGATTTTAATGCTATGTATTTCCCGTTTGGCTAATCCTAATCTTCATTATTAATATCATGTTCTTTCTCATACATCATCCATGTCTTTTTCAACTCCTTGATAGGTAGTTTAATAATATCACATGATTCTCTAATTGAGACTGAGGTTCCTCTCCATCAATCTAAGGACACCTAAGCAATATCATTACATAGTCTTTATCATAAATATGATTCCCAAATGAGTGAATTCTATTCATAATCTCAATTAACCTAACATGCATTTCAGAAATATGATCATCAGGTATCAATTTAAAATAATCATATTTAATAGTATAGGTGTTTAAGCACTTTTCCATGACATTAGATGTTCCCTTAAAAGAAACTGCTAAAGTGTCGCAAATTTCAAAAATCCGTTTTTCAAGTTAATATTCTAATGAATTATTTATCACTCAAACCACTATACAGGGTATTCAAAGATTTACAATTATTATTATATGAAGCTTTAGTATCTCCATCCCATTTATTTCTAGAAGTCGTTGTTATTACATATTTATCTACAATAGTTTTCCAAATTTCAAAACCAATGTTCTGAATATCCATTTTCTTCTTGATTTTCGAATAAAAATAATTTTTTTCCTATTAATTAGAAGTACATTGTTATCCAAAACATAATTTAGATTAACTATAAATTATGAGATTTTGAATAAATAGAATTTTGATACTTTAAAAAAAAAACTAAAATCTACGTTGGAAATATATTTTAGATCCTTTGATACTGAATTTTCATCATAGTCAGTAACTCAAGAGGGGGGTGAATTAGATTCCCAATAAAATATGTATTGAAAATAATATCAATAAATATCGTCCAATTATAAAAATCACCTACTTAATAAAAATTATGTTTTGATATTTGTATGATCATTTAACGGATTTATCCAAGATTTATTATTTCTCAGTTAAACAATATTGAAAAATCACTTAAAATTTTGAAATAAATTTACTCAAACAAATCCCAATATAACCACAAGTTAATACTAAATATAAAATTACCATATTTTTTCACATTTTCAAAATAAATTCACATGAATCTTACAATGAAGGATAAATAATACAAAAATATAGTATAATGAACAAGGTGTGTAGTCTCTATCCAATAAAAATACCCTCACTTGGAAATCACTTGCTTCCATGAAGATTATATACATAATATGATCCATAATGTGGATAGGGTATACACGAAACAACTTATAAGATATCCATGCTAAAAGCCTCTTCCAAATTTATACACATATAGAAATATAATCATAGGTCACATAGGAGTCTCATCCACAAATACATTAGTATACGGATAAAAATAGATTGAAGATAATATCATGTATTCTCCTATTCTAGAGAAGGAGTTAGTTTGTGTTAATATGTAAGGAAAACTACACACTACTCAAATGTAAAATAAAACAACTGGCATAGAAAAAAATAATATATATTAATTTTATATTTCTCATTCTTAGTGCTTTAGATGCTCTATTGTCCATGTATATAGATTGGTGAGGAGGTCAAATTGTTTATTGGAATGTTGAAAGAACAAAGTGCATCACAAAACTATTTTCGGTCCGTACATGGGAAAGGATCTTGATATTCATTGTGTTTCAATCTTTCAAGCATGAATATTATCAATAGTGTATCATGTAACTTCTCATGTGATGATCAATCTATATTCAACAATATTTTCAATTCTTTCACTGTAACAAATCGTTGTTTTGCAATGGTTTTTAGCGGCATTTTAATAAACTACAGCTAAAATTTTTTAAATGATTTCACAGTTGTTTTATAGAAACATGTGCTAAATATTATTTTTTATTAAATAAATTACACTTCTCTCATGAATCCCCAAGCTCGCTCTCCCCCTCGACCTAGCATCCCCCGAGCCCCCCCCCCCCCAAACCCTTGCATCGTCGTGATTCCCCCCTTTCCAGTACTCTAGTATATCCTATGCCTTCTAAGGACAAGGCCCTCAAGCCCATAACATTGCTACAATCATTGCCCCCGTCCAATCACCCCCACCCTTTCCCTAACCTGATCCATCTCACTCACTTGAGCCCTATCCCTCCACAATGTTTTCACCTTCACTTGAGTATATAACAGAGCTGTGGTCAACCCTATTCCCCCGGATCTGTCGATATAATGGTAAGACATCCCTTATTAGTATTTTTTTCTACTCCCTTCTTCCGTTACACATATCATAATTTTTCCTACTCTTAATAACTCTTGGAAGTCTCTAATGATGAGTATTTTTTCTATGTGGAGGATGTTTATTATTAGCTCAATTATATAGTTTCCTACTTGTATACATCACCCAAGTCTCTATGTATAAGAATAATCTCCATACTTCAGTTTCTTATAATTATTTATTTGTCCTAATTGTATGTAAAATCTAATATAGGGTGTTTCCCGGAAACAATTCATCATAGTTGGCTCTATATAGATTTTATGGGCGGAAAAAATTGAGTTTTAAATATTTTATTTAGTTCCCTTTTAAAAATACTACATGTTTATAAGATTCATTGTTCTTATAATGTTATCATGTAGATAGGTTTCATAAAATAATTGGGGTATTTTGAAATGATTATATCCATCTATTTGGGTGAGTTTTATAACTGGCTGGAAAATAAATATGTTCTTTGTGTTCCAATAGATGTTTCCATTCTTTTTATTATATTGGAATACGTCATATTATATATTTTTTCTATAGATATTTTAGAATTATTCCTATAATTTTTATGTTTTAAATTGAATAAAACATGATTGAATAATTTATTCTTGACTTTATTGTTTAAATTTATTTCTTTTAAGGTATTTCATCGGTGTTTATCTTTTTCTTATATTAGGTAGACCATAAATTTATTCCTTTATTACAATGTTTTCCATGAACTTTGTTTTGGGGTACTTCTAATTTGACCATTAAATTATTTATTTAAATATTTCATATGAATTAAACTATTGTTCTAAATAATTTATTTGATTATTTTATTAAATAATTACTTTTAACTACATGTATTTTTTAAAATATGGTAGTTAATCAAATATGTAGTCTCCATAGAAAAACCAATGTTTGAATAACCACATTTGAATGTAAATAATTGTTTAATATATAATTGTTATAGAATAATGAAATTGATAAATATTGGTTTTTTGAAATCATTATTGATTTTATTTGATAAATATTATTTTAGAATTAAAATTTTAAAAAACTATTGTTTCCAAACTAAAATTTATGGTTTCATATGAATTAATTTTAAATTTATATAGTTTTTAATTGGTCATGTGCAAATTGTTTGAAAGAGGATGAGGATAAAGGTATATAACCTTATTTAGGTAGAGTATAATCTTTTTTTGTCCAATAATGGCACAATTCTAGCACATTTTGTTATGAGTTTTTTATATGATGTAGAAACTATCACACTTATCTTTCATTATTAATTCATTTCCTATTCTATATCTTTACCAATATAAATTATAATTATATAAACATAATTTAAATGATATAATGTAATTATAAAAATAAATTTAAAATGAGTAATTATATATAGATATCTCATGGTTCAAAATTGACGTTAATGCAATGGTTTTCCACCTAAAGGGATGATTATTATTAATTAATTATCACATCCCAAGTTGATATTTATATTCTTAGTGGTTTTTCTAATAGAATTTAATTATTTAAAGGGGTGTTCAACAACATTTTTGTCTTTATAATGTGTGTAAGTTGTTTTAGAGTCGCTCTTTAGGAATGTATTGAAGTTGGAATCTAATCTATTATTAAATGGGTTTGAGACCATACCTCTCATATTGGATTTAAATATTTTAAAAATGGGAATGTTTGGTCTTCAAAAATATTTTCTTGACAGTAGATGACATCCTTTAATCAGAGTTCTCTTACTTTCAAAATTGATTTTATGGAAAAATTTATTATTCTAAATTTGTTTTCAATGTGTTCTTTGAGAAAATGATTTTCAAAGAGAATTTGAAATGTAGTTTTCAAATTTTGTGAAAATGGATTGGCTTCTAAAACCCTTTATGAAATTCTGATTGACTCTTTAAAAAAATGATAAATGTGTGAGACCCTCTTCTGTCTCATGTGACTATATTTACATCCAAGGAGACTTGTGATACCATGAGGGGAATCTTTTTAATGATTCATCATTGTGTGTTTCTTAATGATTGTATGATTCTTATCTTACTTCTATTATACATAATATTATCCATGATTGATTACTTTTGTTACACTGAACTTTTTAGTACTTATATGAATCTTCTTACAACTAAATGGGTTTAGTTTTTTACACTTCCATTTATATTTTTTCCTATTTAGTAATATATATGTGTTTTATTTTTTTTAATAATTTGTAGGAATATTGTGATATATTTGTATAAAATTTTAATCACATTACTAAGGAACACACCTCAATATGCTAAGGGTTTGGAGGAGTTTTTAGATTTTCCAATTTCCAATTGATCTTTTGATGAGATAATAATATGTCAATGTTGTTAATGTAAATTTAGAATATGGATCAAGAGAGATGATGTTTATGAACAGTTTATATTAAATAAATTTATAGGTAAATATTTGGGTAGGATTTGGCATGGAGAATCAAATTTTATAGAATGGTTGAGAATTTATGTTAATCGATATAATAATCCCCCAACTTCTTCAACAATGGAAAATGAAATGAAAAACCATAAAAACGATGAATTATTCATTAAAAGAGAACAATATAAACATCAAAACATATAAAAAACCAATTGAGTTTGTTACAAATAGAAACTATACAAGTGATGTTTTTGGGGCTATTAGATAACCAGATCACAATTGTGACATATCATTGGATTCATCTCATGATTCTGTGGAGACTAATGTAAGAGAGGAATTCACTGAACAAAAATAATGTGTTTCTTGGATTATTTGATGATGGAAATAAAGTGTTTTATGGTGGATGTTTTAAATTGACAAAATATTAATTTCTGAAGATGTTGTACCATATCAAAAGCCTATATGGAGTTACAAACAAGATGATGTCCCTGACATTGGAATTGTTGTGTGATGCATTTCACAATTATAAGATCCCTAAGTCTGTTTGTGATATGAATAATGTTGTTAAGATGTTCGGTTTGAATTATATAAAAATAAATTTTTATTAAAATGATTAAATAGTTTATTGGGGATATGATTCAAGAGGATGGGTTTATAATAAATTTTATTCTTCTAGATGGTAGTCAATGGGTGATGTTGGACGTCTGAATGAACATACTACTATTAATGAGAAAAAAAGTAACACGTGTTCAACGATTTTTCATTATATTATTCTAAATCCATGATTGAAAATTTTATTCATGTCACCAAAAATCAATGAGCACGTGAAGTGGAATTCTATAGATAATAGGAATGGTTGGTTAGTTAGATATCAAAGAGAATAGTAATTGTGGAATACATTTGATTCACTACATCAATATTTCTCATTTAATCCTTAGATTTTTTGATTGGTATTGGTTGCCGATGGATTAAACTCATTTGGGAATTGAGAACAAGTTATAGCATTAGGATGGTTGTTTTGATCCCTTACAATCTGCCTCTGTCGATGTGTATGAAACTAACATCCTTTTCATTTCAATGTTTATTCATAGAAAAAAAGTTCCTAGAAATGATATTGATATATAGTTTCTTTATCTAATTAAATAATTATCAGACTTTTGGAGAAACGTTGTTGAGACATATAATGCATCTTCTATAACAATGTTCAAAATGAAATATAATCTATTTTAGACCATTATTGACTTCCCTAGACTTGTGTAATTAGCTGGCTGGAATATATACATGGCCCTGGATTATTTTTTTGTATCTTTGATTTTGAGCCTGAATGACTACCTCATAGTAAAAAATTGTTATTCTTGTATCATTAATTATTTCTTGTGGCATCCAATTGATTTTGGTATAACAAGTCGAAATTCAATGTTTTTATTGATCGTAAACCACTTCCAAAGTTTTTTATAGGTTCAGAAATATAGGCACACCATGGATATTTTGAAACATAATTTGGGAAGTTGTATAATTTGACTAATAGAGTGAAATGAGTTATAAGTGCATCATCAAGTGAAATCAGAACACAGTAACAGATGAAAAATTTATATTCTTCAAACATTAGTATTGGGAATTTAATTTGTTGCTACATAATCGAGATGTTGTTCATATTAAGAAGGTTTTTCATGAAAATTTGACTTTCAAATTGTTTAATTATTTGGGAAAATTTAAGTTCAATCTCAATGCTCGGAATGACTTACAAACAATGTACATAATGTGAGATCTCTAGTCAAATGAGAATAGAGAGTATTCTATGGAAAAAAATTTCAATTCAAATAGTGATAAAGATACATTCCATCATATTTTAAAATATTTGATTGTTTATGATGGGTATTCAATAACATCTCAAAGTGTGTTGACTGAAGTTATTGTAGGTTACATGGATTTAAAAGTTATGATTCACATATTTTGTTATGGATATTACTACAATTGACATTACATACATTATTACCATAAATGGTTACTTCTGTTGTAATCCAATTATTTACATTCTTCGAAAACTAACAGAGAAAAATCTACAACCATTTTATATTGATAACCATCATGAGATATTTGTGTCAGCACGTTGTTTAATGGATATTATCTTTCCTCTATAGTTTTTTACTATAATGATTCATTTACAAATGAATTTGGTTGAGGAATCTAAATTAAGATGCTCCATACATTATCAATGGATTTATACAATTGATAGGTACTTTAATTATATTTTTTAAACATAAGTATGTGATAATAGAAACATTATTAAAAACAAAATTATGTTTTATTTAATTTATTTCAAATATTTCAAGGGCATTTGAAATTATATGTTAAAAAAATCTCAACATAAAGGCTTTATTTTTGAATGCTATTTGTCATAGGAATGTCTTACCTTTTATTCTAAATACTTTGTTGATAATGAGAAAATATTCAATTGAGTTTGACGTGTTGACAACACATCTATTCAATATCAACTACAGGAGAAATAAAAAATCATTCTTACTATTGTCCTGTCAGTTGAGAGGAGCTCAACTGTTACACCGATAGAAATGGAATTATTACATGCATATAGAAATTTTTTGCTCAATAGTGAAATTTCATATCCAATTATTGAAAAGATCCAGTTCCAAACAAAGAGAATAATGAGAATCCAAACATGGATGGAGAATGATATAAGAAAATTTGATAATAAATAACTTTTAGAGTGGTTTACGTGATGTGTATGTTCATAAATATTTCAATCGATATGGATATTATGTTGAAAAATATATTTTGTAAATATAATAATGTATATTACATTTTAATCATGAATATAGGTAATTGAGCTGAGTTGTCATAATATTTTATGTTTCTAGATCGCGGACCTCTAAAATAGGCTATAATGTTTGACACATAAAATTTGAATAAAATTAACTTCCATACAATCAACAAGGAATAGGGTTTCAAAACAAAAAATAATGGAATGTCTATATTTTATGGAGTGTGATACTATAGAAAATTGACTGATATTATCAAATTAAACAACCATGGTATTTTTTCAATTTTTTTGTTAAAATGTATGTGGGTCGATATTATCAAGGGTGTTAAAATAGATTCCTTGCAATTCACTTTTGTGAACATTCTCTCACTTAAGGGATGTTAGTGACCATGAACTACATGATTAGTATAATTTATCATAATAAGTGAAAATGGAATATTAGGTGGATGATTTCATGGATGAAGGGTGGACAGTAGTTGTTCACATAAAACAAAGTGACTTGTATGATATGAGTAATGAAGTGGAATATTTTACATCTAACAATGAATCACATTAGAAGAAATAATAGACCATATTTTTCGATCATGATATTGAAAATATTAGTCTCTAAAGGGTGGATAATGTAAATTAACTAATGATGGAGTGGCGAAATGACATGAATGAATGAACAAAAATGATTCTATGTGTGGTCATCCATTCATTTATCAAACACTTATATTTTATGTCTAATCATTCATTACCATATATATATGTATATTTTTTCAGTATTTTGAATATGTGATATTTTTTATTTTTTTTGACAAAAAGTTTTTGAAATATATGTTCCGATGTTAATTTTATTTCATTAAATGAATAGAATTCCAATGATGAAGTATTTTACTGATCCTAGTTGACTCTCAGTCGATTTTCCCTCGACCACACTGACAGATGATGATCCATAGGTCTCCCTACCTTGATAATATAAGACAAACTTTTCCTACACCCTACAGTATCTCTCACATCATCCATTTCGTCAAATTATAGAACACCCTTCATCAGCATCCAATCAGCAGCTGAAAAAGATCATACCCATTCAATAGGCTCAATAGAGAGGGATCAATTCTTCACTCCAATTTCCTCATAGGTATATTGGAGGGTGACATAAGCACATATTTAGATGTGAATAAATTTATAGAACTTTTTTAATAATAATAACTATTTGTTCATGAAATATTGAATCAATTCTACTATGAATAGAAATATGAATAGTTCAAATATCAAGAATCTAAATAGACTGAAGATAGTTGTCCTATTTGACTTCTTTGGGGTCCTGATGGATGTTGTCATAGGAATATTTATCTAGAGGGTTTTGTTTCCATGAAAATCACAATTAAAGAATAGAGGGATCATATAAAGATTAAATATGAACAATTCATTGCTCTATAAAAACCATTGGTTGAATTATATCAAAAGATGACTTGTTATATCCCCGATGATATTTCATCAATGGCTGGTTGTGAGTGGGTAAATCAAACCACTTAAAAATCTATTGTTTTTAAAAAAAATTATTGGTTTTAAATTTAAATTTAGATATAAAACACTATTTAATCTTCAATATAATTGTTATGAATGTGCATGTAGTAAGAAGTTTAGACAGATGGAGAGAGGGTGTCGAGAAATGTTCATTGGATAGTGATTACGGTTCACATAGGATTTAGAGATGATTTAAAACAAAACTAATGGAAATTTATTTATAATAACTTCAAAGGTTATTTCTACAACCTTATTGCCCAATTTATTATCTTTTTTTCTTAATCATTTGTATGGGGATATTATTAGATAATGTATTGATTCATAGGTACTTGAAATGGGATCTTAATAAATGGGTGTTAGAGGTGAAAAGGGTAAATATTTTTATGATATATTGGTTTATGATTATCATTCGTTATTCTGGTGATGCAGAATTTGATATTGCATTTTTTTAAGTGATATTTTTCATCAGTTTAAACCAATGCTAAATAAGCCAATTTTATTAGTGGTGGTTTAAAATTCCACTATATAATGTTGATTTTTTAGTTACAGTTTTTCATTTTAGCGTTATTTTCCCCTACCAAGAAATCCTAAAATATATAGGTGGTTTAAACAGTCACTTTATTCTCAAACTTTGTTGGGATGGAAACCCATTTCTAAACAAATGTTCTATGACAATTACTAGAAAATTACACTATGTGTAAGGAAATGATGGGAGTTCGATGCATATTCCATATTTTTTGGAAGTTTTTTGAATCCATCTCCAAAACATTTGGCGGTGGTTTAAACTGTCGACAATTAATAAACTACCACTAATATTTTATTTGGTTGTAGTGTTTTTCATCTATCAATCACACATCATCAGGTGCACCCGAGTGAGTCTTCAACAAATATAAATCAATGCATACCCCCATTAAAGGATAATCATCCATATCTTCAAGATCTCTATACTAACTCTAATTTTTTCTTTAATTCATATCTACTATTTTTAATATAATAATCATAAAATAACCCTTCTCATTAATTTAATTAATATAAACATTGGGATCATTAAATTAAAAAAAGGGTGAAAAAATGGAAGCCCTTTATACATTGACTCTTGATTGGCGATGGCTCATATTGGGCAATAAGTTAGTATGGTGGTAATTCATTCTGAAGGTGACTTATTTGATGTAACGGTGTGTCAGTTTGGTGGAGAATCATGTGAACTGACGGTCTCTCAAGCTGGTGATAGGTCATTTTAACTAATGCTGAGTCAGTCTGGTAGTTACTCATGTAAACTAATAGTCACTCAAGTTGGTGGTGATAGAATCTATAGGTGAGTCATTTGAAGTAATGATGAATCACTCTGGTGGTGAGTCATTTCTTATAGTGAGACAATTCTGGAAATGATTCATGTCAACATTTAGAAAAATTTTCATCACATTTTATTATAATGTAAAATTCTGTTATAAAATAAAAATATCATTGGAAATATAATAAATATTATTTTTGAGCATTAAAATATGATGTTTCTAACCACAAGTATAATCACTAAGGTTATTCATTGTGTAAGAATGAGGGTTATTCAATGGTAACAGTGATGGTCAATCCTTATATAATATTGATTTAAAAATGTTTCTTCATGATACTTAAATGATTAATTTACGATTTTTATAGTTTTATGGGAATATTATGATTTTATGTGGAAAGATAAAGATTTAACATTTAAATAAAATTAATTGGTAAAACATATGGGGGAAATGAATGGCCTTTTGAAAAAAAAAATCCAGGTTTATTATAATGTTGAAGATAACCCTTTAAGAGTTTTTTTATCTTTAAGATTTATTATTAAATGTCTTATGAAAATATTCATGTAGGGAATTAATTTTTTGGATATGAAAAGTTTCATTTTATACCTAATATTTATTTTGTAAAATAATATTTCAATGAGTATCCATATACTTACAGTTTTCATTAATTATTTTTATGTATCTTTGCAGAGATTATTGTGCTCATATCATATTTTAAAATGTTTTCACATGGTTTTAAGGATGTTTGTGAGAATGTATAATATCTAGATAAATATTTTAAATATGTTTCATAAAAAGAAAAGTTTATATATCAATGATTTTTATATTGTTGTAAAATGGATTCTGAGGATAAGTGTCCACATTTTTATGTATGAGTTTATTATGCATGATTTAGGACTTCATTATCTAAAAAACTAAACTAGAATTTATATTTGGGAATGCAATAAAATTAATTCTTGTATAAATATACTAAAATATGTAATGTTTAAGGTAGATTCAAAATAGTTTGTATTAGATAAAGGTTCATATAAATATGGATATTTTAATTTTTTCTGATATTTACATAATAGTTTTAGATACCATATTTTGTTAATAAGTCAAAAGATAATTTTATTTTAAAAGGAAGAGGAAATATATTTAGTCATTAAGTAAAGGATTTTTAAAGTGATTAATTATATTCAAAAGTTTTTTACTGGGTATAGGTACATATAACACATAGATTTCATATAAAGAATTATTTCAGAAGAATAATTTTACATTTTTAGGGATGTAAGTGAACATGTATGTGATAAACACTATGGTTTAAAAAAATAATGTTGATTTTGTTGGGGTTATTTTTGAGAAAATAAGGTTAAATTATTATAGAACTTATATAAGTATTGTCTTTATAAGTACCATTTTCGTTTTAACATATAATAATTTATTTCATGTTTTAATGATGTTGTTTTAGATATGATTAATTTAATTTACCAGGATGAATAGAAAAATATCTAACACAACCTTCGTATCACTTCTAGATGATTTAATCACAACTTTATAGTAAAAAACTTGTTCAAATGATTTTGGAATCTTTTAAATCATTTAAATCAACTACAAGAAACTATTTAATCTTCCAAACACCTTTTCATTTCTCCAAAATTTATCTTGATCAGGGAATATTTTTTTATTTAATTTCAAAATCCCAACTCAACCATTATATTTAGTATGGTAAATACCACCAAGGACCTGACTGTTTTATTTATATATATATGGATTTCATGATAGATGATAATGGGATATCAACAGCAAAAGGTAATACCTAAATGTCATGATTTATGGTATTAATTGTTTTCATATGTTCTAAGTATGATTAGTTGTTGAGATCACATTGTTAAACAATAAGATCATGTTTAATATCATTGTATAAGACGAAAAAACATGGTTAAGGGTTTATGAAATTAGTTTAATTATGGATGTGTTTATCAATGATATTCTATTATATTATAAATATTTTGAAGCATTCTACATTAGAATGCATTGTTAAAATTTCAAAATATATTTTAGGGGAAATCGATAACATTAAAAAAAGGTTTAGTGAAATAGTGATAATATTTATAGATAATAATTTAAGGACATATGATTAATAGATAAATAAAACATTAATTTGATATATTTTTTATGATAGTCAATTAGGATTATTTTAATTTTTTGAAAAATGATTTGTTTATAAAACCATTGAGGTTATAAAATGATTTCATGATTGAAGAGTTTTCTTAGAATGTACATCATATTTATTGGGAATTTTATAGCAATTATATTAATATAGTTCAATTATAAAAAATATAATTTGTAATATCCTACAAGGTTGCAGGTCTTGAACCCAGAACTAATGGGTGGTAAGAGTGAAAAGTCTACCATTGGCCTACATGATATCCTAGTTAATAAGTAATTATATAAACGAATTTATAAATACAATTATACTGATAGAGGGAATATAAATTATATCATATAGCTTACCATGGGGTATAAAAGTGATTTGGTGATTATGTAATTTATGTTATTTTAGAAGAAGTTCTTTATTAAGGAACAATATATGAATAAGGTAAATATAAATAGTTTTGTATAAGGTGGTATTTTTAGTAATAGTTGGTGAATTATATTTTTTAAACTATATTATTTTAATTTGGATTTATAGGGAATGATTATCATGTATTGAAGATTATATGACTATGTCATATAAATTTTTGGCACGAAAATATCAGAGTGACTGATATTATTTGGCGTTTCATATTGGAAGAATATTTCATCAAATCATTGGCTTTTAGTCTTAGTTAGAAATATATTGATTAATTTTAATGATATTTATTTAAATAATGATTTAGTTTAAATTTTTGGAATTGCTAGTGAATTTTAAGGATTAGAGTATTATTTCATCATATGAATATTTATTTATTTTAGGAATTATCTTACCTTATTCTAACCATATTTTTTTGGTTTATTTCTAAATAGAGTAGAAATATATATTTATCCTTTTGTGTTAATATATGATCAATTTGAAGTTTAATTAAAATTTCAGAAAAAAATACATCTTTAATCATATTTTTTAGAGAAAAAGATCTGATTGTTGTGGAAATTGATTTAAGTATGAAAATGTAGATTTCAATTTACTGTAATTACTTATATTTTTAGTCTAGATGATGGTGGATTTCCTCAAAACTTTTAAAAGTATCTTGGAACAAAAAAGTTATCCTATTAACATAATTTATGAGGATTTCATAGTCTTTTTCAAACCACTTTGGTTTATGGTTATGTGGTCATTAACATTCTCAATATCATACACATTCTTATATTCAATGATATATGTCACTCTCCATAATTATTTTCACATTATACTTTTCTCCCATGTCTATATTTTAGCTTTCCATTGTTGTTTCCTATTTATAAACCTACATATATGTTGTTCTAGTTGGCCTTCATATTTCTCTTTCCTTATTTTCAAGTGGAAGTTTTAATTACCGTTTTTATGATGTAGGATTTGAACAAAGGTAATTTAAGATGGAAAACCATTTATTATTTATATCATGCATAAATTTTGAGGTTGAAATTTATTAAAGGGGTAAAATGTAGCAAAATGATATTTTTATTGAGTGATATCTTATTTGATAACATATAAGACATGCAACACCAATCTTAAATGAACCCTGAAATGTTATTATTAAAATATAAACATTATAACCAAGTTGTTGAATTGTTGGATAAAAATAGTATTAAACACATTGTGATATATATATATAAAGGTACAAAACAATACCAATTTAATGATTAAATCTTAGTAAATAAGGACTTAATTTTTATAAATGTTATTTTATTCTTCAAAAATATGTTTTCATTAAAAATAATTTTTTTTAATGAGTAAATATTATTTTTAATTTATGAAACTTATATGAATTCTATTTGATTAAATTAATATCATTTTTTAAATCATAAATCAAAATTATTATGTTGTGGATTTTTTAAAATTCCAAAAATGATTTATTTTTCAATGAATAGTGGAATAAAATGATTTCTATTGAAAACTGTACTATAATTTATATAATTTATAAATTAAAATTATATTATATATTACCATAAAAATTCAATTATTTGATTTTTATTAAAAATAATTCAATTTGGGTTTTTTAAATGAATTTTATACTTGAATTTTCGATGAAAACTGTTTTATACTTGAAAATGAATTTTCCTGAAAAAATAGTTTTTTATAACGTTATGCCAGTTGGATTTTATATTAAATTATTCTAATTATATATCCTGAACATTTAAAAAATGTTTAATTATATGAAATTACGAGGTAAAAATTAGAAAAATTATCCCTTTTTATTTTTTGTCATTATGAATAGTAAGCTTAGTAAACAAATCAACTCGATAAGCTTAAATCAGCTAATTTCTATTAAAAATAATATGATACGAACACAAAAAGGACCCTATAAATTGACTTGAATTTATTTTATTATTATATATCATCAATAAATATGTAAATGTATAATATATGACCTTTTTCCATTTTTTCCTCATTTGGACCATTATATTATTTTATATAATAAAAAGTCAAAATACCATTTTATTTGTCTTATTATCTCCACATTTTTGAAAAAAGGGATAAATAGAGGATATTGTTGGT
The DNA here is from genome assembly GCA_963277665.1 of Viscum album. Classification (NCBI taxonomy): domain Eukaryota; kingdom Viridiplantae; phylum Streptophyta; class Magnoliopsida; order Santalales; family Viscaceae; genus Viscum; species Viscum album. The sequence goes on along the minus strand of OY728149.1, from coordinate 35,732,252 downwards.
ACCAAAAAACAACTTCAAAATATATTCCAAATTTTTACATACATGATCAATGATTTTATCCCATTTCTCAATCTTCGATTTGACAGGTTGTAGAGCCCTAACAGAGTTATGGTTTATGAGATATGGACATTCGATGTTAGGTTGGAAACGAAAACTGGTTTGCGGATCCCATTTATAGAGCATACTTGTGGAGGAAACAACGAACGTATATCCTTCACGGGACCCATTTTTTCGAACCATCAAAAACATATGTCCTTCACGACACCCTTTGTCTTCGCGAACCAGTGTGAACATGTGTCCTTCCTGGTGCCCTTTATCTTCACAAACCCGCCCAAATGTATGTCCTTCATGGGACCCTTTTTCTTCACAGGTAGCTTCGCGATCCCAGTGACCTCTTCTACCTATGAATACAATGCTCCCCCCCCCCCATAAGGGAGGTTACGCCACCCATTTGGTGATTAATTACCTATTTCGAGGTGCTCCCGAGCCCCGCGAAGGGATGCCCTTCGTGAAGAGGCCTCTTCCCTTCGCGAAGGAGGGAAACCCTTCGGGTTGCTCAATGCTTCATGAAGCATTAATCCTTCATTTTGAACTCCCCAACTAAATAGTGGTTTTCTATGGTGAATCCATGCTCTGCTGAAGTCCGGCCTTTTTGAATCACCCTTCCTTCGCGTAGCCCGATCCTTAATGAAGTACCCTTATTTTAGGAAGTCTGGTCCTTCGGGAAGAACCCTCCTTTCTGAAGCATGATCCCTTGTGAAGAACTATTCCTTCGTGATGCATCATTCCTCCACGAATCTCTATCCTGCATGAGACCCCAAGCTCTATGAACCCCATTCCTTTGTGAATCCCTATCCTTCACAAAGCACCTACATTCAAACCCACCATTTCATACTACGGGGGCCTATGCCTCGACACCCCTGCTCGAGTGTTGTGTTAGGCTATGCTCCCGGACCATTGGGTCAGTCCCTTCACTTCCATCACTGACCCCCATGAAAAATATTGAGACACACAGTGAACCTTTCTAGTTGGGACATCGTCATTTTCCATATATCCCTTATGCACAACCAACTTCCACCTATGGAATACCATGATTCGAGATACTCCTCCAAAAACCATGAAATACCTTGAGTCGACATATTCCACTTGGTCCCTTTCACATGTCGTGTGTTGAGATTATCATCTCCAATTTCCTTACCACCCTGAGTCGAATCATTCCTCCACAAAATACTCCAAACCCAATCACCTGACCTCTATACCAGGTTGAACCAGAAAGGGCCACTCTTACATAATTCCCAACACCAACCATTTCTAGGTGCCTAATTCATAATAGTCCTCTCTACATTACTATAAACTATAGTACACCCTATACTAAAAACATAGGTCACATATTACTCCTAATAAGAGATGCATTATGTGCCAAGAATAATATGCTAATAGACCTCTCTACATGACTATAAACTATAGTACTCCCTATGTGAAACATATTTGATGCATATTTCCCCTTAAAAGAGATGCCTTATATTCCAAGCATAAGATTCCAATAGTACTTTCTACATGACTATATACTGTAGAATTACCTATCATTCAATAATAGGATGCCACTTGTTCCAAATAAGAAATGGCTTATGTGATAATCATAAGATGCCTCATGCCATGATTATAGTGGAATAATTTCAAGAGTGTTGGAATCCGTTCAAATATTCCATAACTCTGCCTCATGATTTATTAGTCCTTCATTCGAATATTTATCCTCTTTAATGTCTGAAGGGTCCCCCTCACATCCTGGTCCCATGCAGCATCGGCTCACATACCGTTTAGGTCCAACACCCCGTAAGACTTTAGACAACACTTTGAGTTAAGTCCTTTGTTTCAAACAAGGTCAACAGCCAACCCTCATTTGTTGGTCCCCATTTCAGTTTAACGCAATATGGATGTTGTGTTTCAAACATGTTCAACAGTTATCCGCCATCATCACACTACCCTCCCCACATTCCGAATTTAGGTCATTTGATTCACACCTTTCATCTCACTGTGTTCAGACTAATTCCAATATTCTTGGAATTATCCTTCTTGTGCACTTGCTCATAGGTGTTTGCACCAATTATATGCCTCAACCCACTAGTGAGTTGGGATTCCATCATGGCCATACATAAGGAATACATTATGGGTAGGGCCCATTCATATTCCCCATACACTATTTCCACTACTTATTGGAACCTGAGTAGATTCCATGTGTAATCCCTATCCACCATTCTCACTCCTTTGTAGCAGCTGGGCAGCCTCCATGCAAAATCCCCATACACTATTGTCACTCGTTATTGGCACCTGGGCAGCTACCATGCGTAATCACCATACATAGTTTCTGCTCCTTAGCGGCACCTAGGAAGCTTCCATTCATAATCCCCATACAATTCTTTTTCTTCATAGAATCTTCGAGAAGTTTCCATGCATAAGCCCCATTCATCATTACCACTCCTTAGTAGCACCTGGGCATCATCGATGCATAAGCCCCATTCAATGTTTCCTCTCTTTAGCAGCACCCAGGCAGATTCCATGTGTATGCTCCATCAATGGTTGCCACTCTATAATGGCACTCAGGCCTCCATCCTGGGGTAAATCCCTATCTCCATCTCCATTGGTGGCCAACCATGCATAAGCCCTTATTTTCTCTATAGGCCACTAACCACTTTTAAGCACCATTCCACATCCCAAAAATTCACCTTTCAAGATGTGGTCATCAAGTCTTTTCATCCTCTAGTTTCTCACACTGAGAATGAATCACATGGGGTTTGAGTAAGAAATGACCCTAGAATCCTCTATGGATCTCCATAGAGTGTAATACCCAAACCCTTCCAAACTAAGTGGACTTTGATCCATTCCATGGAAAGGCATGTAGGAATCCTCCCTAAGGTTCAAGCCCGACACCTACTATTCATGACCCCTTCACGTCAGTTCCCCATCATCTCACATGATGTTAAACTATATCCACCATTCCGAACAATGTGGAATTTGATCCTTTCTAGGGCAATGTATGTTGGATTCCTCCCTGAGGTTCAATCCCATAACCTTCTTGTTCCGACCCCTTCACGTCGATTCACTTTCATCCTGCAAGATTTTGAAATTTACCAATTAGAACTATGTGGGATTTGATCATTGTCTCCTAGTCAAGATATGTAAGAATCCCCTCAGAGGTCTAACCCCAATCAACAGTAAGCCTTTGTGATCCCCAGTCGACGGTAAGCCATTATCACTCCAAACGATGGTAGACCATTTTAGTCCCCTTTGTTGGGACCCATATCTCTGGTCCACCCACGTGGCATCAAACCAACATAGGTTTCTAACCACGCGTCAGACCCATTATATCATTGGGACATTGTTCTATGCATACACCCCAATTCTATACACCATCCTAAACTATGTGGACTTTGATTCCCAAAATCATGGATACATAGGAAGCCTCCCTATGGTTATAGACCATCACTCATGTCTCATCATGGTCTCTCCCTTTATCCTATGTGTTTTTGGATGGTCATTCCCCAAATCGGAGGTCACAGTTCCAACTAATCCCATCCATACATACATCCTCATGGGCCACCTCCTCGGGTGTCCAAACACCCACTGAACTATGCAGACTTTGATTCTTAGCCACAAGGATATATAGGAAGCCTCTCTGAGGTTCAATCCCACACTACCATCAACTTCATGATAGTTCCATCCTATTCTTCATATATTCTCAACCATCCATATCCATCACTATTCTAACCCAGACCTCCACATCCCAGTGACATCATGTCAGCAAACTTCTCGCTGCTCCTAGAAGAAATCGGTCTACTAACCACACGTTAGCCACAACATCTGTGTTACTTACAAGGGTTTCACACATCTAATCCATTCCAGTTAGTGTTTTGATCAATCTAATCCATATCTTCTAGACGCTAATCTCATGGAATACCCTATGTTAAAAATGGGAAGCTGGGGAAAACCTCAGAGACATGCTTATGGAATAATATTTATCTCATTAGGAAACATGCTCTATTCCCATAGTATGTTATATCAAAATGAATTTATAATCCTAAAAAAAAGTATAGAGAATGATATTACATCAATAGAAATTAAATATTTTATGTTTTTTTGGTGTTGTGTAATCTATAATAATAAGGATTATAATTTTCATCACAATTTATCTTTAACAGGAATATTTGTTGAGAATAGTGCAAGAAAGACTGAAAGTAGAATCAGTAAATTTCCTAACTTATAAAAAGTTTAAAACGAGATCTCTAAAGATGTTTGAAACTTTCTAATGAAGAATCAATTTTACTATCTAGAATAATTTTTTGGAAGATGTGATCAACTGGTTCATATTATTGATGAATTTATGAATAATCTTATAGTACAGTTTTTGTATGTAAAAAAATAAAATAATGTAAGAAAATCCAAGTTGAAGAAATATCCTTTATTATTGAGACTACCATGAAATCAATTAAAAAATTACAAACAATGGATACATGATAGTGGTTTTTATTCACACATAATAGGTGATTTGAAAATCATTAATCATGTTTAAAATTACGATGAAGGTGCTTTTACCCTTGTTAATGATAGTTCTCTAAAAATCATAGGAATCAGAACAGCTGATATTGTTGCTAAAATGTCGAAATCTAAGGAATTCTTGTTTTTTTATGGACTAAAACAGAATACACTTAGTGTAAGTCAACATTGTTATTATGGAAAAAGTGGATCTTACAAAAATATTATTGTGTTATCAAAAGTATGAAACATATTAATGTTTTTATAGACTAAGAAAAAATACTGGGAGACTCTTATAAATATGACAGTTTAACAACACCTATTAATTAAGTGTTGAAGATGAAAATTAGTTGTGAAACCAAATAAATTGCCACATTGGAAAAAAATGAACAAACATTCTATGTTTGATGATGTTCTAATATTTATATAATTGAAAATAAGAGAAGAAATTTTTTAACTTGTCCTAAAAGAAACATGACAAATAAATGTTATAATATAGTTTATATTCAGTGTACCAGACCTCTTGAACTTATTTATTCTAATTTATGTGGGCCAATGATACATCATCAGCAAAATGGTATTTGTAATTTATGACTTTTATTGATGATTTCAATCGGATGAAGAACATCATGTTTATGAAACATAATTCATAGTTTGTATAAATGTTTATTGTCTTCAGAAAAGAATTTGAAAAAGAAATTTGGATGTGTACAAAGAATCTATGAAAATATAATGGAATTGAGTTTACATTAAATATTTTTGAACCTTATCTGAGAAATCATAGAATTGAATATTATTATAGTTATCCATACACCACAAAAAAATGGAGTGGTAGAAATAAAAAATAAAAGTTTGGTGAAAACTGGAAAGAGCATGTTAGAAAAATTAAAGCTTTCAAAGTTCTATTGGGGAGATGATGAAATAATTGTTTTACAAGTTCAGAATAGATATTTCATAATGCCAGAATACAACATGACTTCTTATGAAATTTGATACAACAAAAAACCTTCATTTATGTAATTCATAGCTTTTGGAATTTCTATTTTACTTAAAATAAAAAATAGATAGATCAGGGAACGTTTTATGAGAAAGATGTGAAATGAAATTTTATGGTTTATTTATCCAATAAAAAAAGTTAAAAATATTTGAACAAATGTTTAAAATTATTGGTGGACTCATATTATGTGAAATTTAATTAGAATACATCTTATTAAATAAAAGTTATTGGGAATGTTGAGGAAGAAAAACTACAATTTTCCAACGAAAATGAATGTGATAAAAGTGATGTTCATGAAGATTCAGCTAAACTGTCTGATGAGGAAAGTGTGGAAGAAAGATGAATTTTGAAATTTCCTACTTTAAAAAATCATGTTGAGGATAAAAATATTCTTGGTTATCAGAAGTCTCTCGTTAAAACCAGAATAATAATAATATTAGCAAAGATTACTTCACTCATGTCAAAAGTTAAACTAGAATCATTATTAGAGGCTATTCAATGTGAATAATTCATGGATTCTATGAATGAGGAGTTGGATAATATTGAGAGAAATGAAATATGAGAACCTGTTCCATGTATGAAAGTTAAGAAAGTTATCAGAACAAAATGGGTTTATAGGAACAAGTTCAATGAACGTAGATAAGTTTTATGAAACAAAGAAAGGATTATTTATAAAGACTGTTCACAAGAGGAAGCTATGGATTTTGATTAAACATTCCGCCCATTTCAAGGTTAGAAACTATTATAATTTTTATAGTAGTGACTAATCATAGTAATTATTATGTATATCATATGGATTAGAAGTTAGAATTTCAAAATAGATAAATTGTATAAGTTGTTTTAATTTGACACCCTTGTGGTTTTCCATTTGTGAAGGATTTTAGAAATTTTTACATATTGAATAAATATTTGTCTGTTAGAAACAACCTCCACGTTCATGGTATTATAATGTTGAAAATGGTTTGATAATGTTTAATATTTCAAAAGGAAAAGTTGATAAAAAATTATATGTGAAATATTCTGACTCTAGACCTTTATTTGGAATTATTTAGGTTGATGATATATTTTATGGGGAGAGAAAATATTTCTATATAACTTTTACTAAATATATTATACTTAAATTTAAGATGTCAACTTTAGGATAATAACAATATTCCTTGGTTTGCAGGTTAAAAAAATACATTTTCCTATCTCAAGAATATTTTGTTCTGGAATTGTTACAAAAGATTGGCATAGAAGAATCAAAATATGTTTCTACTCCTATCTCAGGGTAGATTAAGTTGAGTAAATATGAGTTTGGTAAAAGTGTGAGTCATGAAGTCTTTCAGATGTGGGTATGAAGCATACTTTACCATAAAGCCTCAAGGCCTGATATTTTTCATGATGTGAATTTGTGTTCTGGGTATCAAAGTAATCTGAAAGAATCACTTATGTTGGCAGCAAATAGAATTATGAGATATCTCAAAGAAACAGCATTACACGTGTTGTTATAAAAATTAAATTATAGTGATACCAATTATGAAAGATATTTTATTGATATAAAATCAACCTCAAGAGGAACATTTTTCTTGGGTGAATGTTCTCTGAGTTGGTATTGTAAGAAATAATGTTTAGTATCTTTGGAAATAGTGGAATCAAAATATGTAACACATATATAGGATTTTACTCATATTTTATGGATGAAATTTCAACAGGAATTTTCTAAAGTAAAATTCTATAAACCATTAAATAAACAGTATGATAATAAGAGTGAAATTGAAAATTATAAAAATAATATCCAACATTAAAGATCAAAACACATTGATATAAAGTTTCACTTTATGAAAGATAAATATGATGTTGAAGATGTTTTCCTATAATATAACTCCATGAAGTATCAAATTTCTGATATCATCACAATGGAACTTCCAAAATAATGGCTTATTGAGTTGAGACTGTAACTTCATGTTCAGAATCCTCTAATAAATTTCTAAAAATCATAAGGACTTTCCCCCATTGTGCTTTGGATTATAATGAAAAAAATAGGGAGAGAAATTAACAACTCTATACTTTGAAAGAGTCTTTGACCTATATTTATTTTAAGAATCTAATTGTTTGGATATCAGATAATGGGGGAGATAAAAATAAATGGAAAGAAAAGGTGTGAAAATATGACAGTGAGGGGGAGTTTATCTTTATATGGGCTAAAAAAATTCTTATCCCAAGGGAAGTAATACATTAAAAATCATTACTTCAACCAATATTGTGGTGTTTAAACACAAGTTTTTAAAAAATAAAAAGTTTTTTTAAAAGATGAAAACACTATTTTATTTCAAAAAAAATGGTGAAGAAAGTATGATTTTTTGAAAAATGGATTGTTATAAAAGTTTTTAACCAAAGTTATCAAAAAAAATAAAAAGGGGTATATTGGAGAACATTTGTTATGTATTTTTTTACATTTATTTTATTTTTTGATAATTAATATTTTGAAAAATACGGGAAATTTTCTAGATGTTCAAACTCAAACATAAAGAGGTGAAATGTTTCATTTTTTATAAATTTGTTTTCCAGATAAAGAGGCTCGAACTGAGGGGCACCTGAAGTAGAGCATATTACTGAGAAACACTAGTTGCATAATTCAGTGGAAATTTAATGTTTTTTATCAGACACATCCTTAGTCTCCAATCCATTAGTATGAAGTTTCTGATCTTTTGGAGACAAATTTTTGTAGAATGGAGAATATGTTAAATAAATTTTGAATGTATTTGATGCATGAAAAGTATGTTTTCAAGTAATTGGGAGGTAGAAATCTATAAAATTTCTAACCTATAGTTAGATGGTTCTATGTTGGTTTGTAATTATCAAATATCATGATTTTTTTATAAGACTTATTATGAAATCCTTATGAATAAAATGGGAGAATACGTGCATCCAATCATATGGATCTTTTGTTGGAAAGAAAGAAGGTATTGAATTTAAGGGAAGTCATAATACTTTTTAAGTAACTCGTAATATGATTTTCAAACCTTGATGTTCTCGCAAATGATGAATAATATCATGATAAAATATTTTGAATAAATGGTGGAATCTTAAAGATTTTACTAGTTCTTAGAATAAATAGAATGTTTACATAAAATCTATAAGTACCAGGCATAAAAGTTTTTAGAAGTCTGAATGAGTTAAAACGGGTGAGGATTGAAGAATTTAAAAGTTTTAGAGTGGAGTTTACATCATAATGACGATTCCATCATAATGATAATTCCATCATTATGGGGATTCCATTAGACTAAAGGTGAGGAAGTTCCATCTGACTAACTCAGAGAAGGAAATACAATTAGACTGACTCAGAGAAGGAAAGTCAATCAGACTAAATCTGAGATGGAAATTCTATTAAAATGACTCTGAGATGGAAATACAATTAAAATAACTCTAATAAAGAAATTAAATCCTACTGACTATAATATGGAATGTTAATTTTACCGACTCCAAGAATGAAATTAAATCAGACTAAATCTAGGATTTAAAGTCAATTAGAGTTATTTTCTTGAGGAAAGAAAATAAAAAATGAGATGTGTAATTTCCATCATAATGAGAAGAGGAAGATTCATTTTAATGATTTAATAAAGACCCACCATACTAAAAAAATATGATAACTCTGAGAAGACTGATTACATAGAACAATTTGGATGATTCCATAAGATTTTTAAATATTTTATGTGGTCAAACATAAAATTAAAATATTTATTGATCTTGGAGATTTTTAATTTGAGTAAGTGGGATAAGTTTATTAGTTTCCTGATTTTTTCAATTTGGGATACCTATAAATGAAAGAAATGTATATTCTTACTTTGGAACGTTTTCATGTGATTTGAAAAGGAAGAGCACTACAAAATTCATGGCAAATTTATCTTTCCAGACTGAGAACTCATTTGAAGGTTGGACATGTGAATGTTTTTATGATCAGACTGAGGAAGGTCATACTAAGAATGTGAGCATAGTTTGAGTAATGAAAGTTGATAATGGGTTCATCCTACTGAGTCCATTAGACTAAATTCATCAGATGCAGCCTCATCAGACTAAGAGAATCAAACCCAGCCACAATAGACTAAGGATATACACAATGCATAAATGGGGTAATTTGAATAATGAATTTAATCTTTTTTTAGGTCAAGTGTTTGTAAGAAAACATTGTAAATTGGATAGAGTTAGTATAATCATTCCTATCATGATATAGAAAGTGTATAATGGGAGTAGGAGAAATTTGTATTCACTTATTCATAATATTTAATTCACATAAACCCGTATGAATGGCTTTGAAAATTATATAGGTTCTCACACTACGGTTAAATCCTATAAATCACATGTTATTTACTTGATTTTATACTTCTTAATGCATTTTTATTTATTAAAATATGATATTGTTATAAAATTTAATATGTTGCGAGGGTTATATTTCTAATAGTGTAGAAAATTATAAAAAGTTAACAAATGATTCAACCCCCACCCCCATCTCAGTTGTTATTCAATCCATAGTAACTTCAAACACCATGTCAGGGTTTCACAGTGTATACACACACACACACACAAACACATGTGAAATTACAATTAATCATGTTCTAATCGTATAACCTAATACAATAATCCTTTCAAGGAAACTAGAGTATATAAGGGCCCCAAACTGTAAAGAATATACTTCCATTATATTTCTAATGTCAAAACCAAAGGTTCTATAAGTAATCATCACAAAAAAATACAACATTATATTAATAAGTTTAATCCACTCACCTAAGATTCCAATTACCAATTCCAAATATTTAATTCCAAAAAGAAATTAAAACTCCATATATATTAATATTTTATCAATGAAAAAATAATATGCTATTCGAATGAGATAAATATTTATCATTATACTATAATTCTAGTTATTATCTTTTAATGATGAATCCATCCATATATCATAAATCTTTTACAATAAATTAAAAAAGATTCCCTCTATTAAATTATTTCGTTGAAAATTCTAAACACAACAATAGTGGGGGAGAGAGGGTTATACCACATTTATAAACTAGAAGACAAACATGGATTGATCGAATAGATCCTCAAAAATCATGGAAAATGAATAATAGTCTTGCCATACTCAATAGTATCTAAAAACATAAGGTAACAATTTTTAAGGTATTTTTAAGAATTCATAAGGAATTATAGATTGTAGTATTGAAAATGCTAAATTAAATCATCACTTAATTTTCATTCAAAGTGGTTCTTGAATGAGATCTTTTTAATTATTTATAATCAATTGTTACAAATTTAAATTACTTATTATAATTAAATTACCACTATTTATTGATTTAAAAATCCTCAAAATGTTCTACATGTTTGATCTGGGAGGAATAAAATGAATAACATGATTAAAATTTATCATTATGAAAAAAGTTCATTATGTAAGGGTAACATGGTTTTACAAATATGTAGATCATAGATGTAGAGAGAGGTTATTATTATACCATTATATATTCTTTAAAAATGAGTTCATATCCATATGGAAGTCATGATAACCCTTATGTAACCTTTGAAAATTATGGGTCACCTTTATATAGCACAAAACTACCTTTACGCAGTGTTTAGTAAACCCTTACACAACCTTTAGAAATACTATATTTCCCTTATACCATATTTGGTTTACCCTTACAAAGATCATTAAAATTCATATATTCCATTAAAAGGTCCCAAAAAAATCTTACATTTAGGCCAAGGGATTTTACCTTTATGAAGTCAGACCATCCTCAAGGCATCTTTGGGGAACTGTGAGAATGGGTGGACTACTTATTGGGACCTACACCAGAGTAGCAATTTAATAGTGGATTGGGCTTGGGCTTACTAGGTTTCTACATCCTGCATGGAATTCGAGGTATAGAAAAAGATAGTAGGGCAGTATAAAGATTCATGGGCCTCTGAATTTCAAATGTATTAGCCGAAACATATGATTTCATAGTTACAGAGCATTTGGCCATTAAGGACCAACACTTTTCATCTGCACCATGGGGAGGTCAGCATCAGGCTTTGGGACCTTCACAAGATATTGGGGATTCCAATATTAGTGGTGATTTATGATGAGTTTCTCCCCACTAAGAACACATAAGAGGATCCAGAGTAGATGTCACGGCTGGAAGAGGCACTGATGGATCTGATGATGTGTGAGGTCTAGTAGTTAGTGAGGGGAATTTATTTCGATATATGGTTTTATAGATTCATAAAAATCTATCCAAAGCCTACTACAGAAGGGCATGAGGAACCCATGAAGATTTTAGTTAGTCCACCCACCTGTCAAATGGGATCCCATAGTAGAAAATAGAATTATTATTAGTGAAACCTGTAGAAAATACAATGGATGAAATGGGGGTATAATGTCAACACCAAGATGAAAATAGAGGTTAGGATGGCTGGGAATATCTATACACTTATCTATGGATGGATGTTTCTGGTCATAGATACAAATATTTGTGTGCAACTGAGCACATTCATTTTGTCATCAAAGCTGGTGATGGGGGAGCTTGTCAACATGGTGATCCTGGGGCTTTCCAAGTTATACATAGTGTTATGGAACATCAGTGAGGGAATGATGCCACATATGTTGTGCGGATAGCTTCATTTTCATATGGATGGATGGGGCACACATGGGAGTCCATGAATATCCTACCCGATTCCCCCCATATCAGACTACCAACAAGAATTTTTTACTGTGGTGGTGATCTTTCGGCCCAGGCTGAATACACCGTAGTGCCCAAAAATAGTCTACAATGTGGATGTATTCAACATCCATCCATTTCTCTTTCCGACTGGTATATTCACTTATGAATTTCATGGATATGAGGAGAATATTTACTATCTTCTAGCCACCTAGGTTGGAGTTCTGGTGGTATAGATCTATCCAGAGCCTATTGTTGAGCTGTACACCCCACACCGCATTGCGGTGTAGTTCCGGAGCATGTAGAAGATTACCAAACAAGTCTACCTGGGTGTACGTCAAAAGTTCCATCCATGTGTGATGAGGAAGATGTGGCACATGTTCATGAAGGATCATAGGAAGATTCATAATTATCTGGCTCTGCACATAGATGTCAATGTTCTAGTCGTGGAGTATTCAAAGAGTTGGGAGGTAGCTTACCAGGGGGAAATGTCGAAGTGGAGAACCATCTGTGATGGTGATGGGGTTTCTCCTCAACCTTGAGGTCGGGGATTTAAAGTTTCAAGAACAAGAAGTGATGTTGGGGTTGTATTAGTGATGAGAAAAACAATTCTAGGACCTATTCCAAGTGATAACAGTGGACCCAGTGATCCATGATGAGCAGAGATGGAAAGAAGGGTGGTCACCTAGGGTGTTCGGTAGGATAAAAAAACAGGATATGGGAAGACATTGCACATAGTTTAATGTCATAATTCCTGGACCCTGGTCAATAGTTTAAAGTTGTATTACATATCCTGGAGACTCCTAGTTTATGTTCAATGTGTTTGGACCATAATGATAGGAAAATAACCATGAAAGTTAATTTCCATGGGGCTGGGCCCATGGAGAAATTCTCAGGCATCATTATGTATCCCATAAGGATGATAATGAATATAAAGGAAGTTATTAAGAATAATGTGGTCAGATACAAATCATATGGGGGAAAATAATCTATAGAATGGATGCTGACACATCCCATAATTATCATGAGGCATTCTGAATTGTTCAGGGCAGGGCCACAGTGTAAAGTCATACCTCAAGGACATGGGTAACACAAATAAGAAATGTGAGGTGCAGTTTAAAACCCGATGTCAATGAGGACCATAGAGGTTTGAACCACATATAACTGTACTGAATGTGATGTCTAGGATGAGAATTCCAATATAGGGAGTTTATTATTTAGTCAATTAGATCTGGGAATCAGATGCTTGAAGGTCTCTATGTATCCTGGAAGGGCAAGAATCAAGACATACGTAGTTCTTTGAGGTGGTACGGATGGTATCCAATACCAAAAGTGGGAAATATCCACTTTTAATGAGTAATATCATAATTGTTATGTAGTTTCAAGTCATACGAACATAGATAGTAAGATTATTAGTTTAAGGTAATAGAGCTTGGATCGTAAGGTGCCCAATTTAATGTCATGTGTGTGGGACATACATGTCCAGTTTATTGTCATGCAGTAAGGTTATAGAAACTGATAACTCTAGATGGAGGTATGTGGTGTGGTTACTACAAACCTAGTGTGAATAAGGACATATGTCCACACAACACCACATACATCTGCAAAAAATCAAGTAGAAATGGCGCAATATGGTGCATGGTGAGGTAGAAAGAACTCAAAATAAATCTTGGCAACACAACATAACATAAAAGAATTGAAATCAAACCACGTTTAGTTCTTAAATGTCATATGGTAGGTGGATAATAATGAAAATGGGAAACATTTTCTCGAGTGAGTACATTATATGGATGGGTAATTTATCATTATGTTACCTTGGTGCAGAAAATGTATTTTAGAATCATAGAATAAGGAAGAAAAAAATCTTAGTTAATGATTATAGATTTCATACCATAAGGTGATACTTCCAATGTTGAAATATATAACATAGTGCTATAATGAAATCCTGATGTGAGTGAGGAAAACATAGCTCATGAAACATCAATAATTTCCAGGAGAACACACACACTATTTAGAGTCATGAGGTATGGACATGGGCATCTATTTCAGGTTGTAAACTCCTCGTTTACAGTCATAGGCTTTGGTAGAAAATAAGTCTGGTTCTTCCATATAGGCACAAACCTTACCCATATCCATAATCCCATGTGAGCCATGTTCGATGTTGGAATCAAGAGTGAATAATATATTTACAGCACACAGAATAATCAGCAGGGGAGATGGGGTGGAGTTGAAGATGACCCCACAATGTTGGTTCATCCTCTTACTGTGCAAAGGTGCATGGGGCGAAAACAACTAGGGTATTGAAATTTCACATGAACAATATGGAGTGGAATGATATGTGAATAACAAGACCAATAATTAGGGATTCATGCGGTAGGCATAATGATTTAGGTTAACAATTGACCATGTACAAAACAAAACATCCATATGACATTACCTTAAATGGGGATTAGAATCTAAAGGTTGGCTACTAAATCTATTCCAAATGTAGAACATGTCTCATAATGCCATTCTAAATCGGTAGGGATTTTGGCCCAAAGTGGTAGGCGAGCCTTAGGGCTGGGAATCCATACCATTTGAGGATCCTTTATGATGTGAATGATGATAGAAGCTCAAATAAAGGGAGACGTGATGCATGGAAATGGATGAAAGCATGTCCATACAGAATCCAAAATTATAGGTCTTATACCATAGTGTAACTAAAATTGTTTGTGAGGAATAATAGAGGTCTTGAAATCCAAACAAGAAGGGGGTAAAATGGTTAATGAACATAGGGATGGACCCGAATACAGAATTTCCTTGTGTTATTACACATCCCATGAGGTTGTGAATCATGCCAATCATAGTTCTTGAAATGTCATGCAATTTATCATCTTGGGGTAACGAAACAAGGGGTGGAGGTTTCAAAAGATAGGAACATTTATGGAATGCGAGAATAACCTAACATGAATGAGGACCAAAGAAGCCCAAAAACCACACCATTCATGATCATAGGAGAGAACCTCGGAAATGAGGCTGGGGGAAGGAATAGAATAATCTGAGGCTCAACTTGAGGAAGAAATGTCCATGCATTCCTATGTATCCCATAATGACAGAGAATAAATCTATATGTAGTTCTTGAAAAAATAATGGTAGGATACTATTACTATGTTAAATACTAACTTTGAGGTCAGGCCCATGCACCAAAAGAAGCGACATTGGATGAATCTTGTTTGTTATTTCGTGTGGGTGTGTTTTTTGAGAAACAAACCTAGGATGAAGAATATTTCCATCGGTGCAGGAATCAGCCATTATGTGGGCCTTAGAAATAGAATGGTGGATGAATGATGCCAAACATTATTCCCTCTCAAGTAATGATACAATGGGGTGTCATTTGTTATTGTATAGTAAGGATGATAGTGCCACTGTTTATGGTCATATGAAAGGACCCACCCATGCAGTTTAATGTCTTGTGGAAAAGACATGATAGTTTAATGTAATGTGAGACAAAGAAACATAGTTTAATGTCACATGGTTTGGATGCATACAGCATAAAAAGGTTCTAAAGTGAATGCACAAGGCATGATAAATCATACCAGATGATAATGAATTGAAAAGGTCAAACGGCACTATGCACAATCCCTATGAGGGGAAATTAGGCCAAGAGGCTATAAAAGATCGATGGTATTGGGGTTGGAGCCAATGACACAATATCTGGGCATTCCTATGTATCTCTTAATTATGGGAATCAATCCACATGCAGTTCTTTGAATCCATGTAGTTTAACATTATTTCTGATTCTTTTGTTGGGGCACGTGCGTTCGTCTCATTCAAGGATGAGAGACGCAGCTTTTTTGGTTGCCCCATATTCCCCCATTCCAAAGGTGGGTGGTATCCACTCCTTGTTCAGGGACGTCTGTCCCTAGATTGAAACAGGATTTTGGGATATTGGTTCTTACTTCTATGGATTCCTCCTCGTTACTCCCCACCTAGTCTGGGTCTCCCTCATATACATAAGATGTTGTTCGTGAAACTCTTCCAGGTGCCAAATCTTCATGGACACCAGTTAATTATGCTGCTTCTATCAGGACATTCCAAGTGGTCCAGCCAGGGCAGCAACCTTTGGTTAGGGGTGTAGTCAAGCTGGGCATCACTGGCATGTCTGGATATTGGGAATTGGTGTGTCTATCTTCTATCCATTATTATAGGGCTTCTCGAGGTCACAGAAGCCCAAGGCATCACACATCGAACATAGGGAATCATATGCCATGGGCATGTATATGAGATTTTCCTCATCTTCCTATGTTTAACATAGGGTATGCCACAAGTTTAACCCCCAGCGGAGATGGATCGGTCTGATCCGAACACTAAATAGAGTGGATCAGACGAAGGGACCCCGTGGAGGGAACACTGATTGGGCCACTGTGTGGATGTCCTCCCAAATGTTTTTAGATGGAATGAGGAATGGAATGGCATGATCCCACCAGGATGTGGCGGCCTGACTAAGGATCAAGATGGATGATGGAGCAGTTGATTGGGATGGTGAATGGGATTACACCGTCATGAGGATGACGATGGTTTTGGGATTGAGCCTTGAAAAGGCTTCATACGTATCCCCATGGTAGGGAATAAAATTCCACATAGTTCATCTGATGTCGGATTACCGTTTATTGGGGTGACAACGGCTTACCACTGGATGATGTTGCAACGACTTACTACTGCAATGATAACGGCTTACCACTGAATGGAGTGACAACGTCTTACTGCTGAATGGCGTGAAAACAGCTTACCGCTAAATAGAGGTCCAAAGTTTGACATCATGCGGGGTGGGTGTGAACCAACGTAATGGGGGTTAGAATGACCGAGTAATGGTTCACATGAATCTCAGTGAGGCTTCGTATGTACCATGCCTTGGAATAAATATAAAGTTCTCAAAGTTCAAGATGGGGCATGTCGGCGAACCGATGTGAAGATGGATCTGGGGTCCGATGGGTGTTGGTCTTGAACCTCATGGAAGCTTCCTACATACCCTACCTTGGCAAGGATCAAAGACCACCTATTTCAGGTGGTGTGTGCTTATAATCTAGACTACCCAGGATGATGGGTGTTGGTACACCGATGGGAAGATGGTCGGGACCAATGGATGGTGGTGGGCTTGAACCTTAGGGAGGCTTCCAACGTAACATGCCTTGACATTGATCAAATTCTTCTTAGTTCAGGATTGGGGTATGGTTATTACACTCTTGGCTGCCCAAGGGGTTGGTGAACCGTCATGACGATGTTCAAAAGAACCTGGTGGTGGTGGGATCGAACCTCATGGAGGCTTCCTACATACCATGCCTTGACACATATCAAAGTCCTCATAGTTCACGATGGTGTATACAATTTATCTTCATGCAGGACGGGGGTGAACCTGACATGAAGGAATGACAGGGTGGTGGTGGTATTGAACCTCAGGGAGGCTGCCTACGTACCATACAATGGCATGGATCAAAGTCCCCATAGTTTAGGAAATGGTGTGGGGATTACAGTATAGGCTGCCTTGGGTGTTGGTGAACCAACGTGAAGGGGTGTTGAGATGACCGGGTGGTGGGCCTGAACCTCAGGAAGGCTTCCTACATACCCTTCCTTGGCAAGGATCAAAGTCCACGTAGTTTAGAATGGGGCTATAGAGCTTACACTCCAGGCTGCCCGGGGTGATGGGGTATGGTGCACCAACGTGAATATGAATTGTACCAATGGATGGTGGTGGGCTTGAACCTTAAGAAGGATTCCTACATACCATGCCTTTACATAGATCAATGTCCTCATAGATCGGTATAGTGGCATGGGGCTTATAATCTAGAATGTCCAAGATGATGGTGTCAGGGTCGATTCTTACTCTAAGCCCACGTGAGTCGTGCTCGGTGTGATAAACAAGTGGCAGCAGAGACCTGACGATAACGTCGCAAAAGATGCGTCCATGGGATGTGGAGTGGGGCCTATGCGTGGAGAGGTCGAGGGAGAGAAATATTGGGACTTACTCCAGGATAGAGGCCCATAGTTACAAAGTGCAGTGGGAGAGGGATTTGGTACCGAAGACTGGAGCAACACCTTTTCCCACCACGCCCTTCCCTGGCCCTGGGGACCGAAGATGAATGGTGGGGCAGGGATGCTGCCTCTGACAAGAATATATAGGGGATGATGCAAAGGTGGGTTCCCTTTCCCTGTAGACAACCGCCACTTTGATAAGGAGGATATCATCCCTTGTGGAGACCAGGGGCATGGAGAATGTCCAAGGTGGGTGCACCACGGGTGCGAAGCATGGGGCGAGGTCACAATTTAAGGTCATGCGCATAGGAAGAGGGTGCATGGCCATTTAACAACATGCAGCTAAGAAGAGGTGGGTTTTCTCCACCCCACTAGGACTTACATAACTGGTACCATCTGCTCCTTGGTGCAGGGAGGGGACTAGCAAAGCCATAGTGAGGGGGTGTCACAGAGAAAACCTTCAAAGGGCCCATGTTAGTGCGACTATGTGACAAAGCAATAGACAGTAGCTTTTCTATGAGAAGGAGCATGAGGCAAAGCAATGCAATGGGTGATGTCATCCCGGGGAACCTAAAATCGCATCATGTAAACCTGGAGGGTCGCACAGGAAAAGGGATTGCCAAGCAGAAGTGTTCCTAGGCTGGGGCCTTGTGAAGCTCTATTGCTCCGCATGGAGGAGGGCACATGCGAAGCAGTGTGCTTTGAGAAGTGGGGTTACATAGCCTAAACATATAGTAGAGGTTCATATGAGAGGTGTTGTGCAAAGTGGAAAGACATTCATAGAGCACTGCCTCACGGAGGAGAGGTGACTCACGAAGCAAGGTGTCATGAAGTAATGCGCTTCGTGAAGTACAGTGTCCCTGCCTTAGCATGGAGATTTTGTGTACAAGAGGGGTGTTTCGCAAAGAATAAATGCTCCACGATGATCGAGGTCCCCTTGGGTATCTCCTTCCTTCTCAAAAGACCTTCGGCTTCACAAAAGGCATCCCTCATGAAATAGGGGATCAATACGAGACAAGGGGAGGCACTTCGCGGAGCAGAAGTACCTCACACAGCCCATGGATCGTAGAGCAGAAGGATGATTCACATTTCAGGAGCTGGGAAGTCGAATGGTCTAATTGTCTGTGATTTGGGATCAGGGGGGCTCAGTATTTATAGGCAAGAGTTGCCATGAATCGAACCTTACACATCACGAAGAGGGTCTTGGTTACTTCACGGTGGGCTTGCGAACATCACATCTGTTTGTGGAGCTGCATGCCTCCTTACTTCGTGGCGGGTTCGCAAACATCAAATGCATTCGTGGAGTGGCCCTCCTCCTTGCTTCGTGGCAGACACAGTGCTGGGGGGGTCCTCTATGAAGTTTCTTCACGAGGCAGTCAATGGGGTCTTCTTTTGGGTTTCTTCTCTATCCCGAATTCTGGCGCCAACAAATGCCCCCCTCAGACTTGGAGCCGTAGAGTGATCAAGGGTCAAAGTCTGAAGGTAACCGCCAAAATTCCCAATCGTTCATGATGCTCACTCGCAAAGAGAGATCATGAAGCAGATAGGGGATGCGTGCTCCAAGCGTGTCGTGAAGCCCACCGCGCACTGGACACACCTGGAAGCTCAGAAGTCTGTCACCTATAAATTGGGGGTGGCGGTATCTTTTGTCCATTCCCTTCTCCGCTAATTTTTTCCTTTTTCACAATTCATTTGTGAAGATCTGCATACTCCATGAGTGTTCTCTGCGAATCGAGTCTTCACGGCACACAATGAGTTCTTGACTCCATGTTTGCGCTGCGTGATCTGGCGCATTAACGCCTAGGTAGTGCTCTGTGAACAGTATTCATGAAGCAACTTTGCGTTCGCACTCTACAGACAAGTTTCATGAACTTTCCAGTCAATCAACCAAGTTACAGACCAGAATGGCCCACCATGAAGTCGTCTAGTGGGTTATTGTGGATTTCTCCCAGACGGATGATATGGCGAATAGTCTTGGGCTAGGAGAGTTGGTCCTTAGTAACTCGAACCATAGTTCATTGGTAGAGTTTCTATTGGAGATTCGGAATAACTACTCGTTGTGTATGAGGTTTACCTTATATGTCTTTGGGCTGAGGGATGATGTCTTCATCCCTGATGCGAGTAGGGACGAGCCAGCTTACTTGTTTAGGAGCACGCCATGCCAGCGCGCTGATGGTTCAGGGCTGCTGACGATCATTCCCAGGAGGAAATTACGCCAATCATAGCTGACTGCTTATACAACCATCTGAACAACGTCGATGGGAAGGCATTGTAGCCATAGATGTCTCCTCCTCTATACTGAACTATGCTTAAGGTGGTACAAGGAAACACGAATAAAGGGCGGTTTGAGGAATGGGGCCTGCTCTAGGGCAGAAACTTCACAAATTATTGGGCATGGGCGTACTGGGTAGAAGCCTTGGGTGAGGATTATGTGGAATACTTGAGAAAAGTGGGCCTCTATGAGAAAACTTGGGATTCCCAGTTCCACATCTTCAAGACAAAGTAGATAATGCCATAGTTGTTGAGCTGGTGGTCACCGGGGACCAATACCATCCACCTGCATCATGGGGAGAGCTTATGGGACGTGCATCAGATCTCGGGTGTCTCGATACTGGGGGCGATGTATGATGAATTACTCCCTGCTATGGGTGCATGGGAGGATCTGAATCATATGACACATCTGGAAATGGCATTGATGGAGCTCGTGCCTGGGGAGGATAAGGAGGCGGTGATGGATGTCCACTTCAAGCATTGGTTCCAAAAGTTTCTAAACTTCCCAGTAGACCGTCACTTCCCTGTGAGACCTCGAACTTGTCAAAGGGGGATCGAAGTAAGGAACAATCATACTGGCAGTTGATGGACAATAGCCAGTGGAAGACCTGGGGGTTCAGTGTCAGCACTGACTAGTATCCAATAGTCAGGGTGGCGGCCTTCATCACAACACTCATCTGTAGTTGGATCCTTCTAGTGAGGGATACCAAAATGGTAGTGCGACCATGTACTTTCATCATGGCATCCACATTGGTGATAGGAGGGCGGGTCAACCTAGGGATCACTATTCATGCCAAGTTGTATACGATGTTTTGGAACATCAGTGAGGGGAAGAGGCAATAGAGGGTAAGTGGGATGTTCCATCTCTTGTATCGGTGGATAGCGGCACACATGAGGGAGTTCTATGAGTTTCTAAACCCTATCTCACCTCCAGGGTTGAACTTCCTCCCATCAATCCTGAATGTCGTGGGGAGCTTTCCGTCCAAGATGAACACAACATCGGTTCTGAACTGGGTATAGAGGGTGAAGTAAATCAGCTTCCACCGGTTTCCATTGCCAATGGGGCCCTTCACGGATGATGGTTGGGTGATGGAAGAGCATGAGGCCTACCTCCTATCATTTTGAGGTTGAGTCTTGGTGGCCAGGGTAGACCGCGCGCGCATCTGGGAGCCATACACCCCACATCGGTTTTCAAGGAAATTTTTGTGCCTACAGCAACTGACCCCGCAGGTCTACATGGAGGTGCGTTACAAGGAGCACATGTGTGTGATGAGGTAGATTTGGCTCTTGTTCACACTGGAAGACGGGAATATACAGAAAGAAATGCCTTTGCCGACAGCCGTCCTCGGGCTGATAAAGGAATATGTCCAGAGTTGGGAGGCGGCCTACCCGGGGGAGATGCTGAAGCGGCCAACCACTCTAGTCGGGGATGGTGAGCCTCCCCAACCTCGGGGGAGAGGCTCGAAGTCGGAAAGAGAATGTTGCTATGGTGGGGTTGTCGTAGCGGGAATGGTTGCACCAGTTGAGGGGGACACAGTGGTGGCAGATCCAGCAGTGGTAGCAGACCCAGTGGTCCCAGGAGAACAGAGTCATCCATAGGGGCATCCACCGAGAGGATTCTGAAGGATTTCTACTCAGGCCCTGGGGAAATAGCTGCGCCATATTTACATTCCATAGAACACTGTCTTCACGGAGGCCTGAGACATTTGGGAAGTCAACCGGAAATTCCTCTTCCCATTTGAGTTATGGAAGAACCTTAACCACCTCAGGATGGACTTGATGGGGATTGGACCTATTAGAGCCAGTTTTGATGTATCCTAGCCAGAGGAGGAGCAATACATAGTCGATATGGAAGACTTTATCCACTCCCGGGGTTACATGAACCTGATGACAGTCCACTTCAGGGTGTTTTTGGGTGGTATTGTCCCACCACAACTGTCAGCTGATGATATGAGGGAGCACTTCCATCTACCGGAAGAATCAGACGAATACTCCTGGGGAGATGAGGCCGATAGGGTGGGTCTATTAAAGTAGGGTGAAGTCGGCGATCAGTCCTTGGATCTTGAGGAATTCATGGAGTCCATCAAGGTAAAATCCCAGGTTCCTTCTTCAGGGTCTTCTCTTAGGTCACTCTGGATTCCTCGTCAGCATCTACACTATGTAGGAATAACTCATGCACAGACCTCGTTCTCTCCCCTCAGTGTTTGCTGACATTGGAACTTCAGGATCCATGCTCATGTCTACAACAACATCCGTGTCTAACAGGGCTCGGACACTCGATGCGGCTCCCCTGGAGTCTCCAGACCTGCCAACCATATACGGGGGGGCACATTTCAGGGAACCGACTACATCAACCCTAGATCGAGACCATAGATTTGACATCTGTAAGTATTATCTACCGAATTAACAACTGCCATTACTTGACCATGTTAACTGACATTCACATCCCCTTTTGGAGTTTGCAGTCTTTCAATTGGCGAGGGGCACTGTGGTGATGTTGGTCAGGACTTCTGGTAACGCCCTTCCAAGTGGCATGCCAATGGTTGTAGAGGTGTACATCCAGCCTGACCAAACTGCAGTGCTCCCGATCACCGGCAGGGACGCCAGTGGGACTATGCCTGAGGTTATTGAGGTGGGATCTGATGATGAGGATCAACCAAACCGTTCAGGCCCTACCACACCTGATCCAACGCTAGATGCGGACCCATCTGAGAAGTTCCCAGGGGAATTCCCATCATACGAGCCTACCAATCACGCCGACTAGGACGAGACGGCCTCTCACGAGGAGGACATAAAAATAGTCTATTACCGATTGTGTAATCTGATCACACGCTTCATTAATGACACCCCCAAGAACTATGGTAGGATGAGATGGACAGAAATCGCTCGTGACTGCGTGAACTATGCGTCAGGGGAGTGGATTCTCAACTCCCTCACATACTCATCTGGGATCTTATGGAAGAAAATATTTGGGAGTATGACTGTGGCCTCAGCATAGGCTAGCAGTGGAGGAAGGAGGTGAACATCAAGAGGCTCCGGGAGATCGAAAATGAGGATGAACAGTTGGAATCCCAGGCAGATGAGCATTCATTATCTCTCGATGCACAATCATATCTCATCTCGCTACTCAAAGCCCAGCTTGTGGAGGCTGAAGAGGCCATGATGCGAGCCTATGAATATAAGGTCGTTATATGGACTAGTGTGGAGAGGGCTTAGGTCACGACCGGTGAACTGCACCCTCTCACTGTTGAGGAGGAGTAGGAGGTAAACAGGTGGCAGCAACTTCTGGACACCACTAGCCAAAGGGTGGAAGAGCTACAATGTTCCTTTGATATGGTCAATCCATCCATGGGGGTAGTTGAACCTTGGGTACTGTAATATTTACAAACCCTTAAACGTATATTCATGCTTTGATTCTCTAATGTCATAGCATGAAGGAGTTCCATTGTTTACATTGGTTTATTTCATCCTTGTGATGTTCGCAGAGCGTCCATCGATCATTCCCTAAGATCACGTGGGTTGGGCCCGATTTGAGAAACAAGGGATGACAACCTTATCACCCCATTCAAACATTGGGTTGAAAACCAAGATTCGGTCATCCGGGGTTTGAACAACTAGTCCGGATTTCTCGGAGGAAATGGGAGAGACCTGACTAGAGATTGAAGCTCTCAGAATAGACAAATTATCGTTTTCCTAGCATGCTCATGTGCACGAATGGGGTAACACTAGTGGGATCTGAAATCAATCCAAACAGATGGGAATGGGAGGTGTGAATCATGATACCTAGGATTCGGAACATTGTAGGGGTGGAGTGACAATGGAGGATAACTATTGACCATGTTTTAAACATAGTATCCTTATTGTGTTAGCCTGAAATGGGGATCACAAATGAGGGATGACCATTGACCATGTTTGAAACATAGGGCCTGGCTCAGAATTCTATGCATTAGTCTTCTGGAACGTTAGCCCAGGATAATAGGTGGGCCCATTGGTCGAGCATCCATGCTATTAGGGGGTTACTCCAGACATGAAAGAGGAAGAGTGTCTGAATAAGGGGCATGCAAAGCGTGGAATGTGGAGTGATGGTTTGTTCGAACAGAATCCAACACTCTTGAAATTACGCCACCGTGTTGGAAGAAAATTATATGGATTCATCAGTTTGATCATGGAACATTCATTATTTTAGACAGGACCTATCTGGAGAGGGAGTTATCTCTTCCCAATGTCATCGTGGGACATCCCAAACTTGTTCAGGGAAAATCTTCAATCACATGGCTCCCCATGAGGGGTAAGGTCGCGGGGTGGGAAATGGGGAGGAATAGGATTTATGATTCCTGGGGATGGACCTGAGGTAAAATGCCTGGGTGTCCCTACATATCCCATGAGGATAGGAATCAGGCCATACGTAATTCTGGAAGCACAATTTAACGTCATGCGAGATGATGAGACCCCTGGATTTTCTGGTGCACATCCTTCCAAAACATCTAAGCCCATGCAAGTCATGCTCGATGTGGGAAACAAGAAGTAATGGGGGACTTTCCTGACACAAGAAGGAACATGTTAGTGTGAAGGGAAGCTCAGTGAATGCCAGCCCAATGATGCTAACCCATCCTTTTTGCACACCAAGATACGTGAAGAAGTAAGGCCAAGTATGTCGAAATTCCACTTGAACATGAGGAAGTGGAAATGTGTGAATCATGATGCTCAAAATCTAGAACACAATTATGGTTTTGTGATTATGGAGGATAATTGTTGACCATGGTGGAAACATAGCATCAACATCACGTTAGCCTGGAATGGGAATAGAAAAATGAGGGTCGACCGTTGACCATGTTCGAGACACAAGACATGTCGCAAATGTTGTCCGAGATCTTTAGGGACATTGGCCCAAGACGGTAGGTGAGCTGATGCGTCATAGGACTAGGCTGTTAGGGGTCCCTTTGGATGTGGAAGAGGATGAGGATCCAAATAGAGAGATCCTGAAGCTTGTACATGGAACAAGGGGAATGTTCCCATTAAAATTCCACACATCGGGCTCATTGTAAAAATGCATCTGAATACGACAACGAGACGTAATAGAAATAGGGCATCCAGTCCCTTCCCATAGGGAAATCTTAGTTTAGGGTCATAGAACTTGATCCATGGATGATAAGAAACAATGGAGAAACATGATCGGGTAATTACCAAAACCTGACGTGAATGAGAAATAGGGGTTCCGACCACCATGTGTTCCTTAGAGCGGTTTTAGGTCGACGGAAGGAAAATGAGAGTTGAGCTGGGGCTGAGACAAGGTGCACAGACGTTCCTACGTACCCCATGATGATGGGGATCAATATGAACGTAGTTCTAAGATGTCGCACGGTAAGGTACCAGTGCCAGGGATAAAAGGGGCATGCGGGCAAGGCCCTCGAACCAAAAGAAGCAGTATTTGATAAATCTTGTTTGTCCATTAAGGTGAGTGGTTTTTTTGTGAAATGACGGCCTAGGTCTGCAGGCCCTGGCATCTCCACAAGAATCAAGTTGTATCAAGCATTGAAAAATGTAATGGCATATGAAAAATACCCATCATAGTGTCCCCTTGAGTGAGGACATAATGATGTACTATCATTTTTCGTCGTGTGGCTAGGACGATAATGTCACAGTTTAAGTCCATGTTATAGGAATAGGTAGCATAGTTTGAAGATATATGGCTTGGACATGAAGGAATGCACATGATGTGATACAACATACCCGACGTGAATGAGGACATAATCCTGCACCACACCATACAAAATTCCGAGAAAGGATCCTCAAACCAAGGGGCCTGAATAGAGGTAAGAGGGTAAGGTGAAGGAGATACTAGCTCTCAACTGATCTAGACCCAAAAACGAGATGTCCTGGTGGTCCTACATATCCCCTAAAGATGGGAATCAAGCCATACGTATTTTTGGACAAGATCTTAGTTTATGGTCTCAGAGTTCGGTCCACAGATGATCAAAAACCCTCCAGTAAGTGAAGACCTCACCCCAATCCCTAAGCCCACGTGACATGAACTCGGTGTGGGAAACAAGGGAGGAACATGTTTAATGCAATACCGGGAATGCATGCCAGAGGGAAATTTGTGTGTAGCCCTGAATGATGCCCTTATCCCGAATTTTGTCCTCCAAACATGTGGACGCGCACTGAAGAATAGTGCCGAGAGTTTCGAAGTTCTACTTGGACATCATGAGGTGGAGAAGGATGTGAATCATGTAACTGGCATTTTTGGATTAATGGGGTTGGCATGGCGATGGAGGATAACTGTTGACCATGTTCCAAACACAGTATCCATATCATGTTATCCTAAAATGGGAACAACAAATGAGGATCAACCGCTGACCATATTCAAAACGTGGTATTCATATCGGCTTATTGTCTGCGACCCTTGAGGAAGTTGGCTCGTAATGGTAGGAGAGCCCTTATGCCTATCATCCATGCCACTTAGGGGTCCCTTCGGGTGTGAAAGGTGACAGAAGCCCTAATGAAGTGGAACAAAAAGCCTAAAAAGCGGGTGGAAGCATGTTTGAGCAAAGTCCGACATTCTAGGTACAATACTAGTGTACCCTTAGGCACATTGGTGAACCAACAAAGAGGGTCCATCAGGGTTCCCAACTTGAGAGTAACCGATTTTAAGGGATGAGTATATAGTTAGGGGATAGAGAACTCCAAGGAGATAGAGGTACATGGTGTGGTCATTACAAGCTTGAAATGAATGAGGACATAATCCCACACCACACCATATACTCCCCTCCCCAATGAAGGGTAAGCCAAGGGGCCAAGGTGAAAGGGAGATTTCTGGGAGATGGGGTTGACCCCAAATTCTAGACAATCGAGCAGTCCTACGTATCTCACAAGGATGGGAATCAAGCCACAAATAGTTCTTTAAGGCACATGGGGTCAAGATAACACAATGAGGGGGGGCTATACGACATGGCGAGTGACCCAACATGAATGAGGATATAATCCCACACAACAATTTACAACCCAAAACAAGAATTTGGGTCGTGGCACGAAAAGGCCAAGGGGGCCTGAGGCTGGGCCTCGGATGAGAAGGACCTGGCCAATTTGCTGTATAATGTCTTGAAGTGAGGATGAAAGAGAGGAGTAAGATACCCCAAACAAGGGAGGTGTATGGCACGATGTAACACCCCGCCCCCAGTAACACAGAGTCGGTGCTTTATTACATGACATTGGCATGATTACAAGAAAGATCAAATCTCGAAAGACCAATTGGTTTAGTAGCCTTGGAAACACTAGATATATTCATAAAGTTTACATTACATCATAAAATGAAAACTACAACAACATAGTCTCCATAGACCACACTCTTATCCCCTCACACTATCCATGAAAGTCATTCATAAATTACTTCTTCACATCCTGGGAAAAATAAACATAGAAAAGGGGTGAGCTCAAATGCCCAGTAAGGATAACAATATAGTGGAAACTTTCATAAATAAGAATAAACATTTAAGGAAATGTGTAACTAAAACAAAATCTTTTTAAACTTGAACTTCAACATAGTATGGAAAAAGTAAAATGAAATAATTCCATTTACTTATTCACATGGATATTCTACTAATCGAAAAATCACATGCAATATCAATAACCACTTTCATAATGATGGAATGCATAATGCCATAATATCATAACCACATAGCCAAGGCCTCGTTCCAAGACTACAAATAAGATTTGTCAAGGCCTTGTTCCAAGACACTAGTTTGTCTCATGAGACCTACCGATGCATCGAGGAGCTATAGCGGGCTCCACCCATCACATATTAAGTCCAATGCATTCCCATATGAAAAGGTTTAAACATAACATAAACATTCGTATTAAAACTAGCATACGAAATGGAAATACTCCATCCATAAACCATGAAAATAACAAATACATAGTCAAACATATCAAAAAACCTTCAATAAAATATGGATGTTTTGTTTTATAATAAATCATCTCCAAATAAGTTTAAAATCCATCAAAGTATGTTGACATAGATGAAATCAAAACTCTTTTTGGAGAAATATATCTTTTTATTTTGAAATAATTTAAGAGTCATATAAAATGAAACATTTTATTTGAAATTATTCTTATAATCTTGTAAGGGAATCTTCAAAGATTTTATAATGGCGGAAAATTGCCGCACCCGCCGTATAAGTTAAAAAAACATTCTTACCTTAATTCTGTCAAAATGTTAAAAAGCACCTTGTTTAGAAAACGACAGAAAGATTCCTTTATAAACCTCTTATAAAAGTCAAACAAGGTTATAAATGACTTTATCCCATATTATTGTAAATTTTAAAAATGTTTTGAAATACATTTTGGTGAAACAAGGATGTGGATGATAAAGAAATCCCCGTAGATTATTACGTATAAACAACCTCGGATAATGAAGAGATTGTGAAATAAACCCTTACCTTGTACTTTTACGTGGTTGAGGATAGGTTATCCTCCTGTATAATGGTGAAATAATTGTTATTAAATTATAAAATAATCATATATATTAATATGATATCATATATGATCTTTTAACATTACTTTGTTAATAATATCTTAGTATTATCGTCGTTTCGGGTGTTAATTTACTCGTTTTCTTTTATATGATTTATTACATAATCCATGTTTGTCATGGATAGGTTGTATCTTATTCATATCCATAATTATATCAAGTCCTTAAAAATTATTTTTAAATCATCAAATGATAACTATACTTGAATGGATATGATGGAGAATGAATCTCATCGCGTTCGTGGAGACGGTAGTCCGTACGTACGCACGAGCGACAATATCATTCTTTTCATATTAAAATAATATATAATTGGATATTATATCATATATACAGAATTATTATCATGTTATATTTATTATTTATATGACTTACACATCATTATTATACCCATCCAAATAATAATATGTTGAATAACAATTACACCACGACGTGGAGATGGTAAGCCGTACGTACGCACGTACGGTGACATGTTATTCAAAGGGTGGACAGAATACTGAATATGGATGTACCATATTTATAATAAAATCAAAGTATATATAAGATACTGGATTTATTATTTTAAAATGTTAATAATAAATAAAGAATAAGTGGAAGAAGAAATGAATTTGAAAAAGGGTGGTGAAAACATTACCTCTTCTTCGGGTTCGTCCTTTTGATTTGATCAAATGGGCTCCTTGGGTTGGATTTCTGATCAAAATAAGGCCTCTAGGATGTAGTGAGGGGAGCTTATAGAGTATTTTGGCAGAGTTTGGCTGAACCAAAAGGCTTTGAATGTGTGATGTAATGAGAAGAGGGAGTGCCCTTTTATAAGAGGGGTGAGGGGCAGCTTTGGAAAATCTAGAAATATTAATTTATAATAAATTTATATTCGGTTTCTAATGGCTTCAAAGTTGATTATTCAAAGTTTAAGGTGGAGATAGGTCGAAATACATTCAACCAATAGAATTTAGACAGGTTTGGGTTACTATATTAACCTTATCTTTTAGTTTTAACTCTTAGTTAATTAGTTTGACATTTACCATGTCACTTTGTATTTTTATATTATATAGTTAATAAACTTACTATATACATCCAAGAGACCCCAAAGTGGTCCATTAATGATACACCTATCATGATATAAGTCACTTGGCCTACCCTTATATTTTTAAAAATTTAATATCAATTAATAATATAATATTTGTTTTAAAAAATCTTTTATGTCAATTTTGACACTATTCAATAGTTGATTTCTGTGAAACTTATAACAGAATGATTACTTCTAAAAAAGTTAATTAAATCAATCCTAATATGTCACATTATCCTATAAAATTATTTTAATTCATTAAAAGTCTCAAATTATATTTATTTGGGTATTTATAATATCAATTATTTTAATTTTTCACTATTATGGTAATTATCGCATCAATATTGTGTCATAAATAAATTAAATTATTTAATGTCTAAAAATTATAAATAAAACATCATTATGTAGGAAATCTTTGTATATTTCTAATGAATATTTACAATCGAATTTATCTTATGTATACCCTATATTAAAAATGTTTTTGTAAATAAACTTTGACTTTAACTCTTTTAACTCTTCTTTGAATTAAATAATAATAAATGTCCTAATCTATTCCAAGTGGACCTAAATAATAATATATTATTCCTAAGGTTGTTTTTGGTCGAGATACACTTGTCTAATAGAATTAGGAAATGTTTTAGGGTAATATTAATATCATTTTTACCCTTAATTACCCAATTTACTTTTAACCGTGGTAAATAAAAGTAAAAAGTTACTATTCACCAAAAATTATTTTCATCTCATTGAACCACATTTTACTTCTTGATATTAACTATTTCTCTCGGGATTTTGAAATTCCATTAACTGAAGCGGTAAAATTACGTTTTATGAAAAATTTAGTTTTTTAACTACCACTTAGTAGTTTCACTATTAATCAAAAATTGAAGTTTTTCAGAACAATGCCAAAATTTCTCCTTAAGCTATAATTGATATTATGAATTCAAAAATCATGTCTATTTTAAAAAATTCCAAACATATAAGTTTCATTAATTAATTTTATAATTAATTCCCGCTGTCACAGAAAATAGAGTGTTTTTGAGAAACAATATATACCAAAAGATTGACAATTGTTTCGGTCCAATTTCAAAGTGAAATTAATTGTAATGAACACCATTGGATAAAATGGAAAAAATATATTCTAATTATACATTAAAACCACTCAATATTATAATTTATCACTATAAATTATTTTGATTAAAAAAGTTGTTTTTAAGTATTTTTCACTCTTCATAAAAATTGGAAGTTCTCAGAAAAATACAAAAAATTCATCTTAGGATAATTTCGATATTCCGAAACAAAAAATGAAGTCCATTTTGAAATGTAAAATATATATAATTTCAAAAAGTAGGTATTACTATTAATAATGGCTAGTTTTATTGGTTGTGGTGTGTTAGAACTCGATGTTGTGTACAACACATGCTATCGCATTATTCAAAGAGAAGCGTACCGTAGAAGCTTGGGGTGTTACATTCTCCCCTCCATCAAATGATTTCGTCCTCGAAATTTCCAGAATACTACCACATGAAAAGACTCGGGTGTTTCTTCATCATAAGTTCATCGGGTTCCCACATTGCCTCTTCCATCTTATGGTTTCTCCACAAAACTTTTACCAGACGCGTCGTCCGGTTTCTCAATACTTGTTATCTTGTATCAAGAATCCTGACAGGCTCTTCACAATAAGACAGATCGGGTTCTAGTTCTAATTCTTCATAGGTGAGTACATGCGTTAGGTCAGGCATGTATTTCCACAACAGAGATACGTGTAACACATCGTGAACTTTGGAGAGACTTGGCGGCATTTCCAATCGGTAAGCTACAACCCCAATTCTTTCTAGAATTTCGAAAGGTCCGATGTACCTGGGACTCAATTTACCTTTCTTACCAAAATGTATGACTCCCTTCCATTGAGATACCTTCAGGAAAACATGATCACTGACTCGAAATTCCAAATCCTTCCTTCGATTATCGGCATAGCTCTTTTGCATACTTTGAGCTTCTTTGATGTGATTTTGGATTATGTTCACCTCTTCCATCGTTTTCTCCACCAGTTCTGGACCTACAAGTTTTCTTTCACCAACGTCATCCCAACAGGTTGGTGTGCGACATCTCTTTCCGGATAACGCTTCATATGGTGCCATCTGAATACTCAAATGGAAGCTATTGTTATAGGAAAATTCTACCAAAGGTAAATATTGATCCCACATACCCTGAAAGTCAAGTGAACAAGATCTTAGCATGTCTTCTGAGGTTTTAATAGTCCGTTTTGATTGTCCGTCTGTATGAGGGTGGTAGGCAGTGCTCAAATGAAGTTCAGTATCTAGGGATTTCTGAAGACTCTTCCAGAATCATGAAGTAAAATGGGGATCATGATCATAAATAATCGAAAGGGGTACTCCATGAAGTCTCACAACCTCATTAATATATAGTCTTGCTAGATGTTCCAGTGGTAGATCTTCACTTATAACAAGAAAATGTGGTGACATGGTAAGAAGATCAACAATAACCCATATTGCATCGTTCCTTATAGGAGTCTTTGGTAGTCCCATGACAAAGTCCATCGTAATATTGTCCCATTTCCGCTTCAGTATGGGAAGGGGTTGCATGACTCCACCAGGATGTTGCCTTCCAGCTTTCACTTGTTGACAAACCATAAATCTTAACACAAAATCAGAAATTCCCCTCTTCATGTTGTCCCACCAATAATGTTCCCTCAAATCTCTATACATTTTGGTTCTCCCAGGGTGTATAGAGAAATCGGCACTATGAGCATCATCCAGCAATTCCCTTTTTAGATCAGGTATATCGGGAACACAAAGTCTCCTCCCGAATTTCAAAATTCAGTCTTCATACACAAAGTCTCTCAATCTTCCATCATTCACATCTTTAATCTTCTTTTGAAATTCTTCATCATTTGTCTAAGAACTCTTAATCCTTTCTAGTAAAGATGGTTTGGCGACCATTTGAAAAAGAATTGATGTTTCACCTTCCCTGGTTATTCCCTTGTCCATCTTCACTAGATCCATGAAAATTGGATCCCTTTCAATTCTCATATTGTTCAAAACTCCATGATCTTTTATGCTCAAAGCATCTTCCACCTGGTTTTCCTTCCCCGGGTGGTAGTGTATCGTGCAATCATAATCCTTGAGTAATTCAAGCCATCTCCTTTGCCTCATGTTGCGTTCTTTTTGTGAGAAAATATACTTCAAACTCTTGTGATCAGTATAAATCCAACATTTTTCACTATAGAGGTAGTGCCACCATATCTTCAAAGAAAATATCATAGTTGCTAACTCAATATCATGAGTAGGATAGTTATGCTCATGAATTTTAAACTGTCGTGATGCATAGGCAATAACCCTATCATTCTGCATAAGGACACAACCTAGTCCTTTCTTCGATGCATCACTATAAATAACGAACTCATCATTCCCCGATGGTAGAGTCAATATAGGAGAATTGACTAATCTTCTCTTCATTTCTTCAAAACATTCTTCACACTCTTTTTTCCAAACAAATTTAACCCCTTTAAGTGTGAGCTTCATTAATGGGTTTGCCAATCGGGCAAAATTCTGGACGAAACGTCGATAATAACCTGCCAAAACAATAAAACTGCGTACCTCAGTTATACTCGTAGGTGCTGGCCATTCTTGAATTGCCTTGGTCTTTGAAGGATCAACAGAGATTCCATCTTTAGAGACAATATGGCCAAGAAAGGAAATCTCTTGAAGCTTGCTAAACTTCCCATATAAGTCATGTCTTCTCAGAGTCTTTAGGATAATGCGCAAGTGATTTTCATGATCTTCATAGCTTTTGGAGTATACCAAGATATCATCAATAAGTACCACCACAAATTCATCGTGATATTCCTTGAAAACTCTATTCATCAGATCCATGAATACAGAGGGTGCATTAGTCAATCCAAAAGGCATTACAGTAAACTCGTAATGCCCGTACCTGGTTCAAAATGCTGTCTTCGGAATGTCTTCCTTCTTTACACACAACTGATGGTATCCAGATTGAAGGTCAATCTTTGAAAAGTATTGAGCTCCATGGAGTTGGTAAAATAAATCATCAATGCGAGGTAGGGGATACTTGTTCATTATTGTTATATCATTGATCTCCCTATAGTCGATACATAACCTCATAGATCCATCTTTCTTTTTAACAAAAAGAACAGGGGCTCCCCATGGAGAAACATTAGGGCGAATAAATCCTTTATTACTCAATTACTCTAGTTGTTTCTTTAGTTCGACTAATTCTACAGTCCCATTCAATAAGGGGTCTTCGATATAGGCCTTGATCCGGGAATTAAATCAATGAAAAACTAAACTTCTCGTTCTGGAGGATTTCCAAGTAAATCTTCCGGAAATATATCTACATATTCTTTCCAAACAGGTACATCCTCTATTTGAAAATTCCTTTCCTCACCCACAGCAATTTCATTCTCTTCCTCCCCTATAATTGAATTTAGTTGAGCTACTGGGGGTGGATCTAGATAAGAATTAGGTGGTGATGATTCTACTCTAAAGATAAGGTGTTCCTTATCATCATTATCAAAAATCGTAACCTCCTTCTTCTTACAATAAATATCCGCATCACAGTCCGAAAGCCAATCCATACCGAGGATTATATCAAACTCAATCATACGTATGATGATGAGATCGGCGGATAAATAAAATTTATGTGCTCTAATGGGGACTGATTCACAAAACTTTGTTGCAATGATACTTCCCTTAGGTGTTTTAACTAACAACTCCCTTATTAAATCAAATTGGAAATATCTAATTTTCATAGCAAAATAGGAAGATATGAAACAATGCAATGATCTAGAATCAAATAATGCTTTTGCTAAACTTGAGGAAACCATTTAATTGCATGCCACCACATCTTTTGGAGCTTCGACCTCAGCAGTAGTGATAGCATAAGCTTGGCCTTGATCCCTTGGAATTTTCTGAGGTAAGTTCCCCTGACGCTTAGGACATTCATTTTCATAATGCCCCATCTCCCTACAATTGTAGCACTGATCATTGGTAGCTTCCTTCTTCCCTTTCCAATCACGAGCTTGGTGGCCTTTTTCACCACACTTATAACACACTCTCGTTCCCTTCAAGAAAGTACTGGGGTGTTTCTTTCCACATTTACCACAGGATGGATATTCAACATTTCCCTTCTTCCGCTTATTTCCATTCCTATATTGATCAGCATATCTCTTCTTCTCTTGCTTTGATTTAAAGTCATAAGAATTAGAGAATTCCTTTTCAGTCTTGATAACACATGAGACAATGTATTCGTACGACGAGAAGGATTGTAATACTAATGCTCGACGGAGAAATGGTTTTAACCCATCAAAGAAACGATCAATCTTACTTCTTGGGTTACGTATATAATCTCCAGCATACCTTGCTAACCTTGTAATGTTATCCTCATTATTTGTGACATTTTCATCCTCCTTTTGTCTTAGACTCAGAAACTGCCTTTCCATATCTGCTCGATGGTCGTGAGGAAAGTATTTTTCTAAAAACAGATCTTTGAACTCCCTCCATTCCATATTTGATACTTCATCATCTTCCTTCGTATTTTGAATCAATGACCACCATTGATAAGAATCTCTAGTGAGGCGGTAAATTGCCATGATAACGTTTTGCCTTTCACTACTCCCCAAAGCCTGAAATATTTTCTCTCGGGAAAATATCCATTGCTCAGCTACTAAGGGATTTGTACTCCAATTGAATGTTGGTGGCTGTTGCCTCATGAAGCGATCTAACATTGATCCTCCACGCTGCGGATCTGG
The DNA here is from genome assembly GCA_963277665.1 of Viscum album. Taxonomy (NCBI): domain Eukaryota; kingdom Viridiplantae; phylum Streptophyta; class Magnoliopsida; order Santalales; family Viscaceae; genus Viscum; species Viscum album. The sequence goes on along the minus strand of OY728149.1, from coordinate 35,696,399 downwards.
GTGCTTCATACGGGTAAGGTTATTATTCATAACTTGAGTGAGTTGTCCCAGTATGGTGATTAGCTGATCGGCACCAGTTGCATCACCGTCTCCACTATAATTATCTTGTACAGGAGGGAAATCCCTACATGGAGTGCGTGCATTGATACAGTATCCATTTCATCCACTAGGTTCCATTTCTAAACAATGGAATAAACTAGATCAGTTTATGAATCAAAATACATAATTCCATACTTATAAAACACTTAACATAAAATAAACTATTTATGGATATAATCCATATTCATAAAAATGCTTTCTTTGAGGATTTATATGCTCATTAACCCTTCATAATGATTTGTAATGAAAATGAGAGTTATCTTGAGCATATCCCCCAAGAGTGTCATAACCAAGAGTGAAGCAAGGCCCGTTGTCGTGCACCAGTTCCCGTTTGAGTCTAGCTCAAAGCAGTGTTTTCGGGTTTTACCCCTAGGTACATCTGTTCCAGAGCCACCTCTACCTGCTCGTATCCAGACAGGGATTTATTTCTCGGAAAACTCACAAAATATCTACAATACCAAAATTCTAGGAAGTTATTCTATACTAATTCTCGAAGTTCATCTTAGGTCTACGTGCTCTAATAAGATTTTATCTAAATCTAGCTTCCAAGGTTTGTACTAAACTTCCTCTGATACCAACTGTAACGCCCCGACCCCAGTTACCCAGAGTCGGTGCATTATTACATGACATTGGCATAATCACAAGAAAGATCAAATCTTGAATGACCGATTTGTTTAGTAGCCTTGGAAACACTAGATATATTCATAAGGTTTACATTACATCATAAAATGAAAACTACAACAAAATAGTCTCCATAGTCCACACTCTTATCCCCTCACACTATCTCTGTAGGTCATTCATAACTTACTTCTTCACATCCTGGGAAAAATAATCATAGAAAAGGGGTGAGCTCAAATGCCCAGTAAGGATAACAATATAGCAGAAACTTTCATAAATAAGAATAAACATTTAAGGAAATGTATAACTAAAACAAAAGCCTTTTAAACTTGAACTTCCACATAGTATAGAAAAAGTAAAATTAAATAATACCATTTACTTATTCACATGGATTTTCTACTAATCGAATAATCACATGCAATATCAATAACCACTTTCATAATGATGGAATGCATAATGCTAGACTATCATAACCACATAGCCAAGGCCTCGTGCCAAGACTACAAATAAAATTTTTTCAAGGCCTTGTGCCAAGACACTAGTTTGTCTCATGAGACCTACCGATGCATCGAGGAGCTATAGCGGGCTCCACCTGTCACGTATTAAATCCAATGCATTCCCATATGAAAAGGTTTAAACATAACATAATCATTCGTATTAAAACTATCATACGAAATGTAAATACTCCATCCTTAAACCATGAAAATGACATATCCATAGTCAATCATATAACAAAACCTTCAATACAATATGGAAGTTTTGTTTCATAATAAATCATCTCCAAAAAAGCTTAAAATCCATCATAAGATGTTGACATAGATGAAATCAAAACTCCTTTTAGAGAAATGTCTCTTTTTATTTTGAAATAAATTAAGAGTCATATAAAATGAAACATTTGTTTTGAAAGTATTTTTATAAGATTATAAGGGAATCTTCGACAATTTTAAAACGGCGGAAAATAGCCGCACCTGTCGTATAAGTTAAAAACATTCTTACCTTAATTCTATCAAAAGGTTAAAAAGCACCTTGTTTAGAAAACGACGGAAAGATTCCTTTATAAACATCTTATAAAAGTCAAACAAGGGTATAAATGAATTTAACCCATATTCTTGTAAATGGTAAAAATGTTTTGAAATACATTTTGGAGAAACATGGATGTGGATGATAAAGAAATCCCAGTAGATTATTACGTATAAAAAAACTCAGATAATGAAGAGATTGTGAAATAAACCCTTACCTTGTACTTTTCCTTGGTTGACGGTAGGTTAACCTCCTGTATAATGGTGAAATAATTGTTATTAAATTATACAAGAATCATATATATTAATATGATATCATATATGATCTTTTAACATTTCTTTGTTAGTAATATCAGAGTATTATCATTGTTTCGGGTGTTAACTTACTCATTTTCTTTTATATGATTTGTTATGTAAGCCAAGTTTTTCATGGATAGGTTTTATCATATTCATATCCATAAAGATATCAAGTCTTTAAAAATTATTTTTAAATCATCAAATGATAATTATACATGAATGGATACGATGGAGAATGAATCTCATCGCGTTCGTGCAGACGGTAGTCCGTATGTACACACGAGCGACAATATCATTATTTTGATTTTAAAATAATATATAATTGGATAGTATATAATATATACAGAATAATTATCATGTTATATTTATTATTTAAATGAGTTACATATCATTATTATACCCATCCAAATAATAATATATTGAATAACAATTACACCACGACGTGGAGACGGTAAGCCGTACGTACACACGTATGGTGACATGTCATTCAAATGGTGGATAGAATACTGAATATTGTGGTACCATATTTATAATAACATCACAGTATATATAATATACTGGAGTTATTATTTTAAAATGGCAATAAAAAATAAAGAAGAAGTGGAAGAAGAAATGAATTTGAAAAAGGGTGTTGAAAACATTACCTCTTCTTCGGGTTCTTCCTTTTGATTTGATCAAAAGGGATCCTTAGGTTGTCTTTTTGATCAAACTAAGGCCTCTAGGTTGTAGTGAGGGGAGTTGAGAGAGTATTTGGGCAGATTTTGGCCGAACCAAAAGGCTTTGAAGGTGTGAAGTAATGAGAAGGGTGAGTGCCCTTTTATAAGAGGGGTGAGGGGCACCTTTGGAAAAGCTAGAAATATTAATTTATAATAAATTCATATTCGGTTTATAATGGCTCCAAAGTTTATTATTCAAAGTTTAAGGTGCGGATTGTTCGAAAACCATTCAACCAATAGAATTTAGATAGGTTTGGGTTACTATATTAACCTTATCTTTTAGTTTCAACTCTTAGTTAATTAGTTTGACTTTTACCATGCGACTTTGTACTTTTATATTATATAGTTAATAAACGAAATATATACATCCAAGGGACCCACAAGTGGTCCATTAATGATACACCTATCATGATATAAGTCTCTTGGCCGAACCATAGATTTTGAGGAATTTAATATCAATTAATAATATAATATTTGTTTTAAAAACTCTTTTATGTCAATTTTGAAACTATTTAATAGTTGATTTTTGTGAAACTTATAACAGAATGATTACTTCGAAAAAAGTTAATTAAATCAATCCTAATATGTCATATTATCCTAGAAAATTAGTGTAATTCATTAAAAGTTTCAAATTATATTTATTTGGATATTTATAATATCAATTATTTTAATTTTTCACTATTACGGTAATTACTGCATCATCATTGTGTCATAAATAATTTAAATTATCTAATGCCTAAAAATTATAAATAAAATATCATTATGTAGGAAATATTTTTATCTTTCTAATTAATATTCACAATAGAATTTATCTTATGTATACCCTATATTAAAAATGTTTTAGTAAATAAACATTAATTATAACTCTTTTAACTCTTCTTTGAATTAAATAATAATAAATATCATAATCTATTACAAGTGGACCTAAATGATAATATTTTATTCCTAAGGCTCTCTTTGGTCGAGATATATTTGTCCAATAGAATTAGGACATGTGTTAGGGTAATATTAATAAAAGGTTTACCCTTAATTACCCTATTTACTTTTAACCGTGGTAAATAAAAGTAAAAAGTTCCTATTCACCAAAAATTATTTTCATCTCATTGAACCAAATTTTACTTCTTGATATTAACCGTGTCTCTCGTATTTTTGAAATTCCATTCACATAATCGGTAAAATTATGTTTTATGAAAAATTCAGTTTTTTAACTACCACTTAGTAGTTTCACTATTTATCAAAAATTGATGTTTTTCAGAACAATGCCAAAATTTCACCCTCAGCTATAATTGATATTCCGAATTCAAAAATCATGCATATTTTACAAAATTCCAAACATATAAGTTGCATTAATTAATTTTTTAATTAATTCCCGTTGTCACAACAAATAGCATGTTTTTAAGAAACAATATATACCAAAAGATTGACAATTGTTTAGGTCCAATTTCAAAGTAAAATTAATTATAATGAACACCATTGGATAAAATGGTAAAAATATATTCTAATTATACTTTAAAACCACTGAATAATATAATTTATCACTATAAATTATTTTGATTAAAAAAGTTGTTTTTAAGTATTTTTCACTATTCATAAAAATTGTAAGTTCTCAGAAAAATACAAAAAATTCATCTTAGGATAATTTTGATATTCTGAAACCAAAAATGAAGTCCATTTTGAAACATAAAATATATATAATTTCAAAAAGTAGGTATTACTATTCATAACGGCTAATTTGATTTGTTGTGGTGTGTTAGAACTCGATGTTGCGTACAACACACGCTATCACATTATTCCAAGAGAAGCATACCGTAGAAGCTTGGGGTATTACAAACGATGCATAACTCGACGTGAATGAGGAAATAATCCCACACCACACCGTACAATTCCATAAGAGAGAACCTGGTCCGAGGGCCCAAAAAGGCTAATGGGCCTATGGCTGGGCCATGAATGGAAGGCCATACACCCTCTTGTACGGTTACCTACTCATCATGGCTCATTATCCCACATGACTAGTGATTGGTGTGGGAAAGAAGGAGCCAGTCTCATCTCTCCCCATCATATAGGGGACTAAATCCTGACTTTTCTCTAAGGGAGTTCATTTCTTAGAGATACAATGGGGAATAATTAACACTACACTCAATGTTTGGGACATCTTAGGGTGGTTCCAATGTCATAGGACAACTATTGACCATTTCTAAAACACAGTGTCCCTATAGTAACCTAAAATGGGAGCAAAAAATGAGCATCGACTACTGGCCATATTCAAAATGCAGGACCTCTATCATCTTGTTGCTCAACATCCTCGAGGGCGTTGGCTCGAAGTGGTAAGAGAGCTCTTAGGCCTAGCATAAATACCACTCGGGGGCCCTTCTGAATGAGGAAGATGATGGAGTCCCAATCAAAGAAGTGGGTGAAGCATAGCAGTACGCATCTCTAAAAGAGGTGAACGTCTCTAGGGAGCGGGACAAACGACCTAATCGAGGTTAGCTTGATGAGAATTGTAGCAAAAGTTGGAACTCCTGCTATATGTCTTGACCTTAGGGGAAGACTCTGGTGTTTGGGCAGTTCCAACAAACAATATGTCTGGGTGTTCCTACATATCTCATAAGGATGGGAATCAAGCCATAAGTAGTACTTAAAGTCCATGTAGTTTACCGTCGGTGATGAGGACGTGGGAGGATAGAAGAATGGGGAGGGGGAACATGGGGCGACCATTACAATCCCTGTATGAGTGGGGTTGAGGAAGCCTACACCATATCTTGCGAGGATCCTCTTAGAGAACTATACCCAGGGGGATAGTCAAAAAGATGAGTTTGGGGAATGGGCTCAAGAGAAGGCATCTATGCATTCCTACGTATCCCATAAGGATGGGAATCAAGCCATACATAGTTCTCAAGATGCAGTTTAACGTCATGCCAGACGATGCACATTTTAAAGTTGTGTAGGACCGAAAAGTTTAAGTTCATGCTGGACCAATAGGCTCAGGCAATGTATTTCTTGAGGAACTTAGCTTTGGTTGGAGGAGTTATACGCTCACCATCCATAGTCACCCTGTAGTATGCTCCATTGGGGTAAACCTTGTGGACCACGTATGCTCCTTCCCATTTGGGCTCCAAGTTGGGAGGTTTCTTGTTGGGGATCATTGGCACCCTGAGGGCCAATACCAAGTCACCTTGCAGAAAAGAGAGAAGGTGAACCTTCTTATTGAATGATCTACCCATATTATTCGGATTCCTTTCTAGATCTTTCAAGGCACAAAGACTATTCTCATTAACCGCTTCCAGTTTAGGAAGATGAATTTTAGCTACCCAATCTGGTGCCTACTAGTCATAGGCCATTGTGCGTAATGAGGGAAGCTGGATCTTGATGGGCAGGAAGGACTCAGCTCTAAACACCGGGGAATACTAGGTCACCTGGGTGGAATTACGAGTCATCATCTGATAGGCCCAGACAGCGTTGGGGAGCTTGTCTGGCAAAATCTTCTTTTTCTGACCAATCAGTTTCTGCAGAATGTTATAGAGGGTTTTGTTGAATGCCTCGATCTACCCATTTGTTTTCACATGATATCAGGAGGTATGGTTAAAACAGATGTTTTACATGGCATACAATTTCATTAGCTCGACTGCTCAGAAGTTGGTGCCATTATCGGTGAGGATAGCGTAGGGACTCCAAACTGGTGGATGATGTTGGAGCTCACGAAGTCAGCGATGGAACGGGCCTTGATCTCCTTGAGTGTCACTGCTTCTGCCCACCTGGAAATGAAATCCATAGTGGTTAAGATGAACCTGCATTAGAGAGATGTCGCTGGTGGGTATTGTCCCATGACATCGTTTCCTCGTACCGTAAACGGCCAAGAGTACTTGGTGGAGTGGAGAGGTTATGGTGGCCGATACAAGAAATTATCATGAACTTGGCACATGAGACATCTCTTGGTGAACTCGATACAATCATGGATCATAGAGGGCCAAAAGTGTCCCAGTCTTTGGATTTGATGGGAAAGCTTTGGCCCAGCCTGATTAGCCCCACAAGAACCGGCGTGAACCTCGTGCATGACCTAAGAAATCTAGACTCCTTGGATAAAATGGAGGAGAACACCATCAATCCCACTCATGTAGAGGATCTTCTCAATATTATGACCACTCTGGAGGGTAAACTGTAGCGTATGGTGTCAGATTCTCTCACGTTCGGCCCGATCAGCCGGGAGGCAACAATTTTGGATGTACTCGAAAAAATGGGCTCTCCAGTCAGGAGTCACTTCAACCACTGCATCTGGAGAACCTGGGGGCCCTAACGTGGAAGAACCAGTAGTAAGATGGCTTACTCGCATGCCATCGTTATCCACTAGGGTGACAGGGGAGATGACTCTCTAGTGTGCCACATGTAAAATTAGATCATCTTTCTCCAGTTTCGCAAGTGATGCAGCCAGGCTAGCCAGGGAATTAGCCTGACCGTTAATATATTGAGGGACATGAGTAACTTCTGTCTGGGATAAAAACTGGGACATTAAATGGAGGGTTCGCTCCAACAATGGAACGAGCTCTGGATTTCTGAAAACATGGCCAATATTGACTTGCTTGATGACTAGTTAAGAATCCATTTTCACATGAAAAGGGGGTACATCGATTTTGAGAGCCAGCTCGAGGCCAGTGATAAGAGCTCGATACTCTGCATCATTTTTTGTTCATCTTTCTGACAACAGGAATGAGTATGGAAATATGGCTTGTGTTGGGGTAATAAAGTCAATACCCAGGCCCACTCTATTGAGCCTAGGGTTTTTGAGTCTTCTACCAGTGGGGCTCCGGGAGGTTCCATCAAAGTGCATCTGCCGACATGGGATGGCAGGATCTACCGAGAGGATTGCCTTGTCATGGAAATCCAAGCCCAAAGGCTAGTCTACAGAGGTTATATGGGAAACTAGAAAGGCTCTCAATGCTTTTCCCTTGATATATTTTTGAGGGACAAACCTCATGTTAAACTGTTGGAGGATTACTACCGACCACGCTAGATGGTCGGTCAACATGGGGTTGTTCAGAATGTACTTCATTTGGTCTACTCGAGACACCAGCTGTACCTCATGGTGTTGTAGGTAGTGTCACAATTTCTGTACTACGAATACCAGTGCAAGGTAGCTCTTCACGAGGGGCGAGTATCTGGTCTCCGTATCGATGAGCATATGACTGAGGTAGTAGAGACTGTTTTTCAACCCTTTATTGTTCTTTTGGGTGAGAAGGGCACCGAGAGATCCTTCCAGGGCAGTCACATACAACATCAGTGGATTTCTAGGGACGGGTGGCAACAAGACCGGATGCTGGAGAAGATATTGCTTAATTTCCTTGAACACAGTCTGGAACTGTCCGTCCCATTCGTCGGAATAGCCTTTATTCATGTGCTGGGAAAAGGGATTACACTTTCCGGAATGATTCATAATGAATCGGAGTATATAGGAAACGTAGCCTTGGAAACCTCGAATCTCTTGAATATTGCTAAGGGGAGGCATCTAATTCATGGCCTTGATCTTCTCTTGGTTGATATCGATGCCTCGGTATCTGACAACAAATCCAAGAAACATTCTGGAGGTGACCCCGAAGGCACATTTCTCTGGGTTCACCTCAAGATGGTGATAACGGAGGAATACCAACACATTCTCAAGGTAATTGAGATGGTCCTAGTGCTGGAAATATTTGACCACCAAACCATCCAAATAGCATTCCAACAATGTCCTGAGGATTGGCTTGAATATGCTATTAATAGCCCGCTGATAGGTGACACTGGCATTCTTCAGGCTGATGGGCATAACCTGGTAACAGAAAGTACCTTGGGGCACCCTGAAAGTGGTGGAATCCTCATCCTCAGGGGACATCTGGATCTGATTATACCTATAGTAACTATCCATGAAGGAGAGAGCTTGGAATCCACTCATAGTGTCAATCAAGAGCTCTGTCCCTGGAAGGGGAAAATCATCCTTCTTGTAATGATAGTTGAGATCTTAGAAGTTGATGTGAACTCTAATCTATCTGTTCTTCTTCCTGATTGGCACAATGTTGGCTAGCCACTTTGGGTGCTGGACCTCCTTGAATGAGTTGGATCAGATTATTTTTTCAACTTCGGCCTCGACCACAGAACCATGAGAAGGGTGCATCATTATGGGAGGTTGTTTGAACCCGTGGTGTCTTGTCAGGAGACCGAGGTGGTGGAAGGCTACCTAACGATCTTGTCCAGGAATCTCATCGTAACTCCAGGTAAACACGTCACTATGCTGTTTGAGGAATTCCACATACCGTTGTTGCTCCTCGACAGATTTGGTGGCACTGATCATTGTGGGTCTGGGATATGCCTGGAAACCAAGGATCACCTATACCAGTTCATTGAGAGTGGTGGATATTACTTTTTCAAATGCGGGGGGAGCATCATCCAAATCCTATTCTTCGCTTGCGGAGTAGGGATTCCCTGTGGGAGGATCTTCCTCTTGGTTAGCAGATGCTGATGGGAGGCTGGTACCAGCCTGGATAGTAGTGGACAACATATCAGGGGATTCACACACAACTAAGACCCTGGCGACAAGGGAAGTCGATCTAATCCCATCTGGTCTGCGGCCCATCGGGCCGCACTTGATGATATCAAAGAAATAATAGAATGTCTGCTTGAGCCTGTTAATCCCAGCCTGGAAAAATAGACATGTATGATGTACTTCCATGGCCATGGGCTGGACATCACGATATCATACAGGAGTAAGAGGTTCCGAGATTAACTGAGCGTGGTCTGTGTAGTTGTACGAGGTGATTTTCCATCATCACTAGGATTTTTGAATATTCTTTCCTCTAGTACCAGATACAATAAAGCATTTCCCCATGTCGTGGGTCGTGGCCTCCAATCGTTGGATCAGGAAGATGTAGGGGTCATCCAGACCTGCCCACGGGTCAGTTGTGAGCATGGAGGGCTCAACCTCCCTTGCCAATTTTTTTTACCCTTTCTCTGGTAATAGTCACCATCCAGATAACGGGCTTCGCAAGAGGAGAAAAAAGATGCATCACCTTGGAGTACTCCTACTCAACCATTTAAGGAGTTTTTGAGGCACTGGTGATATGTCGAGGGGACCGCCGTGTGCAGATGGTGCCATGGTCTGCACATCAATGCATTGTACGCAGTGTATTGGGAGACAACCATAAATTCAGTAATGGAAACTAGGCCACCGAACTGGGTCATCAGGCAGATCATGTCGACCGGGGTTTGTTGTGTCCTGTCATATCCCTGGATCCTTAAATCAGAGGGAGTCAGGTCATCCCCAGATAACCCCAACTTCCACAGTGTCCGTGTCAGGATAAGGTTGATCTCGAAGCCGGTGTCGACGAGACAGTGGCGAACCTCTATTCCACTAAATCAGATGGTAATGTACAGAGGGCAGATGTGCCCCTATATGGGAGAGCCTTCATCCTCAACTGAGATCTAAATGATGGCCTGGAATTTCGCATTCTCGACCACTTCAGCATGAAATTCTTCTGTATGTGATACCTCTGTTTCAAACTGGAGAGGGCTTCATAAAGCCTCATTGAGGGCCTCATGCATATCTGTGGACTGGAGAAGGGCTTCAATGATGGAAAAACTCATTGAGATGCCAGTGAGGTGCTTGTGAAATTCATACTTCTATGTCAAGCTTGAACTTCTGATTACAGGAGGTCGCTCTGCGATTGGAGGCATGTCGGACCCTGTTTGCTGGTTTGTACTGGGGACATCCCGCTGTTCCCTAGGTGAAGCCCGAAGAGTCACTGTTGGATGAGGAACTGATGATTGAGATCATCCTATAGATGAGTGAGGCTATCTGCGGCTTGGATGAGGTATCTCTTCCTGATCCAGTAGCACAAACAGTGGTGGATGCGGTCTTGACGACACCGGATGAAGAGGCTGTGAGTTCTGATCTCTGCTTTCGGATTGCAGTCTGGTCTTGGTGGCATGCATGGATTAGACAGAGGTGCCAAATGGCGTGCCTCAATGACCCATATGGCCACATCTCTACTAACATTGGCATCGGCTGGGGACATTGGGGTGGTTCTCCCGGTATTCCCCCTCATTGGGAGTCATATAGGGGTTTACCAACTCAACGGTAATGACCGAAGTGAACCCTTGACTGTCAATTGAAGATTCATCCACTACTAAGTGGAATTTGGGATGAATCCTCATCTCAGGGGGCATGAAGTGGCCTAGAGTGTGGGACGACGATGACATTGGAGGGGCGCGTTGCTTCTTCTTTCACCGCTGATGCTTGCTCTTCTATGAAGAGGCCAGCTGAGATGATGATGTAGAAGTGGTGGTCACAACTTCCAAAGGCTCCAGTGGATGTAGGCATGCCCGAATGATGCCATGGGGATGAGAAACTGTCTTGCAAGCCATCCAGTGATCGTAATTCTGGGACCTGCGTTTGGAAACATATTGCCACTCTCCTTCGATGTCGCTACCATTGTCTGGCCTTACAAAGATACTTACCACTTGTGTCGAGGCTGGGCCCAGCTTGACTATGTTGTTATCGACCCCATCTTGGAGACATTTTTTAAACACATAGAACTACTTGAGTTTGTTCCCCATAATCCAATTATAGGGGACGTAGTTGGGGTGATCAGTAAAATTCACCTCTTCCGGCCTTCTACACTCAGGCAAGCGTGCAATCCCTTGTTCTAGGGTGTTTCAGAAGTAACCAGTGACCTGATTCTTGCTGAACGCATATGTCTGGATTCTTCATTACAAAAATGGGGATCCTAGAGCCTAACCTAGAAAAGGGGCGGGAGGGGGCTGTCGAGGAGGTGGACCCTGATTTTCCCACCTGTGCGGTGGTGGTGCATTACGTGGGAGCTCTTGTCAATTTTGAGGATACTGTTGAGCCGGAGGCTGTGGCTAGGGAGGATGAAATCTATGAGGCTACGGGGCCAATGCCAGTAGTAGTAACTCCAGCTGTTTGGGGGCTTCTATTTGGGCCACCACTGCGGGCTCGGCTCAAGAAGATCTCCTTGCTATAATCACAGTGTGCAACAGACGCGCCAGGCTGTTCTATTGTAGGGCTTCTTCGAGGAGCTGGGCCTTATCTGAGAAGTCTCGTAACCCTCCAGGATAGTTCTGGATTTTCAGATATGGAACTAGTTTCGTCTTGTTGTTCCCTAATCATATCATCAGTAATTACTCCTGATCCATTGGCATATCAAGGGAGTAAATAATCCCCTTCCACCAGGTGATCAAGTATGTGACTCGCTCATCGGGCATTTTCTTGAACTTGATGCAGTCCGTGATTCTCATTTTCTAGGTGGTAGAGAAGAACTGGTAGATGAACATCCTGCGAAGGTCCTCCCATCTGGTCACAGATCTGATAGGGAGATGGCTATACCAGATGAATACCGTCCCCTCCCGTGTCTGAACAAAATAGGAGATCTTGGCAGCCTCATGCTGCGCTGGAGTGCCTAACATGGGCCCACACCTTCAGTTGATGTGGGCCAGGTGCTGCGCCGGGTCCCCCATCCCATTAATGGGGAGAATGTGGGATTCCTGAAACCTAGAGGTGTTGGCATATCATCCACCCATGCCGGATATGACTTGCCATTTGGTGGGATTTCCACCTGTCACGTTTCCAATGCCTCGAGGCAAGCTATGAGCGCTGCTATAGGATCATCTGGGTGGGGGACCCTGTCTTGATGAGGATATATAACCACGAGCGGATTTTCAGGCTCTTATACAAGGTATAATGGCTCAATGGATCGTGGAGCGACTGGTGGAGCGTCCCTTGGGGCTTCCACAAGAGACCTAGTGTAGTTCCTGGGATTGTCACGCCGTTCAGGAGGGTTTGGCGAGACATACTGGACCCTCTTTCCATGATATCCAGCTTCAGCTTTTTCCATAGGAGCTGTATGATTAGGGATGCCTGGGGGAATCTCACCGAGGGGTAGTTGTTCCTGCCGCTTCTACCTCGGCCTAGTATCACCATTGTCGGGACATCAGTTTACAATGCATTCATTCAAGAGTTCATCGACCTACTTCTTCTTCTCAACAAGTTGTTGGAGCTACGTGTCCTTCTCGGAGTCTTCCACCGTCTTCTACACTGAGGCGAACGGGTCGGAGTTTTTTACAGTTCTGAAATACTCTTTTCCCTTACCAGTATTCCGGCTGAGTACGAACGCCTTAGTGGGTGCAGGGTGACCTAGGAGGTTCCTCTGCTAATGAGTAATCTTCCCCAATGGGTCCAATAGTGGTGGAACACCCTCAGGGGGTAAGTCTCCATTGAGAAACTCCAGCTCATCCTCTTTGTCCACTATGTTGGCCATGTGGACCGTGACCCTTCTTGGGGGCATGTCCTCAATATCGCATAGCGAGTCAGGCTGACACCATATACGATTGAAGAGGAGGGAAACATACTTCCCCAGCCACAGATTTTTATGTGGGGGTAGCCTCCCTGATTATTTTTCATAGTACCTTGATACTCTGAACGCATTATTGATATAGGGCCTCAAGGCGACCTGGTGACTCGGGGTGTGGGGCCACAGGGAACGCGGCTAAATCAACCAGAGGACATATTTCACTAATGTCTTCAAAATGAACTTTTCTCCTTGGATAAAGTATACGCTGATTACGAAGACTAAAATTCATCACCCATAGGGTGTAGCAGAAACAATCAACATCATCTAGGGTGAGGGACTCAGGTATGTAGAAATCCCGCATTGCTACGGGACAGAACTTCTCGAGGAAGTGGTCTGCTGCAAGGATGCTCCAGAATCTCCTCGGCTCAAAATTAGGGTCTAGCCCTTATTTTCCCCTCTCGCCAATTGTGGGTGGCTGTTGAACTAGCAGTGGGACTAAGGAAAACCACTGGGATAGATGGTTGGCAGGTGGAGAATACGGCGAATAGGTTGACTAGCCGCTGATTCTCAGGCTGTCCTCTGAAGAGTGTAGGGGCCTGGCAGCTACGTTGCGTTAGGAGGGGTCGGCATCCATCATCCCTTGCTCAGGGGCCAAGGCTGCTGGTGGTGGGTCTTTATGGAGATCGCCTTCCATTGTTCCACATTATAGCTCATTGTGATCTCTTTTGTAGGTAGAGAGAACTTCCGGTGATGATGGTGGTGATTTCGAGACCGTAGCCTATGGGGTTGCAAGATTTTCGTCCTCCTATATAAACCTGCAGCGGGAGGCGTGGATCCTATAGACCTCACATTCCAAGAGCACCAGGATGATGCTCCTCATCCTTGCCCTGGCCCTGGACTCAGATGAGTGAGGGGAGGGTTACCGAGGTGAGTCGTAATCTGCTTTAGAGTATGAGAAGTGGACTGGTTTGATCTCCATCTGGACCTTCCTAGGATTCTACTTGTGGTGGCTTCGACTAACCTTCCTGTCCCAGGGTGGCTCCTCATGATAGGTCTGATTCATGACATGGGGTCCTTCGACCGCACTAGTGCTAGGGCGGATGATTTTTTCACCTGAGAAAATCGGGGTGCGAGGAGCACTGGGAAACATGTCTAAGGGGACATGGGGAGGACCTCCATGAATAATGCTAGAGTGGGGAAAACCGCCGCTAGGACTACAAGGTGAATTGGGAGGACCTCTGTGCTTGGTGTGGGTGGAGCAAGGCTGTCCTTCACCGCTTTGGTTGTCGAGGGGAGGAGGACCATCATCGTCTGCAGAGAGGATGTAGGGAGGATCCCCACATTAGAGAGGGATCTAATGGGGGATGCCCCTGCACTGGTGGATAGGAGCAGGAGGACAGAATCCATATCTAGTGTAATGTGCACGAGATAGGCTTCCGTGTCGAGCGTCACTGCCACAGGGTAGACCTTCATTCGAATTGGGGGTAGCATGGGGCGGACCTCCATGTCGAGCCTCGAAGCAGAGAATGCCGACACTCTATGTGGAGGTGGTACGAGGAGAACCTCTGTACGGAGTGGAATCGCTATGGGTTGCTTCGCGACGACCACAGCTCGTGCCTGCGACCAGGATAGTAGACTCATCCTTCCTATGGGGTAGTTGGGGCCTTGATTCTGGTCGGTCATATAACCGCCCCTACTCCGTGTGTGCAGGGACTTGATGGTATGCATCGGCGGTGGATCAGGCCACGGTATCCATCAACATTGACGCCCCTTCGTGGGCGTCCTCCTCATCTTGTGCTCGACGCTGGCGTCAGGTCGGATGAGCCAGGGATGGTGGCGGGGGTGCATAGTTTACTTACTCCTTCTCTGGAAAGACCAAACGACAGCATTGATGCGGCTGAGTGCGATCCTTTTTTGGGAGCCCCTATCTTGGGACTCTGAACGTGCTAGGCCGGAAATCACCTACCTCATTAGCGTAAGGCGTGGAGTTTTCCAGGAACTTCAGGGACATTCTCCTAAAGCGGTTCTATGTCAGGGTGGGGAGTAATGGCTCCCTGCGTGGCCTTTGGGGGCAGCGTTGACGGCGAGTCGCAGACGCCTCCAAATCCAGATGGGCCATATCATGGGTTGAGATTATTCCTTCCCCCTCATAACAAAGTATAAGGTAATTAATTACACCTCGTTGGATAACTTCTGATGGGGATATGGGGTGTGGGTGCCCCACGGTTGTGGACGCATAGGCAATCACGGAAGCAGTGAAGCCACGTGGAGCAACTGTGCTGGCATTGCCCTTCCCCTGCGTAGACGGGTGGGTGGTGATCGTATTCCTATAGCAGCAACCTGATTCTTGAGAAGTAGAGAGATGAACTCGTTAGTGCTGAAAGAAAAAGGAATCGACGACCAATGCCCCATCGCCATCCTTTCTCCCATGATTGGTAAGAGGGATCCATGTTGACAACATCACAGAATGGAATGTCCAATGTTCTACTGCCCAAACATCTAGTGAGTCTCACGCCAGGCCCGATATTTTCATGGTGGGACCCAGTGTTGAATAATTGGATTCAGTGACACATCATTCCATTGATGCACCAAGCGCTACTAATCTCTATATTGAGGAGAAGAATTCTCCTTGGGTTTACTATTTCTATTTATGATTCTTTCTCTGGGGCGCGCGTGTCCGTCTCGTTTGGAGACAAGAGACCCAGCTTTTTTGGTTGCCCCACATTCCTATTTTCCAAAGGTGGGTAGCATCCGCTCCTCATTCAGGGACGTCTACTCATTGATCAAAATGGGATGATGGGATGTCTATTGTTCCTTCCATGGATTCCTCCTCAGAACTCATCACCTAGTCTGGGACTCCCTCATAGACTTAAGACGTTGTTCGTGAAACTCTTCCCGGCACCATATCTTCATGGACACCAGTTAATTACAATGCTTCTGTTAGGAAATTCCAAGGGGTCCGGTCAGGGCAGCAACCTTCAGTTATGGGTGTAGGCATGCTGGGCATCACAGGCGTGTCTAGACGCTGGGGATTAGTGTTTCCGTCTTTTGTCCCTTATTATATGGCCTCTCAAGGGCGTGAAATCCCAATCCATCCCTCATCGAATATGGGGATTTGTTTGACATGGTCATGTATCTGATGTTTTTCTCAGCTTCCTATGTTTAGAACAGGGTATTCCGCAATTTTAATGTCCAACGGAGATGGATCAGGCTGATCCGAACACTGACTAGAATGGAACAGAAGAAGGGACCCCTGGAGGGAACACTGATTGGACCACTACGTGGGTGGCCTCTTGAATGCTATCAGACGAAATGGGGAATAGAATGGCATGATCCCACCGGGATGTGGCGTCCCGGGTAAAGATTAGGATGGATGATGGATCGGTTGATGGGGATGATGAAGGGGATGACATAATCATGAGGATGACAATGTTTTTGGGCATGATCCTTGAAAAGGATTCCTATGTATCCCGGTGTAAGGGAATCAAAGTGGACATAGTTCATCTAATGAAGGATTACCATCGGTTGGGTTGATAATAGCTTACTGCTGGATGAGGTCGCAACAACTTTCCACAGCAATGAAAATAGCTTACCGCTGAATGGATTGACAATGATTTACTGCTGAATACAGTGACAATGGTTTAACGCTGAATATAGTTCAATAGTTTAACAATGTGTGGGACGAGGGTGAACTGACGTAAAGGGGGTCAGAACGACCAGGTAGTGGTGGGATTGAACTTCTGGGAGGCTTCCTACATACCATGCCTTGAAATGGATAAAATTCCTCATATTTTGGGATGGGGTGTGTTGGTGAACTGACGTGAAGATGGACCTGGGGTCTGATTGGTGTTGGGCCTGAACCTCGTTGAGACTTCTTATGTACCCTTCCATGGAATGGATCAATGACCACATAGTTTAGGTGGTGTGGATATTATACTATAGGCTGCCCAGGATGATGGGGGTTGGTACACCGATGCGAATATGGTCGGGACCAATGGATGGTGGTGGGCTTGAACCTCTGGGAGGCTTCCTATGTACCATGCCTTGACATGGATCAAATTCCTTGTAGTTCGGGATGGGGGTATGGGGATTACACTCTAGGAAGCCCATGGTGTTGGTGAACTGTCGTGAATATGGTCGGAATGACCGAGTGGTGGTGGGATTGATCCTCAGGGAGGCGTCCTATGTACCCTGACTTGACATGGATCAATGTCCATGTAGTTCGGGATGGTGGATATAGTTTATCATCAAGCGGGATGGGGGAAAACTCGACGTGAAGGAACGTCTTGGTGGTGGTGGGATTGAAGCTCAGGGAGGATTCCTATGTACCGTGCCTTGACATAGATCAAATTCCTCATTGTTCGGGAAATGGTGTGGGGCTTACACTCTTGGCAGCCCAGGGTGTTGGTGAACTGACATGAAAGGAAATAGGGATGACCGGGTGGTGATCATGAAACTCAGGGAGGCTTCCTACATACCCTTCTTTGGCATGCATAAAATTCCATGTAGTTCAAAATGGGGGCAGGGGCTTACACTCTAGGATGCCAAGGGTGATGGGGCTTGGTGCACCGATGTGAAGATGGTCGGGACCAATGGTTGGTGGTTTGCTTGAAACTCAAGGTGGCTTCCTACATACCATGACATGACATGGATCAAAGTCCACATTGTTCGAGATGGGGGAATGGGGCTTATACTCTAGGATACACAATATGACGGTGTCTCGGTCAGTGCTTACTGTAATCCCACATGACTCGTGCTCGGTGTGAGAAACAAGAGCCAACAAAGACCTAACGATCACATCAAAAAAGGTGTGTTCGTGGGATGTGGAGTGGGGTTTAAGCGTGGAGCAGCCCAGGGAGAGAGATATTGGGACTTACTCCAGGATGGAGGCCCATAGTGACAAAGCGCAATGGGATAGGGATTTGGTATCGATGAAAGGATAAGCACAGTTTCCCACCATGCCCTTCGCTGGCCCTGGGGACTGAAGATGAAAGGAGGAGCAGAGATTCTTCCTCTGGCATGAAAATCTAGGGGCTTATGCTAAGGTGTTTTACTTTCCCATGGAAAAATGCCACTCTGATAAGGAGGATATAATCCCCTGTGGAGACCAGTGGGTGTAGAGAATGTCCAAGGTGGGGGCACCCTAAGTGCAAAACACGGGGCGGGGTCACAGTTTATCGTCTTGTACTGAGGAAGAAGGTGCTAGAATGTTTAAAGTCATGCATCTCGGATGAGGTGGGTTTTCTCCATACCCCTAGAACATACGTAACTATTACCCTCTACTCCTTGGTGTAGGGAGGGGACAGACAAAGCCATTGTGAGGGGGTGTCACAGAGCGAACCATCGATGGGCCCACATTAGCATGGCTATGCGAAGAAGAAATAGCCATTAGCATACCTATGCAAAAGAGTATGAGGCGAAGCAACACAATGGGTGATGTCGTCCATGGGACCCTGAAATCACATCGTGCAAACCTGGAGGGTCGCACGAGAAAAGGGATTGCAAGCAGACGAGTTCAGAGGCAGGGGCCTTGTGAAGCTGTATTGCTCCGCTTGGTAGAGGGTACTTGCGAAGGGTTGTGCTTCATGAAGTGGGTTGCCTTAGCCTAATCATTGGGCAGAGGTGTATATGGGAGGTTCTTCTTGAAGTGTGATGGAATTTGTAGAGCACTGCTTCGCAGAGCAGAGGTGCCTTGCGAAGTAAGGTGTCGTGAAGCAATGTGCTTTGCAAAGTACAGTGACCTTGCCTTAGTATGAGGATATTGTGTACATGAAGGGCGTTTTGTGAAGCATAAACACTCCATTATGAGTTGGGTCCCCTGGGAGATCCTCTTCCTTCTCGAAAGCCCTTAGGCTTCACAAAAGGAATCACTCTCAAAAGAGGGGATCAAGACAAGGCAAGGGGGAGGCTTGTAAGGACCCCAGTTCCCGGGTGCCCATGGGGAATGTTATACTAAAAATTTATTACAAATAGTTACAATAATACATCATGTCCCATTAATACAAAAGACAACAAGGCTTAGGATTCTGGGAAACTAGCTGCTTCTGAAAAACTTCATTAGTACAAATCAATGCCTGAAAAATTTAAAACAAAAACGTAGGGTTAGAAAATTATGCTCAGTAAGGGGTTTTAAAACGTTTGAAGAAAATTCTTTCTCAAAACAGTAATTTGGAAGATGATAAAACAGTACACTAAAAACGAGGCATTACCTTTTCTTAAAAACATGTAAATTCTACATTTTTTAAAACCACTTGCATAGAGAAGAAGTACGTACTTAAAATAAGCTTTAAAGAAGACATAAAGCAGAGAGCGCAAGAATGTGAAGAAAAGATGATGCAAAACATACAACCAAAATTACTTCAGTTCTAAAAGATTGTGTGTAAACAAGGAAGACATTCATACCATGATACATTGGAAAATAAGGTTATTATAACAACATACCACATGTGTTATATTACTTATTTCATAATTTCATTCTCATAGTCAAAGGAATTTCCAACTAGGGGATGTCCCGTTAGTTGAACTAACCCCTGATTGACCATTTATCATCACATATGAAGGGAATTTATAATGCCGAACATTGTCAAGACCTTGCGTCAAGACCATAAAACATAATTAATACGTGTCAAGGCTAACCGCCCATCCTGTTTCCATGGTAGAAAAAGCCAAGGCTAACCACCAAGACTGTCGTACATAACGTCTCATGAGACTCTTCCTTTACCCAATGCATTGGAGTGCTGTATAATTCCGGGCGCACCCATCCAAAATCATTAATGTCCAATAAATCCCTCACATATCATGACATGGTCTTACATTCATAGTATTTCATTCATACATTCTTAATCAAAACCCCTTTTACATACATATTCATAACTTGAAATGGATCACGTCGTAAATGTAAAAAGAACTAGAAATTTGGCTTCAGATTAAACAGTGATGTAAATAAACAAAATCAACACACTCTTGTACATTCAACAATAATTAGATCACTTTAAAAAATGGATCTCCATGTAAAATTACATCATTTCCATTTATGAGCCACTTTCATTCTTAATGCTGACTTTAAGACTTTTCTTTTTATGCCATACCACGCTAGTAAACTAAATAAAACAAAGGGAATTCCTTGTAACTAATCGAAATTACAGGAACTGATTAAAATAAAATAAACACCAAATCGATGTTATCCTTATAACTGTCGCATACTTTATATAACATAGTTTCTTTTTGATGTCTTATATTGAATTACAATTATTCCACAATTATATATATACACACGAAGTCGTGTATGTGTATATATGTTTTTGTGGATCAATTAAATAAAACCCATTATATTAATTACATGGTTTACATGTTCTCACATACATTAATTTTCTTAACATATATTTATCACTAAAACAAAAGAAAAAGGTGGCGGATAGGGTTTTATAAATATACATGGGATTCAACTTAACACAAAACAGGATGTCCTCATGTATGTGTATTGTGGACACCAATAAATATCATTTTGAATTCATAAAACTCAAAACATTTTTCATTTGGAATTTAAATGAAATATTATACATGAAAACATATTTATACAATTTGTATAAAAACAACATAGTTGATAAAAATGTTGTTGGCATCGTATATTTCATAACAATAGCTCATTATTAATAAAAATTCCAAGAAACCATACTCAGGTTAGGATTAAAACTGATATATATATATATATATGTATGTATATATATATTTATATACATGAATATGTATAAGTGATTTCAATTAAACACCAATTTGAATATCCATCCTTCTAAGGGTTTTACGCAATAGAGTCATCGGCTAACCCCTGGAAAACATTATACATGTTGAGATTGATAGTCTTATAAAACCTAACAAACACATATAAAGAAAATGTGTATATATCATCTTATATATATATATATGTTTATAGATATATATATAAACAAGGTGTATATAGGTATAAGTAAACACTCGGACCGAAATAGAACAAAGTCCCAGATTTTCCCTTACCCCGGTTTGGGGTCTCCAAGAAGAAGCGGCTAAGAGCAGTTCTCAAGGCTGTACGCAGGTGTATACTCAAGATGTATATACATATAGGTAAACATAAATATATATATACCTAAGATTTTAAAAAAATTCAAGGCAAGACTCATCCCCTTACTCTGGTTCAATTCTCCGTACAGGAAGGGGAAAACCGATATGAATCAGTTCTTGTAGTCTTGTATATATATCTATATATATTTATATAAGAAGTGTGTGTAAATATGTATAACCATCGAAACTAAGGGAAAATGAGGCCAAGGAGTTTCCCTTACCTTTTCTTGGATAGGAGAATAAGATTCAAGAGACTTCGTTGAGTTGGCGGTCGAAGATCCAAGAAAGCTCGAAGCAACCCTCCCCTCTCCTCGGTGAACAATTCCTCACTCCAGTGCAAGACACGACTTAAGAACATGGAGTTTTTTATAGTGTGGTGAAGTAGATGGAGCATCTGGATATAGGGGTGGTGCCAACCCGTGGAAAACAAGAGGCAGCCGGGTCCACTCGCCGGCCTAAGAGAAGAAAAAACGTGACCTAGTTACTAGTTTTCCACGAAAGGAAGATGAAAATAAATGTGTGGGGAAACAGAGAACCGAAAAAGGGGTTACGGCCAAGATTACACCAGATTAGATCGGACGGCCCTGATGCGGTGCGGCATAAAAAAACAAATGGCCGCGATGGGGGGGCACTAGATCGGATGGCCGAGGTGATGCAGTGCTTAAAAAACTGACCTCCCCGGTTTTGTAAGAAAACAACATTGTTTTATTATTATTATTTCTTTTTTTCATTTTTTAATTAAACCTATTATAAGATCATTTTTTTATTTATTAACATGAAATTATTGATCTATATTTTATTATTTTATGGTATGTCAATAGAAATTTAATACACGTATATATATTAAATTATTTACCCTTATCTATAATATATTAGTATTTTCCTTTATTGACTTATATATACTAATTATCTTAATTTCTATAATTAAAGATTTAAATTAATGTTATTAATACAATTAAACATTTAACATAACACCATTAATAATTATTTTCAAATTCACAAATAAGAGTGCATTGATCTAAATATTAACATTATGAAACAAATTCTTAAATGAAATCATAATTTGACATCATTTTAAAACTGTTAATTATAAAAAGGTCAAATTATAAACATTTGCATTATTATTATTACTTATTTTAAATTTAGGGGTAAGTATAATAAATTTAACTTGACGTTTGACATAGCATAAATATATATATACATATATATATATATATAACCCAAGAGTTTGCACACATATTTTCATAGACTAAAAATAAATCCCACCAGATTCAATATAGTTATTCATAAAATAAATATTTACTTGCTCAAGTTAAAACATGTATAATAAATGGTGAAAAACTAATAATATTAATTCCCACTATTTTTCATTATATAAAAAAATTATAGCATTCTCATATGATTCACATTTTGGGAAAACTATCAATTAATTTAGCTATATTATCATTATTATTGTTGTTGTTAAATAAAACATTAAATTAAATAACATAACGAATCTTTTTGAACCTTTCGGGGGGTATTCAACTCTTAGCTTCAACGGTCCACTTGAAAATTAAAACATTATAGGATAAGTGTATCATGGGGGATCCAACAGCTATATTTATAGCCGTTAGTGTCTAACGGTCGGATAGATGTTCTATAAAAAGAAACTGGTCTCATGGTATCCCACACTCAAGGCGACTGAAGCATAAAGAGGAGGAGATGGTTCGAGTTATTCCTTTGGTGCTCAGTACGGTTGCGGTGGCTTCAGCCATCCTTATGTTTATTTTGATGGATGACAAAGACCCTTACCTCCTTCTCAGGGTTCTTGTGGTTATGAGTGGTTTTCCTATAATTTTAATCGGGGTTTTAGTTGGAATATTTGGTTAGCTATGATTCTGGTTTGATCACTCTGAGTTGAAGTCACCAAGGTGTTCCTCATTTGAATAAAAGAGCCTTTCATTCATTTTGATGCGTTTTCTCTATTTTATTATTATTATTATTATTTTATAAGATGATTGTTTTTTCGATTAATGGATAAACTTGCCATTATTCAAAACATATTTTCATGGGTCGTTACATTATTTCCCCCTTCAAAGAATTACGTCCTCACAATTCTATTCATAGAAAGAAAAACAAAAACCCCAGTCGTACAATATTACCGAAACAGGGGATCCGGCTCGGTTAATGGAATACCCATGTTGGTATAAAATTATTCTGTTTCCCTAGCCCAGATGCACTTTGAGCAATATGTCTTGGACTCCTGCTCGTGTGTACTGCACACAGGCTTCCAAAGGGAGGATCGTGCGGTGAAAAGCTCAGAAACGTCCGAGTGGAAAAATTCCCTGATAACTGTCTGGACTACATCACGCTCAAGGAAATCGAGGGGAATGATGTGATTGAGGAGACTGAAATTTAAGACCTGGAACATAAAAGTTGTGCTAAGGTGTCCATCCTGGGCAGCTATGAGGAAGCAAGCTCTGGCTGAAAAGTTTTGTGCCAGAGTAAAACACTGGAAGAGGCCTTCGTAGTACCTTCCCCTTCACCTATAGCAGGGCAGTTGGGCAGTGGCGATGAGATGAAAAACTCAGTCATCCCCCTGACACGAATGAAGAATCTTGGGACTGTTTGCAAAGTCCGGAATATGTTGACAAGACCCTCACAGGTGGAGAAAAGATGGATAATACACCATGCATGTCCTAATCATAATAACCTCTACTAAATCATCAGGTAGTGATGAGATGTCCGTTTGACCAGCCATCTGAAAAAAAACATTCAAAAGAAAACACTTATCAACACTGATAAATTAGAGGTAGGAAAGAAAATAGGAAACTTTCATTTAAACAAAAGTTTCCATATCAAAGCCCGATTTTACTAAATGAACACCACAAAGAGAGGTAAAACTCCCTAACTCTTCAAACCACACACAACCTGAACAGATGGGGTTAAACTCATGGGATCATCTATGACTCCTCCTGAGTTTAGCATGAGGGGTATGGAGTTGGGAAACATCATTATACACCTCTTTCCTAAGATACAATCAGGTGGGCTCATCTTCCAACACCCCAAAGTCCATCAACTAGCCCTAGAAGCCATAGTGTAAAACCTGACACACGTAGGCTGCTCGCAGGTCTCCGGCAGCAGCAGCTTCTTGGAAGTGGTTATTTATCATCATGCCAAATTCTTCGCCAGTCATGAACACTTAGAAGAGTCCCTCGTGGTACCTTCCCCAACGTGCATAAGAGGGGAATTGAGTCATCATCATTAGTAGATAATCCATTCCCAATACTCGGTGAATACTAAGCACCCAAGGCGAGTTTGACACATCATACAGCTGCTTGAATGACTTGTATATATGGGCGAAATTAAGAATGTTCTCCTGACTATCCAGAGACACAATGTTCTCTAGAGTCTCATTGGAAAGTGAAAGAAGATTGATAGGTACATTTTCATCATCCATCTGAAAGTTACAACATTATTTTTTAGTCAAACATAGTTGTATATTCATACTACGTGGTTTTACAGAGTTTCTTGAACCCATCCTCTGATACCAACTATAAGGACCCCAGTTCCCGGGTTCCCATGGGGCATGATGTACCAAAAAGTTATTGCAAATAGTTATAATAATACATCATGTCACATTACTACAGAAGATCACGAGGCTCAGGATTCTGGGAAACCAGCTGCTTCTGAAAAAATCATTAGTACAAATCCATGTCTGAAAAATTTAAAACAAAAATGTACAGTGAGAAAATTATGCCCAGTAAGGGGTTTTAAAACGTTTAAAGAAAATTCTTTCTCAAAATAGTTATATTGAACATGATAAAACACTTCACTAAAAACAAGGCATTACCTTTTATAAAAAACATGTAAATCCTACATTCTTGAAAACCACTTGCACAGAGAAGAAGTACGTACTTAAAATAAGCTTTAAAGAAGATAAAAATCAGAGAGCGCAAGCATGTGAAGAATAGATGATGCATAA
Source organism: Viscum album (assembly GCA_963277665.1). Classification (NCBI taxonomy): domain Eukaryota; kingdom Viridiplantae; phylum Streptophyta; class Magnoliopsida; order Santalales; family Viscaceae; genus Viscum; species Viscum album. The sequence goes on along the minus strand of OY728149.1, from coordinate 35,671,261 downwards.
CATACAACCAAAATTAATTCAGTTCTAAAATATTGTGTGTAAGCAAGGAAGACATGCATACCATGATACATTGGCACATAAGGTTCTTATAACAACATACCACATGTGTTACAGTTCTTATTTCATAATTTCATTCTCATAGTCAAAGGAATTTCCAACTAGGAGATGTCTTGTTAGTTTAACTAACCCCTGGTTGACCGTTTATCATCACATACAGAGGGACTGTATAATTCCAGACTTTGTCACGACCTTGCATCAAGATCATAAAACATACTTAATACGGGTCAAGGCTAATCCCCCATCTTGTTTCCAAGGTAGCATAAGCCAAGGCTAACCGCCAAGACCGTCGCACATAACGTCTCATGAAACTATTCCTTTACCCAATGCATTGGAGCGCTGTATAATTCCGGGCGCACCCATCCATTATCATTTATGTCCAATACATCCCTCACATATCTTGACATGGTCTTACATTCATAGTGTTTCATTCATACATTCTTAATCAAAACCCATGTTACATACATATTCATAACTTGAAATGGATCATTTCGTAAATGTAAAAAGAACTAGACTTTTGGCTTCAGATTAAATAGTGATGTAAATAAACTAAATCAACATACTCTTGTACATGAAAAAATAATTCTATCACTTAAAAAAATGGATCTCCATGTAAAATTACAACATTTCCATTTATGAGCCATTTTCAATCTTAATGCTGACTTTAAGACATTTTCTTTTTAATCCATACCACGCTAGAAAAATAAATAAAACAGGAGGAATTCCTGGTAACTAATCAAAATTATATGAATGGATGAAAATCAAATAAACACCAAATCGATGTTATCCTTATAACTATCGCATAATTTAGATAACATAATTTCTTAATGAAGTCTTATATTTAATTATAATTATTCCACAATTATATATATATACACGAAGCCGTGTATGTGTATATATGTTTTTGTGGTTCAATTAAATAAAACCCATTTGATTCATTACATGGTTTACATGTTCTCACAAACAATAATTTTATTAACATGTATTTATCACTAAAACAAAAGAAAAAGGTGGCATATATGGTTTTATAAATATACATGTGATTCAACATAACGCAAAATAGGATGTCCTCCTGTATGTGTATTGTGGACACCAATAAATATCATTTTGAATTTATAAAACTCAAAACAGTTCTGAATTAGAATTTATATGAAATATTATACATGAAAACATATTTATACAATTTTCATAATCACAACATAGTTGACAAAAATGTTGCTGGGATCCTATATTTCATAACAATAGCTCATCATTAATAAAAATTCCAAGAAACCATACTCAGGTTAGGATTAAAATTGATATATATATATATATATATATATATATGCAGATGTATAAGTGAGTTCAATTAAACACCAATTTGAATATCCATCCTTCTAAGGGTTTTACGCAATAGAGACATCGACTAACACCTGGAAAACATTATAAATGTTGAGATTGAATGTCTTATAAAACCTAACATACACATATAAAAGTAATGAGTATATATCATCTTATATATATATTTATATAGATATATCTATACACAAGGTGTATATAGGCATAAGTAAACACCCGAACTGAAATAGAACAAAGTCCATGATTTTCCCTTACCCCGGTTTGGGTTCTCCAAGAAAAAGCGGCTAAGAGCAGTTCTCAAGGCCATACGCAGGTGTATACTCAAGATGTATATACATATAGGTAAACATAAATATATATATACCGAATCATTTAAAAAAATGAAATGCAAGACTCATCTCCTTACTCTAGTTCGATTCTCCGTACAGGAAGGGGAAAACTGGTATGAATCGGTTCTTGTAGTCTTGTATATATATCTATATATATTTATATAAGAAGTGTGTGTAAATATGTATAACCATAGAAACTGAGTGAAACCAATTCCATGTATTTTACCTTACCTTTGATTGGAGAGGAGAAGAAGATGCAAGAGACATCGTCGAGTTGGCAATCGAAGATCCAAGAAATCTCGAAGAAACCCTCCCCTCTCCTCGGTGAACAATTCCTCACTTCGGTGCAAGCTGCGGCTTAAGAACATGGAGTTTTTTCTTGTGCAGTGAAGTAGATCGAGCTTCCGGAAGTCGGGGCGGTGCCAACCTGTGGAAAAAAAGAGATAGACGTGTCCACTCGACGGCCTAAGTGAAGAAGAAAAGTGACCTAGGTACTGGTTTTCGGCGTGAGGAAGAAGAAAACAGATGCACGGGGAAACAGAGATCCGACAAAGGGTGAACGACCAAGATTACATCAGATCAGATCAGACTTCCCTGACATGGTGCGGCATAAAAAAACGGTCGTGATGGGGGGGGCACTAAATCAGACGACCAAGGTGATGTGGTGCTATAAAAATGGACCTCCCCGGTTTTTTAAGAAAAACAAAAACGTTTTATTATTATTATTTCTTTTTTTTAATTTTTTTATTAAACCTATTATATGATCGTTTTTATTTATTTATTAACATGCAGTTATTGATCTATATATTATTATTTTAAGGTAAGTCAATGGAAATTTAATACATATAAATATATATTAAATTATTTACCCTTATCTATAATATATTATTATTTTCCGTTATTGACTTATATATACTAATTATTTTAATTTCTAGAATTAAACATTTAAATTAATTTTATTAATACAATTAAACATTTAACATAACAAAATTAATAATTATTTTCAAATTCACAAATAAGAGTGAATTGATCTAAATATCAACATTATGAAACAAATTCGTAAATGAAATCATAATTTGACATCATTTCAAAACTGTTAATTTTAAAAAGGTCAAATTATAAACATTTTCATTATTATTATTACTTATTTTAAATTTAGGGGTAAGTATAATACATTTAACTTGATGTTTGATGTAGCATAAATAAATATATATATATACATATATATATATATAACCCAAGAGTTTGCACACATATTTTTATTGAATAAAAATAAATCCCACCAGATTCAATATAGTTACTCATAAAATAAATATTTACTTGCTCAAGTTAAAACATGTATAATAAATAGTAAAAAATTAATAACATTAATTCCCACTATTTTTCATTATATAAAAAAAATATAGCATTTACATATGATCCACATTTTGGGAAAACAATCAATTAATTTAGCTATATTATCATTATTATTGTTGTTGTTAAATAAAACATTAAATTAAATAACATAATTAATATTTTTGAACCTTTTGGGGGTATTCAACTCTTATATTCAATGGTCCACTTGAAAATTAAAACATTAGAGGATAAGTGGATCAGGGGGGAGCCAATGGATATATTTATAACTGTTAGTGTCTAATGGTCGGATAAATGTTCTATAAAAAGAAACTGGTATCAGGGTATCCCACACTCAAGGCGACTGAAGCATAAAGAGGAAGAGAGGGTTCAAGTTATTCTTTGGTGTTCAGTACGGATGCGGTGGATTTGGCCATCCTCATATTTATTTTGATGGATGCCAATGACCCTTACCGCCTTCTCGGGGTTCTTATGGTTCTGAGCAGTTTTCCTATAATTTTAATCGAGTTTTTAGTTGGAATCTTTGGTTAGCTAAGATTCTTGTCTGATCACTATGATTTGAAGTCACCAAGATGTTCCTCATTTGAATAAAAGATCATTTCATTCATTTTGATGTGTTTTCTCTATTTTATTATTATTAATATTATTATTTTATAAGATGATTGTTAATTTGATTAATGGATAAATTTTCCATTATTGAAAACATAGTTTCTTGGGTCGTTACATTATTTCCCCCTTCAAAGAATTGTGTCCTCGCAATTCTATTCATAAAAAGAAAAACAAAAACCCATGTCATAAAACATTACCGAAACAGGGGATCCGGCTCGGTTAACGGAATACCCATGTTGGTACACAGTTCTTCTATTTCCCTAGCCCAGATGCACTTTGAGCAGTATGTCTTGGACTCCTGCTCGTGTGTACTGCACACAGGCTTCCAAAGGGAGGCTCGTGCGGTGAAAATCTCAGAAATGTTCGAGTGGAAAAATTACCAGTTAACTCTCTGGACTACATCACACTCGAGGTAATCGAGGGGAATGATACGATTGAGGAGACTAAAATTTAAGACCAGGAACATAATGGTTGCGCTAAGGTGGCCATCTTGGGCAGCTATGAGGAAGCAAGCTAAGGTGAAAAAGTTTTGTGCCAGAGTAAAACACTGGAAGAGGCCTTTGTAGTACCTTCCCCTTCACCTATAGTAGGGGAGTTGGGTAGTGGAGATGAGATGAAAAACACGGTCATCCCCCTGACACGAATGAAGAATCTCAGGACTGTTTGCTAAGTCAAGCAGACGTTGACAAGACCCTCGCAGGTGGAGCAAATATGGATAATCCACCATGCATGTCCTCATCATAATAACCTCTACTAACTCATCAGGTAGTGATGAGATGTCTGTTTGACCAACCATCTGAAAAAAAACAGTCGAAAGAAAACACTTATCAATACTGATAAGGTAGAGGCAGGAAAGAAAACATGAAACTTTCATTTATACAAAAGTTTACATATCAAAGCCTGAGTTTACTAAACGAACACCACAAAGAGAGGAAAAACTCCCTAACTCTACAAACCACACAAAACCTGAACATACGGGGTTAAACTCATGGAAACATCTATGACGCCTCCTGAGTTTAGCATGAGGGGTATGGAGTTCGGAAGCATCAGTATACACCTATTGCCTAAGAGACAATCAGGTGGACTCATCTTCCAACACCCCAAAGTCCATCAACTAGCTCCAGAAGCCATAGTGTAAATCCTGACACAGGTAGGCTGCTCGGAGGTCTCCGGCAGCAGCAGCTTCTTGGAAGGGGTTATCGAGGATCGTGCCAAATTCTTCTCCAGTCGTGAACACTCAGAAGAGTCCCTCGTGGTACCATCCCCGACATTAATAAGAGGGGAATTGGGTCATCATCATTATGATATAATCCATTCCCAATCCCCGGTGAATACTAAGTACCCTAGGCAAGTTTGAAAAATCATACAGGTGCTTGCATGACATGCGGATATGGGCCTAATTAAGAAAGATCTCCCGACTAGCTAGAGACACAATGTTCTCTAGAGCCTTAGTGGGAAGTGACAGAAGGTTTGCAGGTACATTTTCATCAGCCATCTGAAAGTTAAAACATAATTATTTAGTCAAACATAGTTTTATATTCATACAACATGGTTTTCCAGAGTTGCCTAAACCCATCCTCTGATACCAACTGTAAGGACACCAGTTCCCTGGTGCCCATGAGGCATGATGTACTAAAACGTTATTAAAAATAGTTACAATAATACATCATGTATCATTACTACAGAAGATCACAAGGCTCAGGATTATGGTAAACCAACTACTTCTAAAAATCATCATTAGTACAAATCCATGCCTGAAAATTTTAAAACAAAAATGTAGGGTGAGAAAATTATGCCCAGTAAGGGGTTTTAAAACGTTTGAAGAAAATTAATTCTCAAAACATTCATTTTGAAGATGATAAAACACTTCACTAAAAACAAGTCATTACCTTTTATTTAAAACATGTAAATACTACATTTTTGAAGACCACTAGCACAGAGAAGAAGTACGTACTTAAAATAAGAATTAAAGAAGACTTAAATCAGAGAGCGCAAGCATGTGAAGAATAGATGATTCATAACTTACAACCAGAATTACTTCAGTTCTAAAAGATTGTGTGTAAAAAGGGAAGAAATTCATACCATGATTCATTGGCACATAAGGTTCTTATAACAACATACCACATGTGTTACAGTTCTTATTTCATTATTTCATTCTCATCGTCAAAGGAATTTCCAACTAGGGGATGTCTTTTTAGTTGAACTAACCCCTAGTTTACCGTTTATCATCACATGCAGAGGGAATGTATAATGCCAGACTTTGTCAAGAACTTGCATCAAGACCATAAAACATACTTAATACGCGTCAAGGATAACTGCCCATCTCATTTCCATGGAAGCACAAGCCAAGGAAAACCGCCCAGACCGTCGCACATAACGTCTCATGAGACTCTTCCTTTACCGAATGCATTGGAGCGCTGTATAATTTCGGGCACACTCATCCATAATCATTTATGTCCAATAAATCCCTCACATATCATGACATGGTCTTACATTCACAGTGTTTCATTCATATATTCTTAATCAAAACCCCTTTTACATACATATTCATAACATGAAATGGATCATGTCGTAAATGTAAAAAGAACTAGACATTTGGATTCAGATTAAACAGTGATGTAAATAAACTAAATCAACATACTATTGTACATGAAACAATAATTTGATCACTTAAAAAAAGGATCGCCATGTAAAATTACATCATTTCCATTTATGAGACACTTTCAGTCATATTGCTGACTTTAAGACATTTTATTTTTAATCCATACCATGCTAGTAAAATAAATAAAACAAGAGGAATGCCTTGTAACTAATCGAAATTCTAGGAATTGATGAAAATCAAATAAACACCAAATCGATGTTATCCTTATAACTGTTGCATACTTTAGATAACATACTTTCTTTTTGAAGTCTTATATTGAATTACAATTATTCCACAATTATATATATATACATGAAGTCGTGTATGTGTATATATGTTTTTGTGGTTTAATTAAATAAAACCCTTTTGATTCATTATATGGTTTACATGTTCTCACAGACATTAATTTTCTTAACATATATTTATCACTAAAACAAAAGAAAAAGGCGGCAGATAGGGTTTTATAAATATACATGGGATTGAACTTAACACAAAACAGGATGTCCTCCTGTATGTGTATTGTGGACACCAATAAATATCATTTTGAATTCATAAAACTCAAAACATTTTTGATTTAGAATTTATCTGAAACATTATACATGAAAACATATTTATACAATTTCTATAATCACAACATATTTGATAAAAATGTTGTTGGCATCGTATATTTCATAACAATAGCTCATCATTAATAAAAATTCCAAGAAACCATACTCAGGTTAGGATTCAAATTGATATATATGTGTGTATATATATATATATATTTATATACATGCATATGTATAAGTGAGTTCAATTAAACACTAATTTGAATATCCATCCTTCTAAGGGTTTTACGCAACAGAGACATCGGCTAACCCCTGGAAAACATTATACATGTTGAGATTGAAAGTCTTATAAAACCTAACATACACATATAAAATAAATGTGTATATATCATCTTATATATATATATGTGTATATAGATATATATATATACACAAGGTCTATATAGGATTAAGTAAACACCTGAACCAAAATATAACAAAGTCCCAGATTTTCCTTTACCCCGGTTTGGGTTCTCCAAGTAGAAGCGGCTAAGAGCAGTTCTCAAGGACGTACACAGGTGTATACTCAAGATATATATACATATAGGTAAAAATAAATATATATATATACCGATGCTTTTAAAAAAATACAAGGCAAGTCTCATCCCCTTACTCTGGTTCGATTCTCCGTACAGGAAGGGGAAAACGGGTATGAATCATTTCTTGTAGACTTGTACATATATATATATATATATATATATATATATATATATATATTTATTTATTAATATAATAAGTGTGTGTAAATATGTATAACCATCGAAACTGAGGGAAAACGAGGCCCAGGAGTTTCCCTTACCTTTTCTTGGAGTGGAGAAGAAGATGCAAGTGACTTCATTGAGTTGGCGGTCGAAGATCCAAGAAAGCTCGATGCAACCCTCCCCTCTCCTCGGTGAACAATTCCTCACTTCGGTGTAAGCTGCGGCTTAAGAACATGGAGTTCTTTATGGCGCATTGAAGTAGATGGAGCTTCAAGAAGTCGGGGTGGTGCCAAACCGTGGAAAACAAGAGATACTCGGGTCCACTTGCCGGCCTATGAGAAGAAAAAACGTGACCTAGGTACTGATTTGCCGCGCGAGGAAGAAGAAAACAGACGTGAGGGGAAACAGAGATCTGAAAAGGGGGGAATGGCCAAGATTACCCCAGATCCGATCGGATGACCCTGACGTGGTGCGGCGTAAAAAAACAAACGGACGTGATGGGGGGGCGCTGGATCTGATGGCCGAGGTGATGTGGTGCTTAAAAAAACAGACCTCCCCAGTTTTGTAAGAAAAACAAAAACGTTTTATTATTATTATTTCTTTTTTTGTTAAACCTATTATAAGATCATTTTTTATTTATTAACATGCAATTATTGATCTATCTTTTATTAATTTAAGGTAATTCAATGGAAATTTAATACACACATATATATATTAAATTATTTACCTCTATCTATAATATATTATTATTTTACTTTATTGACTTATATATACTAATTATCATTATTTCTATAATTAAATATTTAAATCAATGTTATTAATACAATAAAAAATTTAACATAACAACATTAATAATTATTTTCAAATTCACAAATAATAGTGCATTGATCTAAATATTAACATTATGAAAAAAAATTGTAAATTAAATAATAATTTGAGATCATTTCAAAACTGTTAATTATAAAAAGGTCAAATTATAAACATTTACATTATTATTCTTACTTATTTTAAATTGAGGGGTAATTATAACACATTTAACTTGAAGTTTGATGTAGGATATATATATATAGAACCCAAGAGTTTGCACACATATTTTCATAGACTAAAAATAAATCCCACCAGATTCAATATAGTAATTCATAAAATATATATTTACTTTATCAAGTTAAAACATGTATAATAAAAAGTGAAAAATTAATAATATTAATTTCCATTGTTTTGCATTATATAAAAAAATATAGCATTCTCATAGGATTAACAATTTGGGAAAAAACAATTAATTAAGCTATATTATCATTATTATTGTTGTTGTTAAATAAAACATTAAATTAAATAACATAATTAATCTTTTTGAACCTTTCGGGGTATTCAACTCTTATCTTCAACGGTCCCCTTGAAAATTAAAATATTAGAGGATAAGTGGATTATGGGGGATCCAACGACTATATTTATAGCTGTTAGTGTCTAATGGTCCTATTGATGTTCTATAAAAAGAAACTGGTCTCGGGGTATCCCACACTCAAGGTGACTGAAGTAGAAAGAGGAGCAGATGGTTCGAGTTATTCCTTTGGTGCTCAGTACGTCTACGGTGGCTTCGGCCATACCTATGTTTATTTTGATGGATGATAAATACCCTTACCACCTTCTCTGGGTTATTGTGGTTCTGAACGATTTTCATATAATTTTAATCAGGTTTTTAGTTGGAATATTTGGTTAGCTAAGCTTTTTGTTTGATCACTGTGAGTTGTAGTCACCAAGATGTTCCTCATTTGAATAAAAGAGCCTTTCATTCATTTTGATGCGTTTTCTCTATTTTATTATTATTAATATTATTTTTTTATAAGACTATTGTTCGTTCCATTAATGGATAAACTTTACATTATTCAAAACATAATTTCTTGGGTCGTTACAAGGCACTTCATGGAGCATAATTACATCGTACAACTCATGGTTCTCAGAGCTGAAGGACGCTTCATGATTCGGGATCTGGGAAGTTGAAAAGTCTGATTGTCTGTAGTTTGGGCTCAAGGGGAGCCCATTATTTATAGGCAAGAGGATTCATGGAGCGGATCTTACATGGTGTGAAGAGGGAATTGGTTGATTCGCGGCAGGCCTGCAAATGTCAAATGTGTTCATCCAGTGGCCTGCCTCCTTCTTTCGCGGTGGGCTCGCGAACATCAAATGTGTTCGCGGAGCGGCCTGCCTCTTTACTTCGTGGCATGCTCATGAATGTAAAATTCATTTGAGGAGTGGCCTGCCTCCTTGCTTCGCGGAGGCCACGATGCTGGGGTGGGGGGCCTCCGCGAAGCGGCTTTGCGAGGAAGTCAATGGGGCCTTCTTTTGGGTTTCTTATCTGTCCCAAATTTTGGCACCAACAAACATCGTGTTGTAAGGACACAAAGAAAAGTGGATAAAGGGATCTCTTTAGGGATACATGGTGTGGTTATTGCATACCTAAAATTAATGAGAACGTAAGTCCACACCACACCACATACCCCCCGGAGAACATAGATCATGTTTCCTGAAGGAAGAGAATGTTTCAAAAAACTGGGACTGGACCTGAGGATGAATTGTCTAGGAATTCCTATATATCTCATATGGATGGGAATAAAGGAACACATAGTTTTTAAAATGTCATGATGTTTTAACATCATTCGGTGAGGATGTGGAAAGGATGTTCTTGAATACAAGGAACATGATGCGACCATTGTAAACCCAATGTGAATGGGTACTAAAGAAGTCCCCCCCACACTATATGAAACCCTTGATGAGAACTAAACTCATCGTGGATAATAGAGTTGTTCACCTAGACCTGAAGATGATTTCTCTTTGGGTTTATACATATCCCATGTGGATTTCAATAAATCCATACATTGTTCATAAATGTGGTGTAGTTTTACGTAATGTGGTAAGGATGTGGAAAGGAGTGTATCAAGGAGATGGATGTGGTATGGAAAAGATAACATGAAGTGAATGAAAAGAAGACTCCATACCACACTGCACAATCCTGAGAGAAAACATGGGACACAAGGTCGAAAAGGTTGAGGGACCTAAGGCAATGCAATAGATGAATGGTATTAGTGTCATCACGTTTCCCATAAGGATGGGAATCAAGAAATATATAATTATAAAATGTCATGATATTTAACGTCTGTAGACCCCCGAAAACGCGTTCCTAGAATTTTCCAAATGCTTCCATACATGATCCAGGATCTTAGTAATTTTCTTAAGCTTCGATTTGGTAGGTCGTAGGGCCCGAACGGAGTTATGGATTAGGATTTATGGACGTTTGAAGATGGGCTGGAAATCTGGTTTGCGAAGCTCATTCGCGAAGCCCCCTCCGTGATCGCGGAGCGCCACCATGAAGTAATGATGAGAGAGGCTCCGTGAACCCGTTTGATGTTCATGATGCGCCGCGAAGCCCCCTCGTGAAGCATGGATGCGAAGCACCGATGCGAAGCTCCCGAGCATCGCGGTCCCGCGAAGCTCCGGAGGCAGTAACTCTCTGCGAACGAATTTGACGTTCGCGAGCGCGCCGCGAAGCTCCTGAGGCGGCGCGGGAGTTCTGCTTCGCGGCGCCCCTTGCCTATAAATACACAGCTCACCCCCCTTCTCAAGGAGGATGGCCATGGCCACTTCGCCCCTTGGGCAGCCGAGCGGAGCTCTGCATTGCGGCTCCGGGAAGCCATGCTCCGCGAGCAGCTTCCTTCGCATTGCTACTCCGCGAGCGGAGGATCCGCGAGCCTATGCTCCGCGATGCTGCTCCGCGAGACCAAGCTCCGCGAGAGCCCTTTGCTTCGTGAGCCCATGCTCCATGATGCTGCTCCGCGAGACCAAGCTCCGTGAGAGCCCTTTGCTCCACGAGCCCATGCTCCGCGATGCTGCTCCGCGATGCTGCTCCGCGAGACCAAGCTCCGCGAGACCCCTTATGTAACGCCCCGACCCCAGCTACCCAGAGCTGGTGCGTTACTTCGTAACATTGGAATGACCACAAAGGATCAAGTCTCGAAAGACCGATTAGTTTAGTAGCCTTGGAAACACTAGATACATTCATAAATCTTACATTACATCATAAAGTGAAAAACTAATAACAAAGTCTTCATAGTCCACAATCATATCCCTTTCTGACTACCCCTGTAGGTCACTCATAAATTACTTCTTCACATCCTGGAAAAACATTAAAACATTGAAAGGGGTGAGCTCAGATGCTCAGTAAGGATAACAATAATGCGGAAGCTTTCATAAATAAACATTAACATTTAAGGCAATGTATAACTAAAACAAAAGCCTTTTAAACATGAACTTCAACATAATATGGCAAAAGTAAAATGAGATAATGCCATTTACTTCTTCACATAGATATTCTACTGGTCGAATAATCACATGTAATATCAATAACCACTTTCATAATGAGGGAATGTATAATGCCAGACATTCTGAAACACTTTGTCAAGGCCTCGGCCAAGACATCTAAAATGATTAAGGCCTCGGCCAAAACCATAACTCAAATTGGGAAAGGGCCTTGGCCAATTCCACGTCTAGTTGTCTCATGAGACCTACCGATGCATCGAGGAGCTATAGCGGGCTCCTCCCGTCACTTATTAAGTCCAATACATTCCTCATATGAGTAGGTTTAAACATATCATAAACCATAACATAATCGTATCACATAAAACATGCGTAAAGGAAACATAACATTTCTACATTTCAATCACAAAATATCAATACAACACATTGATATAATAAAAACGCTTTCAAAACCATTTTCAATACCAAAATAAAAGAAATTTTAAACTTTGAATTTATTTTTCATTAAAAAAAATGATGGCTTGTAGGGGAAGCCGAAACTCAAATAATGGTCACGGCGGCGGAGAAGTCGTTGTCGCCGCATAAGTACGGAAATAAAAACATTCCCTTTTGTCGTTTAGCAAAACGCTTTGTATAAAAAGATTCCTTTTGAATAACTATAAAAGTCAAAGGGGTTTATACACCGTATAAAAGAAAATTGTGTATAAAACCAAATATGCCTCAATGAAAGGAGATTGAGACGAAGTCCTTAAAAATATAAATTTTAAAATAAAATAGATCTATTATGCGTATTAACTATAGTTACACATAAATAACATAAAAATACAAAATAGGACATAATAATATCATGACATAATTTGAAAGTAGGAGATTAACCCAAAGAATGGAAATTGGGTTAAGAAATTCTCTTACCTTGTGTCCGACTTGACTCAACCGTTCTTTAACCTCCTGAATAATAAACTAGAGTTAATATCTACCTTATTAAGAACCATTTTCAATTTCATTATACTTTTTATATCACTTATTACAATGTTATGAACATTATGTAATTATTTAAGTTAATAACGGTCGTTTTGTCGATCTTTGGTACTTGAGTCAAAAATAAACTTCTTATAATTACAAGTTGTTCATGTGGTGAAATATCCATTATATCCGGAATTATATTCATGATGTAGATATCATATATATCATATATACAGTATATACATTCATTCATAATGTCACGTAACATTTAGAGGTAAGAAATGAAATGCACCGTTCATGGAGACGGTAAGCCGTACGTACGCATGAACGCGACTTTCATTTCAATTTCATATTTAATGGAACTAAATCATAATGGTATAAATGTATAATATAGTTCCAGTATAATATAGTGTATAATACCATTTACTCCATCCTTTATACATCCCACATATGGCATTTACGATTCAAATCACTTTGAGGGGGCGGTAGTCCGCACTTCCTAAAATGAAATTATCACGTTTTACCCATAATGGAAATCATAAAGTATGCCATAAATGAGAAATACAGAAGCATAAGTAAAACAAAAACATATTATATATCATATATAAAAATAGTGACATCTTAATGGCCACCTTTAAAGGTGTTATATGAGTGTTGAACAATCATCGCTTCGTGAGGCAGAAATTCGCCATCCACAGAAACCGTATGTTCTTTAACCATTAGATGTAGGTGTGTGTAAGTGTAGCTCGAATACTTCTTATAACAACATCCTAGTATATTGAGGATACTGGTGTTGGTACAAAAGAAATGAATAAAAAGAGTTTAGGGGGTTGGAGAAGAAAAATAAAACAAAACAACATTATAAAAGACATTACCTCAAAATCGGGTAACTCTTTTTGATTTGAGCTAAAGGCTTCCTTGGGAAGAGTTCTGCCCAAAGTGAGGTTTCTAGGAGTACGAGAGGAATATTGGGAGAGTATTTGGGCAGAGGTTGGCCGAGCCAAATGGCTTGAAAGTGTAGATGAGGTGGGAGAGGTGGGGGCCTTTTATAAGTGGAGAGGAGGGGCACTTGTGGAAAGATTGAAATGTTACATTATTTCACAATGCTTTTCGGATTATAAAGGTCCCACATTTATATAATTCGAGGATAAGGTGATAAGGTTTCTAAATCTCTTCATCCAATAGGCTTTGGACAAGTGTAAGCCTTGGATTTTTCATTATCTTCTCATTTTATTTAAATCGTTAAATAATGAGGTCATCGCCACATCATAATGATGTCATAAATAATTTAATTTATTTAATGTCTAAAAATTATTAAAAAAAATACTATGATGTAGGAAATCTTTTTAGATTTCTAATGAATATTTATAGTCAAAATTTGGACTTGTGTAACCCTACTTAAAAATTGTTTTAGTAAAACAATTTATGTTAGTGTCATTTTCACTTTAACATTAAATAAAAAGTAATTTATGTTATTTCCCAACAAAGGTGGATCCATGGGGTCCCCAAGTTAGGCCATGGATTGTCTTGGTCGGCCATGACTCAACCAATGAGGTTGGGACATGTGTCTAGGTCATTTCATATTATTAAAGTATTATTTATACCTTAAACTACACTAATTACCACTAATCGCGATTAAAACTTAATAAGTTACTATTCACCAAAAAATTATTTTTATCCCATTGAACCACATTTTACATAATAATGACAACCATGTATGTCGGATTTTCAAAATTCAATACACATTAGTGGTAAACTTTCATTTAAACGAAAAATCAGTTATTTAACTACCACCTAGTGGTTTCACTATTCATCAAAATTGAAGTTTTTCAGAACAATGCCAAAATTTCACGCTAAGCTATAATTGATATTCCAAATTCAAAAATGATGTCTATTTTACAAAATTCTAATCATATAAGTTTCATTAATTAATTTTATAATTAATTCCCGCTGTCACAACAAATAGCGTGTTTTTAAGAAACAATTTATATCAAAAGATTGACAATTGTTTATGTCCAATTTTAATGTTAAATTAATTATAATGACCACCATTAGATAAAATAGTAAAAATATATTCTAATTATACCTTAAAACCACTAAATATTATAACTTATCACTATAAATTATTTTGATTAAAAAAGTTGTTTTAAGTATTTTTCACTATTCATAAAAATTTGGAAGTTCTCAGAAAATTACAAAAAATTCAACATAGGCTAATTTTGATATTCCGAATCCAAAAGTGAAGTCCATTTTGATAAATGAAATTTAAAAATTTTCAAAAGGTAGGTATTACTATTCACAACGGTTAGTTTAATTCGTTATGGTGTGTGTTAGAGCTCGAGGTTGCGTACAACACACGTTGTTGCATTATTGAAAGAGAGGCATATCGTGGAAGCTCGGGGTGTTACATTCTCCCCTCATTCAATAAATTGCGTCCTCGCAATTTGAAATTTTTCTTTGAAAATAAAAGGTTGAAAAGATAAAATACCTTTGAGGAAAACCCACATCAGAAATAAGGTTAATAAATATATAACATTAAAAGAAAGCAAGATAAGTACAAAGGTCACCCGATATAGCCCATTATAGGATTCTATGAAAATATGGATATGGAGGAGAAACAAACCATCAAGGTCTGATGGAGAGTTATAGAAAACAGGATTAGGAGAAAGTTTAACCATAAGAAAATCACAAACTTGTGATTGGTTAAACGGTCATTGAATCCCCAGTTGGAAAAGTTAACCGACAAAATTTTTGTTTTAAGTTACCTTTTATAATGTTGAGGAATTTATTTAGGAGATTTACTAGGAATGTAAGGGAATATACGTACTTGTTATGTATACTTTCATTCGTTAATAAATTTTTACCACAAACCCAACTTTTACTCCAAATGGTAACGGAACTCAAAAATATTCTATTTATCCTAATTGTATAAGGTTCCAAATGTTAACACATACCATTTAGATTAGTAAAACAATTTTGTAATAACCAGGGACTTCCTGTAGGCTAGTGGTAGGAAATAAAGGCTTGTCGCACTATGGTTGTGGGTTCGATTCCTGCAGCTTTGTCCGACGCGACGGGTTATTCCCCACCCTGCAGGTTGTCCTTTTCCTAAAAATATAGTACTATACTATTCCAAAAATAATCTTCATAAATGTTTTAACCTTAAACAATACTATCCAAAGTTCAACTTAATCCATTCCAACCTTAATAGTTATCCAAAATACCTCCATCCAGACTTTCTCTAAAAGGTCTCTAAATTCCAAAATCAATTGTAACATCAGATTCCCCAAACAAAGAAAAGTTTCTCTTATTGTCACATACTAAAAATATGATTACCTTAATCATATTAAAACCTTACTGAAATCAACAAGTACTGCAGTACAATCCAAATATATATCACATTATTCTTATAAACAGAATATAATCCATGAGTCCAAAAGCACCAATACATTAATTATTCCGCTTCAACTGTAGTCACAGCATAAGATTGGCCTTGATCCCTTGGCCTTTTCTGAGGTAATTTTCCCTGACGCTTAGGGCATTCATTTGCATAATGACCCATTTCTCTACAATTGTAGCATTCAACTTTGATAGCCTCTTTCTTTCCCTTGCAATCACGAGCCTGGTGACCCTTTTCTCCACATTTATAACAAACTCCCATTCCTTTTAAGCACGTACCAGGGTGATTCTTCCCACAATTATCACATAAGGGAAAATCCTTCTTTCCCTTTTTCCCTTTATCTGTCTCTTGTTCCACCGCTCTCTTCTTCTCTTGCTTTACTTTGTTGTCATAAGACTTAGAGAATTCCTTTTCTGTCTTGATAGCACAAGAGACAATATCTTCGTATGATGAGAAGGATTGTGATACTAAAGCTCGACGGAGAAATGGTTTTAACCCATCAAAGAAACGATCAATCTTACTCCTTGGGTTACGTATATAATCGGCAGCATGCCTCGCTAACCTTGTAAAGTTAGCCTCATACTTTGCGACATTCTCATCCTCCTTCTGCCTCAGACTCAGAAATTGCCTTTCCATATCTGCTCGATGGTCACGAGGAAAGTATTTTTCTAAGAAAAGGTCTTTGAACTCCCTCCATTCCATATTCGATACGTCATCATCTTCCTTTGTGTTTTGAATCAGCGACCACCACTGATCGGCATCTCCAGTGAGGCGGTAAACTGCCATGACAACCTTCTCCCTTTCACTACTCCCCAAGGCATGGAATATTTTCTCTAAGGAGTTTATCCATTGCTCAGCTACTGTAGGATTTGTACTCCCATTGAAGGTTGGTGGTTGTTGCCTCATGAAACGGTCTAGCATTGATCCTCCACGTTGCGGATCAGGGCGCTCCATACGAGTAAGGTTATTATTCATAACCTGCGTGAGTTGTCCCAGTACGGTGAGAAGCTGATCAGCACCAGTTGTATCTTCAGATCCACAATAATTATATTGAGCAGGAGGGCAATCCCTACACGGAGTTCGTGCATTGATACGGTTTCCATTCCTTCCACTAGGCGCCATTTCTAAACAATGGCATAAACTAGATTAGTTTATGAATCAAAATACATAATTCCATACTTGTTAAACACTTTACATAAATTGAACTATTTATGGATATAATCCATAATCATAAAAAGAAATGTTTTCTTTAAGGAAGTATATACTCCTAACCCTTCATAGTGGTTTGTATATAAAATGAGAATTATCCTAAGCATATCCCCCGGGAGTGTCGTAACCAAGAGTGCAGCAAGGCCCGTTGTCGTGCACCAGTTCCCGTTCGAGTCTAGCTCAAAGTAGTGTTTTCGGGTTTTACCCCTAGGTACATCTGTGCCAGAGCCGCCTCTACCTGCTCGTATCCAGACAGGGATGTATTGCTCGGAAAACTCATAACATCTCTATAACACCAACATTCTAGGAAGTTATTCTATACTAATCCTCAAAGTCTATCTTCGGGATAATGTGTTCTAATCAGAGTTTATCTAAATCTAGCTTCCAAGGTTAGTACTAAACTGCCTCTGATACCAACTGTAACGCCCCGACCCCAGCTACCCAGAGCCGGTGCGTTACTTCGTAACATTGGCATGACCACAAAGGATCAAGTCTCGAAAGACCGATTAGTTTAGTAGCCTTGGAAACACTAGATACATTCATAAATCTTACATTACATCATAAAGTGAAAAACTAATAACAAAGTCTTCATAGTCCACAATCATATCCCTTTCTGACTACCCCTGCAGGTCACTCATAAATTACTTCTTCACATCCTGGAAAAACATTAAAACATTGAAAGGGGTGAGCTCAGATGCTCAGTAAGGATAACAATAATGCGGAAGCTTTCATAAATAAACATTAACATTTAAGGCAATGTATAACTAAAACAAAAGCCTTTTAAACATGAACTTCAACATAATATGGCAAAAGTAAAATGAGATAATTCCATTTACTTCTTCACATGGATATTCTACTGGTCGAATAATCACATGTAATATCAATAACCACTTTCATAATGAGGGAATGTATAATGCCAGACATTCTGAAACACTTTGTCAAGGCCTCGGCCAAGACATCTAAAATGATTAAGGCCTCGGCCAAAACCATAACTCAAATTGGGAAAGGGACTCGGCCAATTACACGTCTAGTTGTCTCATGAGACCTACCAATGCATCGAGGAGCTATAGCGGGCTCCTCCCGTCACTTATTAAGTCCAATACATTCCTCATATGAGTAGGTTTAAACATATCATAAACCATAACATAATCGTATCACATAAAACATGCGTAAAGGAAACATAACATTTCTACATTTCAATCACAAAATATCAATACAACATATTGATATAATAAAAACGCTTTCAAAACCATTTTCAATACCAAAATAAAAGAAAGTTTAAACTTTGAATTTATTTTTCATTAAAAAAATGATGGCTTGTAGGGGAAGCCGAAACTCAAATAATGGTCACGGCGGCAGAGAAGTCGTTGTCGCCGCATAAGTACGGAATTAAAAACATTCCCTTTTGTCGTTTAGAAAAACGCTTTTTATAAAAATATTCCTTTTGAATAACCGTAAAAGTCAAAGGGGTTTATACACCGTATAAAAGAAAATTGTGTATAAAACAAAATATGCCTCAATGAAAGGAGATTGAGACGAAGTCCTTAAAAATATAAATTTTAAAATAAAATAGATCTATTATGCATATTAACTATAGTTACACATAAATAACATAAAAATACAAAATAGGACATAATAATATCATGACATAATTTGAAAGTAGGAGATTAACCCAAAGAATGGAAATTGGGTTAAGAAATTCCATTACCTTGTGTCCGACTTGACTCAACCGTTCTTTAACCTCCTGAATAATAAACTAGAGTTAATATCTACCTTATTAAGAACCATTTTCAATTTCATTATACTTTTTATATCACTTATTACAATGTTATGAGCATTATGTAATTATTTAAGTTAATAACGGTCGTTTTGTCGATCTTTGGTACTTGAGTCAAAAATAAACTTCTTATAATTACAAGTTGTTCATGTGGTGAAATATCCATTATATCCGGAATTATATTCATGATGTAGATATCATATATATCATATATACAGTATATACATTCATTCATAATGTCACGTAACATTTAGAGGTAAGAAATGAAATGCACCGTTCATGGAGACGGTAAGCCGTACGTACGCATGAACGCTACTTTCATTTCAATTTCATATTTAATGGAACTAAATCATAATGGTATAAATGTATAATATAATTCCAGTATAATATAGTGTATAATACCATTTACTCCATCCTTTATACATCCCACATATGGCATTTACGATTCAAATCACTTTGAGGGGGCGGTAGTCCGCACTTCCTAAAATGAAATTATCGCGTTTTACCCATAATGGAAATCATAAAGTATGCCATAAATGAGAAATACAGAAGCATAAGTAAAAAAAAAACATATTATATATCATATATAAAAATAGTTACATCTTAATGGCCACCTTTGAAGGTGTTATATGAGTGTTGAACAATCATCGATTCGTGAGGCAGAAATTCTCCATCCACAGAAACCGTATGTTCTTTAACCATTAGATGTAGGTGTGTGTAAGTGTAGCTCGAATACTTCTTATAATAACATCCTAGTATATTGAGGATACTGGTGTTGTTACAAAATAAATGAATAAAAAGAGTTTAGGGGGTTGGAGAAGAAAAATAAAACAAAACAACATTATAAATGACAGTACCTCAAAATCTGGTAACTCTTTTTGATTTGAGCTAAAGGCTTCCTTGGGAAGAGTTCTGCCCAAAGTGAGGTTTCTAGGAGTAAGGGAGGAATGTTGGGAGATTATTTGGGCAGAGGTTGGCCGAGCCAAATGGCTTGAAAGTGTAAATGAGGTGGGAGAGGTGGGGGCCTTTTATAAGTGGAGAGGAGGGGCACTTTTGGAAAGATTGAAATGTTACATTATTTCACAATGCTTTTCGGATTATAAAGGTCCCACATTTATATAATTCTAGGCTAAGGTGATAAGGTTTCGAAATATCTTCATCCAATAGGCTTTGGACAAGTGTAAGCCTTGGATTTTGCATTATCTTCTCACTTTATTTAAATCGTTAAATAATGAGGTCATCGCCACATCATAATGATGTCATAAATAATTTAATTTCTTTAATGTCTAAAAATTATAAAACAAAATACTATGATGTAGGAAATGTTTTTATCTTTCTAATGAATATTTATAGTCAAAATTTGGACTTGTGTAACCCTACTTAAAAATTGTTTTAGTAAAACAATTTATGTTAGTGTCATTTTCACTTTAACATTAAATAAAAAGTAATTTATGTTATTTCCCAACAAAAGTGGATCCATGGGGTCCCCAAGTTAGGCCATGGCTTGTCTTGGTCGGCCATGACTCAACCAATGAGGTTGGGACTTGTGTCTAGGTCATTTCATATTATTAAAATATTATTTATACCTTAAACTACACTAATTACCACTAATCGCGATTAAAACTTAATAAGTTACTATTCACCAAAAAATTATTTTTATCCCATTGAACCACATTTTACATAATAATGACAACCATGTATGTCGGATTTTCAAAATTCAATACACATTAGTGGTAAACTTTCATTTAAACGAAAAATCAGTTATTTAACTACCACCTAGTGGTTTCACTATTCATCAAAAATTGAAGTTTTTCAGAACAATGCCAAAATTTCACCCTAAGCTATAATTGATATTCCAAATTCAAAAATGATGTCTATTTTACAAAATTCTAATCATATAAGTTGAATTAATTAATTTTATAATTAATTCCCGCTGTCACAACAAATAGCGTGTTTTTAAGAAACAATTTATATCAAAAGATTGACAATTGTTTATGTCCAATTTTAATGTTAAATTAATTATAATGACCACCATTGGATAAAATAGTAAAAATATATTCTAATTATACCTTAAAACCACTAAATATTATAACTTATCACTATAAATTATTTTGATTAAAAAAGTTGTTTTAAGTATTTTTCACTATTCATAAAAATTTGGAAGTTCTCAGAAAATTACAAAAAATTCAACATAAGCTAATTTTGATATTCCGAATCCAAAAGTGAAGTCCATTTTGATAAATGAAATTTAAAAAATTTCAAAAGGTAGGTATTACTATTCACAACGGTTAGTTTAATTCGTTATGGTGTGTGTTAGAGCTCGAGGTTGCGTACAACACACGCTGTTGCATTATTGAAAGAGAGGCGTATCGTGGAAGCTCGGGGTGTTACACCTTAGCTTCGCGAGAGACCATTTCTCCGCGAGGCCATGCTCCGCGAAGCTACTTCGCGAAGACCTATCCTTCGCAAGGATCCTACCTTCGCGCCCAACGGTCCATACCGCGGGGCCTGCGCCCCCGCACCCCCGCTCGGGGTCAGTGTCGGGCTGCATTCCCGGCCCTCCGGGACTGTCCCTTCGCAACCGTCATAGACCCCCATGACAAATGGAGAGTTGCACCGTGAACTTTTCAGGCCGGGATGCCGGGATTTTCCATTGCCCCCTTCTGCACTCCCACCTTCCACCTATGGAACACCATGATTTGAGACACTCCTCCACACACCATGAAACACCTTGAGTTGATGTATTCCTCTTGGTTCATTTCCTATGTCGTCAGTTGGAATTCTCATTATCAATTCCCCGAGTACCTTGAGTCGAACCATCCCTCAGGAAACTCCTCCAAACCCAATCACTTGGCTCTTATGCCATGTTGAACCAGAAAGGGCCTCCCTTGCGTAAGTCCAAACACCAACCATTTCTAGGCACCTTCTGTCTAACAGTCCTTTCTACATGACTCTAAACTGTAGTAATCCCTATGTTCCAAACATAGGATGCCTCTTGCTTCAAATAAAAGATGCCTTATGCTCCAAGCATGAGATGCCAATAGTCATATCTACATGACTATAAACTGTAGTACGCCCTATCTAACAAATGATAGGATGCCTCTTGCACTATACGAGAGATGCCTTATGATCCTAGCATGAGATGCCAGTAGTACTACCTACATGACTCTAAACTGTAGTATTCTCCCTATCTAACAAATGATAGGATGCCCCTTGCTCCAAGCAAGAGATTCCTTATGCTCCTAGCATGAGATGCCAACAGTCCTACCTACAAGACTATAAACTGTAGTATTCTCCCTACGTTCCTAATGTAGGATGCCTCTTGTTCCAAACAAGAGATGCCTTATGCTCCAAGCGTAAGATGCTCAATGCCATGATTACAATGGCCTGATTCCAACGCCCCTTGGCATTTTCCCTCTTGTGCACTAGTGCATAAGTGAAGGCCTCAACTCACCAGTGAGTTGGGATGCCCTCATGGCCAGACATGAGGAATACAATATGGGCAGCTTCCTAGCCTAAGCCCCATTCACCAGTGCCACTCCTTAGTGGCACCCGGGCAGATTCCTAGCGTAATCCCCATTCACCAGTGCCACTCTTTAGCGACACCTGGGCATCTTCCTAGCGTAAGCCCCATTCACCATTGCCGCTCCATAGCGGCACCCGGGCAACTCCTTGCGTAAGCCCCATTCGCCATTGCCGCTCCATAGCGGCACCCGGGCAGGTCCTTGCATAAGCCCCAATCACCAGTGCTGCTCCATAGCAGCACCCGGGCATCTCCTTGCGTAAGCCCCATTCGCCATTGCCGCTCCATAGCGGCACCCGGGCATCTCCTTGCATAAGCCCCATTCACCAGTGCCACTCCTTAGCGGCACCCGAGCAGCTCCTTGCATAATCCCCATTCGTCATTGCCGCTCCATAGCGTCACCCGGGCAGCTCCTTGCATAAGCCCCATTCGCCATTGCCACTCCATAGCGGCACCCGGGCAGCTTTCTCACGTAAGCCCCATCAACTGTTGTGATCCTATGCAGCGGTAAGCCGTTCACATCCTTATCCAGTGGTATGCCGTTGTGACCCAATCCAGCAGTAAGCCGTTGCGACCCCATTTAGCGGTAAGCCGTTCTGGGCCTCCATCCTGGAGTAAGTCCCCGCACCATGGGCCACCTATCGCGTAAGCCCCTCTTCGCTTCTCACGGATGCATCCTTCGCGACGTGATCGTCAGGTCCTTGTAACCTCTTGTTTCTCACACCGAGCATGACTCACATGAGCATAGAGTGAGCACTGACCCTGACCCCCATCCCACAGTGAACTACGAGGACTTTGATCCATGTCAAGGCATGGTACGTAGGAAGCCTCCATGAGGTTCAAGCCCACCCGTCATCTATTCACGTCAAGTCCCATTCTCATCCCGCATGACGTTAAACAGCATTCTGGTTCAATGGAAAGTCGTTGCGACCCATCCTAGCGAACTACGAGGACTTTGATCCATGTCAAGGCGTGGTACGTAGGAAGCCTCTATGAGGTTCAAGCCCACCCGTCATCTATTCACGTCGTGTCCCATTCTTGTCCAGCATGATGTTAAACTGCATTCTGGTCCAATGGCAAGCCGTTGCATCCCATCCCAATGAACTACGAGGACTTTGATCCATGTCAAGGTGTGGTACGTAGGAAGCCTCTATGAGGTTCAAGCCCACCCGTCATCTATTCACGTCGCGTCCCATTCTCATCCAGCATGACGTTAAACTGCATTCTGGTCCAATGGCAAGCCGTTGTGACCCATCCCAGTGAACTACGAGGACTTTGATCCATGTCAAGGCATGGTACGTAGGAAGCCTCCATGAGGTTCAAGCCCACCCGTCATCTATTCACGTCGGGACCCATTCTCATCTAGAAAGACGTTAAACTGCATTCCGGTCCAATGGCAAGCCATTGCGACCCATCCCATATGAACTACGAGGACTTTGATCCATGTCAAGGCATGGTACGTAGGAAGCCTCCATGAGGTTCAAGCCACAATGCTCGGTCGTTCATTCACGTCGAGTTTCTCCCTCGTCCAGCATGATGTTAAACTGCATGCCTCCTCTTGTCCTGCATGACATTAAACTGCACACCCATTTGAACTACGAGGCCTTTGATACATGTCAAGTCACTGTATGTAGGAAGCCTTCCAGAGGTTCGGGCCCACCACCCATTGGACCAAGGTCCACTTTCACGTCGGTTCGCCGACAAAGCCCCATATGAACTTCGAGGTCTTTGATCCATGTCAAGGCGTGGTACGTAGGAAGCCTCCACGAGGCTCAAGCCCACCCATCATCCAATTCACGTCGTGTTCTACCTGCATCCACCACGACGTTAAAATGCAATTCCAGTCTGACGGCAAGCTGTTGTGACTAACCCGAACTACGAGTTCTTTGATCCATGTCAAGGCATGGTACGTAGGAAGCCTCTACGAGGTTCAAACCCACCATCTGGTCGTTCCGACCTCATTCACGTTGGCTAACCCCTGTCCCGCATGACGTTAAACTATATTCCCCAATCTGAACTACAAGGACTTTCATCCATGTCAAGGCATGGTACGTAGGAAGCCTTCCAGAGGATCATGCCCACCACTCATTGGACCAAGGTCCACCTTCACGTCGGTACGCTGACGATGCCCATCGGACCAAGGTCCACCTTCACGTCGGTACGATGACAATACCCATCGGACCAAGGTCCACCTTCACGTCGGTACGCTGACGATGCCCATCGGACCAAGGTCCACCTTCACGTCAGTCCACCGACACCATCCTGAACTACGCGGGCTTTGATTCCCTACCACGGGGATACGTAGGAGGTCTCTTCAAGGCTCAAGCCCAACTTCACCGTCGCCCCTGCGATGGTCCGATTTCATCCTCCTCCACTTCACTCATCCATCCATCACCCATCCTGATTCTCACCCGGGCCGCCACATCCCGGTGTGATCATGCCATCCTCCTCCTCGCTGCTCCTAGCGGCGCATGGGCCACTTTCTACGTGTAAGCCCCATCACATCTTCTGGTCGTTGTCCTCTGTGTACACCCCGATTCATTACCCTTTCGAACTACGTGGGTTTTTATCCCTATACTCTATACATGGTACATAGGAAACCTCCAAGAGGTTCAATCCCAACCAATGGTAATCCATGGTGTCCCCCATCCTGGGGCGCACTTCCCCTGATCTGCCCTCAGTGGTGTTCAGATCAGCCATTACGGTGTGACATCTCCCCTATAGGGAGTACACCACCATTTGATCCATCTCTATGGGATGTTCTGATCACCCTTATTTCATCTCCTCAAGACGTTAAGCTCGCAACCTACCTCGTGATAAACATGAGATGCCTGAGGAAAACCTCGGAGGACACGCCTTTGGTGTAGCCGTCTCTTCTAGACGTTAATATTACAACATACCCTGTGTTAAACACGGGAAGCTGAGGAAAACCTCAGATACATGCCTCGGGTTATGCACCCTTGAGATGCCCTCTCATGAAGATGAATACAGGTTCCCCAATGTCCATGCACCCAGAGATGCCCTGACATGCCTGATGTTGCCGTCTACTCCGACCGAAGGTCGCTACCATGTCAAGACCCCATGGAATGTCTTGATGGAAGTAGTGTAATTAACCGGCATTCATGATGATATGTCACCGGTAATGAGATTCATGAACAATGTATTAAATATATGAGGGAGACCCGGACCAGGTGACAAGTTCTGAGGAGGAATCCATAGGAGGAAGAACCAACATCCCATCATCCCGTTTCAATCAAGGAGCAGACGTCCCTGAACAAGGAGCGAATGCCGCCCGCCTTTGGAAAGCGGGAATGCGGGGCCACAAGCAGCGCATCCTCCACAGATGGATGCGCGTGCCCCAACGAAAGAATCGTAAACAAAATCATGGGAAAATGAAATAATATATCTTTGTTTCAAGTCATAGATCTCAGATTGTATATGCCCAATTTAATGTCTTGTGTGTGGGTAAGAAGGGTAGAAAGTGTTGAATCAACGTGCCCATCATTTAAGAGATCATGGGGATGATAATAAACATTGAGGATAACTTTTGACCTTGTTCACAACATAATATCAATCTGATGTGACTTTAAATGGGAACAAACAATTGAGCATCGACTGATGACCACATTAACAATGCTATACTTCTTTCAAATTGTTTCTCAATATCCTCTAGGATGTTTATCTCAAACAGTAGGTGATCCAACGTGGAATGATACCAGGCCATTAAGGGGGTCCTTTTGGATGTGAAATGTGGTGAAGAACCAAATAAAGGGACATTTGAAGGGTGGAAATACCCATGTAGTTTAACGTCTTGCTGTAAGGATTAGGAAGAGCTTAGTTTAATGTTGTCGAGATTAGATCATTTACAGTTCAACATATTTCCACAAAAAAATGGATCATATATTTGTGTTGTAGAGCATGGACAATTTATGTTTGAATGTATTGTCAGATTAATGGGATCTATGTTTGGGGTCATAGAGCTCGGACCATGAGGTGTCTTCACCATTCACAGTTTATCATCATGTAAGACAAAAGTGATATTTGTTTAGGGTCGTAAATCTCAGACCATTTAAAGAATATCGCTTTGTAGGATTAATGTTATCATAGTATAGAGTCATAGATCTCAGACCGTTTATGTTTTAACATTTTTCATGATGAAAGGCATCTTAATTTTGGATCATAGAGATTAGACCTTGTGGTGTATTGATCATTTGAAATTTATCATCATGCAGGATGTATGTGATCTTAGTATATGCTCACAAAGCTTAGAAAATTTACAATTTAACAACTTTTAGGATGAAATAGATCATATTTTATGGTTGTATTGCTCAGACCATTTAAATTTTACCATATTGTAGGATGAGGATGAGAATTCTAACATCCTCCAAGATGGAGATTCCTTTATGTGAAATATTGGTTGAGTAATTTAGCATTGATGGGAGGAGTGATGTGCTCACCATCCATAGTGAACAAAGAGCATGCACCACAAATGAAGTACTTGTGAATAACTAAAGGTACTCCCCATTTGGTATCCAACATTGGTGGCTTCAAGCCAGATATCATTAGCATTCTCAGGGCCAATACTGAGTCCCCTTGTAAGAAAGATCGGAGGTGAATTTTCTTATTGAAAGACGTAACAATCTTTTTTTGAAGCCTATCCAATTTTTACAAGAAAAATTACTATTCTAATCATGTTATTATAGGTCATATATATATATATATATATATTAGGTAGTTTTTTTGGTTAATTTTGATCATAGATGGTTCGTATTTTTGAGGGTAACAATGTATCGATGGGTAGTACTACTTCTGTTCTATACACCAGGGAATATGGAATCACTAGGGTCAAATAACGAGTCATCATTCGGTAAGCCCAGAGTGAATTATGGAGTTTTTTGGAAAAATATTCTTGTTCTAACCATCCATATTCTGTATAATTTTATAGAGTGTTTTGTTTAATGATGCAATCTTCTCATTTTCTTGTGCATGATAGTGATAGGTATTATTATAAAAGATATCGTACATAACATATAGTTTCTTCAGCTCATATACCTAGATGATGGTGCCATTATATGTGAGAATTGATTGAGAGACTCTGAATCAGTGAATTATATTGGAGCTCATGAACTCAACGATGGAATAGTCTTTAACTTCCTTGAGTGGAATTTAAGTTAACCATTTGGAAAATAAATCTATAGATATTAGGAAGATCATGCATTGGAGATCTATTTCTAGTGGATATGGTCCCATGACATCAAGACCCTAAACTGTCAAGGTCAATGTGTACTTGTTAGTATGGAGAGTCTCTAAAAACTGATGTACAAATTTATCATGGATGTGGCATGGAATGAACCTCTTGGAGAACACGATGCATTCACATATCATTGTGGGAAAAAACAATACAATTCTTCAAATCTGATTTAAGTGGTTTGGACTTGACTAATGTGCCTTGTAGGAACCTACAAGAACATCATGCATAACATATGAAATCTCATCACCTTGAATGAAAATGAGTACAACCCCATCAAACAAATGTTTTTAGAGGATCTGCTCAATACTTGGACCACTCTAAAGGGTGAGCATAACTAGGTTCCATAGGATTTTCTCACATCCGGATCGGTCTATAGGGAGATTACCATGATAGAGATACTCGATGAAGGGAGTATTCCTGTCAGGTGTATCCTCTAATATTGCAGAAGGGGGACCTGGGGGTCCTAATGTGGAGGCATCAATGGTAAGGTGGATTACATATGGGCTATCATCATTTTCCTCGGTAACAAGAGCGATGAATCTTCAATGAGACACATTGATCATCAAATCATCTTGTTCACGCTCTACAAGAGATGCAACAAAATTATATAAGGAATCAGCTCAACCGTTTTGTGTTTGAGGGACATGAATAACATCTGGATGAAAAGAAAATACAACCATCATATGGAGAGTGTGATCTTATAGTGCTACGATATATGGCTTCCGGATGATGTAGTTTTTGTTGATCTTAATTGATTACCAGATCAAAGTCCCCATTCACATGTAAATTGGGAACATCAGTCTTGAGTTCTAACTGAGTACCAATGATGAGAGCATGGTACTCATACTTGTTGTAGGTAATAATTTCTAACAAAATCAATTAATAGGTTATGATAGATTGTGTAGGCATGATGAATCCAATACCCATGAATACATTATTAAGAATGGGATCGTTGAGACACCATCCAGCAGGTCTTAAGGATGTTCCATCAATGTTCATTTTCCAATATGGAATTACTTGATCCACTAAGAGGATGGACTCATATTGAAAATCAAGATCCAGAAACTGCTTTGCAGGGGCTAAATGGGATGTAATAATGTTGGCCTATGCCTGTCCCCTAACATCCTTATGGGGGTGCAGACATGATGCCAAACTATTGAATGATCACTAGCCACTAAACTAAAAGACTGGTCAACATAGGGCGTTTAAGAATGCACTTTATCAGATCCAATCTGGACACCATCTGCATCTCATGGTTTAATAATAAATTTTACAATTTTTGTATTGAGAATACAAGTGCAAGGTTGATCTTCTCGATAGAATAATATGAAGTCTCTACATCAGGGAACATGCAACTGAGATTGTATAAACTAGTATTTGTTCCATCATTGTTCTAATGGGTGAGAAGGGTGCCAAGGGATAATTCCAATGTGTACACATAGTGGACCAGTGACTTACTGAGAATGGGACGAATCTGAACCAGAGGCTATAGTAGGTATTTCTTGATTTCCTCAATTGAAGTCTGTCACTCCCCATCCCACTGATAATCAGAACTTTTCTTCATGAGATGTGAAAAGGGATTACAATTTCTTCCCATAATTGTGATGAATTGGTGTATGGAGGCTATGTGTCCTGGAAAGCCTCAGAGCTCCCAAATGTTACAAGACGGTGACATCTAACAGATGGCTATGATTATTTCTGAATCGATCTAAATGCCTCTGTATCTGGTAATGAAGTTGAGAAACATTTTGGAGGTGACCCCAATGGTACACTTCAAGGGGTTCATCATTAGATGGTAGGAACAAAGGAAGTCAAGAAATTTCTCATGATCTCTGAGATGGTCTTGATGATGGTGATATTTGACAACCATATCATCAACATAGTAATCCCCCAAAGTCTTGAGGTTTGGTTGGAATATCTGGTTCATGTAATGCAGATATGTGGCACTTGAATTTTTTAGATGGAAAGGCAATACCTGGTAGAAAAAATACATTGTGGTTCTTCAATGGTTGTAGAATTATTATCATTGGTGATATTCATAGTTTATTACATATGGAATACCCATACATGATGAATATAGCCTAGAAACAAGAGGTGGAATCAATCAATAGTTATATCGTAGGAAGGGGAAAATCAACCTTCAAATAGTAATGGTTGAGATCTCGCAAGTCGATGCAGACTCTGATCTATTTTTTCTTCCTCCTGATAGGAATAATTTTAGCTAACCATCTAGGGTACTAGACCTCCTTTATGAAATTTGATTTGATGGTCTTATCAACCTCGGCCTCAACCATGGAACCGTCAGAAGGGAACATCTTCCTAGGAGGATATTTGAACCCGTGATGATTTAATTAGAGACCGAAATGCTAGATGGAGACCTGAGGATCTAGATCTGGAATCTCATCATAACAATAGGAAGATACATCATGATATTGCCTTAGGTAATTAGTGTATCCCTATTGGTCAACTGTAGGAATAGCTTCAACAATCAATGTTGATTTTGAATCTTTCTCGATACCGAGGTTCACATGTGCAAATTCATCGATCATAGTTGAGACACCATTTTCAAATGCGTGTAAAGAATCGTCCAATTCCATTTCATCATAAACAATTAGAGGATCATCGGTATGGGGAAACTCTCTTGAATTGGTCGATCCTAACATGACACTGGCTCTAACCTCAAAAACTACGAAAACCTCACCCGGGGACTTTTCACTGCTAAAACCATGGCGATGAAAGCTATCGACGTAATCACATATGGACTTTGAACCAAGGGGACACATTTGAAAATATCCAACCAATAGTGCCACATCATCTTGATCTGGATTTTCCCAGCCCAATGAAACAAGAAAATATGACGTATTATTGTTTCTATAGGGTGAACATCCCGATACCTAATAGGAGTTGGGGGATCTAGGATCACTGGAGCCTAATTTTTATTATGAATAAGATTTGATGTCAAGGTGTTCTATGGAAATTGGAACACACTTCCCCCTTTTTCCACAGGCAATATTGAATTTCTCCAATTCCGGTGTCGTGGAATCCAATTTTCGAATTGGGAAAATGTAGGCCTCATCCAGGTCAATCCATAGGTTGAATGTCGCCATAACATGCTCAACCTCATTAGCCTGAATATAATATTACTTTATCTTGTAGTTGTCGGCATCAAGTAGTGAGAATCATAAGATGAATAGTTAGACACCTCACCTTGGAGTACGCTTACCCGACCATTAGAGTATTACTTAAGGTATTGGTAATATGAGGAATGGACAACCGTGTGAATGTGGATCCATGGTATACCCATTAATGTATTGTAATTGGAGTCTTGTTAGACAACCATGAACTAAGTGATGGAAAATAGGCCAATGATTTGGGTCTTTAGGTTAATTTTTCAAAATTTTGTTTCATCCCTCTTGTTGAAACTTTGTATTTTTCGATTAGAGGAACTCAAATCTATTTCCGATAGCCCCATCATGTGGAGTGTTTGAGTTTGGATATGATTGATCCCAAAGCCTGTGTGGACAAGAAAACAATGAACCTCAAATCCACTGAAATGGACAGTGATGTACTATAGGTGGATGATCCCATATATTGTAGAACCATCATCTACTATAGATAAAGTGATGATGACCTTACATTCCTCAAACTTGACTATCTCTGCAAGGAAGTCTTATGCAACTGCTACTTATATCTCAAACTAGATGGGGCTTCATAATGAATCTATACAGGCTTCATGCGTATCTATTAATTTTAAGATATCCTCAGGAATAGAGAGCCTTGATGTGGCCTTAAAAACACATGTTTTGCCACATCATTTTTAATTAATTTTTTTTTAATTTAATTGCTTATTTTAGCACTTTTTAATAAATAATGGCTATTTTGTATTTATTTGATTAACATTAATAATCCATCAATTTTTTTAATTAACTGTGTATTTTAAGCCATAAAATAATTAATTTATTTCTTAATTTAATTTTATTGACTAATAACTATTTTTTATAATTTTTGTTTTTGTTTGCATATTTAATAATTTAACATTAATTAATTAATTAAGTCTGCTTCTGCACATAGTTAATGTTTTCTTAATTTAATATTACATGTTTTAATTATTGACTAATTTTAAGTAACTTTATGTTTTAAGTCATCTTTTAATAATTCATTGATTAAAATAAAAGATCATAGGCCTAATTCAATTATTTAGTCTCTTTAAATTTTATTTCATTAATTAACATATTGGTTTAACAATATAATAATTAACTTTCTACCTTAATTTAATTTAATCTGACATAGTAACTATTTTAAACCATTTAACATTGTGTTATTAATGTTTAAATTTAATGTAAACTTTTAATAAGTTAGTTGATTTTTAAGTTCATTTTCAGAATAGTAAGAATTTAAGTCATGCGAATAGATATTTTTAATAAATTAAATTAAGTTGATTGGTTTTATAAATTTATAATTGTTTACATTTTATTTCAGTATTTAATTGTTTAATTCAATTTTAGTTTTTATTAATACTTTGTTCATATTCTATTTAAGTTTTAATTTAATTTATTTTCTCTACTTATTTTGTAGGTGCACGCATTTAACACTATCACGGTGTCTCCACGCACTGGTCTCCTTACGGTGTCACCGTGATATCTCTCTCATGGACTCACCATGACCGCCTTCAATGTCTCACCGTAAACCTCCCTTACAGACACACAGTGAATTTCTTTTTGTCTCATCATAACCATCTTTATTGTCTCACTGTGACCCCCTCACTCTGCCTCCGTTTGCTCATGGACTCACCGTGACACCTTTCACCACGAACTGGATTTTTCTTTTCCACTTGCCATTGTTTCCTCTCACACCATTTCCCTCTTCCGTTCAACTCATTCGCGCACACACTGATTTCTTTCTTCACTAAACCCTTCTCCATCTTTGTTTCACCGCTTCAGAACCGTTTTCATCGTATCATTTGCGCCACAACAAACCAGTCGCATCACTCCCTTCTTGGACTTCCACATCATCTGTTCCACCTTCATCTTTTCACTTCACCACCGCGTCTCTGCCATAATTCTATCAAAAAACATCACATAAAATCATCAAACGAATGACCCAAACACCCCATAATTTCATATCAAATGCTCCCGAAATCTAAATCACAGTTGAGCCTACTGTGGAAGATCTGAGCTTTGCGCCGCCTTGCTGCCATGAACATAATCTAGTCTGATGCCATCGCCCGAGGAGGAGTTGGGTTGTTGTGGATCTGTCCACTGGAACAGCCCCGCCATACCTCCTGGAAACTACCTCCGCTGAGTCGTTGGAATGGGAGGCCGAGGGGCTCATGCGTGACTGTCGCCGGTCTGAGGGGTCCGCTACGCCGCTGGAGAGGAGCTGTTGTGCGAGGGAATTGGTGCACATGCACTAGTTCACTGGTGCTAGTGTAGCCACCAGAGAAGAAACCAAATCTCCTCCCATGTGCGCCGATTTTGGGGGAGGAGGGAATGAAAAATAATAATAATAAATATAATAATAAATATAATAAAAAAAACAATAATAAAAGTAAAGTAATAATAAAAAAGGTAATAAAAAATATAAAGTTAAAGTGACTTTATTTAGTCAAAATAATTGATTATAATTTATTAAATTTATAACATTAATAACTAGATAAATTTTAAATTAATTTACATAAGTAAATTAATAATAAATAATAAATATTAACAATAAAATATGCATATTATATTATAATTAATAATAATTGAAAATAAACTATAAAATATATTTTCCAATTTTTAAAACCTAAGTAATAAATTTATTTACTTAATTAAAATTAACTAATTAATAGATTAATCTAACATTTTAATTTCTTTATTAGAAATAATTAAATCTAAAATATTATCTTAATTATTTATTTTTTTCCTTAATTTTTAAAAACTTAGTTCTTTTAAAAAAATGGATAAAATTAATTATTTAGTATTTTTATTTATTAACATAATTAAATTAATAACTTATTAACTTAGGTTTTATCATAGTTAATACTTGTATAAATAATATAAAAGTAAATAATAATTATTAACTTAAATATTTATTAGTTAACTTTTTTTAACTTTTATCTTTCAGTTTTAACTATTTTATTTCATTTATATTCTCTGCAGGTTCATTAGAGGTACTAAAATACATCCATATGCACACTACTAACTCATCCAGAGTTATCTACGTGAGGAAAAATCACACGACGTGCCTGTCACAGATCAAACGCACGTGTGTGGTACATTTGTGAAGGACAATTAAAGTCAGTGGAAGTGAGAGGTGACATGTAGTAGATGACATATAATGTAAAATATATCAATAGAATAAGTTTTTTGGTTGCTCATTCATTCACTTGGGGGACTCTCATTCTGATTCCACGCCACACCATCTTGGAGAGAAGAACTCCCGGGAGACATCAAGAGTGGTACTGGAGACTTGAGATGCAGGAGCAAGGCAGCAATTCATGAACATCACTGATAGAGGGAGGATTATTTTTCCTTTACTATGTATTATTTTCAATGTATTACTGCTTTTGAATTGAAAATGATCTTCGTTTGATTTCTTGTTTGGAAAATCGGATAATCTATTGGTACATATTTTCTTATTCTTTATTTAGTTTCTTCCAATGAGAATTTGATTCTTTCGGCGAGATTGAATCTGGTTCATGAACTTAAAATTGAATTAACACCTTCAAGAACATAATTCTAAATCAATGATATTTTTGCAAGATTGATCATTGAGACAGTCCATAAAATTTTCAATTCTGAAACAACAGAAACTATCAACGATATATCTTTATGTTCACATGTTTTAAGGAATTTATTGTATGTGGTTGTTGAAGTGGCGAACTTCAAAAAATATATTACAGAGTGTTATTTCTTCTGGCAAGGAATAATTAATAACTAATTTTTAAGGTGTGAGTTTAGTCAAATGGGGACCATTCATTTTAAGCCAGTGGTGTTCTAATCTCTCAAGCATACTTCTTAATCTACCCTCTGTACTCATTTTTCTTTCTTTAGTTATTTTAGTTGACACTGTTTCATTTTTGTTGTATTGTTTCTTGTATAGGTAATAGAGAAATACCAAAACTTGTTTCATACTGATTTATCAAATAGAAATGAAAAAAATATAAAAAAATGAAGAGTAGATAAAATGCCTTCCTCACTGCTGACAACATTTAGTTTTTTAAAATTAAAACCATAGAAATCACTCGTTTTCCTTCTCTGTGGATCGACCCTGCACCACTTTACTAGTGTAGGTTAATAAATGTAATTTTGAGGGTCGTGAAGACCTTCAGAACCCTTCAAAATTTGGCTCCATTTCCGGGGAAGGCATGCACTGAGATTCTAGGGTTTTAAAAATATATAAAAACAATAATAATAAAAATAAAAAAATAATATATAAAAAATCTGCTTTAAAAACATCTGTGTACTGGAACCTACTTTTTGTGTTGTCTTTGAAAAATCTGTTTTGATATGAATTATTGTGTGTTTAATCTCAGCTGGTTTTAGTTCAAAAATGGATGTTAATGAGAACTGGAATAAACCTGTACCTTACTATGTTTGTTGTGGTGATTATGGACTTACTGCTTGGCAGTGTGTCTATAACCAGCCACAACATGATTTTTACATTTAAGAGAATGAGAAAAACATTGAGTTTAATCCTGAAACCCTAGCTAAAATTAAATTAATTGATTCTAAACTGGACGCTAGGGTGGAGCTAATAAAAAATTGGTTAACTTAAACCCATGAAATTCAACTTAGAGATTCACAAGAGCGAGATAAAAGAATGAAAATATTGGGAAACATCATCTTGAAATTAAAACAAAGGGATAAAGAACAAGAAGAATTTGAAGAGAAAGAAAATGTTTATAAAATATTTGATGATCAAGTGGAATAAGAGAGTGACTGTGAAACTAGACAAGAAACAATTCACTATAAAAATCTGATTCTGTTGGAATTAATTTAGAAATAACTGACTAAAAAATTCAAGAAAACAACATTGAAAATCACAAAAAGAGCTTTAATGGTGTTGAGTTGGACAATTTTGAAACTGAATTAAAACAGATTGAAAAAGATAACCCAGTTATTTTCATAATTCCTACATTGGAGAAAAATCATTGTTTTAGGAGTTTTGAGAATGAAGTCACTTGGGTTAAAGTCAAACTTGAAATTGAAGAGTTGAATGCTAAAAACTCTTCACCCAAAATTTCTGAAATTCTGAGCATTGAGCTAGAACTGGATATTGGGTATAATCTGGATGAGAAAATTAAATTCGAAGTTAAAGAATCTAAAATATTTGAACCATAATTAAAAACTTCTCTTCTATGTTTTAAACCTGTAAACCCAATAATTTCTGAACTGTTGTTGGATAATGAGGAAGAGGGAATGATATATGAAGTAAGGCTAATTAATGAGTTTTCATTTCCCTATTCTCATTGTAACCACTTTTCTGAAACATTGTGTAATGAAATGAAAATTAGTGTTTACCAACTTGAGGAAAATTGTCTTAACTTGAACATTCTGGAAACTGAATTTATTTAAACTAAATTGTACAATTATTCTCTTGAAATTGAAGTGAAACACTCAAATTTATTGTTTTTAGAAAGTGTGCCTTTTGAACGTGAACTTAATGTAGTGGTTGAACATATATTAGATAATGGTTACAGAACTGATTTGTTTGAAGTGGTAGATGTTCAGTGTGATTTAACAGATGAGGATCCTTTGGAAGAGATTTATAACATTGTTAGAGCTGAACCTGTTAGTGATAAAATAAATTCTCTTCCTTGTCAGTCACTTCCATCCTCACCTGTGAATGGTTCTGAGTCTTCTCATGATACTGATAATGGTCTAGAGGGGGAATCACTGTTGAGTTCCTTTGTCCATGATTATGTTCAACACTTTATTGAATCCCCTCTTGAACCCACTATTCAGTATTCACCCACAATCACCCTTGAATCTAAACCTTCTAGTGTTGAGGTTAAGAGAGATAGCTATGAGAATAATGACAGACCTTTTGAAGCACCATGTACTATGTTGTCCCTTCATGTAAATTCAACTTTTGATAACTCTGAACTTATTTTGGAAGTGGACAGCAATATTCCCACAATTGTTCAAGGTTTCTTTTTAGGGGTTATTTCAGGCTATGAGAGTTTGGTATTTGTTTTGTTTAGTTTTGGTGCCCACAAATCTCATTGTTCTATTAAAAATATTTGGGCGAAACACATGTTGTGGTTTTTGTTTAGGAAAACACATCCACCAAGGGATTTCTGTTAGTTGCTAGGTGAGTCTGGCTAGGGACTTTAAACCTAGCAATGCCTGGGAGGCAACCCATGGTTTTTATTTTGTTTTCAAAAAAAATTTGTAATTAAATAAAGTCTAACTGAAGACGTTAAATTTAGTGCTTCATGGGAGTCAACCCATGTTCATTCTTTTGTGTTTACTTTTATTTTTGTTCTTGTTTTAGTTTTGAATAATGTGATGCTTTGTAGTCTTATATATGCTCTGTCTCTGTAGGATATTTGTTCCTGGTTTTCATGCTTTCTGTGTTTTTAGGTAACTGTTGTTGGTTTCATGGAGGAGTGGAATTCCTATAATGAAGGATTGATGAAAAAAAAATTATGTCAGGGAAGTACCTTATTGTTGAATTCTGTTTCATCTTTCTGCTGCTTTATGCTTTCATTAGAAAAAAATTCTGCTCCTGTTTTTATTAAATAAAATTCTGCTCATTGAAAATTCTACATGTTTTGTTTAAAAATTCTGCTACATTTTTTTTGAAAAATGGTTGCATAATTTTCATATTAAAAACTTTTGATGCATGTCACTAACTTGAATTTTGAAAATTCTGCACATGCCTCGTGCTGAAAAAAAATTTGAATTGCATTATTGTTATTAAAATCTTTTTCACTGCTTGAAATTAAGTGTGTGTGTGAGGGGGGGGGTACATGCTACTAGTCTGTTGAATCCTCTTTGGGTTGGGGTATTTAGCATGAACTTTGTATGATTAGTAGAATATCCAACTGAATTAATTCTATTAAAACATGCCTTCATCCCTATCCATTGTGCACCCACACCTTACATGATTTATCTTGAGCTGAATTGAAAATCTTTGTCACTAGACATAAATGTTAATGCATATATTTTCTAATGAACATGCTAATTATTTAACCGTTGTGGTAGAAAATATTTTTGAACTTCATTGAGACCCTTTATACATGTCATAAATCTACTAAATTGAAAATTTATTTTGAACTTTAATTGATTAATTTTTCTTCTCTACTTTAGAATTCAAATTTGGGGACAAAATTGGGTTTTACGTGTGGGGGAGGTGGTCAATTCTTGACTGTTATTAACTTTGTTTTAATGTAATCCCATCAGTTCCCACTTCAAATTCAATTTTCTTGTAAGAAATGGATAATTTTTTTTTCAAAATTGTTGCTTAATTTTAGGCTTTAAAATTTTTCTCAATTGGGTCTTGCCTTCGAAAAGAATCTTGTTGGAAGATGAGAGTTTCTTAGAATCTGATATTAATGAGTTTGGATGATTTCTGAGTAGTATTGCGTAGTGATTTGATGGAAATTTGGTTTAGGAACTACCTGTAGAAGTGATATGGGTTACCAGTTTGTGGAATTATGATCATGACTCTTGGAACTGGAAGTTTGATTCTGATCATAGGGGCCTCATTCATTTTCTTTATATTATATAAATTAGTTACTTTAATGAGACAATGTAAATGAATTTTATATAAATCCTTTGAAACTGGAGTAATTTGGGCATCTGTGATCCCATGGTGAGTCTCTGAGACCCTAGATGCTGGGTGTATTTCTATTTACTATAAGTCCTCTGTTCACTCTGAATAAGTGCATATGCACAGTGTTTATCATAATGTTACATGGCTTGGGAATAATAAATAAAGTGTCTAGGGTCAAAAATGGTCTCTTTAAATTTAGGGGAATGATGAATGAAAAATGAAGAAGGGATCAATTGATTTAGATGGAAATTATTTAGGTTGTCTCAAAAAGGTGATTCACAAAAAAAAATATTTATTCTTTGAAACCTAGGAGATGAGATAATGTACAAGGTTCCTTTGTCTATAATTCCACATAAATTATACCTCTTTTCACTCTTGGATTTTGGACTTAAGTCTGGATTGAAGTTAATCACTGAGTAGTACCACATATGAGGTATGCCATCTTCATTGATTGATGATTCATTGTTTTCAAGACTACCAATGAGTATTTGGTCTAAGAAAGATTCATATGAGCATTTTATTTTCTAATCCTAATGAAAGACTTGAAGTCCTCTGTTTAATGTTTTGGACATGTTACAGTTTGATCTTAATTATGAATATCATAGTTTTTTTTTCCAAGAAAACAAAACATGGGATTGTTTGAGGAAAAACAATGATCAAGTGCGGGGGAATTTAATGTGGCCTTAAAAACACATGTTTTTCCACATCCTTTTTAATTAATATTAATTAATATAAATTTCTTAGTTTAACACTTTTTAAAAAATAATGGCTATTTTGTACTTTTATGATTAACATTAACAATCCATCAATTTTTATAATTAATTGTTTATTTTAAGCCTCAAAATAATTAATTTATTTCTTAGTTTAATTTTATTTACTAATAACTATTTTTTAAAATTGCTGTTTTTTTTCATAGTTAAAAATTTATCATTAATTAATTAATTATGTCTGCTTCTGCACATAATTAATGTATTCTTAATTTAATATTGCATGTTTTAATTATTAACTAATTTTATGTAACATAATGTTTTAAGTCATATTTAAATAATTCATTGATTAAAATAAAAGATCATAGGCCTAGTTAAATTATTTAGTCACTTTAAATATTATTTCATTAATTAACATAATGGTTTAATAATATAATAATTATCTTTCTACCTTAAATTAATTTAATTTGACATAGTAACTATTTTAAACAATTTAACTTTTTCTAATTAATGTTTAAATTTTATGTTAACTTTTAATAAGTTAGTTGATTTTTAAGTTTATTTTTTGTATAGTAATAATTTAAGTCATGCGAGTATATATTTTTAATAAAATAACTTAAGTTGATTGGTTTTATAAATTTATTAAAGTTTACATTTTATTTAAGTCTTTAATTGTATAATTCTGTTTTAGTTTTTATTAATTACTTTGTTCATATTCTATTTAAGTTTTAATTTAATGTATTTACTCTGCTTATTTTGTAGGTTCATAGTTTTAACTCTATCACGGTGTCTCCACAAACTAGTCTCCTTACGGTCTCACCGTGATATCTCTCTCACGGACTCACTGTGACCGCCTTCACTGTCTCACCGTAAACCTCCCTTATGGATGCACAGTTACCATTTTTTGTCTTACTGTAACCCTCTTTATTGTCTCATTGTGACCCCCTCACTCTTCCTCCGTTTGCTCACGGACTCAATGTGACACCTTTCACCATGCATTGGCTTTTTCTTTTCCACTTACCACTGTTTCCTCTCACACCATTTCCCTCTTCCTTTCAACTCATTCATGCACACACTGATTTATTTCTTCTCTAGACCCTTCTCCATATTTGTTTCACCACTTCACATCTGTTTTCATCGTATCATTTGCGCCACAACAAACCAGTCGCACTGCTCCCTACTTGGACTTCCATAGCATCTGTTCCACCTTCATCTTTTCACTTCTCCACATCGTCTCCACCACAATTCTATCAAACCACAACACATAAAATCATCAATCGAATGACCCTAACACCCTATAATTTCAGATCAAAAGTTCCCGAAATCTAAATCATAGTTGAGCCTGCCGTGGCAGATCCGAGCTTTGTACTGCATTGTTGCCATGTACGTAATCCAGTCCGATGCCGTCACCCGAAGAGGAGTTGGGTTGTTGTGGATCTGTCCGCTGGAGCAGCCCCACCACACTTGTTGTAAACTGCATCCGCTGAGTCGCTGGAATGGGAGGCCAAGGGTCGCCTACGTGACTGCCGCCGGTCTGAGGGTCCACCACGCCACTGGAGAGGAGCTGTTGCGCGAGGGAATTGGTGCACAGCCGCTGGTTCGCCGATGCTGGTGGAGCCACTGGAGAAGAAACCAAATCTCCTCCCCTGTGCGCCGATTTTGGGGGAGGAGGGAAGTAAAAAATAATAATAATAAAAATCATAATAAAAATAATAATAATAATAATAATAAAAGTAATGTTAGAAGAAAAAAATGTAGTAAAAAAAAGATAAAGTTAAAGTGACTTTAATTAGTGCAAAGAGATGATTCGAATTTATTAAAGTTATAACATTAATAATTAGATAAATTATAGATTAAATTAAATAAGTAAATTACTAATAAATATTAATAATAAAATATGCAGATTATAGTATAATTAATAATAATTGAAAATAAACTATAAAATATATTTTTAAAATTTTAAAACCTAAGTAATAAATTTAATTACTTAATTAAAATTAACTAATTAATAGATTAATCTAACATTTTAATTTCTTTAGTATAAATGATTAAATCTAAAATATTATCTTAATTATTTATTTATGTTATTAATTTTTAATAACATAGTTTTTTTATAAAAGTAGATAAAATTAATTATTTAGTATTTATATTTATTAACTTAATTAAATTAAAAACTTTTTAACTTATGTTTTATCATAGTTAATACTTTTATAAATAATATAAAAGTAAATAATAATTATTAACTTAAATATTTATTAGTCAACGTTAGTTAACTTTTATCTTTGAGTTTTAATTATTTTATTTCGTTTATATTCTGTGCAAGTTCATTCAAAGGACTAAAATACATTCAGATGCACGCAACTAACTCATCCAGAGTTAGTTACGTGAGAAAAACTCGCGCGATGTGCCTGTCGTGGATCAAACGCACGTGTGCGGTACGTTTGTGAAGGACAATTAAAGACGATTGAAGTGAGCGGTGACATGAAGTAGATGATAGAAAATATAAAATAGAGCAACAATAGAAGTTTTCAGGTGGCTCGTTCATTCACTTGGGGGACTCTCATTCTGATTCCATGCCACACCATCTTGGAGAGCAGAACTCATGGGAGACATCAAGAGCGGTACTGGAGACTGGAGATACAGGAGTAGGGCAACAATTCATGAACATCATTGATAGAGGGATGATTCTTTTTTCCTTT
This sequence comes from Viscum album, assembly GCA_963277665.1. Taxonomy (NCBI): domain Eukaryota; kingdom Viridiplantae; phylum Streptophyta; class Magnoliopsida; order Santalales; family Viscaceae; genus Viscum; species Viscum album. The sequence goes on along the minus strand of OY728149.1, from coordinate 35,629,045 downwards.
ACTCTATTTTATTTTCAATGTATTACTGCTTTTGAATTGAAATTGATCTTCGTTTCATTTCTTGTTCGGGAAATTGGAACTTCTATTGGTACATTTTTTTTTTCTTAATTTAGTTTCTTCCAATGAGAATCTGATTCTTTTGGTGAGATTCAATATGGTTCTTGAACTTAAAATTGAATTTACACCTTCAATAACATAATTCTAAATCAATTATCTTTTGGTGAGATTGATCATTGAGACAGTCTAAAAAAATTTCAATTCTGAAACAACAGAAACTATCGGCGAGATAGCTTTCTGTTGACATCTTTTAAGCAATTTACTGTACGTGGTTGTTGAAGTGGTGAACATTGAAAACTATATTACATAGTTTTATTTCTTCTGGAGAGGAATAATTAACAAATAATTTTTAAGGTGTGAGTTTAATGAAATGAAGACCATTCGTTTTAATACAGTGGTGTTCTAATATGTCGAGCATACTTCTTGATTTACCCTAAGCACTCCTTTTTCTTTCATTAGTTATTTTAGTTTACACTGTTTCATTTTTGTTTTATTGTTTTCAGTATAGGTAATAGATAAATTTCAAAACTTGTTTCATATTTCATTATCAAATAGAAATGAAAAAATATAAAAAAATGAAAAGTATATAAAATTCCTACCTCACTGCTAACAACTGTAAGGTTTTTAAAATTAAAACCTTATTAATCACTCGCATTCATTCTCTTTGGATCGACCCTGCACCACTGTACTAGTGTAGGTTAATAAATGTAATTTTGAGGGCCGTGACGACCTCCAGAACCCTTCAAGCCTCATAATAATGATGTTTAGATTCTTCAGGATATCATATTTCAATGTCAGACATGCACTACTGCAGACGAGAGGTTGCTTTGTAGCCAGAGGTATTACATGAACTACTATTTGAACCAATGGATTTTGGAAGGTGCTCAGAATGTCCCATTGCTCACTAGTTGAACTTTGTTGAGTGGCTACATATTGACAACTAGATCACTAAGACCCATAAACAATGGAATGTGGATGATCATAACATAGTAGTTGTGGTATACCTGATCATGTAGTACAAATGGTGGTGGAGGAGGATCTGATGAAACGAGATGATAAGGTCATGCATTTTGAGCTCTCAGTTGGTCCTACTGTCTTTTCATGATGAAATGCATGTCTTGGATGGATGCTTTGACCAATGAAATCTGACGATTCACATACCCATGGTTATATTGATGCAGGAATCATCTAGGGATATTGGGAAGGTCCACATTGATTCCTTCATAATCATGAACCTTGTAAGGGTTTTACTCCTTGAGGATATCGACTAAATTGCACCCATGGTCATCACATGAAGAATCCCCCCTTTTTGGATAGATTCTAGGGTCAATACGCATCGCCTGGGGCATGACGTCACTGGGAGTACAGGTCTGATGTGGCACATGTGGTGAGATTTATCTTCCCTTTCATCTCTAGTGATTCCTCCCTTGAGAGGACGATGGTTGATATATTGATTCATAAGTATTATCTGAAGGAAACATTAAGGCTTCTAAAGGATCAGTATGATTCAAACATGCATGTATAATAACATGGGAATGGGTGACTACCTTACAAGACATATGTTCATTGTATTTCTAAAACCCACAATTAGAATCATGTTGTCATTCACCCTCACTGTCACTTTCAGGCATTATAAACACACAAGCCACCTATGGTGGGTTTGGACCCAACATGACTATATTGTTATCGACCTTGTCTTGGAACCAACCATTAATAACATCACACTGCTTGGGGTGTGATCAAGGAACCAGCGATAGAGGTAGTAATTAGGGAGATCAGTGAGATCTGTCTCTTTTGGTATCATTTATTTGGGAAACCATAAGATTCCCTGGTCCAAGGTAATTCGAAAATACCAACAAATTTAATTAGAGTTAAATGAGTAGGTATGATTCTTATGATATAGAAAAGGAGCTCTGGAATCCAAACCTTGACAAGGGGCTGGTAGAGCCTGTTGTGGAGATGAAACTTGATTATCTCACTTAGGTGGCAGTGACACTTTTTCCAAGGGTGTTAGTCGATTTTGAGGTGGGAGAAGTTAAGAGGGAGGCTCTGCCTAAGGTGGTTCCCCTCTGTGATGCTATATATTGGATCTACCATTAATAATTCCATATGCATGGGGCCTCTATTTGTGCTACTATAGAGGTCTCGGCCTTAGGTGCTGTTCTTGAGGGAGCTACAGGAATGAATAGATAGGCCTTTTTGGGATGTTATAAGGCTTCTTTAAAATAATGAGCGTTGTTAGAGAAATATCAAAACCCATATGGGATGTTTTGTCTGATTAGATATGGGACATGTTTGGTGTTCAAATTCCCCACACACATTGTTAGAAGTTGTCCATGGGTTAGTGTCATATAATGGGAATATGTAAGTCTCTTACACTTGGAGAAAAAGTCTATGATGTGATCATCAAGTCTTTGCTTTCACTTCAAGAGGTCATCAATACATGTCATTTAGGTCATGGAAGTTAACTGGTAGAGAAACAACCTATGAAGATCCTCCCAACTAGCTATTAACACTATAGGATACTAACTAAACCAGACAAATGCAAGCCCCTCTTAGGTCTGTATGATCCATCAGATCATTGAATCCTCATACAGTGCTGTAGTTCCCAGCATGGGTCCACACCATGAATAAAAGTGGTCTAAAAGCTATATCGGATATCCTGACCCATTAATGGGGGATAATATAGGATCTTTAAAACTTGATGGTGATGGAATATCATCCTCAGATGCTGGATATGGCTTTCCATCATGTGGGATTACCACCTATCGGGTTTCTATGGCCTTGAGATGAGCAACAAGTTCTACCATCGGATCATCTAAATAAGGATTTCTATCATGACGTGGATCAATAAACACCAACACGGTGGCCTGTTCTTCAACATGGTTTTTAGGCTAAAAAAATCATGGAGAGACTACTAGAATTACCTCAGGAGCTGGGGGAATAACCTATAGAGAGTCTAGTGGGACCTGTGGAGCAGCTTGTGGAACCTAATATAGGTCTTGAGGATGTTTTTCACACAATTCAGGTGGTTCATGTGATGCATATCTCAACTGATTTCCATAAACATCGCCTTCTACCCTATCTATATGGAGAGGGTTATCTAGGTCACCTAGAGGTGACTCACTGGTAGGAGGTAGTACATGCCCCTATCTCTAATTCCTTGGTCACAGATTAACAAGATTTGGATACCATTCCATGACGTGATCAATGAGAAACTCATTGACCATCTTTTTTTTCAAGAATTTTTTGATACAACACCGAATTGTTAGGGTAATATTATATTTTTTTCTCTAAGAAATATGGGTCAAAAGGTTTGGTAGTCCCATTTTACCCCATTCCATTGATGGGGTCTTAACAGAGAGGCAATGACTCATAGGGTGCAAGAAGGCCAAGAAATGTTCTTTATTACCGAGTATAGATGCCTACAGGATCATTCGTATGTTGTACAACCCCAATGGGATATTATGCTTCCCCATTAATTTTTCCAGTCCCCCCCCCATCATTTTATATCTTAGGAACAACCATGATCACTATGATGATGCCCATAGGTATATCCTTGATATCACCGGTTGAACTTCACTGGTTCATGATATTGCCAAAATGATGGGATATACTGACCCAAGCCACTGATCCATACATGTGTGAATGCCCCCTTGATAACATTATATATAATATTAAAACTATTTAAACATTGTTTTTGGAGGAACTTTTAATAATAAGGCAATGTGGGGTGCAGAGAAAAATGTAGTACGGCCAACTCAACCGGGGGCAAAAATGGCCAATTTCATCATTATGTTCACGACTCATGGGGTAAGATAACAAAGGAATATGGAGATGTAAATTCATCATCCCTATGTTTGGACAAAAGTTCATAACTTCTTCAAAGGAAAGGACTCTAAAATGTTGATTTTTTCAATTGAAATTGGCCAAAAAATCTCTGCGAAATGCTCCACTCTGTGAATGTCCCACAAACTTCTCATATCAGACTCATGATCTATTGCTTGGTTTCCCCACACATCAACTAGAGGTGATTTTGGGACTATTAATAGCACTATAGAAGACCATTGTGGAAGTAGACAGGTCGGGGGAGTGTTTGGTGCATGAGTTAATAAGCTTCCGCATTTTGGACTATCTTTCGAAAAATTCCCTGATAGCACCACCACATCCCTATAAAATGGACTAATGAACACTAATTCCAACATAGGGTATGAATTTATTAGTAGTGGGTCCAAAAATATCTCATCCTTTATTGGTTTCTTGAACAACTCTACGTGATCTATTGTTGAGGAATATAATGATCTTTTGATGATAAGGAGGATTGAACGTAGACACCCTAGAAATGGGCCAGATCTTCCTCATCCTGTATGAATTTTTATAGAGATGTAGGGATTTGTTGTACCAAGCATTTTGGAAGGATTAGTCTAATATAGAATATTCCAATCCCAGCCCTCAACACATAGGATTTCCATGAAGTTTCTCTCATCGAATCGCACTCCACCTCAGAATCTGAGTAGCAGAAATGTCTGATTGTGGCTTGAGGCTTATCATGAGTATTTCATTGGTAGTGTTGACCCAACGTCCTGCCTATGGATTGTTCATTATGGTAGGATAGATTCTTTTCCTAGGGCGGACCTCCATCGGGGTTGGTTCTAGAGAAGGGAGGGCCTCCGCTTGGAATAGTGCTAGTGTGGGGATGACCCCTATATGGAAAAACCACAGTGTGAGGAGCACTCGAGAAAATGTAAAATGGAACACGGGGATGACCTCTATGATTGGGAGTGTTGTAGTGGGGAGAACAATTCTTGAGCTATAATTCACATGAGTTGGGCCTCCATGGTGGTCATCTGTAGCACGGGGAGGACCTTCCAATCGACTAGATATGGTTGTTCTGGTACAAGGAGGGCCATTTTACTTATCATAAAAGATATGGGAATGACCATCATGATGTATTTAGATGAATTGGGGATAACCTACTTTGAAGTCTATGAAAACACAGAGAGGACCCCCCATTATAGTAGGTGACAGGTCAAGGAGGATCCTCACATTGATAAACACATAGGCAAGAGAAATGATAATAATTGAGACCTGGAGCATGGGGAGGACCTTTCTGTTGAGTGTTGATGAAGTTGGGAGGGCCTCCCTTGGAGTTGATGATGGTGGTATGGGGAGAACCTCCATGATGTTTACAAGAGTAGGGAGTACCTCCACTCTATCTTCTCATTTTTTGGGTGGATCTATGTATTGGAAATCATAATTGTGGATCAGACCGTGAAGAATAATGCTTTCACTTGTGACTTAGGAGGTCAACTCTACCAACTTTTGAGGTAGCTGGATACACAATTCAGATCGGGCTTGGAAGCATCCCTTGTAAGGTATAGGGATGTGCACATGCTCTAGGACAATCGGGGTACAATAGAACACAACAGTGGTGGATTGGGTCATAAGAGCTAAGGAAGATGATGGATTCCTATTGAGCATGCACTCGACATTGATGTCGGGTCAACCAAACTAGCACCTATAGTTAAAGGTTATAAGAAACCAGATCCTCAATCTTTGGGATTAGCTAAAGACACTAAGGCAGCTGGGTAGGGGTCCTCTTTGGTGGCTCCTTGGTTGAAGTCCCAGCCTGGCGAACTCAAAAATCCTTAACATCATCTTCATAAGGGAGGGAATCGTATGTGCACTATGTTAATTGGATCCTGAATCTATTGATGGATGGATTGGGGAGTAGTGGATCCCTATGAGGCCCTTGGGGTAGTGATTTTGATGGGGATTTAAAGACTCGATGTCTTGGTAGGTGATGCCATTCGTCAGGATTACCCCATCTTATTCGCATTGATGAACAAGAGTTTTGATCTCCCTCCTTTGAAAAAATTCACATGGTGAGAGGGGGCGTGGGCACCTGGAATCCATGGTCGTGGATGTTTCTCTAGAGTAGATGGAGTCACGCAGGACTACCATGATGGGATTGTCCCTTCCACTATGTCCATGGGTGGTAGGAAATCATTTTTATGTAGCTTGATTTTGTGTCCTACAAAGAACGAAAAATCACCCATCATTACAAACAATAGTGTGGAGATGCCCAATATCCTAGAATTTTTCAATCTTCCAGGGCTGGATAGAAAGATCCATGCAGACAAAATTGCATATTGGGATTCCCAATGATCAAATGGCCCCACTATTGGTGAGTTTCATGCCAGTTCCACTATTTTCTGACCAGGACCTGGAGTAGGATAACTGGAACTAGTGACTCATTTATCAACTGATGTCTTGAATGATACTAATCTCAATATTATGGATTATAAATTCATGTAGGGTTTACATTTTTTATTTTTTTAGCTTTCAATAGGGCACACATTTTTTCCATGGGGACATATTGTATGTTTCCCTACAATACCTCTTTCCAAAGGCAGGCACAATACGTTTCTTATTTAGGGACATTTTTTCATTGATCTATATGGGTTGATGGGATGTCGGTCTCTTATTCTATGAATTCCTCCTAAGAATTCGTTACAAAGTTTGGGTCTCCCTTAAATATTATTAAATTTTTCATGAAACTATTCTTAGTTTCATAACTACGAGGATGCAGGTTAATTACTTTGCGTCTTTCAGTTCATTCCAGTGAGGCATGTCAGGGTAGCAAGCTTCGATTAGGGGAGTTTTCACATTGAGCATCACTAGCATGTCTGGATGCTGAAACAACAATGAAACTATATTTATTCCTCTTTTTATAGATATTATCAATGTCTTGGAAGCCTGAGGAATCTCACATCGAGTGTGGGGAATTTTATTCTATAGGCATGCCTCCAAGGATTTAATTTTCTTACCATGTTTAACACGGGGTATGCAGTGAGCCTAATATCTAGCAGAGATGGATTAGTTTGATCCAAACACTAATGGGAGTGTATCAAATGGTGATAACCATAGGAGGGATCACATATGAGGTTTATTATATAAGGGATCTATATGCCAAGTGAAAATGGATCTGGTGGTGTTTGGGTCCCAACAAAAGGGACATCATGGTTTACCATTGATGGGGATTGAACGTTACAGAGGAATCCAATGTATGAATTATAGAAGATAGGGATCAAAACCAATTTATTTTGAGATGTTGAACCATGTGATCGGGGTGTATACAATGGATAAACCCTGAAAAAATCAAGGGGGATATGCATGGTTTGAATCCTGAGTGCTACGAATGATCAATGAGATAAATTGGGAATATGCAAGTTTAGCTGCCTGAGGATGGCATGATTTCTATGGGATTTGGTGGACCAGGTAGAGTTAGTATGGAGACAGATGGAGTGTTAAAGGATTGAATGAGTGGAGTTGGAACCGAGGTCTAGTGCTAACGTAACATTATTGGGATTGAACCATAAAAAGTTTTAATAAAAATCAATGTGAAAGGGAATAAACATCTATATAGTTATATAAATGGGATGATGATTCACCTGAGGAGGTGGGTCATGAGGATGGATGCATGGATAGGAACCGACAGAATTATAACCTTTGGGATGGGGCCTGACCTTCCTAAAATAGAAAAACTCAAGGGAGAGACTAGGATAGGACATTAGTGATGGGATTGAACCTTAGGGAGTCTTCCTACGTAACTTTTTAAAAATTTTCAAGGATCAATGCCCAAGAAATTAGGATATGGGAGAAAATTATTGGGGTGTAAGACCAGGGAAATCGACCCAAAATATGCTATGGCATACGTGTGGTGAGAGTCCCTTCCAAGAGGAACACTCTTGTTTGGAGAATTATGTATTGAGTGGGGCTTACTCATGGATAGGTATTGGAGAACTAGTCATACACCACTAAAGGGTGGACCAAGGTTTACAATATTTGGGGTAGGACCTCCAGGAGGTGTCCTACATACTTTTTCAATTAGACATGGATGATGAAAACCCATGTAGTTCTATTGCATACAATTTAGCATTAAGATATATGATTGGGGAACACAGTTTAACATCATGTCGGATGAGGGTGAGCCGACGTGAATTGGCTGGGACAGATGGGTGATGGGCTTGATCCTCTGGGAGGGTTCCAACATACCATGCCTGGAAAGAGGAAAATATCAAAGTCCATGTAGTTCAGATACATGGGATGGGGCTATCATTTTAAGGAGGCCTAAAGAGGATGCCGACATCAATGCTTAATTTATGACCACATGGGTCATGATCAGTTTGAGAAAGAAGAATAAACAAAGACCTATAGATCGCTTCACAAATGGCACATCAATGAGGAATTTGGGGGGCTTAAGCACAGTTAACATCCCAAAGAAATTAATTTTGGGAATTACTCTAGGAGGGAAGACCAATGAGAACGGAGGGTTTCTAGACACGCGAGGAGCATATGGCCATTGTACCTGAATTATATTTTCTGAGAGTGTTGTGTATTATACAGAGACTACCTGGGGTGTGCATGGAGACAAATCTCAGAGGGAGAGTGGTGTAAGAAGGTGATAGTTCCCATCCCCATCATGATCCTCTATTAGCTAGTTACTTATGTGGCGATCACATTTTATCATCATGTGTCCTGGAAATGGGTGCATGGAAGTTTAATTTCATGTATCTCGGATAGTGAGGATTCACTACTCCCCCCTAGGGCTTACATATCTAGTTCACTTTAACACTTTGTGAAGAGAAGACACCAACAATGTCTTATAGAGATGGGGTTGTGAAGTTATCAATTGAGGGGATCACATTCACATGGATATGATAAGAAGCAATAGCTATTAGCTTGCCTATGAAACAATCATGAGATAAAGAAACACAACATTAAGAAAAACCCAAGGGACTTTGAAATCAATTCGTACAAGACTAGAGGGCCGCATAGGGGAAGTGTTCATAAAGTAAGATTCCTCGTAGAGAGGGGAATCAAAATGACTAGGGGATCACAAAGACTAGGGTATTGTAGAGCATAGGGATTCATAGAGCTCCTGGGATCATAATGCACTGGTCATTGAAGATTTCTTGGTCTTGTAGACCACACGAGATGACAGATCACATCAGATAATATCATAGAGGGGGATTGAATAGCATAGGGGCTCATAAAGCTCTTGGTGTAAGAGTGTATAGGAGATTTAAAAGTACAGGGGCTGGTTGAGGATATGGCTCTGCAACGAGTAGAATTTTTCGAATCATAATGTCCTCGTCTATGCATAGAGTACAATTGTTTTTGTAAGGGGCTCCATGAAGAATGGGTTCTTTGAGAAGTCCTATATACCAAAAGTGGGTTTCTTCCTTTGGGATGCCCCATAGGATCCATGAAGGGCGTCCCTCTATTAAGAAGGGTAAGTTATAGTAATGGGAAAGGGATTTTTCAAAGCTCAATAACCACAGATGATTCAATTTTTTGACGATTTGCAAAGAAATGGGTGCTTCGTGATTTGGGATTTAAGAAGATGAAAGGTCTGGGTCTATCCCCATTGAAATAGAGAAATCTATGTATGAATAAGTGCTATGGGGGAGCGATGCTCTGAGGGTGTGGAGTGAAATAGGTTATTCTTTGCCATCAGAGGCATATTGCATCATGTTTCTCAGATCCGCATAGTCATCCGTCATCCCCTCTATGGCGCACAGGCTTACTTAATTCCCTCTATGGTGGTTGCATTGGCTTCCATCAATTTCTGAGGGCTCACGGATGTAATTTTATTTCCCTCGATAGAGTGGAGACCTCCATCATGTTCATTCTAACCATGGATTCAACTGTCACATTCATCTACAATAGGCACATAGAATGCAACAGCTTTTCTCTAGCCGCAATGATGATGGGATATGCAAAGGTGCTTCCTTTGCGAGGGTGCTTCACGATGTAGCCCCTTTTGGTACCATTTAGCACCCTTGGTTAGTTTTCCCCACACACATATTTTGGTGGGAACACATACATAGTATGATATGTAAAAATATATAGCGTAGATTTGTTCTTTTATAATATTTGTCTTCTATTGATCAAATCTATTGAAATTATAGATTTAGCTTTCAAATAGTTCACCCATGATCATGACATGACCTCCTCACAACCTCTAGAAGCATTGAATTTGATATGGTTTAGTCTTTGTGTTTCATTATATAAAAACACATACTTAGAGATCATACTAGTACACACTCTAGTAAAAACAAATCTTCCATGTTTCATGATGCTTCAATGAAATAGATATCTAATCTTCTACTCAACTGTAGTATATCATTTTCTCAAAAATGTTGTTACCCTTGAAACTCAATTTATGCAACTAACACTATAAAATAAATTGTGACATGGTTCCATACATTTTTTATTCATAAAACCCTTACGTAGTCTTAAATTTACCTTTATGTAATCCACTCTTTGAAATCAGTATTACAAAATACTCCATTGGTTATTTTATTATATTTATAAAAAATAATTGTTTCTTGGTGAATAACAATTTTTTTGGGATACCATCCCTTTTGATTTAAGTATTTTTTAATTCATTTATTATAAAATAAAAGTTTTTATAATGTAATATAATCAATTAAGAAATAAAATATTATATTTATAAACTGTATTTTTAGAGGTATAGAAACATAAGTAAGATTTACATTAAATAAACTATTCTTATTCAAGTATATTAAAAAATTAGGTTTCAAAACTTGTATAAAATAAATATAAAAAATGGCAGTAATATTTTACATTAAATTTTTTATATTATTTGATAATTTTAATTTAATTTTTATTCTGGAAAATATGATTACTTGGATTAAAGTTAATATCCAAGATAATGGTAACATTATACTCTTCAATGAATTATTATATTAACATGAACTATTTTTGATACTATGAAATAATTTATTATAATATGAACAATTAAATTAATATATATTTAATACATTATTTAAATACTTGAAATCTCCTCCGATTAATTAGTAATACTAAGTAATATTAATAACACTTATGGGTACAATGTTTTTCTATTCAACCCAGTTTCACTATATATTAATGGATTTAATTTTAGTATACATTTTTTATTTATAAATTTAAATACAATCTATATATCTTATGTATGGAATTATAATTTGTTTATAATGGTTACACAATTTGTTTTTATAAATTGTTATCTTATAGTTTAAAAACTAGGTACCAAGGTAATTAATGGTAAATAATAAAAATGTAGTAATAACATGTTCGAATCTTGTTTAAAATATACGGTAAAATTGGTGGTAGAGTATTGATAGAAAATATCCCATCCCACAAACCACTATTTCTCACTTTTGGATCCATTGACAAGTGAATAGTGCCATCCCATTATTAAAAAATAATGGTTGTCCACATAAGTGACCTTTTCATTACTCATACAAGGGGAAATCAACAGCAATTCATACCACAACAATTCCCTATAATTTATTGATATAAATATTATGATTTTCTCATTATATAATTCATTATCCATTTCATAATCTTATATAATCAATTAGTGAGTCAATACACTTAATTTCCCTGGAGGATTTCAAGAGAACTTCATGGTCCAAAAGTAAGTATTATCAAATCCTTATCCTTTTCTTCATAATACTTATATTCCAAACCTAAATTAATCATATTAATAATATTATCCCAATATCATTATTATATAGAATAGTAATTATATAAATTGAAAAAACATTATTCAATCCATCCCAACCACTTGAAAAATATTTCATGTCGACTATGCATTGTTGAGACTATCACATTCATTAAATAATGTGTCTCAGTTTTTCATATTAATTTACCTAATTTAGAAAAATCACAACAAAAATGGTTACCCAAATTAATAATATCATAGTAATACAATTATTATTCTACTATAATGATATTATATATATTCATAACCAAAATCAACCATGGATTTATAAATTGTTTCTATTTAGATTAGTTTAACCACATTCATGAGATATTCTATAAAACTATATAAAAGATGAATATAATAACATAAACACTAATATTTTAATAAATAATGGAAAAAATATTTTTTTTTCAAATTCTATAGGTGTTATATTAATAAAAATTTTAATATAAAAAAAATAATCCTCGAACACTAATATCACATACATAAGCCGATACTACTTCTATTCTCACAAAACAAACAACACAGATAAGAAAGTAATAATAATATTTAAATTGGATATGATAATAAGTATTACTTATTAAAATAATTATTGATTAATAAGGATCATAATAAGGTATCAAATAAATGAAATAATATTATTTAAAAATTAATATACATTCATAGAATGTGTAACGATCAATGTAAGGGTTTCTTATCAAAAGCATTCACTAATTCTGACATATTTCTAGTTATACACCAGGTATTAATTTAAATGATGCATCTAATACCCCAATAATATTTTTTATCATGATAATCAATTTATTTATAATATCTATGTTTTAATTTAATAACATATCATTTAAGGGGTTTTTATTTAAATATTACTAATGTCGTGAAGGTTTTCCTAACCTAAATTCTCCCCCTAGAGTTATAAATTCTATACAAAGTTATCATCTTATAAAAACATTTTTATACTTACATTCTCTTTTCCAATGTAATTTTTCATTTGTATACTAGGGATGTTTACTCTTTTAATAAAAATCATTTTATTTGATGAAATATCTTCTCAAATAAAATAATTTCATTGGTAAGAATATCTCCCATTATTTCTAGTAGTTTACTCTCCACTATATATGTATTTTAATTTCTTTTAATGTTTTTTTTATTTTTTGGATCTCAAATATTAATTAGTATATTAAATTCTTATATATTTCATAACAATTATTCAAATAAATTTTTATTTTATTATTTATGATTTAGTTTATCAACATAGGATTTTTTTTTAAAAAATAATAAAAGGTTTTACATACCGTTGATATATTCCACATCTTCCACTCCATGTTTTCTCTATAAATACGTTGTTTCAATTTCAAGAAAATATCTTTGGAAATTAATTAATGTATATGTTTTAATACATCTCAAAATTTTAAATTCCCAATTTTTTTTAAAATTTTTCATCAATGAAAACATGAAACATTATGGATTAGTATTTATTTATAAAAATAAAAAAGAAACCACTATATTTAAACATTGTTCACAATAATGGATTTCCTGTTATATTGAAACACCTTTCAAATATTCCATTATATTAAGAAGATATTTTTATCATAATTCTATGAGTTTAATTTAAAATCATTTTCACAAGAAAGGATCTTTTTCCATCATGCTTATCAAACTAAAATTCAACTATTCAGCTAAATGTATTCTTTATCTACCAAATAATTCATTATCATTGTTTTCAAAAACCATAATCATTAAATGTTTATAAGATAAATGATACATAAATGACATAGTCTTAAGTAATCATATTTACTATATAACAATAATTTTTATTCCTATTCCATTCCTCTCTAAACACCCGATTCATTGTTCTATTGATTAAAGGGTGTTCACCAAGATTCCATTCATTGATTTATTTGTTAATTTTTGAAAAAAATGAAAAAAAATTATCTATACTATGTAAATACTATATGCTATATTATAATGATTGAAGGGTATTTAGGATGATAGTTACAAAGTATCAATTGATACCGATTAATATTCCGAGGGTTTATCATTTTTATTGATGAAATTATTAAAATTTTCCATATATGATTTCATTCGAAATAGTTTTGAAACTCACTTTCATTCAATGGTTAATTTATGATATGACTGATTTCAATTGGGATATATATAAAGGGATGATGATTTTTATGGTCTTATATTTCCCTTTAAATCATTAGTAAATTTTATACCTTATGAGCTTCAGTGGGTGCAAGAGAGGGTTTATAAATTGAAAAATGCTACACATGATGGCTTATCCAATGTAAAGGGTAAATCGGTGGAACGATACCATGTAAAAGGGTAAATATCATAATTTATCACAAGATAAAGGTTAAAATAGAGGAAATATTTCCATCCAAAGGGTACATCAGATGATTTTTCCCACGAAAAAAGCGTACATGAGAGGATTTGTCCAACAAAAAAGGGGGTATATGTGAGGGTTTATCTCAATGTAAAGGGGTACACATGAGGATTTATGTAAAGAACAATGGAAAAAAATTGGATTATCCCAAGACCATGGACGTACACATATTATTATCTGAATAAAAACATGTGATGAATTTCATAGTGAGTATCCTTGAAAATGATTTCAATACATGTTTTTGATCCTTGCCATAAAAATAATGACTTATGATTTTTTTTGTTTGTTTATGTATTAGTTATGTTTCTCGATATTACACATATAATCAAATTATGAAAACATATGAGTAATTATAACATGTTTTACTCGTAGTGATAATCCAATATCACCACATTCTTATACCGAAATTTCCTAGGGTTATGAAGATGAGTCTGACCTATAAAAATTATATAAGGGAAACTAATATGGTTATATTATTGAGAAATTATAACATGTTTTTTAAATTCTGCTTCCTACATAACTAGTGATGATATAAACAAAACCAAAAAATTATTTGATTTCTGTGTGATTATATTTTGATGTAATATTAATGATAAATTTTTGAATGTTCATCTTATATCATATCACTTGGTACTAATGTAAATTTTTAAATATTTGTGTTTTATAACTGATCATTAGAGTGTGTGTATAGGTAAATTATGATGGTATCAAAGTAGTGTTTACTTATATTTGGGGATTAATTTAGTTTTTTTATTATTATGAGAGAAAATATGTGAAAGAATATATGGAAAATACTATGGGATAAGAATATGTTTGTGATATCATCCAAGTGTTTTAGTTAAGATGATATTATTTTATTCACCTAGATATTATATCAATATCTAGATTTGAGAAAGTTGATGTGGTTGTAGTATAGATAAAAATATGGGTCATTACCTTAAAAGGAAATTTGAGTATTATTTAAATCATTACTCTAGCTCATGATCTATTAGCCAAAGAACTCATATATTTCTTAACACTCTCAGGGGATATTATTCTGTTAATCACATTATCATTACAAATATTTATGGTGTATTTTAAGATATTTTAGTCAGAAAAAAATAGTTTGTTAATTTATATAACACATATTTAGATTTTTAGATTTCCAAGATAAGGTATATATTAATTAAAAAGAGTTTTAATGGATAAATGGATGGTAAAATTTTATAAAATTGATTAAAATTATTTTCAGGTTTATAATATTGTATGAATTTTAATGGTATTTTTTGTGTAGTAATTTTTGGGATTAGTATGAGAAGTGAATGAGAGCATAAATTATCTAAATGTACATTGAACTAAAAGTATCAAAATATAAAATTAATTAATCCATATAGAATACATAATTGGATTTATTTTTCATATTATTTTTATCATTTACACTAACATTATTCATTACCACTTTGGGTTTTTATATTTAGTTGAAAGAGGATATAAAAAATGAATCCAAGAAAAGATTTTATATAGAAACATCTATGTCTTATAACTGGTCATGGGAGCATACTTAAATGTAAACTAATCATAGTATATTCCATATTTAATGAAAAAGGGAGCCTCATAGTATCACCCATGGTTGCGAGTTTGATATCTTAATAGTAACTATATCTTGATACTCATGTGTATTTAAAATAGTTAGTTATATTTATAAATAATATTATTGTATGTTATAAAAATTTATTAAGATTATAAGAAAATTATGAGGAATATTCAATAGTGTTATTTTTTTAAATTAGTAAAATAAAATATTAAATGCTATCAATAACCTTTAAATGTTATTTTATGACAAGGATTAATTTTGGGGTATAACTATTAGAGAAGACATTATTGAGGTATGAATAACTGTAAGGTTCTATATGTGTTTGATGTTTAGGTATTAATGAGTCAATTAATTTTGGGGAACATTACTTAGATAATATTGATTTCCTCATAATTTATTATTGATTTAACAGAAATGGGATCTATGATATTTTCAATGACTTTTATATCATTTTTGGGATTATGATATATTCTTGCTGGTGTGTTGATTTATGAACTATTTATTAATCAATTTTAGTGTTATATATTGATTTAAATTTCAAATTAATAAATTGTTTCTCTATGCTTTTCATGTATTAGGGATTCATATTATTTTGAGGAAAGAATATTTTAGATAATCTATTATTAAGGTTTATAAATTACATGGTATAGGATTATATGAATGATTAATATTGTTTTCTGAATGACATGTAATTTTATATTGCCTAATAGGGTAAGACAGAGGTCAAATTATATTTTATATCCTATATATTAAATATGTTAATAATACCCTCTCCTCTTTTCATCAGTAAGTAATAATTAAAATTTAGTGGTTGAAATTTATTTAGTGGGGTAGAATTTAACAACCCATTAATTTAGATCCTTAAAATTAATACCATCTTCAATAGATTCATCCACAGACCAAACAAATCTAATATGACCACAACAAATTTTCTGTTTAAAAAAATTCAGAAATAAAAAAGCTCTATTAAATATACAGATATAAAAGTCTATTAGAAAAAGAATACAAAATATGATTAAGAACAAAGGATGTTCTGCAATTGTATTTATCAATAAATATAGGTCTTTTTATGTATAAGTAATTTAAATTTAAAACATTAATTTGAAAATTTTACACTATGAATTTTAATAAACAGAACTACATTAAAAAATTCTACATTAATTTCATTTTACTAAGGTTAATATTTTATATTTTTCGAAAGTAATATATTTTTCATTGGATAGTTGAAAATTCCATTTTTTATACTAATAATTGAGAATTAAAAAAAATTTAAACCATTTATATAAATTTTTTATATATTTATAAATTCAAATAAAATATTTAAGAATACAATGTTATATTTATAAAACCTGTGTTTTATTTTTTTTGATACTTAAGTACAATTTTACATTAAATAAACTCTATTTTTATAAGCATATATTTAAAAACTAGTTCTAAAATGTTAGAATTATTAATATGTAAAAATGGAATTGGTATTTTAGATTAACATTATCATATTATGTAAAAATGAAAATTTCGTTTTTATGCATAAAAATATGATTACTAGGAATAATGTTAATAACCCTGATAATTGTAAAACAATTATCAATGAATTATTTTATTAAAATATGGGAGTTTTTATCTAATGAACTAAACTAACATCTTATAGTGATATCCTTTGCCTTCTACATAGAAAATTGACAATCCATACTAGTTATAAATCCTTAATCATGCTTCCTCATATACCAGATGTTGATGACTAATAATGATGGTGTATTATGGAATGGTAGGTAGACTACACCCAATTTATCAAAGAGAAACACATTAGAGAATCAAATTAATTAATAATAGTAAGGTATAAAAAGTAATCAATTCAAATAACAATAAAATATAATCATAATTTAATTAATAGAATTAAATACAAATGATTTCACAATGATACAAAATATAAAAAAGACACTACATGGTAAAAGGCACACTGGCATAACTAGTATATAAAAAATAATTAATAGACCAATAACAACAATATTCATGAGCATCCTAGTACTTGCTTAATAATATGATCCCAATCACCAATCCTAATAGCATAATCAAGCATCCATTGCTGGAAAACTCCCCATATCATTACCTAGTCCATAAATTATTCCCAGTTTACAGTTGTTGAACCAAACAGGGTGTGAGTACAACTCAATAGGCCACCATCAATGTTGTATAATCAAAATCCAATCAATGAGTATAAATTGTAACATTGTGTCGATGTAAACAATTGAAGGAAATAAAATAAAGGGATTATTGTCAACCTTAGGCTCCTCATGGGATGCCCTACCAACCATACTTTCTTTAGACTAAAATGAATTTCTCAAATCATATGAAATTTTAATTCTACGTATGGTCCTAATGAAAAAATCTAAGGATATTGACTGTAAGAAACATAAGGGATTCCTAGAAGATAGATGGAATCTAGGAATTTAAAAATTTCATCTAACTCCTAGTAATCAAATGTGATGATAGACCATTTCTTATTGAGTACAATATAGTGGAATAAAACATAGTATTCAAATATTAAGTTTTTTTAATGAATCCTAAGGATATGGTTGAATGTTATATTAGGAAGAATTAATTGGAAAACATGCTGATAATGTAAGGAATTCTGTATTTTTAGTCGACTGGATCATCCTTGGAGATCATCTCAAACATTCTAATTTTTTTGTAGTTTGTTGTTGATTCATTGGTTCCATTCTAGGGCATTCATGAATCTAAGACAATTAATGATTCCCAATCATTTTTAGTATTTATAATTTTCATCAACAAATCTTTCATATTTTTTTATGTTTTTAAGGAATTATTGTTTGGGAATCCATGAATTATTCAATGAAGGGAACTCCATTAAAAGTTTGATCAAGGCCAATAATAGTTTCTAGGAAATTAATAGTAATAGAATATAATGCCATGTGAATTATAATATTCCATTTAACAATTAAATTAATTCAATTTGTTCATGAAATATTGTAATATAAACACTAAACATAACTAATGGGTGTTTTCTTCAATAGGAAAGAATTCATTTCAATGACATTTAATCAACCACACCCTAATGGGTGGTTTTGGTTGATTTCCCCAACCTCCAATGGTTTTAAAAGGGGTATCATTAAAACATATTGGTCATAGAATAAGTGAATAATTATTTCAGTTACACATTTTTTATGTAACACATGGAAGTTCATTTGAATGGAATGATGAAAAAAGTCTTAAAAATCAAAACATTTTAGGAAAATTAATAGACAACCTGTAACATCTAAGAAAATATAAACCTAGTTTTATAATGATATTTTATGATTAAATGGATATATTTAACATTTAATCATTTTTAATATTGTTTTATTTAACATAATATTTGAAATTAATTATTTTATTACAATCACACTTTTCTATGTTATTATAAAATTAAATATTAATTTAATTTGTCTAATGATTATTTTATATTAACTTCTTTTATTAAATAAAATTTACCTTTATCAAAAAATTTATTTAACTGAATATATTAAATTTTAATTATATATGAATATAGTCAATTTTTTTGATTATCAAGATATAATATGAATATTTATATTAGTTTGGAATTATATAAAATCATGAATATAATAAGAAACTAATAATAGTATAAATTTTTAAATTTATTTTGAGTAGATATTGCATTTATACATGTCATTTATAATTATTATTTTAAAAGATAATATGTTGAAATAATAATAACAAATATTTTAATGATATTATTTTGTGAAAAATACACTATTTTAATTTATGGAAGCAAATATATATTATACATATATATAACATAAAAACTGTTATTTTTAATTTCTGATTAGAATAATTTTTATAGAAATTTTTATATTATATTTTTTAAAATGAAATGACTATTTTAAAATTAAAAATTAAACATATAATACATCTATATTATATTAATAATTATATAAATTATATTCAATTAATTAATTAAATAATGCAAATGAGGTAATAATAATAATAAAACAAAGTAGAAAACGAATTAAAATAAAATTAGAGAAAATCAGAATGGTGGGGGTCCACTGCTTTTAAAGAATCACAAGAAAAGGGAGGTGCATGTCACACTTAGGGTTCAGAGGATTCATGTGTCCACCAGGGGATTATGGTCTTAGAACTTGCAGTAGGCCATGTGTAAGTTTGGTGTGGGAGGCATCATCGTCATTCTGTTATGAGGTCAGACAGAAGTCATTTGAGGAGTGGGATATAGTCACTATCCTAGTTTCATCTAGCCTCCAGTAAGAGTTTAGATCTAGGATAATTAAGATTTACGGTTAGTGAGGATGGTTTTCAAAATCCATTTAAGGTTATGGATCAATAAATATTTATTGGTTGAAGCTTCAATTTGTTATTACACATAGAGATATATGTGTTTTCATTATAATTTAAAATCCACTATTGTTTTTATCCTCTGTTTAGTGTTGGAAGATAATGTTTTTTACATCCGATTATCAATCATTCTTCCCCTTTTCTAGTAAATTGATTAGAAATTATTATCAATTTTGGTATATTTACATCTATAGTTTCTATTTGGGATCTAAATACCAATTATGAATGAATTTGGTCTATTGAATGTTTCACTTCCAACTGGATACATGTATATTTTATCCAAATACTAGACAACAATGAATTTATATACCTTTAAAAATAATTCATGTCAATTATATCCCTTTCAGATTGTGTAAATTATTATTGGAAATATTGAATATAAATTATCAATTCTTTTGCAATAGGGTTCCATTTTATGATTCATAGAAAGCTTGTTTTTGGCACTCTATAACCAGTGTCTCTTATTACTATAAAAGCCCTCATTTTTGTGTCAAAATGTATTTTACATACCTCCACCTGTCAGTTTAGTGTCTGTGGGTATAAACACTATAGAAGAAGTTATTTTTCTTGTGGTTCCAATTTATGTAAGGGTGAAAATGTTAGTTTAAAATTAATATTTTTTATCTATTCTGGTTTTGTAAGTGAACATATATTTTTAGTTAATCAGTAAATATGATTTACATCTTCAAAGTAAGTAGAAATTATTTATGTTGTTAAATATAACTTTTGAGTTAGTGAAATTATTTATTTATATCTAGATTCCTCATAATTATTATTTTCTGAACCTTGTTCAGGTTTAGATATTCTTTATTTAAAACCGTTCATAATTATGATTTTATTATTACGTTCGTACTTATTTTTTTATAGAATTTTGGTTTTGAAATTATTATTTCAAATTCTAATTTTATTTATTTCTAAGAAACAATTTCTTATTATGTAAGTGACTAATTATTTTTAATCCAATTTTTTAAAGACATGTTTGTGTTTAATAATGTCCAAACATTAATAATGGATTTTCAAATATGAATGGGTGTTAACAAATTTATTTTCATATTATAAACAGTATATTAGTTAATCATGTTAAACTATTCAAGATTTATATTTAAGGGTGTATATATATATTTATATATATCTTATTACGTATTAATATTTTATAATTAATAACGGAAGTGGATATGGTTATTATGTTTAAATTGAATTTATATTGGTTTAATTGGTGGATTCACAATTAATATAATAATCCATTAGCATAATTCTTACCAATTACAATATCAAAACTATAGATACACAATTAACAATGAATAAGATTTAGTTTGTCATCAAATTAGTTCTGCTAAATGGATATTCTCATTTACCGGTGTTTTTTGTCATACGTGCATTTATTCCACGAAAATGTGTAATTTAAATTCGTAAAACTTGTATCTGAGTAGACACACACACACACACACACACTTATTTATGTATACATATTCATATAAAACATTATGTTCTTTAGCTTAGAATATTAAATGATGAATTATAAATAAATTAGTTTCTATTGAGTTTATGGTTGATTCTTATTTTTTATGTCCATACACCATAAATTGTCCATGGAATTTCAAAAATTGTTATATGTAAATTTATGTGATTGCATATCCATTGAGTGAATTTCTCATTTATCAATGATTTGTGAAAAAATGACATTATGTTAATATGGGTATTACAAAAATCATGTGTACATATTAATTTATGACATTATGATATTTAAGTATATATTTATATAAATATTTATATATACATCCTCATATGAAACTGTTACATGTTTGTATGCAAATGGTATGTATTAAGTAATCTATTTGTGAATAAGGGAATGTTTCTGCATTATATATATATATACATATATATCAGTGTATGTGAAATTAATTTTTTATTATATATATACATTGGAATTCAATCATGTTCTTATAAAAAATATATATTTTCATATGTATCAAGCTATGTATTTACTCATGTTAAAAAATTATTTCTTTAAAAAATTAATCTCATCTATTAGAAAAAATATTTATATATTATTTAATGGGAATCCTTAAGTTATTCATAACATGTATATATATATATATATATAAATTTATGGGAAATAGTAAGTTATTTTATTTTTAAAGATAAGCTCATTGTATATATATATTTGTATGTATAAACAAGGGATATAATGTTTACTGACATTCTATAACACATGACATCATATTGTTAATTAATTGTGTGCATAACATTTCATGATGTTGTTTTCAACATAAGGTTGTCACATCTGCATAAAGTCACAGTTATGCATCAAGTGTAACATCGACACATCTTCTGTTTATAGTAAAGTAACAGTTTCAAATAAAGTTTTTGATATTATCATGCACATGGATTTTAAAAAGATTTGAAATATTTTATTCGTTATTTTATGTGCGAAACATATTTATATATTGTAAAAATATTATTTTGAGAAGCCAAAACTATATATTCATTTTTAATAAATATGTACTTATTTCATTATTCATTTTATAAATGACTTACAAATAAAGAAAATAATTTTAAGTATGTGTTTAATCATTTAAAAATATATATGGATTAAGAAAAAAATCTCAAGGTGTTATGGAAAACATTGGATCTTTTAATGAATACATTTTATCTATGAAAAATATTTGAGTAAATCAATGTGGTATGTGACCCATTTGTTTTTTTAATGAATTTATGTCACCTATGTTAAAGATTAAAATAAATAAAAGTGGTAATGGACAATTTTATTTAAATACATAATTATATTAGACATATAAGGACTATATAGGACTTATTATGGGATGGGTGAGTCCCTTTATTACCTCTAGATTCATCGGTAGGTCTCATGAGATAAACTATGTCTTGGCATGAGGCCTTGAAAAAATGTTT
Organism: Viscum album; assembly: GCA_963277665.1. Taxonomy (NCBI): domain Eukaryota; kingdom Viridiplantae; phylum Streptophyta; class Magnoliopsida; order Santalales; family Viscaceae; genus Viscum; species Viscum album. The sequence goes on along the minus strand of OY728149.1, from coordinate 35,606,188 downwards.
GTTTATAGTCTTGGCATGAGGCCTTGAAAAAATGGTTTTATATGGTCTTGTCAAGAGGTCTTGATGGATTATTTTTATTTCTAGTATTACGCATTCTCTCATTATGAATATAGTAAGTGAAGGTTCATGTGATTATTCAACTAGTATAATAACCACGGTTAAGAATCAATCTATTCCAACCATATATTAATCAATAAATAATTTTCAAGTGCACATGGAATAATGTTTTGTACTTATGTATATGATATTTGAAGAAGGGTAAATTGTATGTTTACAATCCATAAACAATGGTTAAGAAAATATATATCATTTAATGGTTTACATTCATGTTTTTTGATGTCCTTTTCTATGAATATATGACAAATTAACATTTTAGGTTTAAAGTTTTTTCCAGACAACTGATAAGTCATTAAATGATTTAGTGTGGTAATTATCTAATGTATAAGTGGAACTTAATGAATTTATGTTCATGTATGTGCATGTTTTATATTTTATTATATTTTTAACTATTAAATAAGTTGATCTATTTTGAGAATGAGTTTATCATAAACATTGTTTCAGAATCACTCCAGAAATTGGTGATGCCATGTTATGGGAAATATTAATATCATGATTTAATGCTTGTATTTAATAGAAATGTTTTAAAAGTAATATAATTTTATTATGGTTTTGTTTTGAAACCACTTATGGGTCATATCCAATACTCACCCCTTGTTTTAAATTATTTTTCACATGTCACATCGGTGTCAAAATATGGATGCCATAATTTTTACTCTTGATGAAGCGATGTTTGGATTTTTTTGGTTAATTTTTTTGAAACTACGATTACTTGTGAGCTTGAATCTAACTATCTAGAACCTAGATCAGTTAAATGTCCCCTCCAATGTAATTTCTACTGCTGGTTCCTTACAATTTGTATCAAAGGCACAATCTGGTTAACTTTTGATATTAGATGTTGTCATCTAACGTTAGTGTCTATAAGTCTAGTTGTCTTATTTTTCATTATTCTAAAGATGGATATTCAGAATTGTTTTCACACCGATGAAGTGAACAACAGAGAAAAAAAATTTTTGAATGGGGAATAAATTATCAACCTTGAAAATCTAAACTGGGATTTATTATAAAAATATTTTAGTAAATGGATTTATTTATAATTTATTCATTTTTATAATGGATTTCTTTATAATAATAATTGAAATAAATTGTTTTATTACAAGTAAAATTTTAAAATTTATTCTCTATGTTAATATAATTTTACATTGTTTAAAGAATATTTTATAAATACTACATTTATTAAATAGAATTTACTTTTAAAAAAGAAATTTTTAATTGAATATTTTTACTGATAATTATATATGAATATAGTTAAATTGTTTTTTATTTTCATGATATATTATATACAAATTTAAATTAGATTTTAATTATATAAAATTATTAATATAATATAAAACTAAAAATTTTAAAAAATTATAATTTTTTTTTAAGTAAATATTGAGATTACACATGCCATTTAGAATTTTTATTTTTAAAAAGTATTTGTTGTAAAAATAATATCAAAACATTTAATGACATTATTTGGAAAAAATGGTCTATTATAATTTATGAAAAAATTAATTAGTATACATATATATAAAGTAATCATTGTTAGTATTAGATTTTTATTAGATTAATTTTTATAAAATTATTTATATTAGGATTTTTAAAATGGTGTAACTATTTTAATAATATAATTTATAATTATTGTAAAAATATATTGAATTAAACCTTATATACATTATATTAAAGGAATAAATTAAATAATGATAAGGATGTAATAATAATAAAAAATAAAGTAGAAAAAAATTAAATGAAATGAAGAGAAAATTTGAGGGTGGGGGGTCCACCTCCTTTAGGGTATCATTAGAAAGGGGAGGCATAGGTCATGATTAGGGTCGGGTGAGTCGGGTGGCCACTCGGGGAGTTGGGTCTTAGCTCATGTAGGAGGACAAACGATGGTCTGGTCTGGTAGGTCTTTCCATTGTGATGTTAGGGTGTCCAACCAAACCTGTTTGAGGTGCGGGATACAATCATCAGCATGGTTTCGTCTGGATGCCAGTAAGGGTTTTGATCTAGGTTGACTGAGATCAACCATCAGTGATGTTGCTGTTTGATCACCAATTATGGTTTGGGTTCGATGATGATCTGTTGGATGAGGCTTCGATTTATTCTTCATCCAAGAGATGTAGGTGTTTTCTTTTTATCCTCAAATCTAGTTTTGTTTTTCTTTTATGTTTGTTGTTGAATGATAGTGTTCTATTCCTCCAATTATCTATCTTTCTACCCCTTTTCCTATTGACTATTTAGAAATTATTATCAAATTTGTTCAATTGTCAACTATTGTTTCTATTTGGAATATAAAAACCATTGATGAATAAATTTGGTCTTCTAAACGTTTCTCTTCCTACTAGATACATACAAATTTTAATTAAAAAATAAAAAATACGAATCTATGCCCCCTTTAAAATAATTCAGGTCAGTTTTATCCATCTCATATTTTGTTGAAAATTATAGGACATTATGAATATAATTTATAAATTTTGTTGTTGTCCAGTTCAATTTTATGATTCTTAGCAATCTTGTTTTTGGCGCTATATAACTAGTAGCTCTTATGGCTAATAAACCCCTCCTTTCAGTGTAGAAATTTATTTCACAGAACTCCTCCTATAAGTATAGTGATTTGGTGTATAAACACTACAATGGAAGATGTTATTTTGTAGGTGGATTCGATTCAAGTAAGGGTGTAAAAGTAAGTTAGTAATTATGAATTTTTATTTATACTTTTTTTGTAAGGGAATATTTATTTTTAGATATTCATTTCCTATGATATACATCTTCTTCTAATAAAATATATCAATAACTTATAAATTTTTAATCTACATAATGGGACATTATTTATTTGATCAAATAAAAATTTTGAGTTGATAGAATTGTTTCTTTACAATTTGATTCCCCATAATTAGTTTTTTATGATCCTATAATTGTTTTAGGATCATATTTATTTAAAACATTTAAAAATTATGGTTTTATTATTATGCTCAATCTTATTTTGTAAGAGAATTTTAGTTTTGAGATTATTATCGAAAATTCAAATTTTAGGTATTTCTATTGAACAATTTATGATTATGTATGTGATTAAATATTTATTTTTAAACTAACTTTTTAATGAAAGGTTTGTGTTTATTAGGGTTTAGACATTAATACTAAATTTTAAAATAAAAATGGGTGTTCACATATTTAATTTCATATTATAAATAGTTTTTTGTGTCATCTTGTTAATCTATTCAAGTTTTATTTTAGGGGTATATATATAAATACATATATATGTATATAAATATATATATCTATATAATTACATATTAATATTTCTATAATTTATAATCGAAGAGAGTTTGGTTATTTTGTTTTAAATTAATTTATATTGTTTCAATGGTTTGTTTCACCAAAAATATAATAATCCATGGATATTATTATTTCCATGTATGATATCAACACAATATATATGAAACTAACAATGTTTATGTTTTATTTTTATATCATATTAGTTCTTTTAAATGGAAATTCTCATTTATCAGCATTTGTTTTGTAAAACATGCATTTATTCCAAGACAATTAGTAATGTGAATACCTAAAAAAGGTATATATTTACACACACAGACACACACTAATTTATGTATAAATTATTGTGGAAAAATTAATATTCTTTATATTAGAATACAAATTTATGGTTTATAAATGTATAAGTTTTTTTATGATTATGGCCAATTCTAATGATTTATTGTAATTCATCATTAATTGTCTATGAAATTTCAAAAGAAAATTTATGTAAATTTATTTTATTGCATCGGCATGGAGTGAATTTCTCATTTATCGGTGTTTTTTTTTTGAAAAAATGACTTTATGCTAAAATGGATATAACCAAAACCATGTGTACATATTAATTTCCAACTTTGTGATATTTAATTATTTATATATATATTTACTCACATCAACATATGAAATAGTATCTTGTTTGTCTTGAAATAGTAGGTATTAAATAATCTATTTGTGAATAACAAACTTTTTAAGCAGTATATATATATACATAAGTACCAATGAAATTAATTTACATATATATATAATGTAAATAATGTTCTTATAATGAAATGGTTGTTTTTATGTGTATAGAACTATGTATTAGCTCTGGTTAAAAAAAATGTTATCTTAAATGTGAATTAATACCGTGAATTAGAAATACCATTTATATATTTGCATATATGAAACCTTAGGTTCTTGATGATAAGTATATATATGTTTATTGGAATCCAAATGCTATTTTATTTTTAAATTTAAAATCATGGTACATATATATATATATATATATATATATATTTTATAATGTTTATTGACATGATATAATACATAAAGTTATATTTTTTTAAAAATACACAAAACATGTCGTGTTTTTCTAAACAAAAGGATGTCGCATCTGCATACACTCATGGTTATGTGTCGAGCGTAACATCGACACGTCTTTCATTCATAGTAAACATATAGTTACAAATATTGTTTTGGATATTATCAATCACATGTTTTTTTAATAATTGAGGTGTTTTATTAATAAATTTATCTAAAAAACTTATTTATTTATTTTAAATGATTAATTTGAGAAGAAAAAACTATATTTTTAGTTTTTATTAATTGTGTATTTATTTTATTATTCATTTTATTAATGAATTTCAAATAAAAGTAATCAATTTACTTATGAGATGAATCTTTTAATGATAATATATGGATTATGAACTAAACATTTCAAGGAGGTATGGAAAAAATGAGACCATTTAATTAATATGATTCATCTATGAATAAGTTTTAAATAAATCAAAGTCATATGGGATAATTTGGTTTGTTTAATGAATTTATTTCACCTATGATATTGATTAAAATAAATCAAAGAGTTATGTAAAACTTTTATTTAAATATATTATTTTATTAGACTTACGAGAAATGCATTGGACATATTATATGAAGGGTGAGGCCCCATACATACTCTTGATAGAACTATAGGTATCATGAGACAAACTAGGTCTTGGCACGAGGCCTTGAAAAAATGGTTGTGTATGGTATTGGAACGAGGCCTTGAAAAAATGGTTATGTATGGTCTCGGAAGAAGGCCTTGGTAAAATGTTTATGATATCCTGCATTATTCATTCCCTCATTATGAATCTAGTAAGTGAATGTCTATGTGATTATTCAACTGGTAGAATAAACATGGTTAATAATAAATTTCTTATGAACAAGTATTAGTTAGATATACATTTTCATATGCATATGGAATAATGTTTTATACATAGTTATATCATTTATCAAGAAGGATTAATTATTTACATCCACTCCATAAACAATGGTAAATAACTTATCAATCCTATCATGGTTTTCATACATGTGTTTTTATTTACTTTTCTATGAAAAGCCATACAAGTAACATTTCATGTGTAAAATTTTATCCTCACACCTAACATGTCATTGAATGATTATGTATGGTCATTATATAACATATAAGTAGAATTTAATGATTTTTTGTTCAATTGTATTCATATTTTATAATTTATTTAACTCATAATTCATAAATAAGATTATCTATTTTGATTATGAGTTTCTCCTAAAAGTTGTTTCAAAATATCTCAAACAAATGGTGAAGAAATGTTATGGGGATTGCTTATTTCTGGATTTAAATAATCTATTTTAAAGATATTTATTAAAAGTAAAATTATTTATACATGTTTTTGTTTTGAAATCCATTACTGGGCATATCCAATGCTCACCCCTAGTTTTAAAATTATTTTTCCAATGTCACATTGAAGTACAATGTTGAATTTCATTGTTTTTAGGCACATGGAAGCGATGTTTGGATTTGGTTTTTTTATTTATATTGCATCTCAGATAAATTTTAGTCATGTATCTAACTCTCTAGAACCTAGGCTGGTAAAATTTCCTCTTCTATGTAATATCTAAGGCTTGGTCCTTATACAACCTACCTAGTACCTATAGAAGACTCATTATCTAGTATAAGCCGTAGATTTGTGCTGGAAGGAGTTCAATTAAAAAACTAGTTAAAGTATGTGAAAATTGTATATATTATCATACCTAGAGATAAACCCAGTTAATGTAAATAAAATTAAAAAAGCAATGAAATAGAGTGTATGACTAGCTATGTGTGTTCCAATATGACTGAAGACGAAAGAATCATTAGTAAGATGATACAGATTGTTCAAAAAAAATAAAAATGGGTAATGAGAGAATAAAATTACAACAATGGTACAAAATTGTTTAATAAAGAATGAATTTTAAAAAATAATAGAGAGTAAAATGAAAATTATTGAAATTTTTAATTGGTGGATGGGTTGGCTTCATAGTTGGCCAAATCAGGCACTAACCATGATTTCAAACAATTTAGGAGCACTACACCTCATATATTTTAGAAACATGGTTAAATAACCATGAAAAAACAATGTATGGTTTTCCAATAATAAATATTACAGTTTTCAGAGTGTATATTCCCCTTTCACATTGTTTAGTGAACTATGCTCCTCTATTTTTTGGGCCATATGGTTTTGGTGCATAACTATTCAAACCATGCGACAACCATGAAACTCATCCTATTTATAAAAAAAGGGTTTCCAAACCCGTTTGAATGCTCCGTGAATAAAAAATTATCCAACAATCATTTATATTAAGGTTAAATAAGATTATTAGGCTTTAATTAAATGGATCCGTAGCCTACAGAAAAAACTGAGATCTTACATCCTTCCCACATAATGATAACTCATCCATGAGTTTCCCTTCAGAGGTTAGTTGAGATGTATATGATGAAAAATCTGGCCATTTATCATGTAAATCTTAAACCCATTAACATATCTCATTCCTAAAACGATGACACTTCCCAACCATCTGTACCAATTTGACGCTCATGCCTTAGAGTATCCTCATTCTATGATTGATAAAAAAATGGATACTCCTCGAAAGAAGTAGCAACCTTGATATCTACATACTCATGATCAAATACATGATATTTGTTAGAGTAATAATGGATCATATGATAAATATGAATTATATCAAGTATAAGACAATATCAATATGTAAGGGTGATTTTATATTCTACCGGCACAACCCTATATAAAATATTATAAGGCTGAAAAAATATTGGTGCTGATGTACATTATCTCTGAATTCATCAATGACCCAATATTGGGATACTTGTATGAATACATGATATATAAATTCAAAATATAATGGATAGTGATGGATATAGACATATGATTTATTCCTACATTGGGTTGTAGTTATACATTTCATGATCATCTTTACTTGCTCAGATGTTTCCTGAACATGATGTGGTCCTTGTAGCGCATCCTCCCGAACCTCTAACATATATATAGATAAATTATTCATCCTATTATAATGTTCACATAATAATAAATCAACATAATCACTTAGAAACTATTATTATAGGATGAATAAGTATGAGTCGAGTCATTTTTACAAGAGGTTCCAAAATCATGGAGAGATGCATGGAGCATTTACTCTAGTACGAGTATAGTTTTCTTAAATTTACTATTTTTTCATAGTATGGTTTGTTCAAATCAAATATGTTTAGAATCCAATAGGCTAAAGTAATATTTTTGAAATGGCATACTCCTTTACCATCAACTGATAGTCAAATTCCCTTAGTTCATGGTTGGGTGAATACCAATCTCTAAGGGGTTAGTCAAAAAAATAATCAATCTGAGGTAAATGATACGTGTTCTTGATAGGGATGTTTTCAATGATTAGAAATCAATGTAAATACACAAGTATCAATGTTATTTTTATTAAAAATTTCATCACACCATATTAATGTGATTAGATGAATGATTTTTTAAGAAACACCAACAATAGATTTTCCATTTATATATGTTCAACTTAATCAGATTGATAATGTTGTATTGAAATATTCTTATAATCAGAAATAAATTCAATAGTAAATTCATCTTTTTAATCAGGTATAACACTGAAAAAAATCAATAGTAATAAAACATGGTATTCTTTTTTAGTAGTAATACAAATAACATGTATTGTTCACTTATCTAAAACAATATATGCAAGATAAATTTAATTTCAATAAATTGATAGTTTCTCAAAATCCTCGTACAATATTAATGTTATGTGTTCATTATTATATTCAATATGATTATATTTTGAAAAAAAATCATTAACTCTACAATATATCTTTTTATGGTAATAAAAAAGATAATACTTATGTAGAATAACCGAAAACTCTACTTTGTTAAAGGAAAAAGGTTTTTAGTTAAATACTTTCAACATATAATGATACAATTATTTTTTTAATTTCATTTTCTGTCAAAATAATCCCTTAGGTGTTTTTACAATACGATATGTCTTCATTTATTGAGGTCGAACATCCAATTTACCTAAAAATTTCTTATATATAAATGATTACAAAGAAACTGAATCAAATAAGACATTAATATAATATGAAAATAAAAAAAGCACATAATGTGGCATTGTTTGATGAAATAACATCTACATAAGTAGTTTCAATGGATTACACAACACCTTATTTACTTATAGTTGGGATACATCCTATCAATCCAGATATTATCTAGAAATATATGTTTATAATTTCAAATATCATTACTTTTAAGTCATTTTTATGTCTATTAAATAGAATTGGAAATACCACAACTGATATATTATTCTTTTATATTATGTGAAATTTACCCAAACATTCCACATAAGAATAACATACCATACTTAATAAATAATTCCTTAGTGTTTTTTTTTCTACAACTCTCACAAACTGAAAGATTAATTTTCTTACCATAACATTTTTTGATCCATTTTTTCCTTTTCCTACCACATGGAACTATTGCTCAACTAGTTTTCAAAGTATGCATGACCATAAAAAAAGACCATTTCCACCATGTTATTATATGTATCATGTTTCTCAAAAAAAATGAAGTCATTTAAAGTTAATTTCCTTTGATATTTTGGATTCAATCCTATATAAAACAATTTAATACCATTCAAATTAAGAGATGTTTTTCATATATAGCCACTAAATGATAATCACATTAACTAAATTGTATGATTTTATTTTCCATTATATGTATAATAGATTTAGGAAAATATTTCTCGAAGAATATATTATTGAATAAATCCCATTTGATGGACTCAATATCCTCTATTTCTCTAATATTCATCAACATTTACTACCACTGGGTAGCATCACTATCATAATAGTAAATAACAAGACATTCCTTTGGATGATATGAATATCCAAGGATATAAGATATCATTTCAAGGTCTATAATCCAACCATCATATACAAATATGTGAAAATAATAACTAAATATAGGAGGGTGTTTCCTTAGAAAATCATTCATTATATAAACATTCCACTATGGTTAATCTTTCCCTTCTATTATATAAATACTTCCAAAATTTATAGCCTACATCAACTGAGCCATTATAATTACAAAATTAATCATTATAATTCTAACCATTATAGGATACTAATTTTGAAGTATATCACCCCCTTGGTTGCTTTATAGTTTATCTTCAATGTTCCCTCCATGGAAATCTATTCTGAATAAAAATAATTTATACAAAGCATCCTGGAAAATTTCAAATGATATATAATTTCAACTTTTATATTAAATAATTCATTTTTCATGTATTCATTAACATTATACTAAACTTTATTGTTTTCTAAACCATTCATTGATACAAAATTTAAGTCTCCAACCATAATAATTAAGTATTAATATGTCATTAAAATAGAACTCAAATTTGTATATACACAAAGATCATTAAGTTGTATAGTTTTATAGGGTTATGTCATAATATAACATGAAAAACACATCCATTACAATGTGTAATCATAAAATATTTATCCATTTTTTTCATAACATAAATATTTTAAAAACCCTCTATCTTTTTGTGACCACTAATTATGGATTTCAACAAGACTTATTCATTACCCTTATACATCTTTAATCCCAATTAAAAACAATTTTAAAAATTGTAATAGTACAAATATATGTACGGGTCATAAAATTATTAAAAGGAATTATTAGTCCATGAATACTTATATAATTTTCCCTTTTTGAAAAAAATCGGGGAAAACTAGCCATTTCATTCCAACACAATAATGTTCTCATCCAAAATATTTTCATAAAACATTTATGAATAAGTCATAAAAAAAATGTACAACCCATAAATGTTTCATTGAAATCACAATAAACACAAAATATTATTTTCCCAATGTTATATGATTCAATATGAGGAATTATCATATTGTTTCCATTGCCTTGTGAAATAATATTATTACCTTAAAAACACATAGAAATCATAGATAAATCCTATAGGAAACATGAGGTATCATTTTCATATAACTCTTACTTAGAAATGGAATAACAATCATGGTTACACGTTCATTAATAATCACAGTTAAATATTAAATAAAAAACATAGTTATATTTGAAATAACCATCATAGAATATTTCCATAATCATGTTGGGGAAATATATTTGGTCAACTCTATTAATTTACACAATCCATTGGAGGGCTATATTGGGCTCTCCGGACTATGGATTATCACAAAACCACATGTTCTGGGTCAATAATGCTAGAAACCATTTATTTTTATAATATAAACACACATCATTATAAACAATTATCATGAAACATAACATAATAATAATGCATAAAATTTTGAATCATAAAAAAATAATTTTCACCCATATGAAATCATTTTTGATATTAAAATATACCTTTTTTATTTAAAACACAAATTTTGAAAGTAAAATTCAATGAAAAAAGTTAAATATATGTTTATATTGGTGAAAAAATGAATTATTATTTAGAATATAAACATAAAATAATGGTTATGGCGGTGGTAAATTTTACTATCACTGTATATGTAAAAATAGTAAAATTTTACTTTTGTTAAAGAATATACAACAATTCCAAAAAACAATATTCCTTTAGATAACCTTTGGTAGAATGTTAAAAATGGAAATAAAATTTTAGTTAATGTGTTTTATGTCTATATAAAAACATCCATAACCCTAAATGTTTGGATGTGGATGAAAAATAGAGTTTTGTGGGATACATTGAAGGTGGATTTTTTAAGGAAATTCACTTACATTGAGTCTAGCACACATCATATGTTATTTAATTTCATGAAAAATAAACTAATGTTAGTTATGTGTATTACTGAAAAAAAATTCCTCGTTTTTATTTATTTTATGTCACTTATTACTATATCATATATAAGTACTTAATAATTTAAGTTCCCATTAGTTGTTTTGGATATATTCCACACATAAGTCGAAAATGAATTTGGAAGGATGATTGTGGTAAAAGAAATAATTATTGTATCACATACTAAATAATAAAAAATTATCATTTTCGTGCATAAATAATAGTTTTTAAACCCATCATGAAATTTTATTATGAAAAATGAAATACATTTCAATTATGGAGATTGTAGGATGTATGTACACAAGACAAACATTTCCATTTTTACAACAATCATTATAGAATAAGGGTAATTATAATTTAATATTTAAAGAATTATTATAATTTCAAAAATATAAAATTAATTCTATAAATTTATATTCTATGTGATGTGGTGATGAAAAAATAATATCCCAGCTTCTTGGAGGTGATAGTCTGGATGCATGCACAAATATCAATATCATTTTTAATGAATGGAATTTTATGAAAGTAAATGTTATATTATATCTTAAGAATTTTAAATATGACACAAATTACATATATATATATATATATATTAAATAAACCAGTATAACGATTCTTGAGGGATGGTGATGGAGAACGAATTACATATGTTCATGAGGTTATAGTCCACCCTATACATGAATGATGAATACATAACAAATTTGATGGAGGTTGGAGATAGATGTATGTTATTACTTAAACAAAAAAACATATTATTTTTTAATACATTTATTTATATTTTAATGGTTTATAAATATTTTATTTTTTTTGTAAGTGGAAATAAAAACACATGTCGTTAAAAACTATACATATACGTTGGAAAGTCTCATATGATTAACACCAAAAGCACTATATGGTTGGTATTCTACCTAAACGAAGAAAATTACAATTATTTTATTATTTATAATAATTTATATTAGAAGGTATTGAAAAAATGATTTTTTTGGTGTGAATGATTGAGAAAGGTGTCTCCCTTTTATAATAGTGGGGAGTGGTACTCTCGGAATTTAATATAGTATTTATATAATATGAATTTATTTTTTTGAAAAAATGGATCTAAGATGATCATATTTGAATATAAGATGACAATTTGTATAAACACTCAGATAATATAAATTTTTTTGAATTATAGATCACAATTGAAACCTTATATTTTGGTTTTGACCCATAGTTTATCCTTTTCACACATACTTTGAAAATAAATATTTTTTAATCTTTAAGGGTGTGGAAAATTTACTATAAATGGAAATTTTTTTTATAAATGAAACATTATATTCTAAACCCTATATTAGTCACATGGATGAATATATGTTTTTTTAAATTTGAAGCCATTGATCAAAATATTATTTTCATAAAATTTCTATAATGTCAATTTTAGAAATATTCATTTAGTTTGAGTGGTATAATGTAAAGAAAATAGATAAATCAAATATAATCAATTAAAATACCACGAAAAATAAATTTATTTAAATTAATTCATCCATAACATTTATTGTTTCAAATTATATTACATTTAAATTTTTTATTTTAATTATTTTATTTGTCCATTAATTGAAAAAATTCCACGATAGTATTGTGTAATCATTTAAATTAAAATTTTATTCACAAAAAAATAAAAATAAATTATAATGATGAATATAAATAATTCAAATCTAAAAATATAATATTTTTAACCCCATGTTAAAAATAATATAATTATTAAAAATAAGAGAGTGACATTTTTTACTTTTCTTAACATTAAATATTATAATTGTTATAAACACATAAAAAAGGTAAAAATATATATATTCTACCTCTAAATGATAATAGATGATATATAGTCATCCAATAAAATTAATTAATGTGCTAGTTTACTAATTTATTCCTTTTAATTTTATTTTTAACCCTTATTACCTCATTTACAAATTACTTTGGTGAGAAATATTACTAACGTAACAATTCATATTTAATAAAGAGATAAAGTTACCTAATATGGATTATATGATTTAACATAGGGAATGAATTATTTTATAATTTTTTTTAAAACATTTGATATTATATTAAATTTAAACTGAAAAAATTAAAATATGAACTATTTGTCAGGAAAAATCCCTTTTAACGATAGAATATTTTTATACTAAATTAATGTATAAAATGATTAAAAATTTATAACTGGATTATCATAAATTATAATTTATTAAATAATTTTTTAAAAAAAAATTAAAATATATAATTTTAATTTATAAATACTTTAAGGGAGATTATATATTTCAATAAAAATAATTAGAATTCAATGTACAATAAAAATAACGGTTTTCAGAAGTTTTCAAATATCCATATTGAGATAATTTTATCGTGATGAATTAAAAAATTAATTTATTTTTTTAAAAATTTAAATTATATAATTTTTAAATCATGATTTTATATGAAACCAAATAATAAATAAATTCAAATTTGGTTAGAAATGAAGCATTAATTCCTTGGGACATACAAATTTTCTAATATTTTTATAATTATTATGTCTCTATAATTTCTTACAGATTAATATATAGAAAAATATTTTATTTCAAAATAACATATTTTTTACACAAATCTTTAATATCATTTATTTTATTTTATGGCATCTTATACTTTAATAGTAACCTTACATTATTGATAAATAAGGGTTACTCCCAAAACTGGCATGACATTTAATTATAAAAGGGTAATATCTTCACAACATTATGAATCATATACCATTTACTAGTTTTACATTAAACACTACAATTTTGATCTCCCTATATCAAACTCTCACTTTCAAAAGCATTTTCCCCCATTAATTAGAATAAAGCCTTCATTTCCAAGGGGATATCCACTGAAAGTTTTACTCCGTGATGTGTGTATTGTGGAATATCTAGATTTTCAATTATAAATATATGCCTTAAATTATATTCTATAGTAACTAATTTAACTATATTATTTTATTTTATTTAGTATAATGTTACTATATTAATGTTATTTCCATTATCATTTTTTATCCCATCTAATCAAAAAATACCTTTGTTCGTGCATTGTGCAGACTACCCCCTCCATGACATTACAACTTTTTTGTTACTTAACCTTTTTAAAATGATGGGTATATTGATGGTATTAAGGTATGTATATTATTGTAATGATTTTATTAAGGTTATTTAATGAAAAATTTGAAAACCTATTAATCATATTATTCATAAATGATAATCGTTAATAAAATCATTTAAAATAATCATACAAAGAGGATGTTCTTTATTCAAATTATATAATGATTTATTATCCATTAACTAATCATATGTATCCATATAATATTGACATATCATAGTACTGGCCAATAAATAATAACACTATGCTCCTGGTATATTGATAGGCCAATAAGACAACTTCGTAGTCATTCATTACTTAAGGGAATGGTCATATTTAGGTCAGTTTGACCACCTAGTTGAACAATAATTTGAATTTACATCATGAATGACTATGTGAATTTAATTATTGGTATAATATGGTAAAAATGTGTAAATAATGATTTTTTATTATTTATAAATAAATTATATCAGTATCTAAGTCGTCGATTAAGGAAACGCTCTCCATTAGAATAAAATCATCAAAACATGATTTTAATCAAATTTCTTATCAAGTATATGTTCTAAAATACCCATGAAATGAATTTAAAGAATTATAAATTAAATTCAACCATCACTTAAATTATATTTTATGACCTAGTAATAATTAAATTTCATAATCATATTGAATACAAACACATCTATTATGAAATTATTTTAACCGATCAAAAATACAAACACATGATGTTGAAATTATGAAGAAATCATTTAGAGGATAAATGTAAAAAATATTGTGAATAAAAAATAGATATGTTTGAGGTTATAAATTATTTTATTATGATATATATGTTTAATATACAAGAATATAATTTATATTTTTTGATTTTTGGATAGCAGTTATGTGTTTTTTATAACAAATTATACTATTTACGACATATTTTGAAATGTTCACATTGATTCATTTATGTGGTGTATATACCTCATATTTGAGATTCTATAAAATGGGATAAATTCATTCATGGTATTTTATAAACTATTTTAATCTCTATATTTCAGGTTATTGTCATTTAATTTCTATCCAATCAATATGTGTGGTTTCCCATAAAATTTTTACATCATCAAGACTCATTTTTTAATCACCACTAAATTTGTTCAGTGTGGTGAAAACATTTCCATGGAATAATTTTTCCATTTTATTCAAGAAATTTTGCTGATTTAAAATTCTATTTTTCTATTATCATCACATATATTTTTTATTAATGTGAATCCCTTTCCATGTTGAAAAAAGCCATAAATATTTTTCAATGTAAAAGTGGATGAAATTTCAAAGAATGTATATATCTATATAGATACTAGAATATGTATGTGACTATAGAAAAGACACACATAATGGTAATCAACCAAAAGGATTATTTGGTCCTTAACCTAATCATGACAGCGATGAATGAGGATTCATCCTAAGATTTCAAATTCGGTGTTAATAAATCATGGGATATGCTTTAGAATATTCACATAATATTAATGAACCATGATAAAGTATTTTTCATCCCATTTCCTTACCCACGTACCAATTAAATATAATGAACAATATTACTATCATCCATGGATAACCTATAATATTTAATATATTGAAACCTCTATATTTTGTTGATAAGGGTACTTAATGTTACTTTGATGATACCCAACAACTTCTCTGTCGATTAATGAATGTTCTCCAAGAAATCCATAATATTATATTAAATAGCGATGTATTTGATATATATTTTTCCCAATATATTGATTGTCAAGTTTTATTAAGAAAGTGGTTCCTTATGGAATGATATATATGGTCATTATGACTCTAATAGTTAATATACCAGATATAAACAATTGATTGGTGGGGCATGAAAATATATTTCACAATAATGAATTAAAATGTATCATGAGAAAAAAACAATTGGGTTATGGTGTATTCCCCTTTTTATTCTAGGACAATGTCTTCAAAAAAGGTTTCAATATCATTTTTTTGGTGTCCAACATTATACATTCAAATATTATCAGATCATTGATTATTGTTATCCATGATTTATTTTATTGTCATTGATATAGTATACCAATAGTTTTATATGATTATTGATTCATGTGGTTTAATTGTTCTTTCTATATAATTTAGTCAATTTTTATATTGCATTTGATTCCATTTTATTTTACTCCTTAATGAGAACTTGGTCTCACACTTATTTTTTCCCTTTCCCCATAAAACCTTGTAGATGACTATGTTTAATTTTCATAAATATGATGGAAGGGATAATAATATTCATGAAATGTAATCTTGTTGTATATCACGCTTTCAAGTCTAATGCATGCATGCATGTATGTATGTATGTATGTGTATATGTATATATGTATGTATGTATGTATGTATGTATGTATGTATGTATGTATGTATGTATGTATGTATGTATGTATGTATGTATGTATGTATGTATGTATGTATGTATGTATGTATGTATGTATGTATTTATGTATATTTTCCTCCAAGAATGATAAAATTTTCATTAATTTGGGAACTCTATTACATATTATGAATAATGTAATATAACTACAGACTCAGGGTTTTGGGAGTATATGATATCATAGTTTACATCATAGGACATTTAGTAGAAACATTGGGGATTTCATTTTGATAAAGGAAGTAATATAAAACAAGTACTTTGAAAATTCATCATGATTTATATAGAAAATAATACAAAACATAATTGTAATTGTATTTTACAATTCAATTTTTGACACAATTATGTGTATGTCATTGTAGAAATATATTGAGTACTAGGAATAATGAAAACCATATCAACACCCATAGTCAGTGTAGGGATATTCCTCCTAAACAAGTTAATAACATCAGGGATGAGACTAATAATTTCATAAACATATTATACAAATTGACCCATGTTGTGAAAAATAATTTAACCCATATAGATCATCCTATTGAACAAAAACATGGTGTAACAACACTTGATCACGTCATTTTGAAAACACCTCCATCATATAATCTAATAACTAATACATTTGTAGATTTATTACAGCTCAATTCAAAATAAAAGATATTTATTTCTTTTTGAAGTATTAAAATGAAAAATGTCATCATAGTAGTCTACCGTATAAAGAGAGAAGTGATATAATGGTGGTTTCTAAAAAACTGAACTCAAGATAAATATGGGATATAATTCATGGAATTGGGAACTTTCGTATGGAAGACAAATTCAACATGTGAAATGAGAATAAATGGAAAGTAAATCTGTTAAAAAAAGACAAAAAGGTAAGAAACATTATGCTTACTAAGATGCTAGCTTTAAAACGATAGTTTGGAACGCTACAGACAATACATGTAGACCAAGTAGAATGATTGGACATTTATTTGAGGGAGAAAATTATATTTGGAAAGGAGTTTTTATCAAATATCAATTCATTATATTAGGATATAACATTAGAAGATGTTGAGATAGAAAAGGAGTTATATATGATTTATGTATTCAATGGAAAATAGGAAATGAAGAGGATTGTTGAGAAATATGGGAAAAATACAAAAATGGTTAAGAAATGAAGGCTTCAATATCTTATGTGTGATAGATATGGTAAAAATACTCTATGTCTTATCAAAAGATAAAACATGTTTGTTATATGTATTGAGAAAAATAAAATTAATCTGGACAATGAAATTATAAGGATGATGTTTTTGTTGTTCAATGATATATTTTTAGGGGGAAGGGGGATTATAAGATACAATTCCCCAAAACTTTATGTTTTGACACTCACAAACTGACATCTATAATATTAAATCTTATGTGGTTACCCCAACTAAAGTCGAAGTTCCTAATAATTTGTTATTAATTACGTTGATTATTTCTTCAATGTTTGCCAATATTTTATTTTATTCTGGATATCCATAGTTTTTTATGTCTTACATTTTTCTCAAGAATATTGGATATTATACTAGAACCCTAGTAAGGTAGTCATCAATTAAGTCACCCAGTTGGAGACATATAGAAATAATGATATTTTAGGACATTATAATTATAATCTATGTCCATACCCAATTTTAATGAATTATTATTATACCTATGGTGGAATGTGAAATGATCCTTGGTATATATTTTTCTTTCAATGAATAATGTATAAATTTATTTCCAAGTGATGGTGATTAAATTTTTTTAATGTGAAGTAGAATATCATGTATTTGTAGAGAAAACAAAATAATTTAAAACATTTTTTGATCTACCAATAATAGCACACTATAATTAAATTCTAGGAAAATTGAAATTTCACGAGTGATTTATATATGAGGAATGTATCCAATGAATAATGGATATACCCATGGTGTAATATTGAACTGATGTTTCCATTAAATAATTATATAGTTATCCACTAGAGCATGACTTTGAGATCTCCATTTAAATAAATCCTAATTAAATAACCATATCTAAAACTCCTTAAAAAATACCACCTATTTAGTTGGTAGGGAAAAATAATGATGTTCAGGATTTGAGTGACAAGGGATTTATATGCCCATGTATTTCACTATAGGGATTCCATATATTGTTCATTTAAAAGAATTGTGGTTCCATGAGATTTTAATCTATTTTATGGAGATCAATGAAGTTAATAAAAATAATATGTCTAATTTTCCATGCATTAACAACTTATTTGATAAGATTGTTGGAGTCATATAGTTTTTAAAGATCAATATCCACTATTGTTATCATCATCTATGATTCAAGAATTATGATACAACAATGAAGGAATTTTTAACATGTTTTAAAAATTTTGAGTTTACAAAAATGTGTTTTGGATTTAATAAAACATCATTTTTCAATGTGGGTCTGATAAAAATAGCATTGAAGGATTATATTGATTAATTTTTTGTGGTATAAATTTTAAATATCATGATATACTCTAATATCTAGGATGAAAATGAGAATCACCTTCAAATAATTTTGGAACCCCATAGAAAATATTAATTGAGTTGGAAGTACAGTAAGGGTGAATTTTTTCTGAAAGAGGTTTCTTTTGATGGATATATTGAAGGATGTGATATCTATTGACCCGATGATACAAATGGTAGTAAAGTAATTTCCTATATTGAAAAACAATACTGAGAATCAAATTTTGATGGGCTTATCAGGTTTCTATCGAGGGTTTGTTCCTGATTTTTCATGGTGTCCGACCAATTAACAATGTTCAAATGTAAATGGGATAAATTAATATCATCAAAGGAATATCAAAAAATTATATTTCTTAAGAGGATACTGATTAATGAACTATTTTTAACTCTTTTAATAGATATAGAAATATTTTTAATTTATTGTGATGTATCACTGAAAGCACTTGTCTATGTCCTTATGTAGAGTGATGTAAAGTTTTCTTGTGAGTTATGCTAATTGAAAATCCATGAGCAAAACAATCCAAATAATGACCATGATCTGGAAAATGGATTATTTGATTTGAGAATATAGAGATACTACATTAATGGTCAATGATATATGATATATATATATAATATAAGAGTTTAATGTATAACTTCTCTCAAAATGATATCTACTTGAGGAAAAGAAGATGGTTACAACTACTAAAGAACTATGACTAAACAACACACTACCACACATTGATGGAAATCCATGTGACTGATGCATGAGTTGGAAAAACAATGGAGTTATGACCATTATGAGGATTAAAATGTATCCCATATAAAGAAGTATATTAATCTGGGAATTGGTGATTTCTATATTAGATATTCCGTCAACATTTTTCCAATTGATTGTTAAACCATCCTTATTTGAATGGTTAACGAAGTCCCTGTAGGACGTAAAGAACATACAAAGTAATATTAAATCAAAATTCGAGAGAAATAGATGGAATTAATTAATAAATATAGGATGTTGATTTTTGGGATGTGTTCATGTATTCCATCTCTACCAATTTTGAAAAGGGAACATCCAGATAAATAATGATGATAAAATTTCTCTATATATCATGGTTGTGAAAATATTTATAATTTTTTTAATTGAACATTTCTTATGTGATGATATAAAACTTGAAATTGTAGATTATGTGTCCATTTTATTAGTATGATAATATGTAAAAACTGAATGAAAACATTATAAGGGATTTTTTCGTCAACTTCTTATATTTATATGGAAATGGGACATTTTTATTTGGTAACTCTTCATTGTAGTCCCAATGTCTTCAAGGGTAAATGATTTCATTTGGATCTTCATTGATCATATTGTAGACCCTTCTAATTTCTTATAAATACGCAAAGATCCGTGACATTAGTTCTTTTCCATGAACTAAATCAATTAAATAATAATTCTCCACAAGCCATCTCTATCCATTGCGTCGTAACATGAACCTCATTTTACATAAAAATTACGGAAATATTTTCAAAGGTCCCTCAACCCTGAGATAAATTTAATCTCTACCTATCACCCCTATATAGATTATAAGACAAAAATAATCTTCCTTATAATGGAAGGCATACTTTGATCTTATTCTCTTAACATACAAGTTATGTGGGATCAATATCTAACCACCGAAATTTTTTAACACTTGATTAGATTTTATTCAAACATAGCGATGGAAAAATAAAATGGTTGGTATGTAAAGTGGTTCCATACTCTATTATATTGGGAAAAAATAGGGAATGATTGATAGTAGGCCTAGACTACAAATATGGTATAAATATTAATGTACAAATTATGTTGGATCGTATTAATGTAACCTAGAGTGTAAAAATGAGTTATGCAGATAATGAAGGGAAATAATCAGAGTTTATGGGTGGGGATAATTTAATCATGAATTTTTCCCCATGGACATGAGTTTAATGATTTGTCAAAATGTGAATTTAATCCCAAGGTATATTGATAAAATTGAAATATTTAAATGAATTGTGGCTATAACGTACTGGTTTGTTATTCCACCCAACACTTCTAAAGTACACACCATCTTCCATTTTATTTTACTGAGTAAATATTTTCAATTTCCAACAAATGTACTCACATATGTGGTAAAATCATTTAATCCTAATATTTCTTATTATAAATAACCTATCCACATTTGTTTACATGAGAGAGATTATATTTCAGAATCTAATAACTTACTAAAATAAAATCCTTCAGAGAAATCACATATTAGAAGAGGAAAAATTGAAACCTTAATATGATATTATAAAAGTGTATCCACATTTTTTTAGTAGATAATATATACCAGGATTCTAGGGTTGGAATTATTTAGTGTTTGGGGGAGAATGTAATACCTGAGACACTTTTATAGTTGTTAAATGATAAATGCTAAAACTATTTCCCAAATGCGTTCATTAAAGAACCATTATTGGATAAATTATTTATGATATAAAATTTTTAATTTATAATTGACATAAATAATTCCATTTTTTAAATCATCAAAATGATATTACACATGTATGCATTTTTTATCTTTTTCTAAAATGGAATGCTTGTAGTGGAAAATTATGGTTTTTAGGAAACTCTCAATTTGTTAGAATTCGCCATTATATAAGAATGAACTACAAGTTTATAAAAATATTTAATTAACAACATCTGATTTTAGGGAATGACATTATGTGTTTTCCTATATTATTTAAACATAGAAGTCCTACAGAAATCATTATAGAAGCTTATCATAATGTAACATTTATATATAAATGATTTTATTTATTTCATTAAATCATGTATTTTAAATGGGGATTCGGTTTTGGATTTCCATTTAAGCCTCGTATAATTGATTTTGCTATAATAAATATATTAAAATTCTATAGAATTAGTATTGATGAGAATTTTATCTCATATATAGATTTACAAATCAAAACTAGGTCTTTATCTAAA
The DNA here is from genome assembly GCA_963277665.1 of Viscum album. NCBI lineage: Eukaryota > Viridiplantae > Streptophyta > Magnoliopsida > Santalales > Viscaceae > Viscum > Viscum album. Next base: position 35,583,936 of record OY728149.1, on the reverse strand, counting down.
ACTTTTTTTTAAATGATTATGTTTTTTAATTTTATAAATAAAATTTCACACCATTGAAAATTATATTTGATTAAAATATTTAACAATTTAAAATTATAATTTTACCATTAGGTATAATGGTCAATCATTACCCTTTTCATTAAAATTAATTACAATTTTAGAATTTTATTACTTAGGTAAAAGTATATTATTGTAAAATTTAAATGATTAAAAATATCCCTAAACCACTCAACTATTTCTAAAAATGGAGTATCTTATGAATTATTTTATACAAAATCTTTTTAATCTCATTTTGTTCTATTTTATCTGATTTGAAACTTGAATAGTTACCAGATGTTATTGAAAATGTAAGTGTTAATCCCAAAACTACCATCCCCTTAAATTATAAAATGTTATCATCATTATATAATCAATACTCACAAATCATTCTAATTTATCCTTGAAAATATAATATTAATCTCTCTTGGGAACCCTATATAACTTTTTTATGCTTATTGTCACCATTACTTAGCATAATTTCTTCATATCTAACGAGTCTTCCAATAATTCATCAATTCTATGAAATAAATAATATCAACTACATATATATTCATTATTAATTATATCCATTCAAATTTATTATATAAACACTTATATAATGCTATAATTATCATTTTTTTACATTAATTTCAGTATAAAAAATTTATTATTATTATTTATTCATTTACGTCATTCATTAAAAAATGATTGTTCATGCACTGTCAAACTACAACCTCCAGGACGTAAAATGTTTCATTTCCCTTAACCGATTTAAAAGAAATGGTATAAGGATAGTATTAATGGGTAAATATTATTTTTATGATACCAATAACATTTCAGTATGGAATTTTTAAAATCATAATAATTATATTATTAATAAACTATCACCATTTATTTTATCATTAAAAATAATAATAATAATTGGTAAATCTTTTATTAAAACTTTTTAATGAATTAATATTTATTATTTATACTTCTAATTCCTTATAATTATGATATATATCAGTAATAAACACTAAACGATATAATTATTTTTTTGATATAATGATATTACAATAAAACTACATCTTAATCAATCATTAAACCAAAGTATGTTTATGTTTGGGTTGGTATAATCACATACTTGAAAATTTTATTGAATATATACAATGAAAAACTATTGGAACATAGTTATGGGTATAATATGATAATAATGTTCATATAATTATTATTTATGATTCTATATATAATATAAAAATATCTAATTCTTTAGTTAAGAAAACAACCTCCGTTAGTGAAAAATCACCAAAACATGATTATTACCCAATTAATCTTCAATTAAAAGTTCTACAACACTAATGAAAAGATTCTTTCAAAAAAATTATATTAAATAATCCAAACATGTAAATATAATTACATTTTAATAATTAATATTAGAATAATAATTAACACCTACACTACTGTCCTGAAACTATTACAAACAATCTAACTTATAAAATTGTAATGTGGAAAATAAATATAATTTAGTTAGAGAATGAACATTTATTAATATTATGAATGAATGCTGATATGGTTAAGGTCTTTTATTAAGTTATTTCTAAATATATAATTATAGTTCAATAGGTTAAATTACATTTCTATTATTTCAGACAACAGATAATGTTTTTCGACCTTAAAATTCTCTATTTGAGACATGTATTGTAATGTACTCATAATTTCAATTATGTTTTGTAAATACTAACTATTTGAGATTTCATATAATTATATTTATTTATTCATGGTATATTATGATCATTTTTAATCCCTATTTTCAATATTAAATTATATAATTTCTACCTAATCCATAAGTGTTGTTTATATCTCAATTTTCATTGTTTCAGACTCACGTTGTTGTCCCCACATAATTTCTTTTTCATGGTACATGAATTTAAGATTATGCCTTTTTCCATGATACTCGTGAATTTTAATAGGTATTTTTATTAATTTATCATAATCATTTGATTCATGATTGTCTTTTTCCATGGTGAAAAAATAATCCTACGTAAAATAGAATGTGTGTGTAAATTAGTAAAAATTAAATCCCTGTATGGATACATGAAAGTGGATGAGGTAGTGGAATATATTATCCATGGTGTAATCGCCCAAAAATGGATTTTTTGATAATTAAATCAATCAAAACCCTGATTTATGATGATTGGGGATAAGAATACACACCTTCAGAAATACTACATGGAGATATGATTTGGAATATTCACATGATCTTAATGAAATGTGATGATTTATTTTTCATTCCATGTCCTTAGTCACCTACCATTTCGGTCAACTGAATTAAACTACTATCTTTTATGTGTAAATTAGTACTTTTTATGTACCCCCTCCATAATATTTATTTTATAAGGTTACATCATATTAATTTGATGATACACCACAACATCCATGTTGATTTGAATATGTTCTTCGAGACATCCAGACTATTCTATTGATAGGGGGATTATTTTATGAATTTATTTTTAAATATATATAACCACGCTTTATTCCGAGAGATTTACTTTAGGGAACTGTATAAAGTGGATATTGAAACATATAGTGAGTGCATTAGGCATAATTACTGATAGGTGGGGACATAAATTATATGGCCACTCAATACATCAAAATGTCTTATGAAAATCAATAGGTTCAATTTTTTTGGATTTATCTTCCCCTGATAGGAATAGATCATGGAATAAGGACATCAAAAAATGATTTTGATCCCTTGAATAGTTCATTATATTAGTATGATATCATTGATTATTGTTATCCATGTTTAATTTTATTATCCTGGATATAGAATACTCTACGTTTTAGTTGATTGTCATTCATGATGTTCAATTATTCTTATTATATGACTTATATGATATTAATTTAATATATGATTTCATTGTATGATAAAATTTATAGGGAATATGAGCTATGATTTATTTTTTTTTACTTTCCTTAAGAAAACTAGAACTGAACTATGTGTAATTTGTATATAAATAACGGGACGACTTATAATATTCCTATAATGTATTCATGTTTTTTCTCATGTATTCAAGTGAAATGTATGTATATAATTATTATTATGTGAATAGTATATTGTTTAATCATTTATGGACCCTTATAAATTGTGAAAATAATTTAATATAACCACCATATATGTGTTTCAATATTCCAAGATGTTATAATAATTCCCCATTTCATATTGAATAGGAACATGGATGATCATTAGGATTAGAGGTAATATTGGTGCTAATATATATCATTAAACTGGAAATTTTAGACTCTAATGGAAAGAAACAAAAATTATTATTTTTTACAGAATAATAATTTGAGCAAAGATTTAATGGATTCAATTTTCAATCTCACTACTAATATTATATTGTTGATCATGATTTTCATTCATAGCATAAATGTTTATAAAACATTGTTCATGATAATGTAGTCCCAAAATATTACAATCTTTGGAAAATGTAATCTTGTCAAACCTAAAATTAGCAGTCCCATAATACTATATAATTTTGATATATTCATGGAATAACACCATATTAATTTGTCCCTATTTAGGATTTATTTTCTTGAATGTTTAGCCAACTAGTCCATCTTCATATTGTGAAAAATCCTTATACAATTATTCTTCAACATGATAGATCCATACTAGACATCATACAATATTATTTCATGTGATTTATCATTATCATGAATTTATATAGTCAATGCCTCTATGCCAAAAAAAGACCCTAAAATTTCAAGTAAACCATAACCCAAGAATGTTTTAAATTCATTTCATATTTACATGAATTAATATAAATAAAAAATTAAATTTCTAGTAATCTACCTAATAAAAATAGGATTTATAAACATATTATAGTAATCATATTTAAAAAAATTTAATGTAATAATCATTATACATAACATATTTAAATTTATAAATATATACACTGTAGATATATTCCATATTTAATCTATATAGTAATATAATAAAATCATATATATATTAGTATTTTTTTCTATAATTCGATTAAAAATAATCTTGAAAATTTTAAAACTGAGCATATGAGTTTTTGGTGACATTTCATTGAAACAAATATTCTATTATTGGTCCCATAATGTGAACCAAACCATTTATCCCACATTGACTCAATATATACATTTTAGTATTGAAATTCATAGTTCCAGAAACATACACTAGATTGTGAAATATTTTTCTCATTAAATCTCTTCTTTTCCAAAAACAATTAATGTATTTTAATATTACTCCATATTAGTTGTTACAAAATTTCCAAAAATTAATTAGCTAAACAATTCAATGAAAATAACCATTTAAGAAAAAATTGAGGAGCATTTTAGTAGGTTCTATACTACCTGAGTCCTTATAGGATGAAATTCAAACCAGAACTATCAGGCTAAATAATAAAAAGTACTACATAACCATAAATATTTAATGTCAACCAGAATTATAGAAATTTAATAAAACCATAGATTTTTAAACTACCTATTAATTTTATATTGGATATGAGACTTCATATGATTATTTAATATATTTTGGATGAATAACTAATTTCTATTAAAATATTGATTATCTTTACTAACAATCCCAGATAAAAGTTCTCATAAAATACATTTAATGTGTAATGAGATATAAAATAAAAGTATATTATATATATTTTAATAATTTTTTTACAACAAATTTCACATCTCCCTCCCCATAATCTGTAACACTCTTTGGAAAATATTGTTATAAAGGCGATTTTGTCCCCCAAGTCCCGCATCCCGTAGGCCCGAGGTTGGAGACTAGCACCAAGGGTAGATTAACCACTCAATTGGGAGGCATTACCCTATAAGGGAACACATGAATAAGAGAGAGATAAGATAGAAACCAGACAACTCCAAATCAGACTATAATTTAAAATAAATATAAATTTAACTTATGTAATTTTATTCAAGAACTACTACAACTGAAAGGGGTAAACTGTATGTACCATATGAAAATAAAAATGGGAGCAACCATGATGCACAGACAGCTCCTATAAACCAAATCTAGTTTTTTCCAGCCTCCAACCTACTATATGTGACTTGAAATCAATTTAGATTTACGTAGTGTGAGTATAATATTTTACTCATTTGGATCCTCCTAGGAGCCTCTTGTGAAAAATTAAATAAAGCAAGCTATAGCACAGTGCACAAAAGGTGAAACTAACTAGTCACCTAAACAGGTATACTATGTTCCTAGACTCATTATGACTACACTAACCTTGTATTTCATGACAAATTATATTTTATAATAATGAATATCAAGGGTACCACGCTACCACATCATAAGACAAATAGCAAAAAAACATCAAATCAATTTGTCTCTTTGCCCTTAAACAAGGCATATTTCCTTCACAAGCATTGATCAATCATAGCTCCAAGAATAAGGATCTTTTTCTTTACATGAAAGAGGTTAAAACATACCCATACTAGGAATTATCATTTATTAAAGGAAAATTTATGTAATCCTTCTTGAATTAACAGAATCATTATTTGTAGGTTCCAACTATGGGCAACTGAAATTGAAAGCAATCATATCTGGAACAAATTAGTTAAACACTTAATTTGAAATTCCTTTAAACAATAGGGACAAACATGCTTCAGGTTTAACAACCAATTGGAATAGGCATGCACGTCTGCATCAATTTTATTAACAAAAAATTACAACAACAACAACCAGATTAATTTACATAGATCATTCTAGTAAGCCATTTGATTATCAATTATATATAGCATTATCTTCATTACTAATTTAATCATGAAAAAAATGATAAAAAGCTAGAAGTATATATCACACTATCTAGAAAATCAATAAGAAAATAGTTATCATGGTGAAAATAATCAACATGCAATCATACCAATTATTTTAATCTGGTTCAATTATTTAATTAGGTCAATTACATTTGCGATCAAATGGGATAAATCATGAAAAAAATATAATTTCATGTAAAAAAATAGAGAAGAAAGGAATCCCATACCTCAATAGGTTTTTGATGTTCTTCACTTGAGAAAACATTAAAGCACGGGATCAAGATCGCCTTCCCTGAAAACTACTACATCCACTTGAGGATGTCACGGTATAACCGCATCAGCAACAACCCAAAGAAACTTTCATAGAACTACAGAGATCAAATTCTATAGCATAGAAATGAGAACAAGAGAAGAAAAATAATCGAAAACCAAAGAACAGAGGAAGATTTTACCTTTGATTGAAGACGGATCAACAAAATAAACGAGGAACTGATTCAGGTAGAAGGAATCTCTAATTGTTGAAGAGGGAGGCTTTCAGATCTTTTGGGTTCTAGAGGGGGTGTGATGAAGCCATAGAGTTGGAAAAACCCTGAGTGGTTGGGTGTCTTTAAAACGCCCATTGGTGGTGTAGTACATGACGTGTACCTCCTCATCATGTCATGTACCACCTCGAGGCTACTTACGCAAAAAAATATGTCTCCTTGAAACATTGACTTATTTTTAATAAACCCAAACGATACACATTGTGTACCCCCTGGTCACGTCGTGTAGTCCCTGCTTCTAGCTTTGTGTGACACATCTCTTCCCAACTACCTCTAAGCCTTCTTCATGAACTGTGATCTTCAAAAACATTCAAAGGGTAGACCCTTGGAGATCTGTTCCCTTACATCAGATACCTCTTAAAACATTATAATCCAAGGGAATCGAAATCCTACAAAGAGTCGAAATAGAAAAGGGGTTGTCTGAACAACCACCCCATGAGATACCACTCAAAGAACATTCCACTACATGAGCTCAACCACCTCAAAAGAACAACAAGACATCTCATGATAACCACAAGAAGAAACTATTGACATTCATTGGGGTGGTACCTATCAATGAAATAAATTTTCAATAATCAACAAAAAGGAAGACATCCCATAGACAAGAAAGGTCAAAAAAACACAAAACGAACATCATTACATTAAAATTGTTTAGCATCAAACAGCTTGCGATACAGAGAATGTATCTTCAACTCATGTTCCCTTGTACTCTCTTTCATGCCACTATGTCACCACAAGAGATGAACCAAGGGGATAGAACACCCACACACCGCATTCTCTTTGATTTTTTGGATCTCTACATACCACTCCTCGAAATTTTCATCATCATCAGCGTCAATCTCAACCCAATCAATGACGTCAGACTCATCATGAAGATAATGACAGATTTGTGACACATGAAAAACATCGTGTATCCGGATCAACAATGGGGGAAGTTCTACTTGATATTCCACAACACCAACATGATCCAACACCTCGAAATCCCCATCAAATAGAGGAGACTACTTACTCCCACGACCAAACATTCAATGCCCACATTGGGGAGTAACCTTCCAAAACATTTGATCCCCAACATCAAACTCCAAAGGTCTCATCCTTTGACTGACATATAATGTTTGATGATCCTATGATGTATTCATCCCCTAGTGAATCATCTGAAATCATCTCAATCATATTCTTCACTAGTTCTGGTTCGAGGTCTGTTGACTCTCCAACCAGAGTCTATCACAATAAAGAATGTCACGATCTGCCATACAAGGTCTCAAATGACTTCAGACCAATGTTGGAGTGAAAACTATTTTTGTAATCGAACTCCACCAAGATTAAGTGCCTCATACACAATCCTCTATAATACAAGACACTAGAGTGCAACATGTCTTCAATTGTTTGGATGGCCCACTTTGTATGATCATCCATCTGCAGATGAAAAGTAGTGCAAAGGGAAATATTAGAACTGAAAGCATGATGGAGACCTCTCCACACTCAAGATGTAAAATAAGGATCTTGACCCAAAATGATCATCCTCGTGACTCTATGGTGTCTCACCACCTCTTTCAGATGCAGCCCAAAAAATACCTCCCCTATGCATGACTCATTGATTGATATAAAGTGGGATGATTTCATTAAATGATCTACTACCACCCAAATAGTGTTGTAGACTCATTGATCTCGAGGTAAACATGTATAAAAGTCCACTGAGATGTCCTCCCACTTCGACTAAAATATATCTAATGACTGGATAAACCTACTAGGGACATGGAACTTGGCCTTCACTATCAGGCATACTAAACATCGAGACTCCAACTCCGCAACTTCATGCTTTAGCCCAGGCCACCAAAACATACTACTCAAGTCTCGGTATATCTTTCCCTTTACTAGATGCACTACAAAAGGTGAAATATGGAACCCTCTGTGAACTATCTAACTAATCTCTCCAAAGGAAAAAAACTTCCATGATACAACACTCGATCTTGTTAATCCTTAGACCAACCATCAAGGGCCTCACCCCAAACAACATGGTTTCTCCAGACCTCCACCTATAGATCCCCCAACAGGGAAGCTTACACATGATACACCTAATATGACTTCAACGTTATCTAAAAAAGACAACCTCTACCCCAAACTTATCCCATATTGAGTTATAATGTTGAATGTTATTCCATCACTCTCCAAGAATCACCAGATTAATTCAGTGAATCACTACGTGACTTCCTGCTCATCACATCAGCTACAAAATTACCCCTTATAGGTGTATATGATATTTTATGTCATATTCATATAAGAACTCCATTGAATGATGTTGCCGCTAGTAAAAGTCATGTTGGTAGAAAACATACCTTATGCTCTTATAATCGGTGAAAATCAGAAAGGGCTCTCCAATATGGTAATGTCTCCACAACATCAGAGTAAACACCACTACTGAAAATTCATGATCATGTGTGGCATAGTTATGTTCATGGGGACCCAACTACCGATACATATAAAAAACAACTGATCCCTATGTAATTCATACAAAATGTAAATCTAAAATAAATACATGGTAGAAAACATCAAACTGAACTCCCTCTGTTCGAAGACAATGTACTGGAGCACTGACCAACTTATCTTTCAGATACTCAAAATGATTCCTAACACTGATCAGTCCATTTGAACACCAGATCTTTCATAGTCAATGTTGTTAGAGGAGTGTCAACCTAAGAGAAATCAGCTACAAACCTTCAGTAGTAGATTACGAACCCATGGAATCATTATACCTCTATCCCTAACCTGGGGGATGCCTAGGACACTACCACATCTATCATTGAAAGATATGTATCTACACCCTGTTGGAAAAAAACATGCCCCCCTAAATGTACTTCTCGAGCCCAATACACACACTTTGACCAATTCCCAAACAACTATTGTTTACAAAGAACCTACAAAATGGCATGAAGATGCTCTATATGCTCCTCCATAGATGTATAGTATACAAATTTTTCATCAATGGAAACCACCATTAACATATATAGGAACTCATAGAACAAATCGTTCATTAATCACATGAACACAAATGCAGAATTCATCAAACCTTATGGAAATACATTGAACTCATAATGTCCATGATGAAAATAGAAAGAAGTCTTGTTGATATCATCATCCTTTAAACACGTCTGATGATATCCTAGATACAATTCATTAACTAATTACCAAATTTAACCCTACGGTTGATCAAATAAATCATCATTCCATGTAAGAGGATATTGATTCATCGTTTTACCTTTATTTAAGAGATTATAAATGATACACAGCCGTAAACATCTATTAGCCTTCTTCACAAAAAAAATTGTGTGCCCCACTATTACACACTTGGGCGAACAAAACCACACTGTAACAGACTATCAAGTTGTATACATTGCTCCTATAAATCATAAGGGTCCATCATTTATAGTGAGATGGATATAGTATACATTAATGGTTATATCTCTATCCCCTACTCGATCTCTCGTTGAGGAGGTAATGGTGAAACAATTTCAGGAAAGACGTCAGGGTACTATTTATAACCCTGCGAAATGACAACCACTAAACCCTTGAAGAACTCAACATCAGCTCATCCGTAAAGGATGACAGGGATATAACATTCCTCTAAACCATCTGAGGGACTCACTTGCTAACTATAACTACTGGCTCACCATCAGCATCAAAGAACACCACCTGCCTCCTGAATCAATCCATTATAACCTTCACTGAATACAACTAATCCATATCAGGTAAGAAATCATATGGTTTTATCAATAAACATAGGAAATTTCAACCAAGTGGTGCAGCCCCAACACTATCTCAATGTATCTATATACTTTGAACAAGTCAGCTCGACCTCCAAAAAGAGTAGTCAATGCCAAGGGAACTGGTAGCCTCTCTACCTCATGCGCCAAATCATGGAAAAATGTAGGTGATATGAAGGGAAATGTCACTCCAGCATAAAAAAGGCATACAACCTAGTTTAAAACAAGTAATGGGTACCTCGAACAACATTTAGATCACCTAAATCTGGCAACGCAAAAGCTTGAAGCTTACCATAGCCTCTTCTATGTCCTCTCAGACCTTGGTAACGACCACCACCATAGCTGCACACTGCTCTATGACGATGGATAGCTCCAGGGGAAATCTTCTTCCATCACCATCTTCTATCTAAAGATCCAAACCCACTATATCCTACTATTGCTACCTCGGTAGGAATTGCCTCTATAGATAAACCTAAAGCAGAACACCGTTTCCATGGTGACTTCCCTGAAAGGTTGAGAACTCTCTCTACTGATGACATAGGCCTCCACAATAAAAAAAATCACATGATCTCTTGGAATAGGCCTGAGGTCCACCACCCTCGAATAAATGAGATATTGAGGTGTGGGAACTATGACCGGAAGAACATAAACTCTTCTTTCCTAAAAACTAGGAACCCCGGACCACAACTCTACATCATGAGGAATCATGATGATTCTCCTCTCGTGGTGATCCGGTTCTAGACAATGTTCTCAAGATGACCTCTTCCCTCTCAAGAACCTCATGATATGTATTCAGCATAAATTGGGTGTCCAGTAACAATATCTCCGTATGCAAATCCTCCTAGAAATGCCCTACCTAGGCCTCCTTATCTAGAAACAGGTCTAAATAATATCGTAAAGTGTTACAGAAATAGATTCCAAAATCTCAAAAACTAGAGCTCCCCACTTGAAGGGTATGTATCACCTAGTGCTCGGATGCCTTCTTAGTTGAAGAACAAAACTGGACTATGAAAATGTATCAAAACTCCTCTCATAATATCACCAAATCCTCACGATCCTCAGAGAATAAGAAGAACCACTACCATGCTTCCCCACAAAACACAGTCACAACCAAATACAACCAATGCTCGTTCTAAGAACATATCGAACTGAAGGCTATCTCAACCTCATCTAACCAGTCTTTTATTACTACACCTGAAATAGATCCCTCAGACTTATATAGACTGTAGCGTTAAAACTCTTAGAGTTTCATCCTCCAAGTGTCGTCATCGTGAACATCAACCATACCGTGATTTGATGGCATAACCTACTAAACTTGTTCTGCACAAACCTAATGAGGACGTGGACCTGGAGACATACATACAAAATAAAAAATAGTTATACCTACTAAACCTAGAATATGGACGAGTCAAAATTAATTAATAATTGATTTCTTTTATTAATTTTAGGTTAACATATCCCAAGTTCTACCCATTCAAACACAAGCACAAAGATGTTTAATGGATGATCATTTACTATCTATCTACCTTGCCACCAATATCAACTCTTTTAGTAGACACTATAAACCAAAAGGTTCGTGAATATGATCAAATGGGGCCCCAAATGCCTATGACATAGCCAGCCTCTAGTGTTTACATAACTTTCTAAACCTAACTCACACTATTTCCCTACCAAGACATGCAACCTCACCTATTCCTAACACCAAAATTCATCTTATCAATCATCAATCCCTCTAATACAACTCTGTCCTGACCCCATCCCCAGAAGGTGTACAACTCTTGGGATGACAATGAGAGAAGGTTGATAGTGAACCTTGAGTGCTACCTCCAGTAAGCCCCAGGTTCGAGACTAGCAACATGGGTAGAGTAACCATAGAAATGGGAAGCACTAACCTCTAAGAGAACACATGAAGAAGAGATAGATATGATAGACATCAATGAAATCCAACATATATTTCCATATAAATGAAATTTCAAGTACACATATTATTCTCATGTAATAAGTACTACAACTAAAAGGGAAAAACTATAAATACCAAAATAAAATAAAAAACAACAGAGACCCAGAATACTGAAAAAAACCTTCAACCCCAAGCTATTACTAACCATCCTCATCATTAAACTTAACAAAGTGACTGAGAAAATAATTTATATATATTTAGGGTGAGAATAATAGTGTACTCAGTAGGATTTTCCCCAAAGCCTCTCATGAAAAATAAAAAAAAACATGCTATGGAAAAGTTAACGAAATGTGAAAAAAAATTGTCACATAAAGATCTATAATATTTTCCAAGCCTCACCATGGATACTCTCACCATGTACAGAATAAAAGAATATATAATATAATAAATAATTTCAAGGGTTTCCCTCTACCATTTCCCCACTAGTTTACCACTTTTCACAAATGTCGCACATCCTAAGTATCTCTCTGCAAAAAGGCTATCCTGTAAACACCCGGACGATGCACCACAACATGAACCTCCTGTAGTATATCCACTAAATTCACACAAACAAAGTAACCACAATGGTTTTTGGAGAAACCATAGCTCATGTAAAATATATCATAGGTTGAGCATTGTACCTCAAGACATTATAGCCCATACACCGAGTAAGGATCCTCAAGCCATCATAGCTTTTACACATTACACCTATATTATTCCATAGGAAACTACATTCAAAATAAATGTTTGTGAATAACCACAAGACACTACAACCCTCCAAACACATATATGTGGAAAAATAAAAATTATGCCTACCAGTACAAGTAACTACCAAGAGAGGAGAGTGGGGCCAATGGGGTTAGTAATCCATCCATCATCCCACCAGAATATTGGAGAAAACACCCACAGGGATGATAATCCTCAGGATGTTAGTTGCAAAAAATGACGGGGTGGTGTAGCATAGTGAAATAAAAAATGTATAGAATATACTATACCTCAAAATAACACTATGGGCATATCCTAGCCTTAGACTCAACTACATCTAATGTCTCTTGTACTCCCGGCTACCACTACTAAGTCTATGTATCCTATAATCACACAACAATTTAGCTAGATTTATTAAATTACATAATTCTCTTTTTTATCAGTTTCACATTACGTTAAATAATTCTTTAAATATTAATTAACCATTAAAAATTCCACATTATATTTCATTAGCATCATAGAAAACATTCATGCCCTCTTGGAATAACCAAACAAAGTCTAAAAATTCACATAAATATTACCTTATCAATGCATTCTATCAAGATCCAACCCCATGGGTTAAAATCATTTATTCACTCATTTATTAGAAGAATTATTACATTCCCATTATCCCCAGATTTTTAAAAAAAATCTAAACAACTAAAAACCAGGTGGATCAATCTTATGAGTAGTTAAACTGGTCACTGAGTCTTTGCCACATATATCAGGAGTGTAGACCCATACTCCCTCGAGAAACTAAACTTATAAAAAATGTGGAAGAGACCATGTGTTTTTACCCCTTTTAGAAGGATGGTAAGAAAGTCCCACTGGGGTTATTTGTGGGGAAATTAATGTAGATAAACAAAAAACAATATTTAGAAAACATCCAATCATTCACATCCAACCCGTTTCATCATCTCTGGTGTCCTCCCTAACACCCTCATGCATAAACTGATGCGTCTTGCCACTATATTCTTCAACTGCTACTAAAAAAAATGGGCCTCTCTAACTCCACCGATAACATCATTAATTCAGGAAAATATCACATCATAAGCATCAATAAACAGTAATCATATCAAATGGCCTATTGGACCTTAAACAAGGCATTCAGTCTTCACAAGAATTGATCTCTCATAGCTCTGAGAAAAGGGATCATGGACTACATAAGTAAGAGGGTAACTCAAAAACCTACCAGCCATTATCTTTTATTAAATGACTAGTTATTTAATCCATCTATAATTAAAAGATTCATTTTTAGTAGGTTCCATGTATGGGAATCATAATATGTAAGATATCATAGCTACCACAATTTAATTAAACAATTAATTTGATATGACTTTAAACAATAATCACTTGCAGTCATCATTATTTACAACCAAATAGAATAGGCATGCATGTATGCATTAATATTATTAACATAAAATTACAACCACATCAGATAGAACAACCAGATTCATTTACATGCATAATTATAATAGTCCATTTAATTATTAATTTATTCAGGATTTACGTTCTTTACCAATTTAATCAATAACAACATGATAACATGAAAATAAAAGATATCATATTATCCTAAAAATCATGAGGCAAGCTATTATTAGGGTTCAAATAAACATCATGAAATCAAAATAATTAATTTAATATGGTTCTAGTATTTAATGTGGTCAATTAAATTTCAATCCAAAGGGCTGAATCAGGATAACTCTATGATTTCAAGTAAAAGAATATCTAAAACAAACCCCCTACCTCAAAATGGTTCCAATGTTATTTTCTCAAGAAAGGGTCAATGCAAAGGATCACAATCACCTTCCCTGCACCAACTGCATCCACCTCAGTATGTCGTAGCCCAATTGTATTAATAATAAACCAAAAGAAACTCCCTTATAATCATAGAGATCAAACATCATAGCATGGAAAATAGAATTAGAGAAATCAAATCAATTAAAATCATATAATAGAGGAATGTCTTACCACATATTGAAGAGAGATCGAAGAAAGAAGCAGGGAACCAATCCAGGATGAAGGGACCCCCAAACAATGAAGTGGGAGGCATCTGTGTCGTCTAGGGTCAAGAGTGGGTGCACTCAAGCCGTAGTGTTTGAAACATATGAGTGGATGGGCATCTTTAAAACACCCAGCCGCAGGTTAGTACATGACGTGTACCTCCGCATCACAACATGAATGCCTTGTGGTGACTTACAATGAAAAAAACATCACCTTAGTTCTTTCTTTTATTTTTTGAAACCCAAATAGTACACATCGTGCTACCCTGGGTCACGCCATGTAGCCCTCCAGTTTCAAGCATCTCACAATCAAATTTCTCCAGAAGTCCTCTGATCCTTCTCCAAGAACTTCCGTTTTCCAAAATATGAAATGTGTCTATCCACATGGATCTGGGAACTTACACAAGTGAATTCCTATTTGATAAAACATATATTGTTAGTAAAAATAATTTTGCATGTAATTTTATTAACCTAATTATAAACAAAATTGTTAAATTTGATATAGAGGAACATAATTTTGGATAAGAAGAATCTATATATTCAACTATTGATAAAATATCTCTATCAAATTATGATAATTGTTTTAACATTATATGTTTTTTTTGGTTAATCAATAGGGATTTTTAGATAGTGAATGTAAATTTAAAATATTAAAAATTATTATTCTTGTTATTTTATAATTTTAGATTGGAATAAAATATTATTTGGATGGATTCAGTTTTTTTATATTTTTTAATTACTTTAGGGAATAAATTTTTTGAAGTTAAATGAGTATCCAATGATGAATGAAGAAATAAAATATGAATATGTAATGATTTTGGGTGAAGAAAATTTAGGTGAGATGACTAGTATGATTTAGGAAACTATAATTTTTAATATATACTGAACTCTAGCTAAGCACAGATAGGATCATCATTAAGAAATATGTTCAATGTTATCATGAAATTACAATACCACTTTTATGTCATTAATTAATTCCATCTCTAATTATTACCTATTTTAACTTTTCTAACCCATGTTACCCTATAAAATTTGTCCATGGGAGTTCATATAATAAGAAATTCCTGGTTTACTTTATTGTAAATGATTTTATATCTCATTAACATCTCTATTTTTTCCATTACAATTGATTTTGGGATAATGGTGAATGTATTATTAGGGATTTTGGTGTGATGATTTTACCAAAACCAGGTGGAACACATTGATATGATTTTCATTTTCTCAATGGATCTCATATATGCTATTAGCGGATTAACAAATTCTATTTTAAGAGGTTTTAAAATTATACCACTGTAAAATTATTTATTTATAAATATTATTAGAATAATGATTTATAATAAATTTATTAAATATATTCATGGGGTTTTTATTATCAGGAAATTTATCAATAATTGATTGATGATTTATAAGATAGGGAATGATATTATAAAAGAGGTATTTTTTTGGTGACAAGGAATCACTTAGTTGTTTTAATATATTATTATAAATATGATTTTATATTTAAGGAAATTAATATCTATAAGTTATATTATTTTTAATTTCAGTAAATATATTATGTTACCAAAAAGTAAAAGGGGTAGAGTCTTAATAAAATTTATGGAGTAGAAATGTAAAATTGATTTAACCAGTTAGTCATGTAGCAATTTAATTGAACTTGTGGTAGAAAAACTAAAAAATACAATAACATGAATAATAATAAATTTGATTACATCATGTTTAGTATTATGAATTTATGTGAATTAAGGGTTTATAGTATTTTAATAATGTGAAATCCATATAAAATAAATTTATCTAGGTTATAAACAAAAGTTAATCATGCCATGACTAAAAAACCAACTTAATACAACACAAGAACTTTGAGATTACTAACTAGATAATATGATAGTAATTGTGGATCCAACTAACTATGAGTGTAATGAAGACTTAGTGACTTCTTCTACACTTAAGAATATGTTGTAAGAGATCAACATATTGTGATTAAAGGATTAAATAACTATAAAAGTTGTGAACAACCTACATTGATAGGAGCATAAAAACTTTGATGACTTATATCATCCTACTACAAAAGAATAAACTAATAACCATGAAAATTGTGTTAAGAAACTATATAATTTTTTCATACATACATTGAATAAATAAGTAAGGATTAAATTATAAATATCTAAATTATCCAAAATTGTTATATTAATTAAATTTTACTCCTAAATCTATGAGGAGAGATAATGATACTTGATCCATCCCATTAATGAAAGATCTCTATTTTGAATAAAAGATTATTTTATTAAAGTAAAAAGTAAATAAACATGAGAATCATCCCCGTTTTGAAAATTAATAGTTTTTTAAAATTATCATGCACTCATTAGAAAACATTTTATGATCCTATTTATTATATAAAAGAAGAAAAGATTTTCTCTTATAGTATGTTATGAAACAATGTATATAAAAATTTAATGTTTAGTATTGTGGTTTAATTCCATTCGATTACATAAACCATTATACTCAGGATTTGACAGAATCATCAATGTTCTTCTAATGCATTTATTACATTAATTTATGGTATTGCATCTACAGAGACAATTCTTTAATAATTTTTTAATATTTATTTCTTTTTATGTTAATAACTGATTCTAAACAATTTATTCATATTTCTTTTGGTATTTTATTATCCAACTATGATTATATAATATTTAACGGGGATAATATTATAATAAATCTAGGTTTTGGACTCATTAAATTGTTTTGAAACAAACAGTGGTATATAGTTCTCTCAATTAGGTTTAAAACAATGTAAAGTGGGTTGTGTTTTTAATTTAATATAAAACCTCATTTAAATATCATTATTATTTACATAATAAATATTTATATTTATAATTTATATTTAAGTGTTTAGTTAAATATATATTCCTCATTTCATCTTATTTTTATTTTATAGAGAAAAGGTAATTATGTTATGATTGTTTAAAATGTTTTTTCTTTAAAATAATAAAAAATATATAATTATATATATCATATTATATGTTATATTATTTTATATGAGCGAAATAAATATAAAGACTAAATTATATATAAAGATGACATAGATCAGTATTGGATATTTCATTAAGAATATTTTATAAATTTCCAAAAATACCTCTCTTATTCTTTTTAAAGATATATATTTAAAAGGATGGGGTTTTTAAAATATATATATAATTTTTTTATTATTTCTCTAAATTAATACTTCTCATGTAACACCCCAAATTTAAATTAATAATTTTCTAGATATTAGTATATCTTATTTGAATCTGTCATAGGTTTTTATGAGTTATTGGACTGAATTTTCAAAATTATAAAAGTCTTAATGTGATGAATGTTTATGATGAAATTTTTTGAAAAACAGTGTTGTGGCTGTGTGATTTGGTTATATCATGGGGAAATATATTTTAGCATAATCAGAACATAGTTTGTTAAACCATAATGTCTACAAGGAGTAATAGTATAAATATATTTTTCCCTGACACTATCAGAAGTGTGGCCACCAAATGGTTTAACTGACTCTGGGTTGACTGTGAGAAAAATCACCACCCTATGACAAAATAAAATGACACAGTTTCCACATGGTTTTCCAAACTATAGTATTTAAACATTAAACACATTAAAATTTATAAAACCTTGTAAAATTTAACACAAAACATATTGAATCTCACAAGAGATTAAAATTATATAAAATAATAAATAACAAATAATTTATTAAAACTCAAGGTGTCACATGAGCTGTATTAATTTAAAATATGGGGTTTTTATAGAATAATTCTATTTCTATTATTTTATTTAATTAATATATATCATGTATGAATATATTATTAAATTAATAATTATTTGATATTATTTAAATTTAATTTAATCCATCATGGGTTTCCAAGAGTACTGGGCCAAAATATTCAAAATAAAATAGATTTAATTGAGGTCAATTTCAAATATCATAGGTATGAAAATCATGTGCCGACTATGATATTTTTTCCTAGAGTAGTAACTTTTGGATGAATCTATGTATGGTTTGTTAAAACATTCATCCATTTTAGATTTATCATCTAGGGAATTTTTCATAGTTATTTCTACCCTCACAGTCAATTCGTGGTTTAGAAAACAAAGTGGGTGGACCATATAGTTTTCATGTGTATTTAATTTGATTTTGTTTTTTTACACATTTATCTATTATTTAATTTCAAAATTCTCTTCCTCACTTATCCTCACACACATGACCCCATTACAGAGTGGCCTCACATTCATTAAACTACCCTCCCATGAAAAAACTCATGTGCACAAACCCTTCCTACCTGAATCATCCTCCCTCATGTAGACCCTAGTAGCAATAAAAAACCTTTATTTGACCTCTCTTATCACTAGTGTGTGACACCCTACAATGAACACCCATTACTGTGTTCAACCACATCAGATAAATTCATTACAATGGTGATTTATTCATATTTTTGTAGGTATCGAGGGTCTAAATCCTATTTATGCTCCCCACATCATTCTCTTTTTAATTTAATCTTAAATCATTTTCTCCCCTCATTGTATTTTGGTTTAGAAAACCCCAGTCAGTTCTATGTATTACTAGTTTTGGGTTTTTTTATTATTCTAGGTCACAGAGGGTCATCCCCATTCTTATTAGATCATTCACCATTGATGGTGAAACATTCCACAACATTCACCCTTTATTATGGGCACATTTTCCCATTCCATCATCATTGATTTTAGAACTATAAATTACTTATTAATTTAATATATTCTTTCAGACTTTTTATGATTGCTTTAAATATATTTATTGAATTAAAAATAATGAAATTAGGATTTTGATTCAAATATATTAGAAATTATATTCTTTAATTTTTTAAATAAATGTTTGAAACATTATTTTTTGGACATAATATTGTATTTTAAGTTAATAGTTTGACATTTAAATAGATTTAATCAATTCATTAAATGGTATAATTTGATTTAAAATGGTTTTCAATATGATTTATTTTATAATAATAGGTCTTTATTAGGTTATAAATAATACATGACCTCTTTAGGAGACAATTTCTTTTTTATATTATAATTTTTTTCAACCAATTTTTATGAAAATATTTACAAAGACCTTAAAACTAGACATAATGCACAGAGAAAATTGTCAATAATTTTGAAGAACCGATACAATATTATCAAAATATGAACAAATATAAATATTTATAATGACCATGAAATATATAATATTATATTTACTAGTTGAGAAATATTTTTAGATGACCAAGAAATTTACCTTTTATTTTATGAGGAGGTGTGTCTAAAAAAATTTGATGTAAAGGACATGAAAAATAGTTTTTTCTTTCCATGATGTTGTCACATGCATGGAATAACATTGATTTACTTGTATCTTGGTAATTACTATGTATTTTAGTAGGTCTTAGAAAAAAAAATTTAGTTCTCTGGAGAGTAAGGACCCAACTCAACTACATATGTAACCAAGGTTTACCACGTGAGAGGTAGATTAACATGGTCAACCATGGGTGGCTGGTGAGTATGGTAATTCATATAATCTATAGGGAGTTCATGGTGTATTTCATATTATATGCAATGTGAGTATAGTAATGTTCATGAGGGACCATAGAATGGTGTGTAATGGCCCATACAGGGCATGTGTGAATGGTTTGTCTATCCGATGACCTCGATACATGATTAAGATATTTTTCCCCTAAAATGCCTTATTATGTGGTGGACAAAGTTATTGAGAAGAGATGCATGGATCAAAATTCCATGTTACTAATAAAAAATATTTCAAATATATGGATATAATTTTGCAGGTCTAATAAATCTCATATATAACATCAAATTCAAATTGATTGTCATCATCAACCTTCGGCAACCCTACCCGACATGACATCAGTTTACATGTCAAACCATATATATTCTAGGAGTATTATATTCCATTGATCATTACCATCTCATATGAAAGGGATTATATGATGCATGAAATATCATCTTAAATCCATGAATCATATCACAATAATCCATGTATGTTATTTTTATAAGAATGTGATACATTCAAGTGAAAAATGATATTGTAGGAGGCCTTTAACTTATCCACCTTAATTCATTATTTTGAGATTCTAAAAATGTTATGCAACATAATTTTATTCCTCATTATCGAGTGAGTTTTTTTTTTGAATGAAGAATCCATTAATGTGAAATTGAGAAACCACATTTTTTTATTTCATAAGATGTTAAAGAAGAATGATCCCACATTGGGAAATATTGATCAGATATCTTCAAGAGATTAAATTCTTTTTTTACTTGGATTATATTTCAAGAATTCAAACAAAGGGATGGATGAGAGGAATCCATGATATTTAATTCATTGATAATAATCATTTTCTCTATGTTTTTATCCGTTATAAATACTATTCAATAGACATATTTTGTTACAAATTAGACACTGTGGGTCACAGGGGAAGAGTGAGTGATTTCTCATCTATAAATACCAAGGGAATTGGGAATGAAGGTGACGCTACAATTAAAATTTTACTGAGAAGTAGACTAAAATCCTTTAATTTTATATCATACAATAATTTTCTTACATATATCTGGTGAGAAAAATACTCTTTATTATTGATCCAATATATATTTATTTACATTTTATGAAGGGAAATATATTGTAATGATCTTATTATGTATCCATGAATTAGTGTGAATATATCTATCTCTCATGATATATATTTCAGGAAGTAATTGACATTCCACAAAAATATATTTTTTCACATGAGAAGAAGTAGAATTCAATGATTTTCACATTGTATTTGTGAGGAAGGTTTAAATAATGGTGTGTGTATATTACACATAAGGGTATTTTCACTTGAATATGAAGGCATGAACCATTTTTCATAGTAGATACACAAAATTTAAAAGAAGATATTTACATGAATATTATAAAAAATATATACTATATAGTATATGGATTCGTTAATATACATTTTGAATTTTCATAAAGTAGTGAAACAATAAATAAATTATCCATATAAAAATAAAATATGATAATCCATGTTTATTTGAAATTGATGTCTTATTTTAGAGAATAATTAAATGATTGGATGAAGTATAATTAAATGAAAATATTCCATTACATTAATCATGAAGTCACATAAATAAATATCTTCATCATCAATTTTAAGAGACATCATCAATCAAAATAGATCTTTCTTCATTTTTTTTAATTAATTTT
Organism: Viscum album; assembly: GCA_963277665.1. Classification (NCBI taxonomy): domain Eukaryota; kingdom Viridiplantae; phylum Streptophyta; class Magnoliopsida; order Santalales; family Viscaceae; genus Viscum; species Viscum album. Next base: position 35,561,911 of record OY728149.1, on the reverse strand, counting down.
CTATTAAATAGTTAGAAAATATTTTCCCAAAATGAATTTTGAAATCATTTTTCGAAACTATTTTATGGAATATTGTATAGTGGAACTACTTTTGATTATAGTAGGGAATTTTTAGTTGGCATATCTATCCAACAATAACATGGAGTAGTCTCATAATAATACTAAACCATGTAAAAATTCTATGTCCCTATACTGTTTATTTTTTACTAGTAGAATGATTTATCATAATAATAGATCAGATCTTATAGATAAAAATGGGTTAATTTCTAAACGATTTAAAATTATTAAAAAAATCAGCCCTAATTCAAATCCCCTTCTTAGTGAAAGAAAACCTCACTAATATCATCAATTGGTACAAAAAATTGTTTCCTATTTTCCAATCCTTGAAATACAAAAATATGTTTAATATGAAATTTAATAACTATTGGGTGGTCCCTAAATCCAAGGGTGTGGAATATTACAGTTGAAAGAGTGGTATGTTTCTCTATATATTGTATCTTGTCCTTGATGTTTATGATGTGAAACCTGTTGAATTTTCACTTATTTTTGAGGCTTTATATATATTTAATTTTCTAATTAAAGGAATATATATGTTGACATGAAATACCAAAATGTTGTTTTTTTCACATTTGGAAATGTTTTTTATAAATGTTATGTGACTAAAAAAGCTATGGAAATTTGTGATAAATTGGAATTGTGATACAAGTCAAAGAAGTGAAATAGAAAATTAAGTGAAAAAATTTGATGATATCCATATGGATAAAGATGGAAATATTGATTACTTATTTATAAGAGTCAATAAAAATGGCATTAATATTTGTTGTTTTAGAAAATATTTGGATGATTCATATACAATCAAAATTTTGATGAAAAATATACCTGACCTAGTTAATACTAATGTTTCAACATTGGAATAATTAAAAAATCATACAGTTGATGAATTAAATAACATTATCATTACTTATTAAATGTGAAAGATCTAAAAATTAAAGAATCATATTAATGATGATATTTATTTTGAGTTCATGATAATGATAAAAAAATAAATGATTAAAATCAATAATTTATTGAGTATAATGATAAAGATAAAGATGATGATTATAATGGAATAATTTATCTTGAATCAAAGATATTCCCCAAGGTATATTTATGGGTAAAGGAAAACTACAACTAAAGTGTTTTAATGGTAATGAAATTACCCACATTTCCATAAATTTTCTTTGGAAGAATACTAGGGAAAGTGATATGAATGATGTGAAAACACATAACAATAAATGAGGTAAAAGACACATGATTCAACAAAATAATGAGTAAGCATAAATAATATCATTAAAAGTATACTATGCATCTTGATGAGGTAATAATAAAAGTATTACTCCACATCAAGAAGACAAACAGAATATGAATATAATTTCAAGGCATATAAGAAAAAATGGTTTTATTCCTCTTATAGTGGTGATTAATATTGTTAATTAATAGTGTTAGAGAACATTTAAAATAATTAATTATAGTATTTTCATTATAAAAAAAATCTCTAGAAGGAGGAGTGGAGGTTATTGAATGAGAAAAGGAAATATAGCTGAAGGGTAGGAATAATTCTCAAAGGAAGTGGCTATTAAAATACATGAGATGAAGAGATACTGACATAAAATAGTTGAAATGGAGAAACTTATAGAAGCCCAGAAAGAAAACAATTCCTCATGGAAGAAGAAAAATACAATACTTAATAAACATTTATTGAAACTCAAAATAATTGGAAGAAGATCAGAGAATATTACTAAAATTTTATTGTGATCACTTCTAGATCATCAAAAAAATTGACTAGTTATGTCAAAGGAAATACATTAATTCTTGTCCGTATGAATTTCAAAATAAACTTAGTTACTCTAAAAATGTAGGTTCTGAAATAAACTTTGGACATGTTTGTACAATAAATACTAGTGTGAATCCTTCAACAAAATCAATATTAGAAAATAACTCTTATAGAATATCATTTTCCCTAGATTAGATTCAATAGTATTTTATAGAATGATGATATCAACAATCATCCAGATAAAAGTATTATTATTTTGTAATATCATGATATAGAATATACATCTAGTTTTGTAGAGTGTTTGGGAACAAATCCAAATTTTGATTTTATAAAATATCACTTTTAGAATGGAGACATAAACCAAGGGGAACCTATTCTGTGAAAAAAAGAACAAAATTTCATATCACCTATGAAATGACCATGAATTCATAATGTTTATCCACATATAAGAAATATGACTTCATAGAATAATCCTATAGTTGATGTGGTTAGTGTGGTCACACTTCTAAATAGTTAGTGACTCTTATTCCTGTAAAAACTATCAATTTTGAGAAAGGAAAAGGAATTTAGATTATAAAGTAAGATACATCATGTTGTTATTAGTTTTATTTGATGTATTGAACGAAAAAAAGTCATGGATACTGTGTTGTTGTTGTTCCATACACATTACTGGTGACATAAAGTTTCTAAGAAAGACTGGGAAACATGAAGTGTGTGTAGTAAATTTGGTAAATGATTATTCTCAAATAATCAAAATTGTTGTCCTATCAGATATTAGATCCCAAAATATAATGTCCAATTATATAATATTATTTGAATGGACAAATCCCAATTTAATTATTGGTAGTTATCATATTGACGATTGATATGAGGTGGTAATGATGAAAAATACGTGTATGATAAAAAACAAAATGATAGAAGGTTCATTACTCAAGAGATAGAAAATAATAACTATATATTTCAAATTGGTTATCTAATAAATTATTATCACCTCTTATCTAATAATGGAAAAAATATAGAACATAAGACATAGTAATTTCAGCCAAAGCAGTATGAGTAAAAATTGGAAGCATGAAATTATGAGAAATCTGCAGAACATAAATATTGAAAGGGATTAAATATGGGAAAACTATCTAAGAGGGACAATTCATCATGATTCACATAAATGAATTGAAATTTTATTGATCCTTAAAATGGATCTTATTCACATTAACTTATCGAATCTGTTAAGACAAAATTATACCTTTGGTGATATGGATTTTTTTCTATTCAATGATGAGTATACTATGTTATCCATTTTCATTTTTACGAAATGCAATTTTGATGATAATAAAATGTCAAAACAATTGAGGAAATAATAAGAAGGATTTGGGTCTCTACATCAATAAGATGTGGTCAGATAATTACAAGATGTTTACATGTGATTATTTTTAATGATATCTTTAAAAACCTGTAATCAAACACCAGTATAGACCACCTTATACTCTATTCTAAACTGGTGTAGCAAGATATGTAATGAAAATAATATTTATTATGGGAGGAACTAAATTATTTGAAAAATATATATATCTTTACAGAAGTAATATATACTTCTATAAACATATAAAACATTCCACTACTAAGGACAAAAATAGAATAGTGACCATATCAATTGTTGAATAAAAGAAAGTCAACATATATATATATATATTTTATTTTATGGAAATCCATTCATTGGTATAATGAAGAAAAACATTCTGGGAAATGGTTTTTATGAAATATAGGGAATTTATCTTTATGGGAGACCTATCTAATGGTTGTGGATATAGATGTTGGGAATATTATTTTCATAATGTACTTAAGTATGATTATTTCAAAATTATTAAAAACAAAAAAAAATCATGAAATGAAAATTGAGTATGATTTAGAAAATTTTGATAAAAATTGTATGAAGATGATAGAATATAATAATGAAAATATGAATAATAATGATCTAATAATTATAGTCACTTATACTAAACAAACCGATGATTCAGATCAAGTTGGAGAAATCTGAGAAAAAATTAAAATAGAATAAAAAACATGATGAATGAAATATTATCACTGGAAATAAACTTGTTTTGAGAAAAACTAGAATGATGTCGAGATTTGAATAACAAAATGAACTTATTTCCCCAATTTTGTCACATATAATGGAAAATAGTTTAGAACTTATAGTTGATAGAAGAAAGGAATGAATAAATTTATCGTATTTCAAAGAACAGTTTTTGAGATCATATTCTAAGACCCCATTATCAATATTAATTTGTATCGCGTGGGTTCACAGAAATGATATGAATGATAATGTTGAGGTATTGGGGGAAGAATCTTTTCTAGTGTTGAAATTCTATTCCAAAATTTAAGAATAATAGAATCAAAAAAACATTTAAATTTATAAAATGGATGTGAAATTCTTTTATAAGAAACCTATTTTTCAATCATGTGTGGTTATATTAAATTTGTTTATAATATTATTATATGAACATAATACAAATTTCTAATTTCTAGTGAAGGTCTCAATGGTGTCCCAATAATGTTTGGTTTCCAGACAAGGGATTGTTGGGAGGAAAAGACATGTCACACTATTAGAGTACCTCATGTGAGGAAGGTTGTGGGTTCTATTTTATCCATTCAAGGCTAGATTAAGGGATGGAGTAGGGAACAAAGTATTATCTAACCATTCATGTTGGGATTCACAACCAAGTAGAAAGTATACCGTTTTTGATAATTTTTTTTTATATTGATGGCATTTGGGTTCCAAAATAGTGTGGCATAACTGTGTGGTGTGCCCCTTTCTACAGCTTCCCTTGTGTGATTTTCTCATAGATAGGCCAAAATTTTTGGTCTAATATCATTGAGGGTATTTTTTGTATAAAAGTATAATTTTTTACTTAATGAAACTTTTGAATCCTCCCCTATTTACTCTGGGTTCTCTAGTGGAGAGAATCCTTGTTTTAATCCATTTAGAACTCTAAAACCAATCTATTCTAGCTATTGAGATCTATCTTCTGTAAAGAGTCTGAATCAATCAGCATTCCCTCATTGGATATACACCGACAAATTTTTATTACATTGTAATTGTTTATTATTCTTATTCCTATAAATGATAATATTTATATGTAGGATCATATGCCCCAGTTTCAGGGCGTTGATTCATTCTTCTAATATTGTCCTACCTTGGATGAACATGATGATGCTACTGGATGTGGAAATTTGTATGAGTATGAGGTAGGTGTTCTTCAAATCATCCCTGAATTTTTGTCATTTTATAAATTGTTTTTTCATCACACCAATTTCATATGGAGACATTTTCTAAATTTTTAAGCCTTGATTACGATCCTTAGGATCATGCTAAATAACAATTTATATAATAATTATTCTTATTTGGTGGGTATATCCATTGCATCAACCACCCATGTAGGGTGGTTCTCCATATTTGGGTTTTTAGTATTCTGACACATTTGAGCAACTATTCAGGTGTGATTAAGATAGAACATTATAATGGTAAGCTTTTATATTTTAAATGACTAGAAAATTTTTATTTGATATTTGAGATTACTATGGTCCCCATCAACATTACCACCATATTAAGTGCTTGAACATGTTTAATAAATGTTATATGGTTAATTGGAATGTATATTGTATATATCTGACTTGGGAAATTTTAATGGAAAATAATTTTAGTTGCATGTTGTATCACTTATTTCCACAAATATTTTAAGGGTACTAGATTAAAACAATTTAAATGATTATGGATTAAGTGGATTAATTCAATGGGTTCATGTTCCAAGGCCTTATTACACTATTGAAAGGCAAGGATTGAACCAAACAACTTATTAAATAATATGACTATCACTTGGATTAATTAATTAAATTAATCTAGTTTAAGGTGTGTAATTATATATTTTTATTTTGAAATCTTTATAGAATGTTGTTTGACTTGAATCTCCCATGGATTCTGAGGATAATTTATTGACCTCTTGATGAATCCCTTTGGATTCATGGTTGTCGATTGCCTCAGTTTAGTCCCACCTTCGAGCCAAATACTCATCTATCAGTGGATACCCAGTATAACACAATTATATATCCTCTTTTCTATATAATGATTCCTTTAATATAGTCAATAGATGCATTATGTATTCAATGGACATGAGGTGCCTTGGTTACATCCTTGGCCCAAGCCATGGCTTATCCTGTTTTACATTGAATGTATTCCTTGGACTTGGTTAGATCGTCATATTTTGTAATTCCATAGATGATTCCCCTTGGATTACACTCTTTAACCTTATCTAAGATATATTTACTACTAAATTTTTGACCCTTTAGGCATAGGTTTCCTTGGATATTAATTGGGAACCCTTTTATTATAAATATTATTAATGTTTTCATTATTACATCATCGAACCATTAATATTACAATTGTAAGGTGATGTCATTTCTTGGTATGACTCAAATGACATAAATATATAAACTAGATTTTAATAATTTATTAAATTTCTTATATGTTCATACACTAGTTAGGGGTTGAAGAAAGTACTTTGGTATTTCTGTTAATGTACTACTTTACATTTATATATGCATGCTCGTAGACTTTTTCAGTTTATATTACATGTATTGAATGTTATAGATTACAATGGTGGTGGCATTCTTCAAATAATCTTATGCGCTATTTGGGAACCTCTTGTTCAAGGGAAGACTATATTTATGTTACTGTTGACCAAAGGAATCATCTTGCTTCATACAGTTGAAGGCTTAATTGCTTAGGATAGAGCTAGTTCCAGATGCCCCACTTGGATATTAGGATACATGTGATATTTTTTTATTCCATCATTGTAATTTTTTATAACATGATTGTATACCACTTTTTATGTATGTTTTACTTATTTCAAGATAACTTAAACGTCATCATCAAATTTGTTATATTTTTTTAGTTTTTCAAGTTGTTTCAGTTGTTTCTATTTTTCAATATTTTATTTGTTTTATGGTTTCTTATATTTCTTTTGTTTTAAGGTATTTTTTATATCTTATGGTATTTAACAACTCAGCTACTATGGGAATAGTATCCCTATGGAGACACCCCATGCCCAAGATTTTAGTCAGCAACCTCTTCCATTCAGGGAGAGGCACAGGAGGCCATGTGGCCAATTAAGCTCAAGGAAACATCAGTGGAATCCGGGTTTGGGATGTCACTATGTTAAACCAGAGTGGTTCCATTTTGGATATACTAATTGGAGACAATAGATTAGTGAATATGCGCAAAATTGAACTTGGTTATAAGCTATTCCTAGGCATGGAGAACTCGTCTTTGTGGTAAATGTTGACATTTCGGAATTTTTATTTTTTTATTATTAATGTTTATATAATATCGCCTTTGTGTGAGGCACATTAATTGTTGTGTTGTTGATTATTATTTTATTTTATAATCTTATTTCATAACTGGAACTATGATATAAGGGAAATGAGAATAGTTAAATTTATTATATTATGATCTTAGAATTCAAATGGCATGATTATTCCCATGCCATATAGGTGAATTTTACTCCTTCAAATTCCTAGTATGCCAATGATTGTTGAAGTAGGATTGTTTGTATAGATATAATTGTGAGGCTCATAGATACAACTGATTGATTTACACATTCAATTCAAAAGGAATTATGGTCCCTAGTGGGTTGGAATTATTAATTTATCAAGTATATCAATTTGAATAAAATCAAATAAGTGACATTTTCATTGATAATGAGTGAGATCATTGATTTACATAGAATGGAGATCCATTATTTATGAACCTTGATATATAGAAATAATCAAATGTAATCTGGATGCAAAACCATGACTTGTAAAATTATAAAGTTCCATGTCCTTGTCCCACCTTTTCATGTTTTTAGAAGTTAATGTCGTGAACCTAGTAATTAAATATAAAATAAATGGAATAGTTCTAGTAAACGATGAGGAAATATATGTGGTTGATCATTCGTTTACTAAAAACATTGTACATTATGTTTTTTCACATACTAGTATCAGAACAATAAAGAATGTAGTTGGTATTTTATACCATGCGTAGTAATGCCTTTCTTATGTTCCGCTTCTGGTAGTTTCTATTTTTATCCACATAAATAGTTTTTTTAATGATGTAGTTGGTAATTGTGGTTCAATGTCACCAATGTATCCTTATGTCATGCGCTAAGAGGGTGGTAAGGACCACGATCCACATGTGGTGGGACCTAAGCCACCAGTTTTACCTTCAAGAGTGCCAGTTGAGGATCTGGATATTGTTGTTGATCTTAGCACTAACTAAACAATTCATGATAGTTTCCTATATATGATGTTATACATGCATGGTGATCGATGGTCGTCACATTTGATGTTTGACCTGACTCATGTGTTCAAGCATCAACACCCTCGTACCATCTCGAGGGATGGTGGTTCATAAGCTATTGAATATTGGATACATGATACCTTTTTTATATTTTGGAATCTAGGGATGCCTACAGAGTGCAGGGTCAAGATTTATATATACATGATGCATGATTTGGATAAGAATTGGTGATAAATAGTCACCTAGTCATGTCACCATTAAGGAATTATATGTGATGACATCCAGTCGGCCTTCCATGATATATTCTTTCTCATATGCTATGTGTTGATAGTTACAAAGAGTTTGTGCATCTCTGGAAGTGTTATTTTTCAGCTATATAGTATATTTTATTCCCCACTAAGTTATAGTGATTTGATTCACTTCTTGACATAGATGGGAATATGAATGTTATTAGATTTAAGGATTGGCTTTAGTATTCCATCCTTACTTAAGTGAATTAATTTTTACAACATACATTCTCTAAAATAGTTAATCATGATCTTATCACTAGGAACTACATGTGGGGATGAAGATAGTACTAGTTATAGAGGACAAGCTTTGAGGAATGATAATAGTTCTTCTGGTAGCTAGAAATGATACATTGATGTTTTTCTATAGGTCAGTGGAAGCCAATATACCAATGCTAGTATCTCAATTGGGTGTCAACAGTCTGGAAGATAAAAGAAACAAATTCCTCCATATGTTAAATTCCAAATATAATGTTGGGATTGCGACCATATTGATAATATATATCTATTTTTTCATACCATTCCATCAACTTCTAGTGGGAGAGGATACGAAACAGCTCCACCTTCAGGGGCCTATTCTTTTCACCTGTGTCAAGTGAGGAGTTGGAGTAGCACTGGAAGGTGTAGGTGAGGTGGAGGTCATGGTTATTGTAACCAGAATCCTTATCAACCACATCACCAGTTGACCATTTTGTCTCATGGTAGTCTAGAAATTGTAGAGGGCCATGGATTAGTTTAGTTTCATGCACTGAAAATGATACCTGATGATCAGGCATTAATACCATTTATAGTACGGGGTAAAATAACAGTTTTCTAAACTATAATATCTATTTTATTTGATATAATTCCTTCACACTCTTTCATATCCATATATATAATGGAATTTATCAAGCTAGAAATACAATATTAATGTGGTGTAATGTCCCTGGATACACCATTGGAATTTTGGCTAGAGGGAATACACCAATGCATGGACTATCCCCTCAAGGTAGGCAGTCACTCTTTTTCTTGGACATTTTTGTTCTTGAGAATACATGATTCGAGGTCATTATTTGGATGGATTGGTTATTTCACTATCACAACATTGTAAATTACTATATCAAAAGGGTGTCCTTTACATCGCCATATCTCTGTAGTTATCAAAATATGGTTGAATGGAATGTCTAGGATAGTAGACCAGAACCAGAGCATCATGGGCTAGGTGGATGACCTCCTAGATTTCCAATCTCATCAGAGGAGGATCAATGTGTACATAAGTATGAATTCCCTATAGTAGTATATAATTATAGGGTTGTATTTATTAATGTTTTTTTATGGATAAACTCATGATATAGAGAAATATTTATGATTAAGAATGTTTTAGGAGTAGATCCAGTGTCTATTTATCTATACAAGATCTGACCTACTGAGCTGCAGGAGGTCAAGTCATAGTTAGAGGATCTAAATGAAAAAAATTCCAACCACCAAATATTTTCTCTTAGTGATCACCCATGTTATTCACAAAGAAGGTGTAGGGAACTGTCCTATTCATGTGATTTAAATATATATGAACCATCCTACAATCAATAACTATTATCTGCTTCCTCGAATAAAAGATATCTTTGGATAGCTCTTAATAGATTTGGTTTTTTCTAAGACCATCCTGAGACTGGGATATCCTCAGGTGCATGTTTGGCCATCGAATATACCTCATTCAACATTTCATAGTAAGAATAATTTTTTTAGTATCTTTTTATTTCTTCTGGTCATACGAATGTGCCCACCATTTTCCTAGCACAAATGAATAGGGTGTTCCTCCCCTATATGGATTCCTTTTTTGTAGTATGTGTGGATGACATCATGGTGTATTCATATAGTCATAGTTACAATGATATGCATGTTGACATCATTTGGAGTACACTATAGAGTGTAAATATTTTTATGATTCCTAATATGCCCTTATGTATCGAAAAATTACACCTCTTAGGTCAAATTAACTTCAAATTATGAGTATTTATTGACTTAGAGAAGGTGAGTACGGTGATTTCATCATATCAACCCCTGAACATATTTTATTTACATCAATTATTGGGGATGTTGGGATATTACATGAATATTATATATTTAATTTCAATCTTTTCTTAACCACTTAATTGTCTTACAAACTATTATGTCATGTTCCTACGGTATGAAGATTGTGAGAAAACCTTTCATGATATGAAGGTGAGTCAGGTCTCAGTACCTATTATGATTCTTGTATTTCTTGTAAAATTGATATGAAAGATTATATGATTCATCATAAATCACCCTTGGGGTAGTGATGATCCATGAGGGTAGAGTAATTGCTTACAGATCACATTAGTTAAGGCCTTAAGAGAGAAATTACCTGACCCATGACCTCGAGATCCCAACACATGTCCATACCTAATGTTCTTGGAGAAAATATCTTATGGGTGAGAACATTGAGGTGTATACTGACTATAAGATATTAAAATTTATCTTTAAAAAATATGACTTGAATCTCAGACAATTAATATGTGTTCGTTATCGACAGTTAATCAAATTTGAGCATGCCTATATGTCTAGAAAGGGAAATGTGGTTGTAATGCACTAATAGATTAAATTCATGAACATTAAATACAATAATAAAATGCAAAGTGGATATTTATATCCCTCTTTTCTAGGAAACATATGAAGGTTTAAAATACTCACAAGAAGTCTTATCTCTTAGTCTTTATAGTTAACTATTCCCTCATTGAGAAGGTGAAGAGAAGGAAATTTTCCGATCATGATGCCCGGGTTCTCCATTAGAGTACTATTGGAGATGAACATCATTCATATTTGTCTATGCATATAGATGAAATCTTCCATATGTGTGGATGTGTCTACGTTCATGGAGATTTAGAGAGGAGTTGATGCATGAGTCCCATGCTTCTTAATAGGTTGATCATCTAGGAATATCCAAAACGTATAAATAAGTAAAATTCTAGTATTAGTTTCATATGACTAAACATATAATAAAAGGAATTATAACTATTTTTACACATATAATCAGGTGAAGGTGGAGTAAAAGATACTTATAGTCTTGTTACAGTAACTTCCAGTAACGAAATGGAAATGGGATGATGTTTCCATGGACATCGTAGTCGGCTTATTGAGGTGTCCTAGAGATAGTGATGTTGTATGGGTTTTCATTGATAGAATTAATATATTATCCCACCTCATTAATATCATGGAGAAATTCAAAGTTGATGATTTGGGAAGAAAGTATGTTAATGAGTTCTTTCAACAAGAGTAGGTCCATTATACTATCGTTTCATTTTGGGATGCTCGTTTCACATCACCGTTCTGACAGGGGATGCAAAAGGCTATAGAATCTCATATTTTCATATAATTTTTACAGTATTTAAAATTTTATAATCCATCAATAGTGTTATTTAATTTTTAATTATCACATTTTTTGGTTTTAGATATATTTTCAACATAAATACAAAAAAATGGTCAATTATGTAATTTCAATCATTTTGAATTACTTTTGTATTTTGATTATATCATATTCAATGTTGATCTAAATCAAGTGAGTCATTTTTTGTAATATTACCATATATATTGAATACATAAATGAAAACTAGTCCATGTATGGATTCTTATATATAGAGGCATAAATAAATCATTCTTTGGGGAATGTTTTTTTGTCCAAAAGAGTGGAACCACCTCTGTAATTGAGGAATAAATCTAGATAATCATGTACAAATATATTTATTAAAAATATATGTGAAATAGGATTCAATAAGGTGATCCCATGATGTTTTTTAAGGAAATATAATCTCATTATACTATTCATTAAATGTTTAAAAATGTGGAATATGAAATTAATCCTCATATAGAAATGGTTCCATTAATTAATTAATTCATACCATCTAAACCACATATTCAAAATGTCTAATATATTTTCGAGGTTCCATAAAGAATGTCTGAAAAAAGCACTAATTAATTATTTAATGGTTAATTGTCTAGTTTCATGGTCATAATAGCATAGGAAGTTGATGAATTGAAATTTGATGAGTCACATGGACAAATTAAATTTCTTGTAGTAAAACGGCCATAACCCTTTCTTATGGTGGTCAATGATGATGAAATTTTGAAATAAAATGGAGGAGAGATAAGGAAGTAATAGTAATGAAGAAACCTATTAAATTTTTTTAAATTTATCTATAAATCCACATCAACCATTTAAATAAGTCTTTAAGAGACAATTCTTTTAACCACTATACCTATAAATATTTATCCACGCCCCTTCCCAAATAATTGTCACTTCTAAGTTACAATATTGTACTATTTTATAGTTTATTTCCCTCAATATTATCATTATTAATTTTTAATATATTATATTATTATTCTTAATCTCATTCCCATATTTTTTTATCTTTCATTTACCCACCATGTTCGCCTCCACTTTGATCTATTATACTCATAATCATGAGTATATATCCTAAGGAAGTTTCTGGGGGATCAATCTAGTGTTAAAACTAACTAGTTTATCAATAATGATTATTTTTCTTATTTTCATATAGTTATATTAACGAGGTATTAGTGGGTAAGTTGTATTTATGTCTCCTCTTTCTACCTGAGGCTTAGCATTTTCTTCTATAATATTTTCCCTCAATCAAGGACATGAATGTATTCTCTCTCAGTGATCATTATGAGCACTATATATTCATATCCACATAAAAAAGAGGATATTATGACATAATATTCATGGTGTTTAATAACTATGCATGAAACTAATAATGAGATGATGAAGGTTCAAGCTGACTGATTTTCTCAAGAATATGATATTTCATTCTGATTTTATTCTACCAGCATTTATTGTGTTTCCAATGCATTTGTATGATTAAAATTATTATTGATTTATATATTCTAAAATATTTGTGGTTGTAATAATATTTAATAAATTATTAATATATAAATAATTGAATTATTAGTAGTGAGTGGTTTCACAAACAACCCTTTAAGAGATCATATTTCGTCCTCCCCTATATTACACATAGTTATAAATATATCTGGGAGCACGTACGAAAATGTTTTATAAAATTGTTGTCATTTTTGGAGAGCTAATTTGACTTAATTCACATTTATTATTCACATTTTGTAAATAATATTACATTATTTCATTAAAAAATATAAATTTCAATGACTAAAAAAATATTCTTTTTTCACAATGTATTCAAATTGTTATTATTATACACGGAATGAAAAATCATAAGGGAAATAATTTTTTTCACAATGTCTGTGATGCTTAGTTTCAATGGATTAAGGATAAATTGCAAACACTTTTGAGCCTAATGGAATTGATTGATGAATATGTATCGACATAAAATAAGATATCTAAACCTGAGCCAGAACCTGAACCAGAACGAGCGGTGGAAAAGATTTACACAAATGTTTTTATGATAAATAAGCTTATATAGGTGAAAAAGAGCATATAATTGAATTATTCACATAATCCCACACTCTAACATTTATTTAGGAGATCCTTTATATACAAATTCCATTTTATGAACTTGCGGGAGTTCAATAATTTCTGGATGAATCCTATAATAGAGTTGTTGAAGATAACCTAAAAAATGAACTCTGCATTATTGAAAAAGAAACATTATCTACTTACTTATTCTTACTTGTTTTGGAGACAATGATGAATATGAACCTTCATAGATTGAGTTTCCAATGATTCTAACTAAAGATATCAATTAAGAAATATTACTTACATTAATGTAAGGATTCCATTATGAATTCTTCATGTTTTAATCTTATTCAATCACAAATTTTTTCTTATATCTCATTATCTATAATAATCGATTTATAAAAAATGTTGTTTAACAGTAATATTAATGAATTGAATAACCAATTGGTGGTGATTTATGAATCATAGTTGAACAATAATGTGTTGGGGTGACTGCATCCTTAACAATAATATGTATACCGTATGATGGGGGAAACCACCGATGTCAACAGTGGGCACCCCTATTTTCATGTCTATCTCACTCTTGTTCTCAAATTATATATTATTTAGGCGGTGGGAATTTTTTTTCTTTATTTGGGTTCTCCACTTTTAGTGATAACTCATGGGTATTGGGAAAAGTCACATGTCGTGCTTCATCTTGAAGAAACCACGCCCAACTTTTGATTGGGGAAAACAACATCAACTACCTTACTAGGGGATGTAAAAACCAAGCACCTTAATAGAGATCTAAACTATGCATTATTTATTTTTCATTTTAATTACTCTTTATTTACTTATTTTTAATATGTTTCAATTATTTCGATTTATTGTTTTAATGTAGTACATTATATGATCCTAACTCAAGGTCACTAGTAAAATATAATTACAGGTTTTATCACTCCTTCTCTTTAGTTTTTCTTCACTTATATATTTTTAGTACTGGAATGAGGGGTAATTAATTTTATGTGTGGGGGTAGTGTCAACATTTTATTTGTTCTTTTGTTATTTATTACTTTTTCATTAAAAAAGTTTAATATTCTTAAGTATAAATTAAAATCATTTCACATCTCACACATTAATTAATTTTTAGAAAATTGAGATGATTTTGAAAATAATGTATTTTAAATGATTGTTGATATATGAAACTTGTTCCTTTATTTGGATTTTCATGAATTTTTATAATAATTTCCAATTTTTGAAATCCATTCCATTTAAAAATAGTCTCAATTTTTTTTTCAATTCATGGGAGGTATTATAAAAAACATTGATATATTCACCACAATACCCCCACTTTTTGGAGGGAAATGTGGATTTTCTGTGAGAAATTGAATTTTCACTTTAATGTTTTAATTATTTATAGTTCATGGAATGTTTTGGAAATGATTAAGGAATCCGTTTTTCTAGCAAAATTTTATGTTGATACCCATCCTAACATCTATCGTTTATCATCCTTTATAAACCATGAATTCCATAATAATTTTAATCCACATTACAAGTTGAGTATTCCTTACCTACCCACACTCTTATAATTTTTACATATATATTTCATGATTGAGTGTGGGGGAATGGCCTTTCTTGTGCATTATTTGGTATGTGTTTCATTTTTTGGGATGTATAAGGTGTGTGTCAACATTTTCAGAAGTTGATATTGAAATAATTGGTCATGAGTCATTATTTTATTATGCATCATTTGTTTCAGCAGGTTCTCTTTCAAAAAGTGAAAAATGGAAGTGAGATTAAATTCTACTTTATACAGTCATTTTTGTATCATGACCCTATATAAAATCTATGGTGCCATTTTGAATCATTCATTTTATTCAATTTTCTACTAATCATAAATTAAAAAAATATAAAATAATAAAATAATTTTTCCTTTCATGAGATTTAATGAATAATAAGATAAATGGGAGAACATCAGTGATATCATTTTTATATAATTTATTATCTCAAGTATTATGTTAATAAATGATGTGGTTTTTTCAAATTCTAAAGGGGATTTTATTGAGGAATAAACTATGTTTTCACTAGATTAATTATTCATTGTACATTGGAGTCAAACCTCGTAATTATGACCTTAAAATATTTAAATCATTTTTCCACATGCCCTATGCCACAGAATTTTCCAAGAAAAATTTTTCAGGATTGAATTAATTTTTATGTTTCATGATATGGAGAAATTAAAATTGTCACAATCCTGTGGTGACACATGTGATGTCCATGTACGATCATGACTCCATATTCAATTTATACTGAGTGAAGAGTGACATAAAATTCAATAATATGTAGGTTCTGATTATTCCATTGACAGATTTATGTGGTTGAATAAATATAAATGTGGGAAATGAAATTATGGGGTAAATTATTCATATAATATTCATTATGGAATTCAATTTTGGACAATAACATCAATATTTTTTCATTTTTTGATTATTGTGTGGATTTTGATTTGGACGTAAGAAGATTACTAGGGAGTGTAGTAGTTTTTTGTGGGGGTGTGTTGAAGCTCACACTTTCCTATATTTTATACATTAATTCAAATTTTAAAAACCCATCCTATTATTATTTTATGGGTAATTTTCATTCCTTAGGTTTTAGTTGTATTTTGAGCTGAAATGAGAAAATGGTCATTTGTGGAATTTTTACTTTTTTTCAATCACTTTTTTCTTTCTATAATTTTTTTCATAATTAATCCTATAAAAGGGATTATTTTTGTAGTATTACCAAGTATGATGGGTAAATATTTTTAAATTGTTCCATATATTGATTCGAACATCCAGATGAATAAATTAAATAATATTGGTGGAAAGTTTTCATCTACAATAGATTGGACCCTACATCCATAATTGACTCAAAATTCTATATAAACATGTACCAATGATTTTTTTGGATATAAATGATATAGGATTCAATAATCCATGTCATTTATGTGTTTCAATTGAAAATATTCTCGTTAATTCATTCATTGAACTAGTTAAAGATGTGCAATATGAATGGTTTAATATGGAAGAAGAGGTTCCATTCCATAATTAATTCATAACATCTGATATATGAGTCCAAAATGATTACATTTTTCTAGAGGTTCGGGAATTAATATATGGAAAAACATTTAATAAATATGTAACATGTGAAATGACCAGTTAAATAGTCATAGTGGCATGGGATTTTGACGAATTGGAATCTGACCAGCCACATGGACAAATTACACGCCTCATAGTAAAATGGAAATAACACTTTCTTATAATGGTCAATGATGTTAGAATATTTATAATGAATGAAGAAGTCATTACAGAAGAAATTTTATGAAGAAAATACTTAAAACTTATACCATTTAATAGGACATCCGAATGGAGATTTTTCAATTGGACTGTTGGAAATAATTCTTTCACAACCTATCCCTATAAATATGTATCCCCAACCCTTCTCAATGCATTTTCTCTTCTATGTTACCATTTTCTATTGAATTTTATTTTTCATTCCAATCTAATAGTATTATTAAATTTTCATATATGTTACTCTTATTAATCATCTCATTATCATATTTTTTTTCATCCATGTTCTTCTCCACTCCAGTAATTCATAGTAAGATCATGCGTAAATTACCTGAGGATGTTCATGGGGGATCAATCAAATGTTGAACCCAAGAAATTGAAAATTCATATTTATTGATTTGTATTTTCTTAGAGTTATATCATGATGGATCATAGTGTATATGTTGCCTTGGTGTCTCCACATTCCAACTGAGGACTATCGTTCTCTTTATTATTTTCCCTCAATTGAGGAGGTTTATGTGTGGTCTCTTGGTTCTCAATAAGTGAACCATGTGATCACAACCTAATATAGAAGGCGATGTTCATGCATATGACGTAGTGTGTTTAAAAATTATATTTGAAACTAATAATGATATGATGAAGGTTAAATTTACGTGATTCCGTAAGAAATATCTTTTTTCTTTCTAACTACATTCTCTTCGAATTCGTTGTGTTTTTAGTTCATTTGTATGCTTAAATTTTTATTGAGTTATATATTTTCAAATTTCTATTTATATTAGTTTTATTTCATAGATAACAAATATTTTAAAAAATAAATTAGACGTAGTGAGTAATTTACTATAATATCACCTTAATAGATTAACCTATGTTTTCCCCTCTTGTTATAAATATTTTTTATTGTGTGTACGAAAATGCTTCATCAAAGGTTATTGCTATAGTAGTTCTTCTGAGCATAGCCTATGATCCTTGGACTAATGGACATTTGGAATTGATGATACATGTTATAGATTTTGGGACCAAGTTGGATAGATAATTATGTAAGAAGAGTTTGCAATTATATAGTGTTGTATTTTGTGGTCAAAGAAGATAAATCAATTCATGTTGTAAAGGACATGAAAATCAGATGATGTTGTTCTTATATGTATTTCACAAATATCATAAGTTAGGATAACTTCTGATGCAAGCCCTATGAAGGAAAGTAAGTTTGGAATCTTGTGAGAAAAGTAGTAATTGAGGTCCAAACATCAAAAAATGGAAAAAGACAGAAGTGCACGAAAGATGAGGTCGACACGAAAGAGTCTTACGCACCAAATGAGACACCAAATGTGGTTTTTCGTGACGTGTCAGGGTATTTCATATCACGAATGATTCAAAGAGAGGCGAAAAAAATAAGGTTGGAAAGAAATATATTTACACCCCCAATGGGACATCTAATGTGGTGTTGTGTGACGTGTGACATAAGCACCCCATGCGACATCAAATGGTTTTTTGTGCGATGCATTGGGATACTACATGACTCATTTTGGTCTCTGCGTGTAGGGTTCAATGAGGTCAATAAATTTGATGTGACCCCCTCGTATTTGAGAAGCTCGACACTTAGAGAAATCCTAGGCTCTGAGGTGAGGAAAATCTATTATGAAAGTAAAAGTGCACGAAATAAATAGAGTTGTGTGCAAGAGGGAGAAGTTATGCGCAACAAGAGAGTATCACGCAAGATTGAATTTACACGCAAGAGGTGTATTGAGAAAAAATTAAAATCTTGCACGTGGGGCATACAATTTGCGCGCAGGACACCTAAAATGGTGCATGAAGTATTTGGGGTCTTCGAACGTATTCATTTGTGAGTAAGATGGTTTTATGGGATCCTGGGTAAGAAAGTGAAGATTTGTAATTCCAACAATACCCCAATTCAATTTTAAAGAAGCACTGAAATAATGTAATTCTATATTTGTTCTAATAGGGTGCACACACACATGCAGATAGTTTTCCATGTGATACAAGAGTGTAATGGTATATCTTACTCGTTGTATTCCACATAGAAGGATTGTTTCCTATTGTATTGTGTGGTACTGGATTGTTTTTGTACTATCACAATGATGTAACTACTCTTGTGAAGTGGTGAACCTTATAAATCATTATTTCTCGTGGTTTTGTGTGTTCAGCAGGGAAGAAACTATTTAACAGGAGGTGAAGGTTGTTTTTAAAAATAAGGAAACATAAAAAGAAAAAGATCTCACTGATTCACCCCCTCCCCCTCTCAGTGATTCTTGGATCCAGACTGGGAACTTCATAAGAGAACATTATTCAAGAATGCATCCATTATTTCCATGATTCTTCAGAGAAGCTAATTCATCTCATCAAGCTAGCCAATAATAATAGATTTTAAGAGACAATTTAGTGAGTTTTTTTCATGCCTTGTATGGTAGGCTATTTTTTTCACCCATGTGTTGGACAGTGGCAGGTGAGAAAGCCCTACATTCTCCTTGTCTTATGTAGGTGACTTAGGTGTAGGTTTAGTTGATCAGGAAGCGTATGTATATGGATCATTCTGGACTGAAATCATATTCTGATCACCATCGACGACCTCTGGAGTTCAAGGCCTGGGATTGTGTTTTCATGTGCGTGTTATATAGGTTAGGTAATAGATGGATACATATGTAGGGGATGTTATTTCATCAATTTTTTAGGACCATTGAGATACTAGAGAGGGTAATTATGGAAGCCTGTCGGTATCTAATACCACCAATGTTCCATGAAATTCATGACATCTACCACGTTTCACATATTTTTTGGTATCAAGTCGACCTATCCCTAACATTTTACCCCGAGGTTGTTGATATTGATGTTGATGCTACATTTTAGTATTTCCCAACATTCAATATTGATTAAAGAGTGATGTCTTTGGGAGGAAGGTCTCTCAGTCAATTAAGGGTTCTATGGTTGCACGACCTCATACAACATGAGACTGGGGAGACATAAACAATTGTTTGGACCCCATGGAAACAGTTTTTATTAGAAAATATTTCAATTCCCTTGGATGGTGAGCTCTGAAACAAGTTCCTTCAATGGGGAGAGAATGTAACAACTCGATTATTCAGTCTTGTATGGATCCTATAAATTTTGGTCAAACATTAATTAATGGACCAAATATAGATTCCTATGTAGTTAGTTAAGGTTTGAAGGGTTTCATTGGATTGTTCAGAGCCCATAACTTATCTTTTAGGGAGAAAAGGATCATTGGAAGGTCAAATTATGACATGTGAGGCATGATTCAAAATTTATTTTAACTATGTTAGGTTGGAAAATGGGATGGAATATGATCAAAATTTTGATATAATCATGTGAGTTATGATGCACAGATGTGTGAAAATTATGTTGTTTCACAATGTTGGTGCTCAGTTTCCCACACCATGTGGCCTAACACTGGTATACCCCTTCCTATAGCTTCTCGTGCATGGTTTGCACACGGTTGGGCCAAACCATGTGGCCAATGTCACACCCAGACTTCACTTAATGTGTGTTTTTAATTTTTAATTTTTATCCCATAATTTTATTTGCCTTTATTAAAATTGTTTGGTTGAAGGGCGGGCCAAACCCAATGTGAGTTTTCCACTTTAGGCGCTAATAAGTGAGCATTGACTTGACGTCGCTCGATGCGCGGGCAGGGCACGGGCGAAGCTGTGTGGCTTTGCCAGTTTAACACATGATCTACCCGAGGCGTGGATGATTAAATAACCAAATAAAAAATTTATGATTTATTATAATTATAGTTATTTTTTCATTATTATTAGTATTATTACTATTATTATTAGTTTACTTTATAATTTATTTTTAGATTTCATTTCAATTTTATTTTCCATGTTTTTTTCATTTTATTTTATACCTTACTTTTCTTTTGTATTCTCTCCTCTCTCTTTTATTTCTTGTCTCCATCACACTCCCTCCCTGCATCGCACTGTTCATCTGCGACTTCCCTGGCCAGTGAGAACCCTAGCCCCCCTCCCTACAGCCTTGAGCCAACGCCACACAACTCCTCCCCGGACCTTCCTTGCACCCAGCCACGCACCTCCCTATTCCCAGCCTCCTTTGTGACCGCCCTGCTACCCCCTGTTGTTCCTCCCGCTCGGCTGGACTCCCCCGTTACCCCCTGCTAGTGTCGTCCCGCTCACCACGACCTTCCTCGCTCTGACCTCCCCTGTTTCTCTCCCACTTTCCCGGCCAATCTCACCTCCCGATCTACCTCCAGGCGGCCCTGTTACCTCCAGATTTCACGACGCCCCTCCTCCTTCACTGCTACCTCAGCGGCCGCGACACCCACCCTCTGCTCCTGCCCAGTACACCGGTGACATCACACCCCTCGTCCTGCTTTTCAAGCCGACACTGTTACCCTCTCAACCCTCCTTTGGACATCCACGCCAAACCACCTACCCCCTCCGAACAGCAATGTCGCGCCGAACCCTCCTCCCTCTACTCAGTTGGAATAATTCCCAGTGGTCTGCCCCTCCTCTTTCCATCTGCGCGTGCAACACTACCTTGGATGTGTTTTTTTTGCAACTCTCACTTTGTTTTTATGGTGACCTGCAAGCCCAGATAGCCCCTGTCAACCCCTGGCTGACCTCTCCCACTCCTCGCCATAGGTGAAGAGTCCCTCGTTGTTCATATTTTTTTTGAAATGTTGCGGTTGTAATTTAATTCTGATTTATTAGATCATGATGTTTTTTTTTTCAATACCTTGTTTTTTGGTTTGTTATAGATCCCTTTTGGTGTGTTTTTTGTCCGCCAAGAGTTTCACGCCAAGAATGTGACATTTGTGACACACCGGTAGGTGGTTCCATGTTTAAGAATTATCGAATTAATTACGTTTCTTGTTTAATTTATTTATTAAACTTATTAATTAGTTTTAGAGCACATAGTTGGTCTTTGTTTGCAACTTAATGTGTCTTTGCTCTTCTCTTAGTGCATATGTGATTTTTTAATGTCTGTTAAAAATTAATTAGTTAGTCTGTTAGTATGTGTAGGAGTTGTGGTTTGAGTATTGTGGTGGATTTAGTATGAGTCTGGTTTTATCAATAGTTTTTTGTGTGGGTTTTGGAACCTTAATCTATTCATCACGTTTAAAAAAAACTATTTAATAAATTTCTATTGTGTTAAATAATTTATAGTGTGGTCTTTAAAAAAATTCTATAGCTGTTTATTTGACTTTGTGAGTAGTGCAGGTTGAGTTTAAGAAAATATTTGATGTGCGTAATGTTTCCAAATGGATTTTTATGTGTGTGACAGTGTGGTGAAAATTTAGATAATACTCTTGTGTTTTTTGCATTTTACTTTAACAGGAATGTAATCATGGAACTTTTGAGCACAAAATGGAAAACCTAGGTATTAGGTGGGCCGACTAGAACTAGTGCGCTAGTGATATAAAAGTGGCCTCATCCCAGTTTTACTCGTCTAGTTTGACAATTACAACACTAAAAAAACTATGGGTGACATTTGGGGGCCACTAGGTTATGGATTTGTTTCCCTACTAGTGGTTCGTGAATAAGAGCGTATGTTATTGTAATTTTTCTTCCTTGGTTTACTGAGACACGATGTTCTGGGGTCCCTATCACTGCTAGTACCTAGAGGGCCTCTCCAAATTTGATTCTCTTAGATTACATCACACTTTCCAATGGTACATGGTGTAACCCTTGTGGTTTAATAAAAATAAATGTGTTGTTTTTCTTTCTAAACCGTTTTCCATTAAAGTTGTCATTCCTCAAATTGTTTTATTTTTTATGCTTTTATTTTTATTCATAGATTTAACTTGCTATAGTTTTGTCAGTTAATCTTTACATTTGAAATCTTTCCTTGGTGAAATCCTACTGGGCGATTACTCACACCCTTCTTACACCATTGGGTGTAAGTAGATTTGTTTATGTCTGATACATGTAAGGGTCCAACATTTAGGAGTGGTGGTTCAGGTTTTTAGCACACCTCCTGATGTGGCGTTGTGGTGGTGGCTTGAGAATGGTGTATTTTCATTGGGAGATAGTTTTTGGGTGAGTTTTTGGTACCCATACTTTTAGTGTTGTTTGGGTTTTGGTTTTACATGTGACTCAAAAATCTGGTTTTGGTTAAATACTTGTTTGGCCTCAACATTTACATTTTGTAAGGTTTATTTTTGTGGATGCTTTGTATTTTATTACTCCGGTAAATCGTTCTGAAGTTTTATTTTAATACCCGGGTACTTGTGCCATCTCGTGGGGATCGGGAACACCCTTCGGGCATTGCCATAGGCTGGGTTGGGTGTCGGTTTGGATGGCGACCCAACTTGGTTCGTGACAAAATGGTATCAAAGAAAGGTTTTGTTGTCTGAGTTATTTTATTTGGGACGAGTCTTGTTAGACCAGAGCTAAGATTGTTAGGGCTTAGAATTCTAGTTGCATGTAGGGTGCCTGGACAGAACATCTCATGAGAGTCTATGAGTCTCCATGGGATGTCAGGATGCTTTTTTGACTTCTCTTCAAGGTGGGATGTGCAGGCTGCAGACTGTGCGTGGACATCGGGAATAGAAGAAGAATTTGGACATGATGTTACTTTTTCATGTTTGGTTGACTTATGATTACTTAATTTACTGTAAATTTGATTTTTCATTAGATATGATATATTGATGATGTTCTTTTATGACTGTTTCTATTTGTAGCAAGATGCCTCCTTGGAGAGCTTACACGCACCCACTGGAGGATGCTGGAGAGAGTTCTCCCTCGCCGCTTGATCAGAGATTGGTAGAAGCCATGGTCTGAGATGTTCTGGATTTAGGAGAAGGGGAAACTCCTAACCCCACCCCTATTCTAGCTAGAGGATATGTGTGATGAGCATGGGAAGAAGGCGAGTGGCAGCTCAAGCCATCCTTTCAGGAAGACCTCATCTATTTCTTCTGATTCGAGTTCAGTTGTGTTCCATCAGTGTGGGAAGGCAGGGCATGTCCGACCTGCGTGTCCCACTCAGACCAGGCCTTACATTCATTGAGTAATTGTGGGGCATGTGCAGTGCCTTTTCTGAGTGACACACCCTTACCAGAGTAGGGCAGGGTTTGTGGATTCGGGGGGAGTACCAATTTGGTCAAAGCCGACCAAGATTATGGGATCTCAGTTTTTTGGTCATGGCGGCAGGACCGGATCATCCTCTAGGTAGATCCAGGTCAGAAAAGCTCCATGAGAGAGGGGTTATTCCCAGGCAGGGACCATAAAACTGCATGTTGTGGAACAGGCACCAGTCAGATCTGATGCATGACCTTTGACTGTATGAGGTACCATTCTTATTGCATCTTCTTTATCTTTCATCCTTTGTGATACTAGTGCATCTGCCTCTTTTATATCTTCTCGTATTGTGAAATTTTTGAGCCTTCCAACTGAGCTTTTATCTACTGCAATGGAGTTAGTAACACTGCTGGGAATGAAAAAGGAGCAGGGTCTTATGTGCCCGTCGTTCACACTCTCTGGGTCAGGAGTCGAGTTGGAGTGGGATATCTTGGTCCATGATATGGACATGATTGATGTGATCCTCGAAATGTACTGGTTGGTGTGATTTCCAATGCATATTGACTACTATCGACAACGAGTCAGTTTTATGGCACCGGATGGGAGTCCTCAGTTATTTCATGGAGAATGGGATCCTCAGTCAGGTCGCGTGGGATCACCACTCCCTGAGTTGGGGAAGCTTTCTTTTT
The DNA here is from genome assembly GCA_963277665.1 of Viscum album. Taxonomy (NCBI): domain Eukaryota; kingdom Viridiplantae; phylum Streptophyta; class Magnoliopsida; order Santalales; family Viscaceae; genus Viscum; species Viscum album. The sequence continues at coordinate 35,537,021 of OY728149.1, read as the reverse complement.
AGTTGTCTTCACTCGCACTAGGGGACAATGGTGGTGTTTCTTAGGGAGGGATACCTTGTGTAGTGGATGAGTTCTCAGAGGTCATTCTAGATGATTTTTCAGGCTTACCTCCAGAGCAGGATGTGGAGTTCTCAATTGAGTTGGCACCGGTAACTTAGCCTATATCTCTTCCCACATATCGCATGGCCCGCACTAAATTGATGGAATAAAAGATACAACATGATGATTTGGAATCCAAAGGATTCATTCTCCTAAGAATATCTCCTTGGGACGACCCAGTTTTATTCACGAAGAAGGCTGATGGAACCCTCTGGTTTCTCATTGATTACTAGAAATTGAATAATGTAACCATGAATAATAAGTACCCTTTGCCTCAGATTGACAATTTTTTCGACCAGTTGAAGGGGGACAATTGGTTCTCCAAAATTGACTTGCGGTTGGGTTACCACCAACTCAAGGTGAGAGAAGTAGAAATTCCGAAGACGTCTTTCTAAAGTAGGTATTATCACTTCAAGTATCTAGACATGCCTTTCGGATTGACAAATGCTTTGGCGGATTTCATGGAACTCATGAATAGGGTGTTCCACCAATATCTCAACTCCCATTTCATGGTATTTGCTGACGAACCAAGTTTATTCTAGATTTGATGAGGAGGACGAGAATCACCTGTGGATTGTTTTGATCAAATAATGGGACCTCCACCGATATGCCAAACTCTCAAAGTGCACATTCTAGATCAGGGAAGTGATGTTTCTAGGGCATGCCATCTCAGAACAAGGGGTTTCAGTGGATCCTTAGAATATAAGTGCATTTGTGTCATTGGAGTAGCCAAAGAATGTTTTTGAGATCAGGAGTTTTCTTGGCCCGACATGTTATTAGAGGTGTTTTGTTTGGGAATTCTCAAGGCTTGCCTCCTCCATGACCGCACTCACCCAGATAGAGGTGAAGTTTGAATGCATCCCACAGTTCCAAAAATCCTTTGAGGAGTTGAAGAAGAGGTTGACCACTACACCTGTGCTGATCTTATTAGAGTCTGGGAAGGGCCATGTGGTTTATTGTGATGCATCAGGTATGGGCCTTGGATGTGTACTCATGCAGGATAACTGTGTGGTGGCCTATGGTTCTTTCCTACTCCGATCTCATGAAAAGAATTATCCGACTCACTACTTAGAGTTGGCAGCAGTGATGAATACCCTAAAGACATGGTGGGACAACCTATTTGGGGAGAAATTTGTTGTCTATTCTGACCATAAGAGCCTAGCCTACATTTTCTCTCAGAAGGATCTCAATCTGAGGTAGTGTCACTGGATCGAGTATCTGCAGGGATTTGACATCGACATTGTCTATACTCCAAGAAAGGGAAATGTGGTGGCTGATGATTTGAGTTGGAAGGTACCAGTGAAGGCATTGAGGAATACCAGCGATGAGTGGACCATGATGTGGCTCTTCGCCCAGATGAACTAGGAGACAAGGGAGCACAAAAAAGGTACTTTCTTGGGTTGTATTTAGTTGACTCCTGCTCTTCTAGATTTGATTCAGCGGGAGAAGACCAGTGATGAGTTGTTCCATCGATCTGTACAGTTTCATGATGGTTGGGAGACTCCATCAGATTGGTCTACGCCACCCGATAGGATATTGTGCTTCAAGGGCCATGTAGTGGTGCTATTTTCTCTACAGAATTTGGTGAAGTAGGATAGCCATTAGTCTTCGTGGGTAATCCATCCTGCTACAAACAAGATGTATTATGATGTTCGCCACCAGTTTAGGTGGCCAAGTATGAGACAAGACATAGAAAAATTTGTATCATGATGATACACTTGTCAACAGGTGAAAGCAGAGCATTAGAGACCATATGGCCTACTTCAGCCCTTAACCATTCCTATCTTGAAGTGGGATGTGGTCTCCATAGACTTCATTGTTGGATTTCATCATACACCTCAAGGAAGGAATGCTATTTGGGTAGTGATTGATTGTTTGACCAAGTCATCGCACTTTATCTGAATCAGAGATATAGCGAAGGTGGAGGATCTATGCCATCTTTATGTTCAGCAAGTGGTCAGACTTCATGGTGTGCCACCAGCAGTTTTTTCTGATAGAGACCCTTTCTTTCCCTCTCAGTTTTTGAGAGGCCTCCAGAAGGCTTTGGGGTTGCAGATTATTATGATCACGACATACCATCCTTAGACGGATGGACAGACGGTCAGTGATCCAGATTCTGGAGTACATGCTTTGTTCATGTGTGTTGGATTTCGTAGGTGCATGGGATATCCGTTTGGGATTGAATGAGTTTTCTTATAATCATAGTTACCAATCCTCTATTAGAATGGAAAACTTTTAGGATCTCTACAGTTGACCTTTTCGGTCTCCTTTGCGTTGGGATGTGGTAGGTGAGACCTCACTCTAGGGACCGCGACTTGTTTAGGAGACGTCTGAGAAAGTCAAGTTTATTAGACAACGGTTGCTGACAGCTCAGAGTCACCACAAATCTTATGAATATTAGAGGCGTCAGGATGTTGTGTTTTCAGTGGGGGACAGAGTGTTCTTGAGGGTGACCCCTCGCATCGTTCACCACCGCTTGGGAAAGCATGGGAAGATTACACCTAGGTATGTTGGGCCTTTCGAGATTACTGATCAGATTGGCAAGGTGGCATAAAGGTTAGTTTTTCCTTCATATTTGATGTCGATTCACGGTGTATTTCATGTCTCCCAACTATAAAATTATAATCCTGATCTGTCACATGTGTTGAATTGGGAGGAGTTGGATATTGAGCCAGACTAATCAATGTTTGAGTGTCTAGTGTCGATAGTGGATTCTAAGGAGATGGTTATTCATGGAAATTCCATTCCATTGGCAACATGGTAATGACGAGCATGAGACTTGGGAGCAGAAGTCTTGGGTTGAGCAGGAGTACCCATTTCTATTCTCTAATCTATCTCCAAATTAAATTTCTAAGGGCGGAAAGTTTTCATGGTGGGGAGATTTGTCACACCCATACTTCATTTGATGAATGTTTTTAATTTTTATTTTTTATCCCATAATTTAATTTTCCTTCATTTAAATTGTTTGGTTGAATTGCAGACCGAACCTGATGTGAGTTTTTCACCTTTGGCACTGATAAGTGAGCGTTGGCTTGATGTCGCTCGATGTGCGGGCAGGGCATGGGCGAAGCCATGTGGCTTCTCCAGTTCAACGCACGATCTTCCTGGTGTGTGAATGATTATATAACAGAATAAAAAATTATGATTTATTATAATTATATTTATATTTGACATTATTATTAGTATTATTAATATTATTATTATTTTAGTTTTGAATTTATTTTTAGATTTCATTTTATTTTTATTTTCTATCTTTTATTTCATTTTATTTTATCCCATTATTTTCTTATCATTTTTCTCCTCTCATTTATTTCTTCTCTCCCTCACACTCCCTCCCCAAGGCACAATGTTCAACAGCATCTTCCCTAGCCTTCGCAAACCCTTGCTTCCCTCCCTACATCCTTGACCTGACGTCGCACAACTCCTCCTCAGACCTTCCTTTCACCCATCCACGCACCTCCCTCTTCCCAGCCTCATCTGCGATTTCCTCGCCACCCCTAGTGCTCCTCCCACTCGGCTGTTCTCCCCTTCTACCCCTACTAGTGTTGTCCCACTCACCCCGACCTTCCTCGCACCTACCTCCCCAGCTGTTGTCCCGCTTGCCCAGCAGATCTCACCTACAGATCTACCTCAAAAAGGCCTTGTTACCTCCTGCTTCACTACTACCTCAGTGGTCGTGACACCCTCCCTCTGCTCCTGCCCATTACACCAGCGACATCTCACCCCTCCTCCTACTTTTCTTGCCAACACCATGACCCTCTCCAACCTCCTTTGGACATCTACTCCAAACCACCATCCCCCTCCAGATAGCCACGCCGCGCCTCACACTCCTCCCTCGGCTTATTCAAAATACTTCCCGATGGTCCACCCCTCCTCTCTCTAGCCGCTCGCACACCACACCCTTGGCTACATTTTTTCGGAAGCTCACACTTTGCTTTTCCAGTGCCGTGCAAGCCCAGACAGCACTTGTCAACCTCCGTCCGACCTCTCAGACTCCTCACCACAGGTGCAGAGTCCCTCATTGTTCATACTTTTTATAAAAAATTGTTGTTATTATTTAATTGTGATTTATTACATCTTTATGTTTTCTCTAATACCTTGTTTTAGGGTTTGTTATAGACCCCTTATGGTGTGTTTGTCGTGCGGATAGAGTTTCATGCCAAGATTGTGACATTTACGACACACTAGAAGGTGGTTCCACATGTAAGTATTATCTGATTAATTATGTTTCATGTTTAATTTATTTATTAAACTTATTAATTATTTTTAAAGCACATGGCTGTTTTTTTTGCAATGTAAAGTGTTTTTTCTCTGTTAGTAGTGCAGCTATGAATTTTTAGTGTTTGTTAAAATTTATGCAGTTAGTCTGTTAGTATGTGGAGGAACTGTGGCTTGTGTTATGTGGTGGCATTAGTATGAGTCTGGTTATAACAAGGGGTTTTTGTTTGGGTTTTGGACCCTTGATCCATGCATCGTGTTTGTGTAAAAAAACTATTTAATAAATTTTTATAGTGTTAAATAATTATAGTGTGGTCTATAAAAAAATTATGTAGCTATTTATTTGACTTTATTAGTAGTGGAGGTTTAATTTTGGAAAATCATTGATGTTTGTAATTTTTTCAAATGGATTTTTATGTGTGTGATAGTGTGGCGCAAAATTTAGACAATGATCTTGTGTTTTTTTGCATTTATCTTTAACGAGCATGTGATCTTGGAAATTTTGAGCACAAAATGGGAATCCAAGTTATTAGGTGGGTGGACTAGGACTAATGCACTAGTGATAAGGAAGTGGCCTCAGCCCAGTTTCACTCTGCTGGTTTGATGATTACAAAACTAACAAAACTATGCGTGACATTTGGAGACCACTAGGTTATGGATGTGTTTCACTACTAGTGGATTGTGCACGAGAATGTATGTTATGATGGCTCTTTCTCCTTGGTTCACCAAGACATGATTTTCTAGGTTCCCTTTCGGTGATAGTACCTATAGGGCCTCTCCCACTTTGGTGCTCTTGGGTTATATCTCACTTGACAATGGTACATGGTGTAGCCTTTGTGGTGTAATAAAAATAAAAGTGTTGTTTTTCTTTCTAAACTATTTTCCCTTAAAGATGTATTTCCTCAAATTGTTTTATTTAAAATTTTTTATGCTTTTTTTATTGCTAGATTAAACTTGCAATGGTTTTGCCAATTAATCTTTACATTTGGAATATTTTCCTAGTGACATCCTACTAGGAAATTGCTCACACTCTACTTACAACATTATGTGTTAGTAGATTTGATTAAGTCTGATACAGGTAAGGGTCCAGCATTTTGGAGCGGTGGTTCATGTTGTTAGCAGACCTCCTGACGTGGCATTGTGGTGGTCACTTGAGGGTGGTGTCTTCCCATTGAGAGACAATTTTGGGTTATTTTTTGGTCACCATACTTTTAGTGTTGTTTGGGTTTTGGTTTTACATGTGACTCAAAAATCTGGTTTTGGGTAAAGACTTGTTTGTCTACGACTTTTTCTTTTTGTTGGGTTTGTTTTGTTTGTTGTTATATATATTTTTACTTGGGTAAATAGCTCCCATGGTTTATTTTAATTCCCGGTCACTTGTGCAAACCTGTGGGGATCAGGAATGCCCTTTGGGCCTTCCTGCGGGCCGGGTTAGGCATCGATTTGGATGGCTACCCGACTTGTTTCGTGACAGCCAAACTGTGCGCTGGGTATTTTTTGGGTAAATAGAATTTTTCCCGTAATTAAATTTTTAATTATCCCTTATTTCCTTTCATTTCTCATGCTTACATGATTATTATTTTTCTCCCTATGGAGACCAAAAACATAAATATTATTGCTATTGAGTTAAACCATTCATCCAATGCCTGAATATATCCCAACTCATCTTGTTAGACCCACACATGTATGTTCATGACACCATTTTAATCATTCTTTGTTCTTATTCATATCAATGATGCTCCTTATATGTAGTATCATATCCCCCAATTTTATGTAATTGATCTATTATTCAAATCCTATTCATCATAGTGTGAACTAGAGGCTGATACTACAATAGGAGAGTCGTACGAGTATGAGGTAGGTGGTCTATAACACATCCATCATTTTTTTCATTTTATAAGGTGTCGTGTCCTCACATAAATTTCATAGAGCATTGTTTTTTAAATGCATATTTTTTTATTATCATTGGGACCTTGTTGAGTTTCCCTTTTTATAATTGTTATTCAATGTTGTTTGTTACGTCCACAAATTCAACCACCCCATGTAGGGTGATCTTCCATAATTTGGTTTATTGTATTTTGACACCATTGAAAATTATTTTGGGTGTTTTCAATCATGAAAATTAAAATTCTAAAGCTTTCAATATTAAATGTCTACTGAATTGGGATTTTATATTGGAAGGTACCATGCTCTCCTTGTACTTGACCCACCTAATGCATGTTCTTGAACTTGTTTAAGGAATGTTAAATTGTTAAATGGATGGTATATTTTATATCTGTTACATATAATATTTTAATTGAAATTTATGTTGGTTTCTTGCTGTAGATCCCCTTAACCACACAGTGGAAGGTATCAAATTATACCAAATTAAATTATTCTAGATTAAATGGATAAAATGATTGGTTTCATGTTCTTGGGACATGTCACACTAATAATATTCATGGATGAAACCAAAAGATTAATTAAATGATATAATTATCACTTGGATTATCTAATTAAATAAATTTAATGAAAGGTGACTACATATATATATATAGAGCGTGAAAACATTAGACAATGTGGTTTGACTTGAGACAATATTGGACTCCAAAGGGAATTCCTTCTGTACTCGGGAACCCCATTCCAATTCAAGGATTCCAAATTCCATGGTTGATACCACCCTTGGAACCAAATACTCTTATATCATTGGATTCCTAGTATTAAACCCATAGGATCTATTATTTACTTTCACATGATACTTGGATATACTCCTATGATTCATCATGGCTTCTATATAAATGAGGTTCCTTGGTTATGTCCTTGGTCCTATCCTAGATTATCCTATTTTACCTAGGATTTATTCCATGGAATTTAATAGATAATATTATTTTGGAATTCCACAGATGATGATATTTGGATTAAACATTTAACCCGTACCCAAATTATAGTTACTAATTAGTAGGAAACCCATGAGGTCTATGTTTCCTTAGTTAACACCTTGAAACTCATTTATTATAAATATCATTTTAGGTTTCTATGTTAAATATTGGAACTTTAAATATTACTATACTAAGGTGATGTAATTGTTGGATATTCCTCATGTGATATATATATATATATATATATATATATGAAGTGTAATTTAATTAATTAATTAACTAGTTACATGTTCAAACACCATCTAATGACAGAATCATATACTTGGGTATTTACATTATTGTATTGCTTTATTTTTTTTATATGCATGAATTCACACTATTTTAGTTTATAATAATCTAATTAGATGATATAGACACCATTTTTGGTGGCCTACTATGATTTATCTCACAACCTATATGAGCGCCTCTCTTACTTAGTTAGACTCTATGTATACCGGCGTTGATAAATTGATGTGCTCAGCCTCAAACACTTGATTGCTTGATTTATTTGGATAGAGATAATATAATATTAATTTATAGATCATTGGATTATTGGGATTTTTTTTCATTGGTGCTTTATTTTTATAAAATGTTTTTTAGCTGCATTGTATCCATATTTTCAACATTAATAGACACATGAAACATCATCATCATCTTTATTGATAATTATATCAATTAATCCAATTATTTTAGTTATTGATGTCATTGTCAATTTCTGCAACAATATGATTACTTATATTTCCTCTTTTATTTTACTTTTTTGATATCTTACAGAATTGGTAATATCTTCTAATGAGGTTTCAGTCTCACTAAAGTGACACCCCGTGACCATAATGTAATACGGCAGCCTATGGTGTTCAAGGACTTTCATTGTGTCTGAATAGGGAATAAATGACAATGCATTCCGAATTGTTGAATGATGTGGCGTGAACCATGCTTGGACTGGGTGATAGTTTGGTCTAGTTGTTGACTCTTTTGGAAGCTCAAGATGTTTTCTACATGAATTCAATTATTAATCAGATGAAAAATATTTTTAAAATTAATGCAGGATTCAAAAATGTGGGTTATGATTCACCAATTTAAAAAATAAATGGATATAATAATAGTCATTATATCAATATTATATACATCATATGATTGAATCCATGAACTATATTCAACCTCCTACAACCCTATAATACTTCATGTTGAGTTTTCAATCATTCCCAAAATAATCAGTGAGTATTCCACACCAAAGATCATCACTAGATTAGGCGACAGGGATGATGCAAAAAATGATGGATCATCCCAATTCCATGCATAAAACCTCCACCATTCATGAATGTATTTTTTTAAAAAAATATGATACTCGAAAATGAAAAATGATGTTATATAAAGACATTCAAAAATATATATTTATTCATGAGTTCTAGATTCTAAAAATTTTGGATCACATAATTATATTCAACATATACAAGAGACTGCTACATTCTACAAGATGTATATCACATCAAACCAAGAGGACACCTTTTTTTATGTTGGGTGATATTAATAAAGAAATAAATAGTGTTTTTAAATATTTATTATATGTTATATGTGAGAGTTTAATCAAATTTCACTAACTCACCTTATGTTTTGGGAGATGAAATGGAGGTTTGGATGAGAACATGCTGAGAAATTCATTGTATTGACAATACTACTTACATCAACATTATTATTAAATGAAGAAAGGAGTGAATCATAAAATTTAATGTGGATCATTCATAGTGATTTTCATGGGAATATTTTGTAAATCATCATCCATAATGACATGGGGTCTAAAATCTTAAGGGGATGATTACATTAAATTTTTCTTGAGAATTAGACTATATTATTTTACTCAATTTTTTACCAAATAATTCATAAAGATCTAATGTTGGGAAATGACTACTGATTAATGATATGATGTGATTGTTTTTTCACTTCATGTTTGTATACCACATGATCATATCTCCTTGGGTTTTCATTAAGTGGAGTAAAAACCTTGGTCTTATGATTTATTTCATTCATGAGGAACAAGCATACAAATTGTTAGGTCCACCAGGCCGACTAACCTGGTCGGGGGGGGGGATTAATCAGGTTATGATTGATTAAACTGTCATCCCTATTGTATCTTTTTTTAGTGTTAGAAAAAAATCATTTTTCTCTTCCTCCCATATGAATATATGAACAAAATTTAAATCATTCATTGGACACAACAATTTCAACTTGCTTCTCCCTCACTGGATACATCCAAGGATTAAACAATGGTTGTATGCCGTTGTACCAAATTCTCTAGGGCTCACTACAAATAAAGAGTACAATGTTCAAGATATATATAATATTCACAGGATCACTACCTTTAAAATGATTAGGGTGGGATCACATCATTCCCAAGGGTCACTCCCATTGCCTTTTTCTGTGGCTCACAGCCCATGGAAAGGGTCAATGTCTTCCTCTTACTACACTCACTGCTCTTGGAATGGAATCCATGCATTGTTTATAGACATTTAGGTCAATCATGGTTTATAGACATGTAGGTCGCTTCATTTTAATGAATTCTTGTATGATTAACTGTCCTTATATTCTCTATTGATGTTCATTTATCACCCACATATGAATTCGACCATCCTGAGTACGAATAGATACCAAAAAATAATTTCGAAAACTGATTTGAGGATTTTGAAAGTCTCCTTGAGTAAATCTAAATCCACCTTCTTCTACCACGTACTTAGTACCATGTTAGGTATGTGAAACACCTCCTTCATATACCACTTCCACATCTACAAATCTCCCTTTATCAGCCGACTGCCACGACCTTCGCTATTGTGTACCCCCTCTGCATACTAACTTTGTGATCCTCTTCTACAAATCACAATTTTCTATGAATTATTATCTATTCACAGACCAACTTCACTAACCACATGAATACCACACCATATTCCACTATTAACCATGTCCTTTGCGGGTTATAGTTCCACATAGAAACCTTCAGCAGAATTATTCCACAATAACAACTTCATCTTTTTCAGAATTATCCCTCATGATCTTCATTCAGACATTTCCCAAAGCCTGGAGAAAAATATGTTCACTAATGATATTTAGTCTTCCTTTTAATTAGTGGGATTAGCGTTTCTTATATAGAAAAATATATCCACAATATCATTTAATCCATGTTTTACCAAATATTTGATTCAATAAAACCTCCACTACATACTGATCCTCATGCTGTCAGGATTTACAATCCTTCCAATGAACAATTTTTCATTCAAGGTCCATGTACTGCCTTTTATCAAACATTGTCAATCTCCTCCACCGATAATAGGCCATCCATGTTGTATATCTTCTCTATCGTGAACCATTTTGGGTTTCACATACCACTATGGCATACCATTCCTAAAACCTGGTACGTGGTCACAGAATCTTTTGAGACATGGTAATTGATCCATGTTTTGGGATCTATGTTTATCTTCCTTTTCCGATTTCATTCTCCATTCTCACACTATCCAGTCCTATAAAGAAAACCATAAATTTCCAAACAAAAATTCACGATTATTTATCTAAAACAATTATAAACACTTGGAAACTACACTACCTTAAAATTTGTTCTTCGACAAACACCAACTATAATCATTCACAGTCATCTGGCCTTGTCAAGTAACACAATCATACCCAAAATATACTAAGAGGAAGAATTGAGGGATTTTTTCCCAGCACCATATTTATATTTTTTTATTTGAGAGGTAGTTTAAATCAATGATTTCATATTTTGTTTTATGAGGAAGAGTAATAGAATGATTTTCATACATATATCAAAAAAGGGTTTGTGTGTATAAATCTATGTGCCTCAGCGAATTTTCTGATAGAGAAATAAAAAATTAAAAGAAATTTTGTGTTCATACATTCAAAAATACATACTACATATAACATTAATTGATAAAAATATATAAGGTATTTAAATAAAAAAGTGTGATGAAGAGTAAAATTATCTATATAATAAAAATAGTAAAATAATAATTGGTCATGAGAAATGGTTTACATGTTTCAGAACCCCATTAAATCACATCACATGAAATTATGTGTGCACATGCCATCCCATTTATATTGAAGTATCAAAGATGAATAACCTATCAATATTAATAAGAGTATCCATCATTTAGTTGTGATCAATAATGTTTTATTAAAAATATTTTTTCTTCAGAATGTGTGAGTCTATTGTTACAATTACATTCTAGAAATCATAGTGTGATGCTACGATATAATATATTGCATATTGTAACAACATGTTATTTTTGTGGAAAATATATGATTTTGGTATGTAACTAATTAGAGTAAGGAGTACGCTATTATTGGGAATTATCTTCGTAAAACAATAACTTCCCTATGATAATAATTTTTAATAAAAGGGTGAGTAATCATAGGTATTTTTTAGATCCCAATAGATAAAGAGAGATTAAGTTATAAGTGAAGAGAAAATGTAAAAATACACCCCATAATCAACCCCACCCCCAATTATCATTGGTAAAACACTTCCAAAGGATCCTCAATTCTCAAGGAACATTACTTTTTTATTTTCCCTATTTAATCATGGTATCGAAAATGGTTCCAAATTTCATTGTATTATTTTTAAAAGGAGTGTTTTAATGTGAATCACATAAACATATGAAAATATATAAGTATGTATATATATATACATATGTAATAATTAACTATAGAATCTATGAATGTGTGAATAGGGTGATGTTCTTATATACAAATGTAAGTATATAATGTTATATAAATTATAAAAAAAGGTTTTTTTAATAAAAGTGACCAATCTATTTATTGGAAATTTAATGGATTTGATGGTTTTATTTTAAAATGGATTCATACTATAAATGTATATTAATTGGAATATTATTCTATAACTACTCATGCTTTCTTTTCAAGAATACCTAGTTGGATCCTTAGAAGTCTTCAACATCAATTGTATATGTGATACCCTTTATATCCCTTTTTTTTGGATTCCTTGATTTTCCCAATATGGATTATCCTTACATAGAAAATATTGGATGATGTTTCTATTATTTGTTTAGTATGAGGTTGAATTAATTTTTATACCTGGATTATTTTCTATTCATTATAGTGTGTTTCACTCCAAATAATATAAGGTGTTTAGATATCATGACTGAGAAATAAATAATGTTCATGTGTTCATGGATGAGATGTTCCTTAGGATAGATTGTATGACATGAAATATCAGTGGGGATACTAATAAATGATAATATTATAGACTGTTCTTTGGAATATTTTCATTACTTTGATTCTTATTACACAATCACCCAGGGGATATCTAATGATACATTCACATTGACTAGTTTTTTTATAGGGGATTCATATATTTTACATGATTATTATTTTATATGCTTGTATTGGTCGTGGATATTTTCCAATGCATGATTTTACAGTCTTCTTTATTACTTGTGGTACATGTGTAATTACATGATATATCCTTTTTGTTAGTTTTTTTCAATAAAATGGTGTTTCAAGTCGATTAAGATATTGTTCTAAATATTGGTTTTCATTCTGAATTTGAACATTTCTTCAAAATGAGTGTTATGGTATAAAATATTTTTTAATAACAAAAAAATTTCAATGTCTTATAATTTAATTTATGGTAAAACGAAGAAATATTTTTAAACCATATATAAATCATTTGGGAATGAAAAATAAAATTAATGATATTGATTTTGAAAAGGTGTGTAGTGGCCTAATGATTACATAAGATATAACACATATATTATATCTTATTTATATGTTCATGATCATATTATTTCTACTCAAGGAGCATTGGTTAATTGGGGTTTTTTTGGTGAGTGGTTTTGATTTATTTAATGTCATTCTTCCAATTTTTCGTATTTAAATATTAGGTATAAATTCCATTTTCTCATAGAAACATTGGAGTGTGGCACTTTAAATGAGTTATTCAATTATTTTATTTACAAACAGTAGTGGGTTGAATTATTTATGTGGAAACTGAGAAAATTTCAAGATATTTCATTTTTTAATGGATATTGCAGGGTAGAGAAATAGATTATTGGTTGATAGGTGAGGGGATTTAGAGGATCTGTTTAAAGATATGATTATATCTACATATATGTAATACTTCTTATGTTTTTTTCTTCTGTATTTGAATATTTTTTTATCATGGACATTTGTCAAAGGATTTTTCATACGAAATTTTTAAATGAAATATGCTGCTTATTTTAATTTTTTTATTAGAAAAATCATTCACATTTTAGTTTTAACTATTAAAAATGTTCGTTTCTAAATAATATGGGGATATTGAATGACCCTTGGGTTATTGGTATACTGGTTCATTTTCTAGTTTGGTTGGAAGTTAGGTTGTGTTATTAAAAATCATATCATAAACTCTTTTTCATTAACTATGGAATACTTATAGAATGGGATTAACAGAATTGGGACTGTAGTGGTAAGTATGGACCGATATTCTACCCAAATCTTATGCAATATAGACCTTATGAATCCAATGGAATTTGGGTTTTTATTTAATTTGGATTGTTTCAGTTGGTTTTGATTTGATTTATATTGATGTGATTTGGTCTTTATTTTCAAGTATTGTTGAAATGAGAATCATTATTTGTTTTGTGATGGAATATAGGTGATATTAAGTGTGTGTTATTGTCTTGTGTGGCCTGATGAACCCTGATGCCACTGAAAAACATTATTTTTGAAAAATTATCAGAATTGTTGCATGACTGACACATGGATCATCACCAAGTGTACAGTTCCAGAATGATTTTACATCCTTTTTTAATATCAAATTTATTGAAATTGATTCTTGTATTTTATTTGGTTGAAATGGAAATGGTATGAAAAACAATAGCTGTCTTGAGATATGAGGATTTAATTAGTCTAGAATTTTATTATTCCTTTGAAACATCCATGATTAATTTTTAAAACATAATATATAAATGAGGTTTCCCATATATATTATAAGGGGAGATTAAATAAAAATATATTTATAGGGGGGTTATAGATTTATCAATATATTAATTGATTTAATGTGATTTATTTTATTTTCTATTATGGAAATGAATATAAAAATATTTATTTTTATCAAAACAAACTTTTGGAAAAGAAAAATTATTTCAGGGACTGATTTATATGTAAGTGATTTTATAATTGTTTTAACATTTTGATTTCTTATGGAGCTATTTATTTTAGAAAATGGTGGAATTTGGATGTGTGATATAAATTTATAAATCAATTAATGGTAATTAAATGGAATTTATTAATTGAATGGTGGTATGAACTCATAGTTTCATGAATAATTAATTGTAATTCATTTACATAACATGTCGTTAATGATGAATGAGATGTTGTGAATTGTGATTTTTGAAATGAAATGATGATTATGTATTTTTATGGTAAATGATTATATGTGATTTTAAATGATTCTGATTCTATGTAAAATAACCATCATGAATATTATTTATGGAAAAATAATAAGAGGAGCTTGTAAATACTCGTTATAAGAATCTTGTGAAAACTACATATAGAGAGGTCATGAATACACCCTTCAAGTACGTTCTAAATATTCTATTTGAGGAGTTTACAAATACTCCCTTCATTGAGGTTGTGAATATTCTATTATGGGAGTTCATTGTATTGATCAATGCACCCAATGGGATGGTCGTGATATTTTTGGTGGGGTATTTTTTATGTAAAGATGAGATTATTGATTTTAAGAAGATGAGGGATTTAATCCCATGTTTAAAATATCTAGGGATTGTGTGTAGCTTTGTGGGAATGGATGAGACTTCTGAACTCTTGGGAATCAACAGCTTGAAACCTTTCTATATTGGGATGAATATTTACCTATACATGTATTCCATGATGGGTATTCATAAGGTCATTATACTATATACTACAGGGAGAGAAAATCCTGGGTCATTATCTATATATCAGGGTGAATTACCCCAAGGTAGTTAAACTATTTTTCATGATCATCAAGATATTATCAAAGACATTTCTTTATGGGATGAAGCGGTATTGGTCTAGGTTCATGGTGGTTCATCTCATTCTTAATGACCTGATATTCAAAATTTATATTCCATTTCAGTTTTTTTGATCTTTGTTAATCTCTTAGTGTATAAATTTGATGGAACATCTTTACGTATTAAATTTTGTGGTTCTTTAAGATGTTTTGAGTAATCATAATATTTTGTTTGATCATTATAAAAGTGTTATTTTTTTCTTTTGGATTTATCCTAATTTTTTTATGTTTTTGAAAACCGACATTAGATGAAATCTAAATTGTTGCATAACACTATATGGTATTGGTTTTGTTGAGGCCTTGAGTCCCTTGTAGGTGGGGATATTCTTCTTGGAGAAGTTAATTTATTGTTTAGAAGTTGATCTATTGATCTTGATGATAATCTTAGTTGGTGAATGCCCTTGTATTGGATCAATTTCATTCTATTTGTATATCCCAAATCATTCTCAGGGTGTTGGAGTTTTAACACCTTCTTGTTTTCTATCCCATAACATTTGTTTTTTATGGTAAAAACGTAATATTATGGGGAGGTCATAAATCTTTCTTTTTCAATTATTTTCAAATTTTATATTATGTTATTTATATTTTATATCATCATGGGATTTTTCACATTACTTGTCAAAAATATTCAATATATTATGAGTTTTTAAAGGGTTTATGGTAAGAAAAGATAGTTTATAAAATTTCATTCAGTCACTGCAATATCTTTTTATCTCAAGGTAGAATAACGTTCCAAGGTCCATAAATGATATATAAAACAATAAGTTCAATTAGTACTAACCATGTGGGTATATAATTCCCAGACAGTGTTGACCCCACAATCATTGCAAGATTTGGAAAATGATTCAAGCATACCATGTTAGATAACAACTATTTTAAATTTAGGTTGGTTTATTTGTTATTTTTAGTTTTTTATTCCTTATCCAATTACATTTTTATTAATCATTCAACCCCTATAAATATCCAACTCCCTATATAACTCCATATCCATTGTTTAAGATCCCTCATCTGATATTTCCCTAAATGAGGCATTATCCCTCCTACAGACCCCTTGTCAACAGACACCTAACATGGATGCCCCATATCAATTTCACCTAACACCCCTATCCTAAAACCCATTTTCATGTGTGTACCATCTATTGGATAACTCTATAATATGAAAATTAAAAAAATCTCAGTAATCCAAGGATTAACCCCTAATGATTATTATTCACTTTCCTCTCCATTCCTATTTCTTACCAATTTCATTTTCACCATTCCACATTTTGGTTAGGGAAAAAAATTGTGGTACATGGATTGGATAGGATTTTTGGTTTTCAAGATTATAGTCCTTGGATGGTAAACCACATGTTAATTAGATCCTTCTCTAATGAAGAAGAAAAGTTCCATACACATCACTAGTATTTCTAGTTAGGTTTCCCTGGATATCATCTTTTATTTTAGATTATTCGAATTATTATTATTATAAAATTACATTATGGAATCTTATTGAAAATATTATAAATATTTAATTAATTTATAAGGTATAGATTATGAATCATTTTATAAATATATTGGAAACCAAATGTTTTTTTATTTTAATGGAAGTTTGAAAACGTAGTTTAAGGAGTTGGACAAACTGATTTTTTATTAATTCTTTTATTGGGCCTTTAAATAATTTTAATAGATGATTTAAATGGTGAACATGGATTTAAAATTACATGTTAAAATAATTACATAGAAAATAAATTAGATTTATCTTATTATTGAAAATATGTTTGTGCCTCAAAAAGAGAACAATTTTCTATCATTTCCTATTTTAAAGTGATTTCTAAATTGACTACCTATTTTCAATTTCTATTTTAAAAACATTGTGTATTGGAAGTTGAATCGTTCTCACTAATAAATATATAACTACATGCATATATATATTTATATCAACCTTCATAAAATAATATATGAACATGTTCAAAGGTATATGTTCTTATATATAAAAAAATTATATATTTATATATGAATTATATTAAAGGCGATTTTGAAATAAAATTGTCCAGAATCTTGAATTGATATTTAATTGTTTCAATTAGTGTTTCATATGACTATTAATATTTAAAATGTTATGAAGTGGTTCAGAAGACATAAACTACCATAGTAGGATTTTAATGAATTTATTCTAGGAAAAATAAATATTATCAACGACACTTGTGTATGTCATACACTTTATATCCCATGGTTTGTTCATTTTCCTAATTACCCATTTAGGGGTCCTAAATAGATGGAAACTGATAAATTATATAGCCAAGGACATTTCACTAGGAGGATGAATTATTTTTTATTCATTTATGGATGTGTATTCTTCATTTTTGGTTGTCTGGTAACTAATGTTAGGTGGAATGATAGCTTGAATGAACTGTAATGATTGTTCAAGTAACAATGGAAGTGGATTTCATAATGGATGGTTTATATGAAAAAATATCTCAATGGCGATATTCAGATGTTATTGGATTACAGTTCCATCATAGGGAATATTCACATTAGTTCTTATCAAGTTAGACTATCACCAATGGGAAAACACATGACACTTTCAGGATGACTATTGGTTATTGTATGGGATTTATATCTTGAGATTTATTATTATTTAGATTTATGTTATTTTTTATTGAAAATTTCCCTTAATTTTATTGTATTATTCATGACTAGTGGTGAATTTGTAATAACATGATATATATAGTGTTTTTTGTTTGTTTTTTTAATGATATTTATATTGGATAATGAAAGTGTCCAAAATAATGGATTTCATCTATGTTATTTGATGTGGATTAAAAATGAGTGTTTTTAAAGAATATGCCTTAGGATATTAAAATGTATTCAATGTTATTGATTTAATTTAAGGTAAAAATTAAAAAATATTTTTACAATTAATTTAATCTGTTATGAAATATATTTGAAATTAAATGTAAGGCTTGTGGAAATATTAATGTTGTAAAACTAAGTGACTATGTATTTATAGTAAATTAAATATCATTTTTAGGTTAAAAGTATTATTCTAAACAATATTGGAGAGTTAATATATTTATCCATTTTTTATTTTATGTTATCCTATTTTTTTAAATTCTAAAAATCATTCCTATTAACTGATTTTGTATCAATTCCTTTATTTTCATAGAATGGATGAAATGTGTCCCATTAAATGATTTCTAATAGTTCCAGTTATGTGTATAGGTGTATTTCATTATTTTTATGTAGAACTTTTTATTCAAGAGGATGAACATGTATATAGGGATTGGGGAGAGAGTATAACTATTCTATATTGGCCGGGGAGTTCGGTGGGTAAACTGATGGATATGACAAAAACTTATTTATATCCACTGCGTTAGTATGTCTTATTTTTTTTCAAAGAAATTTTTATTTTCTTTAGAACCATAAAGTAGAGATATGTTAACATGAAATTTGGTTATAAATCTAATTATTATGTTACATAGGTTTATTGGATAAATAATTCACAATATAGATATAAATGATGGCCTGGTGCATATAACCAGCCAATGTGGATTTGAAATTCCCCTCGATTCAATGGAAGGTTGGTTCAAATGGAATACAGGCTTGGTCAGTACATATCAACTCACCCACATTGATAAAATCTGTAACATTAATTGTCCCATTTATCTACAGAACGATTAATTATTTTTAGTTTAATAGTTTTTTAGATCTATAACATGCCAATGATCATTTTCTTATAAATATATACTCTTCTTGAAAATAAATATATGTTATAAATATATGACTATTCTTTAATGGATCTAGATTCAACCAATGTAAAATAAACATTAAAATCAATCAATACATACCATTCATTGTAATATTGGTAATCATTAAGGTTATATATGATAAAACTAATGAATATATGAAATATTAGATTAATACTACTAGTGATTCATATGATTGTAATTGAAATGATTTAAGTTCCATTATTTGTTAACTAGGGAGAGATAATTTAATAATTATCCTAGCCAAGGAACAACTTATGCTATGTGGGAAAATTTATATATTTCCTATGGAAGGACATGAAATGTAAAAGTGAAAATTTTAAATACATATAAAACATAAAATTATACTTATCAAATAAAAGTAACTTATTCATATTATTATATAAATTAATGATTAAAATTGATTATTGAAAAAATGATAGATCTTGAAAAAACCACGATGTAGAAACATTAGGTTTTTTGATTACTAGAATTTATACTAGACAACTAGAAAAGATTACCACTTCATTAAAATTGAGGATGAAACAATGTTCACTGAATGGGATGAAATCTACTATGGTTTTATTTTATAACTATAAGTCCTAAAACATCCAAATAGTTGGGTTGATTAAATATTACCACTTCATTAAAATCAAATGGAACTTTTTATTGTGATATAATGAACACTATAAACATATCCTTATAAATTAGATGAGGATTTTATATTGTTCACAAAAAATGGGATATGTCGACAAAAAATACTAATGTTGATTTTCCATTGCACTGAGATAATCACTATATGCTATTATTTTTATAATGTCTAGGTTATTATCATTTCATGATAAATGGTCTATCTATCATTAAATTATCCTCAAACTAGCTAAGCCTATATATTCATGAATATTTGATATACATTTTTGTCATAATGAATATAAAAATTATATTCAAAACACCAAATGACATGGTGGTCTTCTAAATTTTGTATATTCTTAATCAAAATTAGATCCTTAATATTATTCATTATAAGAAAATTATTCTTCTGAAGTTCCAATCTTTTAATCAAATATCATTTTTTTCTAATGTAAATTTTTTAATCATAATCTTTTAAATACCCCTCTTTGATTTCATAATTGTTTTCTTATAAAAACACCCTGAATTGAATTCAAAACTTCAAGACTTTATTGGATTCTAAAAATATCCACAAAAGATTAGTTAAATTACCCAAAAATGATAAATACATTGTATAAATTTTAAATAAATTAATTCTTCCATATCTATCACAATTGAACAAAGCATAGTAGAAAATATATAGTATGACACGGTTCCATTGATCTAAGAGTTGAATCCAAAATATATTTAATTTAATTTATTGTCTCGTATGAAATTTCACTATTTACCGATCTAAATCATATTATCTTGAAAACACCCTGACAAGGTACTCCAAAAAATTGACATGGTTTCACAATCAAATCTCTAGTAACCTGTTATAGACTTTCCAAAAACACAAACAAAATCATGGGCAACTGATGATTTTTAATAAAAAAAGTCATCCAAAATGATTATTTGGTTTTCTTTGAAAATTCTCAAAAATGTAAAAAAAAATCAGCATGTCCTAAGGCCAACAACCACAAAACATTCTTCTCCTCCTTCAAATTTGATAACAAAAAAGGAAACCATGATTATATTCTCTAACTGAGACAATATACAACTACTAAAATTCCATTAAAAAATCATAAAACACAATGTGTTTTGGTATCCCAGGGCCTCTGTATATTTCAAAAATACATTCATTAAAAACAAATTACACTTTTATGGTGGTCCCCAGATAATATAATTGTATAAAAACCATGAAATGTTATAATATTTTATGGTGTAGTTCAGATTCCATTACAAATAACATATCTAAACTTCACAAAATCTACTTCACACCTCTATAAGAACTAAACCATTTTAAATTAAATTCAACAACACTAAAAATAATTTTTATTGAAATCAATCATGGGAATATTACACCTTGTTTAATAAAATAATTAATTTACTCTAACATTATTATTTTTAATAACATAGGTTCAATTATTTTCTTCTTAGGTTTTATAGAAAATTACAAGTAAAAACCAAGTCTCCTCATTTTTCTAAAAAAAAATCCAAACATCATTAAAATATCTAAACAATCACTAAAATTATTCATGAGTAATTATTATTTTATAAAATAAGAATTTCTAAAATAATAATTGGGTCTATTTCATACCAAATTCCTTTAAGATCAATCACCCTTTTGTAAGACTTGATTTATATTAATGCACCTATCTCCGTAAACCTTGTGGATATTTCCCCTATATCATATCCCAATTTTCATAAACATTATAAATTCCTCCATATGATTATATTATATGCCTACATAATGATAATTACAGTAATACATTGATTCCAATAACTAATCTAAAAAAATCACAACAAGTTAGAGCAATGATATTTTTTCAATTATTAATTTATATGTTCACATGTAATTTCATGTTTTATTTCTATATCACTAATTATATTTTATGGTAAATGAAATCTAATCATAGAAAATCACGATGAAGGATAATTTAATATAATAACATGAGATATGACAAATCTACTTAAGAAATAATATATAATTCTAAACAAAGATTAAACCAAGGATTTTCAAAATTCTATTTTGTATAATCTTTTTATAAATATTTCTATAATTTATTGATTTATTTCAATATGATCAACAATTACAATCTATATTCTATATTATCTTTGATTAAGTTTCATTGAATATATTTTTTTTTATGTGAGGGTATTTAAACAGGTTTATAGTCATCTCTATAACATATTTTATATTAGAATACATCATGATTGTCACTTAATGTTCCTCACTATGATTCTATAATTATTTCAGTATTCATAATAATGTAGTACACATAATTATCATCAAAATATTTTATTCACTTTTAAATTTATAAAATGTGATCACTTTTTTTATTCTAATCTATCCAAAAGAGTTTCTTTCAAAAATGAATGTTCCTCCACATAAGTAATTTTTATTGAAAAAAGAATAACCCATTTCATATACAAATATTCCATTAAAATGTAGTATATTTTCACTAAAATCAAAACTATAATAATTTTTTCCTTTAATAAGCCTCAATATATTTTTTACTATATTGATATATTTTAAATTGATATTACACTTAAACCCCATTTCCATACAGGTTGTGTAAATATAGTCATCAATTTTTATTTTAATATATAAAAAGATTCAAATCGTTAATGGGAATATGGTTATATATGAAACTAAAATATCTTAATGATTCTGTATTATAATTAAAACTATAATTGGAGTTGAAACATGCAAACATTATTCCTATTAAAATAAATTTAGTAACATATTTTCATTTATTTTTTGAAAAATAAATGTATACTAATTCTATTGATTAACTTGAATCCCTTGAAAAAATGTAAGATAACCTATCATTGACATCCCAATTGATGTTCTCATAAATATCCAAGATTTATACACATATAACCTCTCATTTAAAAAAACTGTATTTTTTTAAAACACATTAGTACAATGAACTATTCCTTATTATATGTCTATACATAGAGGTTCTCATCAACACATGATATTATGATTTTTACCTTTCTAAAATAAGAATCCAAATAGGTTTACTTGTAATACATAGATTTATTTAGGAAATATAAATATTCCTTTAAATTAACTATAATATCACAATCATTATAATGTTAAAATCCCATAATTATTTCAATATGGACGTCTCCCATATGTAATTTATTAAATATTTCAATCTATATATATTTAGTATATCCAAAAACCCATTTGAATATGAACTACAATAGCAGATATAAAGAATATTTTTCCCATTGTTGTAAAAATGTATTCCAAATATATGATGTAATTTTTTGAAAAACTGTTTCCTTCTAACATTGATTTTTTTTCAATAACATTCCCATGATCATCATATTTATGTGTGAACGCTAGTTTTATTCGAATTATATAGAGATAATTAGTAATTTATAAATTGTATCATATTTTATTCATTTCATATTGGTCTATCTCTTTCTTTGTGATGTTGGCCTATGATTTTTATTCTTTATTTCCCCAAATAATATAGGATCTACCTATGATAATATAGAATTTCGATCATTAATTCAAAATCAACGGGATTTTTTTTATAGTTGTATTGTTTATAATGATATTTTATTCATTGATTTCATCTTTTTTTTCATTCAATGATTCAATGGTTAAATCAAATCATAAAAAACATCAATCTTGAATCCATTCATTGAATCCTATATATTATTTTATTTTTTTACACCTTAATAAATTTCAAAAATATCACTTATTGATTATAGATTTTAACTGAGTGATAATTTTTAAATTTTTTTCCATAATTTTTTTCCAACAAATTTAAATAACAAATTATTATTATTATATATCATTGAAATATTTGTAATATCAAATAGTATTTGAATAACAAAAAACAATACTTTGTTAGTAATATCACCATATTTTTGGATTTTCTTCTATGTTTTTGATAGATCATTTATAGCCAACACTCTAAATTGTTATAATTCTTGTTTTCATCTATTCGAAATCTCATTTTATGTTCTCATTACTCATGTTCATAGAAAATTCCCATTTTTAGTGTGAACTATCAGTTGAACTGTTTCATTCCAATAAATTTGGGGGACAAAAATCTAAATAAGTTGTGTTTGTTCATGTTTCCTTGCATGTGTTGTAACCTTCAAAAAAACATCATTCTTCTATAATGTTCTCCTTCTTTAGACATATTATTTTTATATAATATTTCTCAATATATTTGTATTCTTTTGTTAAAGAGTATTACCTTATATATATCGATCATAATATCCTAATTAATATTGTTTTTTCATTTTTACTCACCTTTTAAACATCTTAAAACATTCTAGAATCATTTCTAGTAGTTTTTTTAAACATATTGTAGACTTATTTTTTGACGAATTTATCCATAAATAATATGAAATATATTTCTCTACATTTTTTTACTGTTTGATTAGAACAAAGAATAATATATGAACATATTCTTGTATATTTGAGGCCCAATTTTTAATTTACCTATAGGTATTATACTCTATATCCCCTCTCACAATGGCTTTACATGTCTTCAATCATTCTTATATTCATTTAGGTATACTGAGTTTTTATCTAAGATTTGACATATTTTCCATTATTTATTGAATTATGTGTCCAAGTAGCATATACCATATAATTTTCCTCTCATATTCATTTGTTGCAACATGAATTCCTCTTACTATATACATGGAATATTGTTATATATTAATTCTATTCTTGTATCAATGAATTTAAATATTTTTTAATGAGACATTTCTGACTGTGTGTAACTTTGATTCATGAGTTAGAAAGTAATCATAGGTTTTAGAGATTATATTATATTCCATCCTTAAATTTTAAAATTATATTTATAAATTAATCTCAATCAATCATTGTTTTACTATTATTATTGATTCTCAAATCATTTTCATTTCCACAATAATCCAATACATCCAAAAAGTCATATGTATGTCAATAAGTTCATATTTATAGACATTTAGGAGAAACAAACATTATGAATAATTTCTGTGTTATTGTTCATTATCACCTTAAGATTGATTTTGACTATGACATCCTCCTCATACGAATTCTTATTTTACACTCAAATCCTATTTCATGCATAATTCTTTCTGTCCATATTGGTTTTTCATTCTCAGTGCCAAATAATATACCATTTTATTTGAATGGGGGAATTTTTTTGCAAATGTATATTTCATTATTTTCCCCTCCATTCACCTATGGGCACTAATTGTTGCGACAATATTTTTTGGAGAATTTTTCTTTAAGAAAGAAGATAGTTTTTTCAAGTGTTGTGTCTTTTCTTATAAATGAATAAAAATCATTTCTATATTAAAAATACATAATGACCGTAATATTCCAAAAATTAGGCTCGTAATTATTATTTAAGTACATCTGATTTAATTTTTTTCTTGAATATATGGTTTATTAGACTAACATTGGGTCCAGAATGAGTGAAAGATCCTAAAAAGGTGCTGCTCTAGAGTCTTCATGACTCAGATAAAAAATTAATATGACTCGATGGTTTTTATATATCTCAAATCAAATGTTTTCGGAATACATGTGATGACATCCTTATGAATAGAGGTAGTTATAAAAATTGTATTCTGGTTTGGTAGGAAAGAAATATGTTTTTAGAGTAATGGGATTTTATAAAACCTTCACTTTTAAGTTAGAATATGAAAAATCTAATCATCAATATACCCAAAGTCATAAATGAAGACATTCATACATGAATAATTTTATGATAAAATAATGCTACAGAAGCTAAATATTTATTCTCTCGTCAAATTAGGGTGATAACATCAGATAGTGATGTGTATGATGGTGAAAAAGTAATGATGTAAATGTCAAAATATGAAGAGGCTAGTATTCAGTTAAAAAAATATGTAAAAATATATAAATATTCAGAGAAAACATTTTGTGGTTATGAATAGTTCATTGGCATCATAACTATGAAATAAAATAATTTTCTGATGTCAATGATACTAGAACCCTTCCATCAGATTCTATTTTCCACCAACATTCAGAGTTACTCTAACAATGATTAGTCATTACATTTGTTTTGTATCCTTATAAAGTTGTAGGCATGTTGATAAGAAAAATATTATTGAAGCCAAAAAAAATTATAACTCATTGTCTTTGGATATGGTGGTATAATTGAATAATAAATGTTATATAAGACTATGATCAATCTACAAAGTTGGAGGAATGTTTATTAGAAGAGTCTCATTTGAAGACTCATTGACAGTGTTGTTAATAAGAGGATACCAAGCTTGCTTAATATCCCATGAATTATTTTCCCTTTGTTTTTTTAGTTGGTATGGAGAATAGTAATGGGAAGATATATATTTTTCATTTTTCATAGTTTATATAGAGCAACATATGGAAAAATTTATTGTATTTATAGTAATAAAGAAATTATACTGGGAATATTAGTTTTTAAATTAGTGTAGAGAAACATTTTGAGAAGTATTTAGTTCAACACGTTTTGCAAGTGGTTTATGATAATTAGAGTGAAAATGAAATTATCATAATGAATAAATTATACTAGGAATTAATAATTAGGAATTATATTCAAGATAATGATTTTTTAGGAATTATGATTAATTGAAGATGTCAAAGAGATATAAGAAATTGAAGGGATATTAAAGTCACTGAATAAGTCAATAAATGATCCAGGATGTAATAAATAATTAAGATTCATGAAATTTTGTAATGTGGGAAAACTTTTCAGAATCCATTTTAATCAAATTTTAAAATCCCTTAAATGGAGGATAATACATTGTGTATTCTATGAATTTCATCCATCACGAAGGAGGTGTTAGAACATTAAAATATTAATAAATAAGATGTTTCTAGATTGTATTTACATTAAGAAGCATTCTATATAAAAGATGAATATGAAGAGATATGATACTATTTATTATATTGTCATATGGGTATTGATCATAAAACCGTAAATATTGTATTAAGATTCTTGAACTGCGGGAGAAGAATTTTAGAATTGTTTCAGCATAATTAAACATATTTATATTTCAGTATTGGGTAATCAGAATTATGAATTGGTTTGGAAAGTCATATTGAGTGTCATTATGAATGATAGAGGAAGATCATTCTTATTACTACAAAAGAAATTGAATAATGTTTTTCAAGAACATATTTGGGAGAGTTGATCAGGAAGAAATGTAATATGTTTTTTATAAAAACATAGTATTACTTATTCATTATATTTTAATCAAATTAATTATTGTATTGAACATATTACATTATGAGGGTAATGGAATATCATACTCAATTTATTCCACATAAAAGGATTTTTTTTCTAGTAGATTGTTTGGTATTTAATTTTTTTCCAAAACATACCATGGATGTAGCGACTCTTATTTAGTACAGGACCTTTTAAATTATTGTTTTCTTATGGATTGTTCTTTGTTTTGTTTTTTGCAAAAAAATCGCAATAGGAGATAAATGATTTTTTATGATGGACTAAAATAAAAAAAAGATATCACGGATTCACCCCTTCCCCTATCAGTAAAACAACTATATTGACTATGAAATCAAATGTGTTATTAGTGAAAATAATCCCATCGTTAACTATTTTATAATGTTTTGAAGATGATTTTTTATGGAGAATCTGAATTGTGTGAACAATAATGGGATTAAAATATTATATAGATAAAATTATCATATTTGGAAAGATATAATGTTGCCTTATCTTATGTATCCTATGTATGGTTTTCTTAATTCCCTAATTGATGGATTTTCTCTCATTCATGATAAGTTTCTTCTTAAGTAAATTGAAAATATGAATCCTGAGAATGATGGATGTGCTAAAAATATTTACTGTATTCAGTTTAGGAAATTTTTGTCATCAGAGAGAATGGTGTTTCCTTGTCCAAAGGTATCTAGGATTTTTTGGAAAAATTTTATGAAGGAAATAAAAAATTGAAGAATAAAAAAATTCCAAATATGTAGATTAATGTATTATGATCACATGACAGGTGAAGATGGATCTTTTATAGAATTGATTACAAAGGTAAATAACATTTTCAGCCTAATAATATGTTTGGGGGGAATGTTGGAGGATTCTAAAGGTCTTCAGAAGATCATAAAAATTCTTCCTAATATGTATGATGATAATTTATCATAATTGGAAGATAAATATCCCCAAACACTATATTTGTATGATTTTCATAGTACTCTCATTGCTTATGAATTGAGAGGGAGAAATTTTAAGAAGGGACAAAAAAAGTTTATTGAAACATTTCCTTCAAATCCACCATGAAATAAACGTTTAATAATAATATTGAAGAAGATTATGTGGATGCACCTAATTCTGTAAATGAGGTATGAAATTATTTTTATGAAATTATATAATGGTTTTCAGAAAATGTGTGAAGAGGTATAGGTAAATACAATCAAAAAATTACCTTTATGTGTTTTTAAAGTGGATATTTTTGGATCTTTCTGTATAATTATCTTCATATAAAGAAAGAATATAATTTTTATGATGATGAAATAAATGCAATAAGGTTATGGAGGAAATATATTAATAAAAAAAATATTTTTAGTGACGTAATGATATAAAATTTTCAAAATCCAACTGTTGAAGTTTACTATATAAATATGATTACAAAGATTATAGTGATGTTGAATATGAAAAATTTACTAAGCAATCTATAGAGAATACATTTAATACATTAGTGAACAGTGATTAATTTATAATTATCCTTTCTCAAGAATATGCGACTCATATAGAATTTCATCTTAATGAATAATGATAATAATTTTTAGGCTGATTGGGTGGCCTGAAAATGAAATCATGAAGATAAAAAGTAAAAACTCTTAATCTGAAAACAATAAGGTTTTAAAAGATAATAAATTCATGATAATTAATTAGATTGGATATTTGAAGAAAACTATTTATAATGAAAATATTGTTGTTAACATCTGAAAGTTATGTTAAAGGTAAACAGAAAATGAGTTGGAACATTACCCTTAATTACATTCTAAAGATGAATAAAGAGATACAATTTTTAAAAATTATATCTAAAAACCAATTGAATGACCTTTTATGGATCATCCTGAGAATGATCCAAATAATTTACCCCCAATGATTGAGAATAATGATAGAATTTTTTGTGAGGGGAAGAATGATGAGAATGTTATATATATTTCCAAGACAAACAAGCATTAAAAGTTGTAATTTTCAAAACCTTCTATGTCCTAAAAAGTTCTTATTATTTCTAGTTTTGATAATATTGAAAATAAAAAAGTGTTTCTGAAAAATATTTATAAAGAAAAAAAGGTTTGTAGAAATCAAATTTCTGATAAAAAGGATAATAAGGTTATTGAGAAATATTTTCTCAACTATAGTATGTAAGGATGTTTCAATGGAAAATAATAATTCTACAAATATATATGGTATTGTGGTGGATTTAGACACATGGAAAATTTTTGTTGGTTTATCAAACAAAATTGAAACTATTCCAATTATATGAGAGGGTAATGTTTTAGGGGGATTCATTTCACAAAATGGAATAATTCTATGAATGTTCTTCTTAAGAAACTTGAGAAGGCTAATTTAGAAGTTTAAAATAAGTTAAAAAAGCGAGTAAATAATTTTTGAATGTGTGAACAACCATGATATCATAAAAAAAATATATATTTTTAATATAAAATAAAATTATTATTAATATTCATATCCTGGAGATGATTAAATCCAACGGGAAATAAAAGGCTATTATTGTAGAATCTACTCTAAAACCAAAAAAGGAGGAAAAAATTATATTCTTGATGTTAGGTGTTATTATAATATTCCATGAGATTTAATGTTATAAAAATGTAAAAGTATTCAATGATTGAATGTTGAAATTTAAAAATTATGAATCTATGAGAATCAAATGTGTTTGATTAGCAACCTTTGAGAATGAAAAAATAGTGTCAAAAGAAAAAATATTTGTTGATGGGATAAAAACTTTTGCTAAGTGTTTTAGAACTAAGTGAGGAAGGGAAAAAATAAATTTTAGGAAATGCGTGTCTATTAAAAGGAGTGTGGAATATGGAATGATTGTTGTAAGTGTAAAATGTAAAAAAATGAATCTTATTTATTGTTATTTAAATAAAAATATCAATTTACATATATGTGGGGGAAGAGAATCAGTTGTGGAATAAAAGGTTGTGACACATGTGTCAATGAATAAAATGAGAATGTTGGTAATGGGATACAGTGTCTGAAGAATCTCTAACATGTAATAAAGAATATATTGATGTTTCACTACTTTTAAGAAAGGAAAAAATTAAAAATATTTTGCATAATAAAGTTTAAATTTCTTTAAAACAATTAGTAAAACATGACCATTATATTATCTATAGAATCATGTAAAAAATATAAAATTAATTGATATAAGTAATCCATTTCATTCATTGATGAATTTACTCACATTACATGAGTTATGAATATGATACAAAAGTTAGGTGCTCTAAAGATGATTATAAATTTCAAGAAGAATGTAGAGAAGGAATGAGAGTATTCAGTAATGAATTTTAGAAATGATAATGGTGGTGAGTACAATCATTAAGAAAATTAATTTAATCATGATTATAATTGAATTCATAATGAGTAGAGTTACACATAAACTATAGTAAAAATGGGGTTTCTAAAAGGATAAATAAAATTTCGGTGCATATGGGGAGAACTATATTACTTGAATAAGGTCTTTCTCATTATTTTTAGAGTCAAGTCGTGGTAACTATACTCTATATAAAATATTGATGTATCTATAGTCCATATTAATATATGAATTAATATGAAATGATTTTTGGTAAATTTACATGTCTAAAACAATTATTATATTTTTTGGGTTACATCCATCATGAAGAAGAAATGTGGAAACCTTGGAATGTTTTGGTAGTGACATGAATTTGGAATTTTTCTAGGCTATGATCCGGATGGAAGAGGATATAGGTGTTTCAATAAAGAAACATGAAAAAATTATGATTTTGTTGATTTGAAGATTATTAAAAAGGATCAGGATTTTTAACTAAATCATGCACATTAACAATATGACCACGATATGAATTGTTTTTTTAAAATACCTCATAATCCTACTGAAAATAATATTTATAATCAAGAATAAGAATCAGATTCAACTATATAATGTGGAGAGGATGAAACAAGATAATGTCATCCTTGTTAGAGGAACAAAAGTGGAAGATGAAAACATTATTTTTGATCAACATCAGAATATACAAACTAAAAGAAAATATAAAGTTGTTGGACATGCTTCATTGTATTAAAATGTTGATATGAATGATGTGATTTATGCTTTTGAGCATCCTAAATGAGTTCATGACATGAATTATGAGATGGATCAGATAACAATTAATTACACATGAGACCTCATACCCAATATAGATAATAAAAATTTTATTTGTAGAAAATGATTTTATGGGTCCGGATGAATGAAGAATTTGAATTGACAAGGAAAAATGCATTAATATTGTGAAATGGTTACTAAAAATAGAATGTGTTGATTTCTATGAAAGTTTTTCACCATTGGGATGATTAGAAAAAACAAAAATTTTATTTCTATTGCTTCACAATGAAGATAAAAATATTTTCAAATATATGTGTAGTCTACATTTCTAATTTGGGATCTTGATGTGGAATATTTCATTTATAATGTGTCACTTTATTGTTGGGAATTATAAAATTTATGTGTGTAAGATAAAGAAATCATTTAATGGGGTGGGGGTGGGGGTGAAGGTATTTGAGATTTTTATTGTCCATTGGGTACATTCATGAAGAAGATAAAATTCAAGAATTTAATAGATAATAGAAATATTTACATCATGAAAAATAAGGATTTTTCCATTATCATAATTTATTATATTTAGGACATTATCTTTAAAGGAAATGATGAATGATCTTGAGAAATATTTTATGAATAAATGAAAATATTGGTTAAAATTTTCGTGCTGGTGGAAATGAAATACATTATTGGGATATAAATTTTACAAAAAAATAAAAACAATTTCATTATCAAGATATTAATGCTATGTAACACCTTAAGATGTTTGTAAAATCGTATTTGATCCTAGTTTATAGACCAATTTCAGTGGTAACCAAGTTGTGTAATGATTGATAAGGAAAGGACGTTGATCAAAAAGAGTTTAAGAAGATGATTAAAAGTCTCTTATGATGGAATGCCTCAAGACCCCACACTGTTTATGTTGTTACATTATGTTAAAGATTATATAGTGCTCATAAAGAATCTTATTTAATTGCATGAAATAGAATTCACATATATATAAAAGGAAATTTTTTTGGAATCATGTTTGATAGCTCCGAAATCATATATTTATTTGGTATTCAGATGCTAATTGAGTAGGAAGTGTTGATGATAGAAGATCCATTTATGGAATAGTTTTCAATCTTGGAAGGATTTGTTCTAGTTATCATACAAATAAAAACATATTCAGTAACTCTTAGCATGGATTCATCAATTTATTTTTCTTCTACTCATGTTGCTACTCAAATTTTGTGGATGAAGTCTAAGTTAGAAGACTAAATTGTTAATGTGATGTAACCCTTTCCCTTGGATTTTGATTATCAATGTCAAATAATCCTTAGCAGAAATCAGGTAGAACATTGTCATTCAATACATATTGAAATCAAATACCAAATCATCAATGTGAATGTGGAGAAGAATGATTTGAAACTTATGTATGTTTATACATCAAAAAGAGTTGTATAAATTTTCATAAATCCTTTAGTGAATGAACCATTTCACAATCTAATGTTGAACATGGGAATCCATCATCCATATCATCAAGGATAAGGAATGTGTATTTTTTCCCTCTGTCATCTTATCTGTGGATAGTGTCTTCAATTTGGAGAATTGTTTCATAAATTTATCCATTGTTATGTGATAAACCTTTTATGGAATCATGGAAAAGGGGGATTCATTGGTAAAATGTTAATCCATCTTTAAAATGTGTATGGAATTCTAACTGTTTGTTGGATTGGTCAAAAGAAAATAAAAAATCTATTAATAAGAATGCTAATGATGAAAATAAATATTTGAATAAAAGAGAAATATGTTGTTATTTTTTCATGAGTCACTTATTTGGGAAAAATAGTTTTGTTATAAATTGTTCATGTTTCCAACAATGGGTTAGCTTGCATAGTCGTAGAATTGTTGATAAGAAAAACAAAACATGAGGTTGCAATGTTCATGGATTTAATAATATTGGTTGAAAATATAATATAATGAGTTTGATTATTGGGAAAAAGTTGGATTGTTACTATTTTTGGAAGTAAGAAGATGTTTTTTAGAAGTGTCTTTTTTTCTAAGATGATTAATCAATTCAAATTTAAAAAATTATAATGAACATCATTTTTAGAAAATCATACACAAAATACTTGAGAAGTTTCATCAGAATGAGAGTATTTTTTCTGGATGAAATGGTTCATCAGATTCACCTTCGGTATGGAATGAATGAATGATCATAACAAGGTTCAAATCTAGAGTTTGTCTGTATCTGAGGAAAATCTGATAATACCATTCGGTTTTTATTTCTCTCAAATAATAAGTTTTCTATAAACATGTGATTGTAAAATCATATAGGACAGGGGGAGTTCTACAAATCAAATTTAGGGTTTGTAAGAAAGGAAGATGTTTCTGGAATAATGAGATGTTATAAAAGTTTCCATTATAATTTAGACGATTAAAAAAATGATCATCAACATTTTCAGATTCAAGAAGGAAGTCATGATCACATGAAAACGTTTATGAAATAAAGAAGTTTTAGAAGATGAAGAATTTCTGTCTCAACACATTTGAGTTAGAATTCTATGAATAGAATTGTATGACAGTTGAGAAGGATTGTTCGAATCATGAAAATATAAAGATAATTGATTTTAATCATAATAATTATAGAAAACATACTAATCTTTGGAGAAAGATTTTTGTGGTTACGGATAGTTCATTGGTATTATAATAAGTAAAAAAGAAGTTATTGAAGACATAGAAGATGAAACCAGCCCATTAGTCCTAATGTACAACTAATAATTAGAGTTACTCTAACATAGATTAGTAAATACATTTGGATACCATCATTATGAAATCCATGTAAGAATGATAAGAAAAGTTTGTTTAATAAAAAATGTGTTTATAAAGAGTTCCCATATGAGATATTGGGAAAATTGAATAAGAAATATTTAATGAGACCAAGATCGATAAATAATATAGTCAACTATTACACTTTAATTGGATGTGTTGATTACGTCATGTAATAAAAAAAGATACGAATATATTTAACAAGTGGGTTTAGTTTAAGGAAGAATAAGATGTTTTGTGTTTGGAGACAGTAATTATGTTTTTTCAATAGGTGACATGAATCTTTCCTGATGTTACAAGAATTTTTTTCTATTATTTTTATTTTTTGACGTGAAAAATATTTATTAGAAGAAATATGTTTTAAATTTTTCACAATGGATATAGAGAAATTTATTTAAGAATAAAATATTATCATCATAATGAGGAAATAAGAATTGAAAGATTTCTTTTTCAATAGGCGAGGAGCAACATTATTAGATGTCTTCAGTTCTGATTTTTTACAAGTGTATCCAGAAAAGAGGAGAGACCAAATTCCATTATCGTAATGAATAAATCATATTGGGAAATTCAAATCAATAATCTGATTCATATTGAATATTTTTTTATAAGTATGAAGAATTTAATAAGTCAAAGACAGATTGTAAATTAAAGAGAAATTTAAGGCACTGAAAAAGTCAATGAATGATCTGAGACATGAGGATATTTGAATATTTCGGATATTTGGTAATGTATGAAAACCATTTTAGAATCTCGCTTGAATAATTATGGTATGCCTATAAAATGTGGAGAATATATTATATATTCTATGACTTGCATCAGTCATTAAAGAGGATAGATATTCTTCAAAATTCAAGAAATATGAAGTTTCAGAATTGGGATTTCTTGATGATGATTTCAAAAAAAAGAATATAGGAGAAGAGACAAGATCACATTTCGCTGATTATCATATTAGGCTGGATCTTTAGATCCTGAAAATTGTATTGAGATTTCAGGACTAAGGAAGAAAAATTTTAGAATTTTTTCAGCCTATTTTGAAATATATAAATATATTTTATTGATAAATAATACATGGGAATCGGATTGGTAAATCCAAATAAGTTTTATTATGATGTCTAAATGAATATTTTACTATAATAAGGTATTCAAGTGATGAATAGTTTTGAAGAACATATTTTTGATATTTTCAAAAGAAAAAACATTAAATGTTTTTATAAAGACATTGTATTACATCATTGTTATACTTGAATCATATGAAATTTTTTATTAAACATTGTACTACATGATTATAAGGTCATATCCAATTTATTGTATTCCACAAAAAAGGATAGTTTTCTTATGGATTTTGGCTGTTTTTTTGTTTCCAAACCATACAAAGGATGTTGTTACTCTTGTTGTTTAGTGAACCGTGTGTAATGCTTTATTACTAGGGAAATGTTTCTTTTTTTAGTAAGTAATGATATATTTAACATGAGATAAATGATGTTTAAAGAAGAAGGAAACATAAAATAAAATGATATCACTAATTCACCCCAACACCCTCTCAGTGAGACATTTATCATTACTGGGAAATTACACTAATTACTATATATTTAATCCATATTTAGCTATAATTAATGAAATTATTGGAAGTGTTAAATAAAAAATACCAATAAAAGAAGTTTCTTCATTAATATATTGGATAATTATTTATTCTTATTTGTATACTATCAGGCGATTTACATTAGAGGAAAAAAAATAATCGTAATATGTTATTGTATGGACCACACATCAATAAAATTGGAATTTTATTATTTTCAAATTAATATAACATTCACTTTAGATATTCACAACCATGGAACAATTATTTTATTTCTTAAAACCCTAAAAAATTATGTTTCATCTCAAATATTTTCTTTTATTTATCAGTTATTAATTTTTTTCTGGATTTAGACAACTCCTATTCATTTATAATTGTAACTTAACATGTTTTATTTGGAATATTATCATGACAAACATACTAAAAATTCCTAATTATTCTCAAACAAAAACCTTTGACTCCTCATCATGAAAATCCATATGTTAGGGGTTTTTTGGAACATTAAGAATAAATTTTTACTTTAACCATCTCTGTTATAGTAAAAATCTCATCTTAATTGGATAAATCCCTTTTTCATTATTCCATGATAAATATATATTATGTTAATTTATTCATTTTATATTAATTTTATCTTGAAATATAGAGTTTATATTGAATATTATTGTGTAGTAATGTATCAAAAAAATGATGCTAATCCATATACCCAAATTTAGATTCAAAAATACCTCATTCTTATTTGAATTTTGCTAAAGACTAGAAACAATTATTTTCTGAAACATAAACTATAGTGGAATTATTTTTTATGATTAATAATTGATCACATTTAAATTTAATGTTAAAAAATTTATTAAGTCTAAATGAATAAATAAATTTTAGGAAAAATGCATTTAATTTTAGAAGAGAACATTAAAATAGTACAACATAGATAAAAAATGGTAATATGACCCAATCCCTAAATCACCAAACTCCTCTTACGCCATCTTCATCATGACTTTTTAACTCATTTAAAATAAATGAATATTTTCTTTGATATTATTATATCATTTAACATTTTTGATGAATAAAATAAAATTATTTATTTCTCTTATGTTAATTAAATGGTGGAACACGACCATAAAAAGGTCACTTAACACTTTAATGTTTAATAAATCCTAAAATATCCCTCTCCTGTATATCATAAAAAAATAATATTGAAAAGTATATATTTTTTCCTCTAATCATAATAATTTATTATAGAATATTTTATGTCAACAAAACCATTATTAAATTTTCTATACAATTATCCAAATTAAATAAATTAGTCAGATTGTCATCGAATGAACATGAAAGATAATTTCCATGAATTATGAATATCTATGGTGGACTACCAAAACTAATATATGAAATAACACATTAATGTATAATAAATCTTATAATATTTTGGCCATGACTATGATAATAAAATCCAAGTCAAATAAACTTATTTTACTCTATTCATCATAAATGATACTAAATTACTTTATGTTGACAATACCATTGTTAAATAATAATAAAATCATCCGAATTCAATAAATTAGTAATACCTCCATTGACCGAACATCAATCAAAATATTATCTAAAAAATAAGAAATCAAATTTAGGCCCCAAATCCATGTCATTCGTGTTAATTCAAATGAAAACCTCAGTTAATTCTTTAAAACTGTCATCAATATCTTATTTAAAATTCCATTATAATTCATAAAATATATTCCTTATTAAATTAATATATTTACCATCTATGAATAATAATGACCATCCCTTAATAACCAAAAAGTTGAAAGTATACATTTCTCAAGGAACTACACTTGAATTAGTGCACTCAAATTAAAATTGACACTCATTATATAAATAAAACAGAAAACTGTGTAATTCTAACAACTATTAATATCTTACACCACTAAAAAACTTCATTATTTTCAGAAATAGTTCTATACATTTTTTATGTATATGGGTTACCATCTCCATAATCTATTCATAAACATTTCTGTGTTTCTATAACAATAATCTAATTTAATGTAATATCCAATAATACATTTTCTTAATTATGTAAGATTTTTACATGTTTGTTAATTAAACACATATCAGGTTCCAACTCAACAAATTTCAAACAAAGAACATGAGATGGATCCTACAATTATCTATTTACATGAGATAAATGAAAGAAATTGTGAATCAAATCACTTCATAATAGTAATTCTCATTGATATTCCAATTCATTAATCCTCTCCAGAATTTCAAGAGGATGCAAACCCTTGGGTGAAGATATCATTTTTTTTAAAACCTTATTATCTTAATGGGGGAGAAACAGATAAGAATAAATAACCACAAATATAGACCACCAAATTTTATCATCAAAAACCAAAATATTACATATATTGACTTTTTTGTTGTTTTTAAATTTTTTGTAATATCATTAATTCAATCAGTTGATTCTTTTATTAAACATGATTCAATTTTTATTATTTTAGCCACTTACTTGTTAATTCATATATACATAGTAATCTATACACATAATTAATTTTGAATGAAATTAATTTTTATATCTTTCCATAAACTGTGATGTAGTTTATTTATAGTTCTCAATGTCTAGAGGAAAATGTTAATCAACCCTTCATTATTATATTGTATTGGAATAAGAACTTTCTAATTAAATAATTTTTAAGATTTTACATTATCTTCTACCCAGTAATGACCTCCCAACCTTAAATTGTTTCTGTTGTTCTAGGTATTCAAACTATAACTTTATCACATATTCTAGTAGAGTAGAATTATCATTGACAATAGATTGATCTACCCAATTCTCCACCTCACATAACTCTAAATTAAATTCAACTAATACAATCATTAGCTACCACTACTCATCAGAATTGTTTTTCTAAGGATATGTAAATGGTCAATGTAAAAATTTGAAAGGTACTCCACCAACATGAAATTTCTCACATCCAACCTTGTGATATCATGGAATGTCAAATTTTTTCATACCATATACCACTGGAAAGTATCCTAATTCATGGATTATATAAAAAATTTATAAGATATAAACATATAATGTACCTTTTTATGACCATATAAAAAAATCAACTTGATATTGTAACATCTCATTTTAAAAATTTATCATAATCTTATATCATATGTAGCATGATGAATTCTCAAAACTTTTAAAATAATCAATTTATATAAATTGTAATGGGATAAAACCCATAAAAACACTATTTAAGGCCCTTCTTCTCATAAGTTAGACCATTTTCCATTATACCACCAACTAAAATTATTTATCTAACCCATATGAATTCCATTAATAGTTTTCACATGCATATAAGAACCTACCAAACACATACAATAACTTCACATGAATATGGTCAATTTATAATTAAATTTACTCAGATTTATACTATTTAGTAAGTTATTTTCATGACTGAAGATGCACATTAAAATTATAACATATCAATTTATTCACACATGATATACCTAATTAGGAAAAATTATTGTGAACATTCACAGTCGCGACACTTGAAATTATTATGTAGTGTTTAACAGTAAACCAATCAATTATCCCATTCCATCAGTATTTTCATCTGATGCATATCTATATTAATTCAAAAAAAATTATCCGCTTCATTTCAAACATTTAATTTAATATATATAAAACTAATTTATCATTTTAATTTGAGATTAACACAACTATATTCCTAGGGTACTATTTTAGGTTACAATTAACCATAAACAATTCATAGCAAACACATTCCATATAATGTAAATGAATTTTTAATTCTTGGTAACCATGGATGTAACTGAATAAAAATATTATATAACATTATATATATGTAGAAATTATAAAATTATTAATATATAAAGGGGTTATCTTTCTGAATGAATAAAAACAATTCATTTATGGTAATGAGCCATAACTACTCTAATAATTCAAAGAATCTATAATCCAATGATCTAGAAGAAAAAGAAGGTTAATTATAACAAAACTGCAATTATGACCTCATTACCTTAAGATAATTATTTTTTCTATTAATGAATTATTGATTCATTTTAAAATTGTTCACTGATCATATGAAAAATTCTTACTCAAACATTAAAAAAAAATCCTTGAATCCAAGGGATGGAGATGAGTAATTTTGTTTTCAAACCACTAGTAGAAATAATAAATATTATTCTAATTCAGAGGATTTATTAATTAAATAAAAAATATCATGACCATAGAAATAAATATTTTCACATGTTCAAACCAAATATGATCATTAAATATTGGGTAATCATGTAGATCAAATTAGCAATCCAATGGTACACTTGTCACCTGATAGATGTCCACCAACCCCTTATGGGGAAGGTCTAGTAGACATGTACCATGACAACTTATAATGTGTTATAGGTACTCCACCACCATGTTCCCACTGGATTCTAGTAGAATAATTTAGTATTATACCCCAATATTTACTATTTTATGACTTATATTAGCCTAAATACACAACAATGTTTCAAAAATTTATTGAAAAAAAATGATATAAAATTGAATAAGATATTTACTGTTGAACCCCTCATGTGTTATCATGTTTTAACGATCACAAATCCTATTACTATTAATTAATATCAATCTTAATTGCACATCTTGATAATGCTCTTCAATCTCAATAATAACTACACATCAAGTTTTAATGATAACAAATCTTATGGATGTTAATTACTCTCTGTATTATTTACAAGTCTTATGCATGATAAAAAATCTCACATATATTATCAGGACTTTATATTTATGATTCAAGCTCTTTTACACTCTAATGATTAAACTTAATCCATATTCTACATATTACTCTCTAAGTCCAAATACAAATATTTGTCTAAGTATGGACACACCGTGATGGACTCACCGTGACCTAGACACTGTGAACCACACACCATAAAGGACTCACCGTGACCCAGACACCATGACCCAGACACCGTGAACCAGACACCGTGAAGGACTCACCGTGACCTAGACACCGTGACCTCGACACCGTGAACATGACACCATGACATGGACATTCTGTGAAGTACACACTGAGAAGTTCATACCGTGAAGCTCATACCATGAACCATATACCGTGAAGAAGACACCATTTACATAATCACTGTGACATTGTCTCGTAACTTTTTGTCAATATTATTTATATAATGCTAATTTTCATATTTGATGTTTTTAATGCAATTAATGTTATTTAATGATAGTTGTTGGCATGTCAGGAAATCATATCTTGTACCTATGAAAAGAGAATCATTCCTGCTACCAGAATGAGTGGAATATAAGGAATATTGAGATGTTGTACACGTAACAAGTGTAATCAGTGAAGCGAGAAAAGTGTGACGATACAACAAGAATAACTTACATACACCTGAGAGAACAGTGCTGAACTAGAATAACAATCCCAACCACTAAAAAGATTGAAATAACTTCAAAGAACTCTCATGAGTGCAATCCAACACCACTGAAGAACACACGACGAATCATGAGATCTTTCACACCCCTGTAGAACACAAGATGAACTACGACACTCTGTTTTTCAACTGAAAAAATAGAGAAGGACTCATAAGCACTCTTTTTGAATCCAAAGAGTCCAGAGCTTCATTGATAATCACTAGAGCATTATAAACTCTTATCTGTTCTCTCTAAGTGATTTATTTATTAACTTTCGAGCAGTGTGGTGTACTCTTTATATCGTATACACACACTGTCTCCTATACTGAACTGGAGGATATCAAATCCTCACTTCAAAACTCTTAACTCTTATTTACCCACGTCAACTGTGGAATAGGTCCTTGTGTGGCCAGTTCTTTGTTCTGTTTCCCACGTAGAACAGTGGTAGAGGTCCCTGCGTGGACTGGACAGTTTTGTAAACTCTTGGTAACCCCGATCCAGGGTGGGGATCAAATTTATATAAATTTGAGAGGACTAAGTCTTGGCTTGAGACTGAACCTCTTGTTATATCTGTTGTGAATCTTTAGTTTAAGTTCAAAGTATACTAAATATATCTTATTTATTCCACTGCTATTACTTTGAAATAAATAAACTATTTTAAAGATACTTTGATAGTTAAATTATCATGTGTTTACACTTATTGTAAATCATTAGGTTAGTTTCAAAAGTTAGTTTGATCATATGGTTAAATTAACTGAGACCAAATCAATCTATGAGAGGCTAAGTGAACATTTACAATCTGTATAAATTCACTACAGTTTAACTTATTTGATAAATCAGGGTATTTTGAAATAGACAATATTTTAACAGAAATTTTAAGTATAACTCAATTCACCACCCTCTTGAGTATCCACTCCGACCAACATTTGGTATCAGAGGTTTGTTTTTGTTTAAGTATTTTTGAAATACTCTGTTTTTCAACTGTGATTTTAGTTTCATCTTTAAAGATCATAAATTTCTATTTGTTCTAATTTTTATCTCTTTAATTATCATTCTATAATCTTTCTATGGAAAATAGACTAGAGGGTGCTGCTACTAATAGGCCACCTTTCTTTAATGCTACAAACTATGCCCAATGGAAAATTAAAATGAAAATTTATTTAGAAAGCATGGGTTTTGATATCTGGACTACTATAGAGTCACAATATAAAATTCCAGAAACCGAAAGAATAACATGGGATGAACCTAAAAATATTGCCTACAATAATATCTATAATGCCATTATTTCCTTGTACTGTTCTCTAGGAGATGAAGAGTTTAATAGAATTTATTCTTGTAAAATTGCTTTTGAAATTTGGGATACTTTGGGTGTTTCTCATGAAGGAATAACCAATGTTAAACAAA
Source organism: Viscum album (assembly GCA_963277665.1). Classification (NCBI taxonomy): domain Eukaryota; kingdom Viridiplantae; phylum Streptophyta; class Magnoliopsida; order Santalales; family Viscaceae; genus Viscum; species Viscum album. The sequence goes on along the minus strand of OY728149.1, from coordinate 35,494,861 downwards.
TGAGATTAAGTAATTATACTATTAAATATGATAATTTTAAAATGAAGACTGGTGAACCTATTTCTGATATTTATCTTAGTTTTAATGATATAGTCAATACAATAAATTCACTTGGAAAGGCTGTTCTTGCAAAGGAACAAATTATGAGAATCTGGAGATGTTTACCAGACCGATGGAGGGGCACATCTGTTTCAATCAGAGAGTCATGTGGCATTGCTGATCTACCTGTCAAAGAACTCCTTGGTATGCTTATGATGTATGAGTAATAACTCAGGGTAAATAAATAGGAAGATGATGAACCTAAGAGAAAATCTTTGGCATTCAAGACTACTGCTTCAATGAGTAAGGAAAAAGATAAAGCTCAAATACAAACTGAAAGTTCAACATGTGAAAATTCAGACTCTGATAGTGATGCTGAAATGTCTCAAATAGCCATAAGGTTTAAGAAATTTTATAGAAAGATGAAATTGTTTAGAAAATCAAATTACAAAGGAAAGTATGACAATAAGGGACATTAGAATAAGGATTGTAAAAAGCCAGATAAAAGTGATGAAGTTGTTTTCTATGACTAAAAAAGGAATGGACACATTAAAACAGACTGACCAAAGCTATAATTCAAGAAGAAATATGATTACAAGGGAAGTAAGTACAAAAAATCTTTGAAGGCCACCTGTAGTGCTTTTGAAGACATCACAAGTGAATCTGAAATGTCTGATTTTGAAAAAAATCATGCCAACATGTGTTTTATGACTAACACATCGGAGGAAACCTCAGATACTCCTGTTTTAAATTCTTATTATTCTGTAGATGATGCAGAATCTGATTCAGATTCTGAAAAAATGACTAGTGAGGAATTATTTGAATACTGTAATATGCTAGAAGAGACATGCAATGAACTTAAGGATAAATACAAATCATTGAAGAAACAACATGCTCACACTACTACTGTTAAAACCAAACTTACTACTGAAAAAGAGAAAAATGCTCAACTATTAAAGGAGAACAATGAACTGAAAATGTCAAATGAGAAACTTAGAAAAGACTTAGAGAAATTCACAAATGGAAAGGATACACTAACTAAAATTTTAGGAAAAATGTTTCACCAAAATTCACTACTAGAATAGGCTACAAACCTGGACCGAGACAGATTACCAGGAATAGATTTGTTCTTAAATCAGGACAGAATACTGTTAGTTCTAGTTATGGAAATTTATATGCTTTGAATAGTTATTCACAAAGTTATAATTCAAATAGAGTTTATCTTTCAAAATATCTTGATTCTTTTAATTATATGAGACCCATAAGACAAATTTGGGTACCCAAAGCTTTGATTGCTAACCTGTCTGGACATAAGAAGATCTGGGTACCAAAATCATTTCTTATCTAAATCTGTTTTATAGGAAACCGTCTTGAAGGGTTCCCACAATAAGACATGGTATTTGGACAGTGGATGTTCAACACATATGTCAGGGGATTAATAATGTTTCAAAAGTTTAATAAAGGTTGATGGAGGTCATTCCACCTTTGGTGATAATTCTAAAGGAAAGAACATCGCCCTAAGCCAAATTGGTAACACTGATTCAGTTTTAATTTCCAAAGTTTTATTTTTTGATGGACTTAAATATAATCTGTTATGTATTTCTCAATTATGTGATGATGGTTTTAATGTCAAATTTGGAAATGATTCTTGTAATATTTTTAATTCTAAAAATGATTTAGTCTTTTCTGATTTATGAAATGAAAATGTTTATGCTGTTGATTTAAATTCCTTGGCCAAGAAAAATGTTACCTGTTTAAATGATTTTCATAAAGAGACTTGGTTAGGGCATAGAAGATTAGGACACTGCAATATAAACTCACTTAGAAAACTAACTAGTAAGAACATAGTTAGAGACCTACCTAAACTTGAGATTCCAAATGACAAAGTTTCTAATCCCTGTAAAAAGGAAAAGCAACATAAAGTTTCTTTTAAATCAAAGAATGAAGTTTCAACTTATAAACCTCTCAAGTTAGTTCAAATGGATTTGTTTAGAACATCTAGAGTTTCTAGCTTAAATGGGAAGCAGTATGTCTATGTCCTAGTAGATGTCTTTTCTAGATGTACTTGGGTATACATCTTAGCTCACAAAAGTGATGCTTGTTCATACTTTGTTAAATACTCTAAGTCTGTAGAAATTCTTAGTGGGCTTAAGATTAAAACTCTAAGAAGTGATCATGGCCATGAGTTTGAAAATCATGAATTTGAATCCTTTTTCTCACACAATGGATATAGTCATAACTTTTCTGCTCCTAGGACACCTCAGCAAAATGTTGTAGTAGAAAGAAGAAATAGAACCCTTAAAGAAATTGCTAGAACTATTCTTAATGAATATGCCCTGCCTATTTAATTTTGGGCTGAAGCTATGAATAAAAATTGTTATATTATTAATAGAGTCTTAATTAGACCTGTTTTTAAGAAGACCCCATATGAATTGTGGAACTATAGAAAACCTAAAGTTAGTTACTTTAGAGTCTTTGGCTGCTATGTCTGCATTTTTAATACAAAATATAATCTTGATAAGTTTGCTTCTAAGAGTGATGAAGGAATCATTTTAGGATATTCTTTAACCAACAAGGCTTATAGAGTTTTCAATAGATAAACCAAGTGAGTGGAAGAATCTGTTCACATCAAATTTGATGAAACTGATCCACATTAGCCTAAAACCTCTCTTGAAAATCTTGAAGAAGATTTATATGTTTTGGACCTTAATGATAAAATCAATAAACCTGCTGTAAAGACAACCAGTTCTGGACTTATTCCCGAATATGCTCCTAATAAACCCGAACCTAGAGATGAACCTGAAAATTCTAGTCCTACCTTTACTAGATCAACTATAATTCTAAAGAATCATCCTTTAGATGCTGTTGTAGGAAATCTTGATAGAGGAACACATACTAGAGCTTATCTTAGAAATTAGGTTGAACATAAAGCCTTCTTGTCATAGCTTGAACCTAAAAACATTGATGATTCTATTAATGATTAATTTTGGGTTATTTCTATGCAAGAAGAAGTCAATCAATTTGAAAGAAATAAATTTTGGAATCTTGTTGAAAGACTTATTGAAACTTTCACAATAGGAACTAAATGGGTGTTTAGAAATAAAGTAGATGAATCTGGAAACATAGTTAGAAATAAATCTAGGCTAGTTATACAAGGCTATAGTCAAGAAGATGGTATTGACTATGAGGAGACTTTTTCTCCAGTAGCCAGATTAGAAGAAATTAGGATTCTACTTTCTTATGCTGCACATCTAAATTTCAAACTATATCAAATGGATGTCAAGAGTGAATTATTGAATGGATATAATACTGAGGATGTTTTTGTTGAAAAACCACCTGGATTTTCAAACCCTCATTTTCCAAATCATATTTTTAAATTATCGAAAGATTTATATGGTTTAAAGCAAGCTCCAAGAGCTTGGTATGATATATTAAGTACTTTTCTAATTTCTATAATTTTTACAAAAGGAATAGATGACCCTACTCTGTTTATAAAAATAATTTATCAAGATGTTTTAGTTTTACAAATTTATATAGATGGTATTATTTTTGGATCTTCAAAAACTAAATTATGTACTGATTTTTCTAAAATGATGTAAAATGACTTTGAAATGAGTTTAATGGGTGAACTTAAATTCTTTCTTGGATTTCAAATCATTCAAAATGATGATGGAATTATTTTAACTCAATTTAAATATACTAGAGATATTTTAAAACGTTTTGGGTTGGATTTCACAAAAATTAGTGACACTCCCATGAGTACCACCTGTAAGATGTATCTTGATGAAGATGGTAAATCTGTTGATCAAACCACTTATAGAGGAATGATTGGAAGTCTACTCTGCATGACTGCTTGTAACAACCCGAGATTTTATGAAAAATATTCTTTTTAATTTTATTAATGTCTTGTGTTGTACGCTACACCAAAAGGAGCTTGCACAACACGCATCTTTGACTTTCCTTGCAATACACGCAATCGCAACCTTCCTCGATAGCGTGTGTAGTACGCAATACCGAGTTTCACTAAACAACGATATGCTATTAAAATATTATTATAACTAGCCGTTATGAATAGTAATAACCACCTTTTAAAATTATAGAAATTTTAGCTCTCAAAATGGACTTCATTTTTGGATTCGGAGTATCAAATTTAGCCTAAGGTGAAATTTTGGTACTTTTCGGATAACTTTCATATTCTGATGAATAGTGAAAATTACTAAATTATAATTAAAAACAACTTTTTTAATCGAAATAATTAATAGTGATAAATTATTAATTTGAGTGGTTTTAATGTATATTTAGAATATATTTTTACAATTTAATACAATGTTGGTCATTGGATGTAATTGCACATTTAAACCAGACATAAACAAGTGTCAATCTTTTGATAGATATTGTCTCTTAAAAACACGCTATTTGTTTTAACAGCGGGATTTAATTATAAAATTAATTAATATGTTATGAATTTGGTAAAATAGACTTCATTTTTGAATTCGGAATATGAAATATAGCTTAGGATGAAATTTTGACTTTTTTCTGAAAACTTTCAATTTTTGATGAATAGTGAAACCACTAAGTGGTAGGTTAAAAACTGAATTTTGCATAATACTTAATTTTACCGCTTTTGTGAATGGAATTTCAAAAATCCGACAGACATGGTTGATATCTGTAAGTAAAATGTGGTTCAATGAGATAAAAATAATTTTTTGGTGAATAGTAACTTTTTACTTTTTTTTACCGCGGTTAATAGTAAATAGGGTAACTAAGGGTAAATATGATATTACTATTACCCTAACACATGTCCTAATTCTATTGGACAAGTGTAGTTCGACCAAAAACAAACTTAGAAATAAAATATGACCATTTAGGCCCACTTGGATTAGATTAGGACATTTATTATTAATTTATTTAAAGAAGAGTTAAAAGAGTTAAAATCAAAGTATATTTACTAAAACATTTTTAATATAGGGTTATACATAAGATAAATTCGATTTTAAATATTCATTAGAAAGATAAAAAGATTTCCTACATAATGATATTTTATTTGTAATTTTTAGACATTAAATGATTTAATTTATTTATGACACAATGATGATGCAGTAATTATCTTATTAATGAAATATTGACATAATTGATGTTATAAACACCAAAATAAATGTAATTTGAGACTTTTTATGAATTCCACTAATTTTCTAGGTTACTATGATATATTAATGTTTATTTAATCAACTTGGTTCGAACATATAATTCTGTTATGACTTTCACAAAAATCATATATCAAATAGTGTCAAAATTGACACAAAATAGTTTTTAAATCAAATATTATATTATTAACTGTTATTTTATTCCTAAAAATCTAAGGTTCGGCCAAATGACTTAGATAAGGATATATATATTAATAATAAACAATTTGGGCTTCATTTGGCATGTTATAGTAAGTGTATTAACCATATTGTGAAAGAAAAAAAAATACACGGTAAAAGTTAAATTATTTAACTTAGAGTTAAATCTAATTGATAAGGTTTAAAATAATATCCAAACATGTCTAAATTTGATTGGTTGATGAGATTACAACCCTATCTCATCTAATCTTCGAATATGAGTCATTTTTGGAGGTTTTTAAGTGGGGTTAGATTTATTATAAATTAATATTTTTAAGAATTCCTAAGGTGCCCCTCTCCTCCCCTATAAAAGGACACCTCCTCCCCCTCCTCCTCACACCAATTTGAGCACTCAAGCTCGGCCAACCCCTGCCAAAATATCTTCTCCACTTCCCTAGCAACATCCTAGAGGTTCTGGTCTTCCTCAAAGACCAATTTTAGTGCCCTAAGAGGAGGTCTCAAAGAGGCGCTTCAAAGAAGAGGAGCTTCGGACACGTACAAAGCAAATCGGACCTAAGGTAAGGGAAATATCACAATCTCATTTTTATCCGAGATTTTTTATTCATAAGTATTTACTGGGGTGTATTTTATCATCCACATCCATGTTCCCTCAATATGTAATATTGTTTCCATCCACTTGCAATAGTTTAAATCCAATATTACCCTTCGGCGAGTTTTAGTAAAGAATATGAAAGGAATCTTTTGTCGTTTTTCATACGAGGTACTTTTTGACTTTTCCGACAAAAGTACGAAGAATGTTTTTTAAACTTATACGGCACGAATGGATTTTAACGGTTTTATAAAGCCTTATTTTCATGAACCTTACTCCAAAATATTTAATGACTATTTTCAATAAAATCTATTTCTTTTAAAATTGCATGATGTTTTGTGAAAAGGAATTGATTTTGAAGAAGAAAGGATATTTTCCTCAAGAATTCATTTCAAGTGTTTTATCAAAATTATTTTCCATCTAAGATAATAAAGGGTTCTGTTTCTATCCATATTTTTACATTGATTTGACTATTTTGTGATGGAATTATGTTTATGAATTCCTTTATCTTATATGAATAGTTTTATGATGTCATGTTGTTTAAGAATCCCATTTTTATTACATGGGTTATGCTATGATGTATGGTTTATGATTTTGTGGCACACATAAGAATGGTATCATTATGAGATGGGTGGGACCTATATCTCCCTCCAATGCATTGGGTAAAGATTTTATATCTCATGAGATAGGCATGGCTGAAATGGTAGGTTATACCGGTTCAGTGAAACAGGACTGAAACGAGGGTTACTCGATTCAGAAAGGGACTTTGTCCACTAAGATAGTCTTGGCAATGAGTCTTGACTAACAAGAAATGATTTTCTAGGATTATGTGTGTATGCCACAAAATTTCATGTTTTAAGTTATGATTATTGGGATTTCATTTCACTACTATGATTTATCCCATGTTATGAAATTATGCTCTCTTTTGCAGGTTAAGATTTCCAAAAGTTATGTTCTTATGAATATGATGTGATTGATTTTCCTTTTTTTTACCCTTACTGAGCATTTGAGCTCACCCTTTTATGTTTTCTTTTCCCCAGGATATAAAGAAAGGTTTTAGTTTAAAAAAAAGGGAAGATCTTTATGGGAAATATTGAAGATCTTTCACCACGATTAGAAGATTACGTCCTGAGTTTCCAAAGACACTAAACTATTACGATCCTTGTGTGTGTGTTTTTGTTATGTACTAAGTATTCCACAAATGTAATGTAATGTCAATGTACGTTATGCTTCGGGTCTCTACAGTTAGTATCAGAGGAAAGGTTTAGTCAAGCTTTGGAAACTAGGATGCGAGAACTTTAGTGAGATCCCTAGAGATATTTATAAGGTATGTCTAGAGATGTCCTTAAGGATAAGTATACGTATAGGATACAGTCCTAGAACTACGGTAACGATCATAGAATTTAACCTAAGATGATAGATATTGAGGATACACCATCTTTATTATTTTGTTTTCCCAAGCATGATTTTTGCCTCTCACACTATTCTTTTTGGGTTTTAGACGATGGCTGGAACCCGAAGGAACCGTGTTGATCAATGCAATGGACAATGCAATGATTGCCCTCCTGAACAAACAAATGTTATGGGAGATGGAGTGAAAAATCTTATCGCTATACTTACACAAGCTATGAATCATTCTGGACTTCCAAATGAGCAGAGAAGGGAACAGTATTCTATTGAGTCCTTCATGAGGCAACGTCCACCTTCTTTCAGTGGGACTTCTGATCCACTTGTTGCTGAACAATGGATCAGTACTACTGAAAAGATATTTTCAGTTCTTCAATGTTCTGAACATGATAAAGTCATCTTAGCAGTGTATCGTTTGGAAGGTGATGCTGATCAATGGTGGAATCTTATCAAGAATACGAGGCCAAGAGATGAAATTGAGTCCATGGAATGGGACGAGTTCAAGAACTTGTTTTTCAGTAAGTACTTCCCTCGTATTCTTCGAACAAAGATGGAAAAGGAGTTTCTTGAGCTGAATCAGAAGGATGAGGAATCTGTTGGTATATACGAAGCAAATTTTACAAGACTTGCAAGGTATGCATTTGGCATTATCATCCAACCTGAAAGTAAAGTTGATCGATTTTTCAGTGGCTTAAAACCAAGTCTTCGAAGGGCATTAGCTATAGGAGACTTCAGTAACTATGAAGAAATTGTGCGTTGTGCTATCAAGGTAGAAATGGAAGTTGGTGTTACATATCCATCTCATGGTTTTGAAAAGAAACGAAAGATGGAGTTCAAGGAGAAATCTCAAAATAATGGTGAAAAGAAGATGAATGTTTCCTTATGCACAATGTGTGGAAAGAAGCATGGTGGAGATTGTCTTAAAGGGAATAGAAAATGTTTTAAGTGTGGAAAAGAAGGTCATCGAGTAGCTGAGTGTCGAAGTAATGGAAAAAGGGTTTCTAATGATGTGAACAAAGCAAACACTGCAGAGAACGCACCACCAACACTTCAATGTTTCAAGTGCAAGGAGATGGGAAATTATGCCAATAAATGCCCTAATCCAAGGGTTAGTGACGATCAACATGAGCAACCACTTAAGACAAAGGACAAAGGGAAGTCACATGCGATCTCTATTGGCAATGTTGAATATGACAATGATGTGGTGGAATGATTAAGTGTTTATGTAATGGGATTCCAAAATATTGTTGTATCATGTAGTATTGTAATATTTATGTATTGGTCCAATGTGGTATTCAATGTAATTATATTATGCGTGTAATGAAGGGAAAACGAGAAAATGAAATTTTTAACAGTATTCTCGAGCTCATGATTGATATAAGGACTAAGTGATATCATGGTTTGAGTATATAGAATTTTGAGGATTTTGGTATGTGGAAAGTATTAACTTTTAACTGCATTCAAGTTTTCACTAAGGTTCAATGGGTATTCAAGAGAATACATGATTAAGGACTTTGAATAACAAAACATATCTTAAGATATATGGGGTTCAACGATGGTATTAAATCTCTGGTAATCGTTTTCACTATGTTATGAAAGTGGACTGCAGTATTATGGATAAGCCTAAAGACTAGAATGGATCATGTTGGACATAAGTTAGTATTGTTTAAGGATAGAAGTGTTCAAAATTATTGATGGGATAGAAAAAGGACAACCTGCAGGACGGGCGACAGCCCATCGCGTCGGACAAGGCTGTGGAATCGAACCCACAACCGAAGTGCGACTGGCCTTTATCGCCTACCACTGGCCTACAGGAAGACCCTGTTTAGTAGAAACTAGTTTTATTATATTAAGTAGTATGATATATGAAGTATAAGTCCATTTTAGGAACCATATATGATTAATCTCACTGTAGACCGACTTATGTATATAATTTTAGCTAACCTTTTGTTTGAGACAGATGGAATGACCCGTCATTCTATCACATAATCTGCTAACACTTCACGAATAAAAAATTCAACTTCATTTGTTTAAGAGATGAAGTGGAAATTGTTCAAGGCATGAACAATAGTGAGATTGTACTAAAATAAAGAAAGTATTTATTCTAATTCAAATTTTCAACTTTAGGTAAATGATCTTGAAAACCAAAAATGTTGTCCTAGTGATCTTATACCTGATGAATCAGATGGTACCTTAGATCGTCACAAATTTATGGATTTGTGATTACTGGAGTTTCCATAGCCATGTTCTCTACCACTCTCTATCAGAACATGATGGTTAGATTTCTCTTCCATATCCATATTTTCACCTATGTGGAAACCCAGTGATTAGTTTATTTGGGTAACCGTTACGTTTCATACTTTTGTTCTTAAAGATTGGTTTTGATATTCCTTTTTACGATGTGGGTTTCTATTAAATAAACTTTTGAATAGTAAACCATTTATAATCCTGATGAATTTCGAGGGCGAAATTCATTTTAAGGGGGGTAGAATGTAACAACCCGAGATTTTATGAAAAATATTCTTTTTAATTTTATTAATGTCTTGTGTTGTACGCTACACCAAAAGGAGCTTGCACAACACGCATCTTTGACTTTCCTTGCATTACACGCAATCACAACCTTCCTCGATAGCGTGTGTAGTACGCAATACCGAGTTTCACTAAACAACGATATGCTATTATAATATTATTATAACTAGCCATTATGAATAGTAATAAACGCTTTTTAAAATTATAGAAATTTTAGCTCTCAAAATGGACTTCATTTTTGGATTCGGAGTATCGAATTCAGCCTAAGGTGAAATTTTGGTACTTTTCGGATCACTTTCATATTCTGATGAATAGTGAAAATTACTAAATTATAATTAAAAACAACTTTTTTAATCGAAATAATTAATAGTGATAAATTATTAATTTGAGTGGTTTTAATGTATATTTAGAATATATTTTTACAATTTAATACAATGTTGGTCATTGGATGTAATTGCACATTTAAACCAGACATAAACAAGTGTCAATCTTTTGATAGATATTGTCTCTTAAAAACACGCTATTTGTTTTAACAGCGGGATTTAATTATAAAATTAATTAATATGTTATGAATTTGGTAAAATAGACTTCATTTTTGAATTCGGAATATGAAATATAGCTTAGGATGAAATTTTGGCTTTTTTCTGAAAACTTTCAATTTTTGATGAATAGTGAAACCACTAAGTGGTAGGTTAAAAACTGAATTTTGCATAAAACTTAATTTTACCGCTTCTGTGAATGGAATTTCAAAAATCCGACAGACACGGTTGATATCAGTAAGTAAAATGTGGTTCAATGAGATAAAAATAATTTTTTTGGTGAATAGTAACTTTTTACTTTTTTTTACCGCGGTTAATAGTAAATAGGGTAACTAAGGGTAAATATGATATTACTATTACCCTAACACATGTCCTAATTCTATTGGACAAGTTTTGTTCGACCAAAAACAAACTTAGAAATAAAATATGACCATTTAGGCCCACTTGGATTAGATTAGGACATTTATTATTAATTTATTTAAAGAAGAGTTAAAAGAGTTAAAATCAAAGTTTATTTACTAAAACATTTTTAATATAGGGTTATACAAAAGATAAATTCGATTGTAAATATTCATTAGAAATATAAAAAGATTTCCTACATAATGCTATTTTATTTGTAATTTTTAGACATTAAATGATTTAATTTATTTATGACACAATGATGATGCAGTAATTATCTTATTAATGAAATATCGACATAATTGATGTTATAAACACCAAAATAAATGTAATTTGAGACTTTTTATGAATTCAACTAATTTTATAGGTTACTATGATATATTAATGTTGATTTAATCAACTTGGTTCGAACATATAATTCTGTTATGACTTTCACAAAAATAATATATCAAATAGTGTCAAAATTGACACAAAATAGTTTTTAAATCAAATATTATATTATTAATTGTTATTTTATTCCTAAAAATCTAAGGTTCGGACAAATGACTTAGATAAGGATATATATATTAATAATAAACAATTTGGGGTTCGTTTGGCATGTTATAGTTAGTGTATTAACCATATAGTGAAAGAAAAAAAAAGACACGGTAAAAGTTAAATTATTTAACTTAGAGTTAAATCTAATTGATAAGGTTTAAAATAATATCCAAACATGTCTAAATTTGATTGGTTGATGAGATTACAACCCTATCTCATCTAATCATCGAATATGAGTCATTTTTGGAGGTTTTTAAGTGGGGTTAGATTTATTATAAATTAATATTTTTAAGAATTCCTAAGGTGCCCCTCTCCTCCCCTATAAAAGGACACCTCCTCCCCCTCCTCCTCACACCAATTTGAGCACTCAAGCTCGGCCAACCCCTGCCAAAATATCTTCTCCACTTCCCTGGAAACATCCTAGAGTTTCTGGTCTTCCTCAAAGACCAATTTTAGTGCCCTAAGAGTAGGTCTCAAAGAGGCGCTTCAAAGAAGAGGAGCTTTGGACACGTACAAAGCAAATCGGACCTAAGGTAAGGGAAATATCACAATCTCATTTTTATCCGAAATTGTTTATTCGTAAGTATTTAATGGGGTGTATTTTATCATCCACATCTATGTTCCCTCAATATGTAATATTGTTTCCATCCACTTGCAATAGTTTAAATCCAATTTTACCCTTCGGTGAGTTTTAGTAAAGAATATGAAAGGAATCTTTTGTCGTTTTTCATACGAGGTACTTTTTGACTTTTCCAACAAAAGTACGAAGAATGTTTTTTAAACTTATACGGCACGAACGGATTTTTACGGTTTTATAAAGCCTTATTTTCATGAACCTTACTCCAAAATATTTAATGACTATTTTCAATAAAATCTTTTTCTTTTAAAATTGCATGATGTTTTGTGAAAAGGAATTGATTTTGAAGAAGAAAGGATATTTTCCTCAAGAATTCATTTCAAGTGTTTTATCAAAATTATTTTCCATCTAAGATAATAAAGGGTTATGTTTCTATCCATATTTTTACATTGATTTGACTATGTTGTGATGGAATTATGTTTATGAATTCCTTTATCTTATATGAATGGTTTTATGATGTCATGTTGTTTAAGAATCCCATTTTTATTACATGGGTTATGCTATGATGTATGGTTTATGATTTTGTGGCACACATAAGAATGGTATCATTATGAGATGGGTGGGACCTATATCTCCCTCCAATGCATTGGGTAAAGATTTTATATCTCATGAGATAGGCATGGCTGAAATGGTAGGTTATACCGGTTCAGTGAAACATGACTGAAACGAGGGTTACTCGATTCAAAAAGGGACTTTGTCCACTAAGATAGTCTTGGCAATGAGTCTTGACTAACAAGAAATGATTTTCTATGATTATGTGTGTATGACACAAAATTTCATGTTTTAAGTTATGATTATTGGGATTTCATTTCACTACTATTATTTATCCCATGTTATGAAATTATGCTCTCTTTTGCAGGTTAAGATTTCCAAAAGTTATGTTCTTATGAATATGATGTGATTGATTTTCCTTTTGTTTACCCTTACTAAGCATTTGAGCTCACCCTTTTATGTTTTCTTTTCCCCAGGATATAAAGAAAGGTTTTAGTTTAAAAAAAAGGGAAGATATTTATGGGAGATATTGAAGATCTTTCACCACGATTAGAAGATTACGTCCCGAGTTTTCCAAAGACACTAAACTATTACGATCCTTGTGTGTGTGTTTTTGATATGTACTAAGTATTCCGCAAATGTAATGTAATGTCAATGTACGTTATACTTCGGGTCTCTACACTGCTAGTCATCCTGATATTATGTTTAGTTTGTGTATGTGTGCTCGTTTTCAAGGAAACCCTAAAGAGTCACATTTAAATGTTGTAAAGAGAATTTTCAAACACCTCAAGCATACTCACAATTTAGGATTGTTCTATCCCAAAGTACAATCACTTGAATTAGTTAGTTATTCTGATGCTGATTTTTCTAGATGTAAGTTAGATAGAAAAATCACCTCTGGAACATGTCACCTTCTTGGCAAGTCACTAGTATCATGGTGTAGTAAGAAACAAAATTCAGTTGCATTTTCTACTGCAGAAGCTGAATACATAGCTGCTGGAAGTTGTTGTGCACTAATTTTGTGGATGAAACACACATTACTAGACAATGGATATCAATTCAGACATGTCCCAATAAACTATGACAACACAAGTGATATTAATATTTCTAAGAATCTTATTTCTCATTCTAGGACAAAATATATTGATGTAAGACATCACTTTTTGAGGGATCATTATCAAAAAGGTGATATGAATTTGGAATTCATTGGTATTGAATATCAACTTGTGGATATATTAACTAAACCATTAAATTTTGAAAGATTAGACTACAGTATACAAGATCATGGTATGATTAATCGTAAGTAGATATCTTACTGATCTTAATGTTTAATACTTTATTGTATTTTACTTTGCTGTTTCATGGTCATTGTTTCTAAGTTACTGTTTTATGCTCACGGTCTCATCGTCAAGACCTTATGCTCACGGTCTGGCAACTCACAGTTTCACCATGACTACACAGAATGCTCAATGTCTCACCGTGACGACTATCAACTATCTCACCATGATGACTAGTTATTATCACACCATAATGCCTACTCACAGTCTCACCGTGAAGATTATTTTTATTCTTATTTTAACCCGTATCATGGTAATTTTAATTTTCACCGCTATTTGTTTTCCCGCATTTTTTTATGATGTTTGACATTCCCAAATGATAAAACTTAAGGGTTTCATTCGATTCCTTACCCAAACTTACTCCTGAACCTTCTCTTTCCTCTCGCCCAAAACTTTAGTGAATGCCAAGGATGAAGCGTCCATCTTCACCCTCATCTGTGAAGCGTCGCTCTAAGAAATAGAAGAAGATATCGAGGATAGCTCCCGAAGGACCTCTAAACCGAAACCTGGTAAGACGTACTGTTGTACTTGAAAAAGAAGTTTTCCCTAAGTGGATGACGTCTAGAATATATTTATTTTAGGAATTTTTAAGAGAACAAGGATGGTTTGAATGGTTCTCTCGACAAAATAGACCGATTTACCCGAAATTGGTATCTCAATTCTACCAATATGTGATGTTTTCCTGTGATTTTAGAGAATGAAATATGGTAACCAACTGGATAAATGGAAAAAAAGTGCTCTTTATCTTCGAGGTTGTGGGATTCATGCCTAGGGATTCCACATGAAGGAGTTTGTGAGGAATACTAGAGAGTCCCTCCTCCAAAACCGACATCTTTGACCTGAAGAATTCTTTGGAAATACTCACTAGAAATGGCACCAAGCGAAGGGCCATAACTGCTGAATTATATGGGGAGACAAGACTACTGTTCAATTTTGTTCAAAATTTGATTAGTCTTAGAAAAAGATATTTTTCTGTGATGAAGTATCAAGATGTGTTGCAGATTCACCTATTGATGAATGTCCATAAGATCAACCTATACAAGTATGTTATTAACCATATCTGTGAGCTGATTAAAGTCACTTCCAAATCCACCTCCTTATTTTACTCAAGGATGATTTTAGCTATGTTAGTTGCCAAAGGGATGGTTGTACCGAATGAAGAAAAGTTAGAGGGCTTTGATTTCTTCCTATCCATGCCTATCATCGGAAGGATGAAGATAGCTAGAACCCCAGGAAGAAGTAGTGGGTTGAGGATAAAAATCAATTGTATAAAAATTTTAATCCTGTTGACTATCCATGAAGGCCTAAAAATATATTTGATCTTGGTTTGGAACCAGATGAAGTGGATGAGTATTCATAAGAAGAAGAAGAAGAGGAAGTAATAGCTGAAGTATCTTCTAGAGAAGAAGCTAGAGGACCTCCAATGGAAACAGCTCCTGATGAAAAAAAAGGGTTGTTATCCCTGGTGTTATCCCTGCTGAAATACCTAAAGGAGAGGAAGTTGTTGATAGTTTTAGAGAAGATGAAGCATTGCTTCTAGTGCGGATGTCAATCCAAAAGCTCATCATAATGCTGCAAGAAAATAGGTTTTTCCAGATTCAGAATAGCAAGCAACCTTAGAGGCAACTCCAATTGAAGAGGATCATTCTGTTGAGAAAGAAGCAAGTCTGGAAGCTCAACCAGTGGAACAATCGGTTCCTGAGATAATTCTCTCTGCTGAAGAGAGGATGGAAATTGGATTTCATCTGGCAAGGCAATAGTTTGATGAAGAGATTAGGGATGATCATGTGGATCTTGATCATGCTGAGCCTATAGTCTCTGAAATGGAAGCACAATTTGAGGGGGAGGAACCTCAAAACCTTGAGATTATTGAAGCTGGATCTGCGGAAACTTTTCAACCTTAATTCTCATACTCTTTGTACACTTGGTATGAATTAACAAGCTTTTATGATGTAAATGAGTCACAAAAAGTGACTACAAATGGAATGGATCTTTCTTCTCTGTTTCAACTGAAGTCTATAGCTCATCCAGAACCAGAACCAGAGCCCCATCCTCAATCTGAATCAAAATCTGATTCTGAAGATGACTTTGAACCTCACCCAGAATCTGAACCACTACCTTTACCTATACCCTTACCCGAGCATCACTCCTTTGTGACTAAAGATGATCTGAATGTTTTTGTAGAGAATCTGTTAGCTAGAGTTGAGAAGATCCTATCCACTCGACCTCGTCCAGTGACTCAGTTAAGTCAAGAAGATGCATCAATTCTCTTAGAAAATATTACCCTTCATATTCTACCAAGGATGATCTAAGAAATTCAAGAAGTCAGAGTGGAAAATAAGCTGCTGAGTGTTGATGTTGCAAATCTGAAAGATATGGTAGAAAACTTGTAGAATGAGCTGTCTTTGAGATCTGAACCTTCTCCTGTTTCTGCCCCTGCACCAGTTGCTACTTCTCCTGATACTTCTGATTCCATCCTTGAAAGGGATATTATGTCTCATGTACATCCATATCTACATTCTTTTGATGAGAAGATTGAAAAAAATACACACAAAAATGTTGGAACGCATGAGGGAGCTTGTGGAAAATCTGAATAAACTCACAGATGAATACACTGGATGCCTGCAAAAAGTTCTGAAATAGCTCAAAGTTCTAACTGAAGCTTTCAAGGATTCTCCTGCTTCTGATCAGGCCTCCACACCTTCTTTGGATGATTCTCTACTGAGATCCATAATCAAGGAAGAACTTTAGAATTCCTTTAGTGGCTTGGATCTATCTTCTTTGTCTGAAGTGGTTAAGAACAGTGATAGAGCATTGGACTTGGTTAGGATTCATTCTAATATAGCCAATGATTCTCAATAAGAGATAACCAAGAAAATAGATTTGTATCTCTCCTGGATTTTCTCTAAAAGTGATATGATAGAACACTTTAGATATCTTGTGGAAAATTTGAAAATCCCTCCGGTGACTCAAGCTTTTAAATCTCAAGTTCAGAAGATTACAGAGTTCGCCGGATTGTTGGACAAATTTATGGAGAATAAGGAAGATTTTGAAAAGGCTATGCAATGTGGTGGTGAAATCATTACTGATTTCATCAATCTTTTGATACGTATCTTCATGTGTAGAGTACTGATATAGTTTCTCGAGCTGCTGCACCCCTAAGACCTGGTCAACCTACCTTAGCCTCAACTGCCATGATAGTTAGCCAAGCTATTTCTCAGATCCGACCGGTCATTCTTTACCAACCATAGCCTAAATCTTCTACTGCTCCCACTTTGACTCCATCTATTTTTGAAGGTCTACCCTTACCCTCTTTGTCTACCGCATCTATGCCTTCTTCTACTTCAGCACCAGCTCCTGCTACTGATAAAGGCAAGGAAAAGATGGATCCCTGGAGAGTCTAGGGACTGTTTTTTTTGATGGGATGTCATTTCTTGTTTCCTATTTTTCTTTCTCTTGTATGATCTATTCTGAAACTTTTTTTTAATGAAGACTTCTTTGTTTCATTTCATTTTCTCTACTTTTTGATATTCCCAAAAGGGGGAGAAAACTACAAGTATAAAAAGGGGAGAAAAACTACTAGTGTTAGTACTATAATTATTTTTTCTATTCTAATATGATAGTTTCTTTGATGTTACATTTCATTTATCTTTTGACTATATATGATTTGTGATCATCAAAGGGGGAGATTGTTGGACTCCTCGTGTGTTAATAATGTTTTAATGATCAAAAATCCTATTACTGTTAATTAATCCCAATCTTCATTGCACATCTTGCTAATGCTCTTTAATCTCAATAATAACTACACATCATGTTTTAATGATAACAAATCTTATGGATGTTAATTACTCTCTTTATTATTTAAAAGTCTTATGCATGATCACAAATATCACATATATTATCAAGTCTTTATATTTATGATTCAAGCTATTTTACTCTATAATGATTAAACTTAATATATTTGTCTAAGTATGGACACACCGTGAAGGACTCACTGTGACCTAGACACCCTGAACCACACA
This sequence comes from Viscum album, assembly GCA_963277665.1. NCBI lineage: Eukaryota > Viridiplantae > Streptophyta > Magnoliopsida > Santalales > Viscaceae > Viscum > Viscum album. Next base: position 35,476,992 of record OY728149.1, on the reverse strand, counting down.
CCGTGAAGGACTCACCATGACCCAGACATCATGAACCAGACACCACGAAGGAATCACCGTGACCCAGACCCCGTGACCTCGACACCGTGAACTAGACACCGTGACATGGACATACCGTGAAGTACATACCATGAAGTTCATACCGTGAAGCTCATACCATGAACCATATACCATGAAGAAGAAACTGTTTACATAATCACTATGACACTGTTTCTTAACTTTTTTTCAATATTATTTAAATAATGCTAACGGTCATATTTGATTTTTTTAATGCAATTAATGTTATTTAACGATATTTTTTGGCATGTTAGGAAACTGTATCTCGTACCTATGAAAATGGAATCATTTCTACTGCCAGAATGAGTGGAATATAAGGAATATTGAGATGCTGTACACGTAACAACTGTAATCTGTGAAGCGAGAAAAGTGTGACGATACAACAAGAAGAACTTACATACCCCAGAGAGCACTGTACTGAACTAGAAGAACAATCCTGAGTAAGAAAGAGATTGCAAGACCTTCAAAGAACTGTCATGAGTGCAATCCAACACCACTGAATAACACACGACGAATCAAGTGATATTTCTAACTTCTGTAGAACACAAGCTGAACTATGACACTCTGTTTTTCTACAGAAAAACCAGAGAAGGACTCAGAAGCATTCCTGCTAAATCCAAAGAGTCCAGAGCTCCATTGATAATCACTAGAGCTTTCTAAACTCTTATCTATTCTCTCTAAGGGATTTATTTATTAACTTTCGAGCAGTGTGGTGTACTCTATATATCTTATACACACACTGTCTCTTATACTGAACTGGAGGATATCAAATCCTCACTCCAAAAACTCTTAACTCTTGTTTACCCACGTCAACTGTTGAAGAGGTCCTTGTGTGGCCTGGTATTTGTTTTGTTTCCCACGTAGAAAAGTGGTAGAGGTCCCTGCGTGGCCTGGACAGTTTTGTAAACTGTTGTTAACCCTGATCCAGGGTGTGGATCAAATTTATATAAATTTGAGAGGACTAAGTCTCGGCTTGAGACTGAACCTCTCATTATATCTACTGTGCATCTTTAGTTTCATTTCAAATTATCCTAAATATATCTTATTTATTCTGCTACTATTACTTTGAAATATAAAATTATTTTAAAGTTACTTTGATAGTAAAATTAGCAAGTGTTTACACTTATTGTAAATTAGTAGGTTACTTTGAAAAGTTAGTTTGATCTTATGGTTAAATTAACTGAGACCTAATAAATCTTTGAGAAGCTAAGTGAACATTTTAAATTTGTATAAATTCACTAAGGTTTAACTTATTTGATAAATCAGGGGATTTTAAAATAGACAATATTTTAACAGAAATTTTAACTGGAACTCAATTCACCCCCCTCTTGAGTATCCACTCCGACCAACATTTACCTTAGTGACAAGGTGCATTAAAAAGTTCCCACCATATGGATTATAATCTATTATATGAATCATATAGAATCTCTAGTAAAAACGTCATCCATTAGGACCTCATATATAATTATTTTTCCCATGAAAACTATTGGATATGTCTATGATTCCATTGAAATAAAAAAAGTGAAACAAATATTCCCTATATCCATTTCTAACTATGATTTACAATATATACCATATTTTCCTTGAAATAAGAATATGGTTCAAGATAAAAATAATTTAACTACAACACATGAATCTAAATTGGATTATATTTATTAATTGAGATAAATAAGATACATTAGCTATATTTCCATACTTTAGAGCTACATTGAAATAGTATGAAAATTCCCCAATCTTATCTGAAATAAGAAATTATCGCACAACCTATGAATAAAACTTTGCATTCTATCTAATTCTTTTATTCACCATCAAAGAATTGTAGTAAAAGACAATGAAATCCCCCAAAACAAATTCAAGAGGACTATTCCTATTGTAAACATTTGAATTCATTCCACTATAGGATGTAAAAATATACTTCTAATAAAATTTACAATATTATAGATTTATTTCCCAATATTGGTCTATTAATGGATTTTTATCTATATTCCATCAAATATAACAGATACCGACAAAGAATATAATAAAAATCCTCAAACAAAACCATATTAATATTTTCCAGGAATGTAATATTTCAAACATATTCCACTAAAGGGAACATAATCTTTAATTACACCACAACACTTAATAACACATTCACGTAGCATATTCTTGATAGTCTAGAACATGGTTTCATACTATCAATCCATTTTTAGATGAGTAGATGTGATCAAAATCACTTAAGGACCAAAAAATGGAAATAAGACCTACCATAATAGTGATGTTAATCTTGTATCACATTTCAAATTATGATATGATGTATCACATATAGCATCAAATTTTGATTGATATAGTGCTTCCCGGCCTAAAAACCCATATAGGACTCTTATATTTATCTGAAATGAGATGCATCAATCAAATAATCTACAATAACTCAAACAATATATTTCCCCCTACAAAATATCAAAAATTATCTATTAAAGTTGATGGTGATATCATCCCATTTATATTCTAAAATATGTGATGACTAAATCTATCCTACTAATATTTGATGGATAGATTTATCCCATTGGTAGGTGGTAAGCATCAAAATAAACCCACACATATCATAGTTTAAATGAGAGAACTGAATGTTTCATTGAAAACCATCGTTAGTCAAACCAATATTAATTGATGATTAAAATATTGTCCCATTCATTACTACCTATAATTACAATTTTAAGGACCCATAAATACATTAGGTGAAGCTAGCCATGGGTCAGTCTCCAGAATAACTGAAAGAAACCACAAACACCCCCCACCTAAACTAATAGAAATTAGTTTGCTGCCAAATTAAAAAATGAATGATGTTAGAGATTGTTAAAATAGTAAATTCATATACTAAATTCTAGATAAATAAATAAAATTCAAAAAATAATGGCTCATTTTACAATCAACTAAGTAATTTTATTTTTTAAAATTAATTCACTCTCATACTGAACCTTAATTAATAACTGAATATCTTGAGAAATTAACTCCATCTTTAATTTCAATGGTTTGGAAATGCAAGTAATGATCACTATCATACTAATTTTTCCAACCCAGAGTTATTAAGATCCATCAATCACTCCCCTATCACATCTCAACCCTTACTCATATGATAAAATTATTTCATATTGATGCGGTATTATGAGAAAACTGAATTAAGGGAATAAATAAAGAATAAATTACAAAAAATAGTCATTATAACCAAATATTAAAGTGAACACATCATTTATCATTAAAATTTTAAAGATTAAATGAAAATGTTAATTTATTGAAATTCAATACTATTGGTGGAGGGAATTTTCCATTTCTGTGTCATGAAATCATATATATTATTCAATAGAGATAAAAATTGAATATAATAATCCATTGTAAGTTATTATTATTTTTGTGAGATAACAACATATTCCTCCTATGGTCATCATCATCCATTAATTAATTAAAAAAATATTATGAATTCTGTTATATTTCAATGTGTGGGTTATGATTTAGTCCACATCACCAGCTTCTAGGATATTTTATCTAGGGAGTCTTATTCTCCCATTTATTCATTATCTCTCTTGATCCTTATTTAACATGTGGTACTAGACACACTTTATAACACCTAATAATATCCAAAGTTTTCATATTTAAAAATTCAGAACATGGAATTTTAATAATGGTCACTAATATTGTATTCTATGTTCACAAGCCCTATAACATACCTAAAGTCTTACGAAGTAGGATTATGTAAAATAATGAAGTCATATGATCTTCAACGTTTCATAGTTGTACATTATAACTACATCAGTTATGATTATTGAGGAATTTTATCATGCATATAGAGGGTGTTTAACATCCTGGTTATAACTATAGCATTATAAGTCATAATTTAACTATTTATCACATTCTATTGTAGGGGATAAACCATTTAAAAAAATTATCTTCATCAAACAACCTTTCATTGGAATCCATGGTTTTTCTTCTTTCACATTGGATAAATATTTGGTTCATCAATCGAATAGAAATTTTATTTATTGGGATTGATCTACATGAAAGTAACTTGATCATCAGTTCTGTATTAATATCCCTAGTATCCTAAACTCTATTATTGAACTCCATCATTCCTAAAATTTGGATGTTATGAATGGATTCATCTGGGGTAAGCACTTGGAGGGGGGTTATCTTACATGGATTCAATGTTTCAAAAGTTATGGATTCAAGCTCAGATTATTTATGGATAGCCCTTACATAGAATACTCTCAATGGGGAATACCTTCGTATTACCTTGTGTGTTTACTCTTCACCATTACAAAACACTATTATTTTGGTTGTTATTTGGGTTTTCTTCCCTTTTATATCTTATGAACCATGATTTATTACCTAACATATATTAGGTACCACACATTGAACCTCTACGATATCCAATATGAGTGAGATCGACCCAAATTTTGAATATAAAACTCAAGGTAAACTCATATATAGATTGTTTTGATCCTCGATGTAGCTTATCAAATGATGATTTTTCATGTTTATAGATTCAGTGGTAGGGGTTCAATATTAACACAACACCCTGTAACTATCATGATATTTTTTAGAGAATTTATGATACCTTTATGTAGTGTTGGGATCTATATGGATTCTTTTATGCAGCCTTTAGAAATTCTGATGTGTCATTACGTAGTTTTAAATATTGGTTAATGTTCCACCTTTATATAGTCTATTCAATGGTAATATTATTAATATGATTCTTGTATTCCATTCACAAGTGAAATAAAAAATGAATGGAATAATATATTAATTTATAAATTATAAAAATTAATGAAATTACAAAAAAAATGAATCTAAAAATTAAAATAATTTAAACAATGTAATTTTATTCTTTGGAATCTAGGTATAGATTCTAGGTTAGAACAAAAAATAATTAAAACCATTAAAATAATTATTCATGTAATTTTCATATTAATGTTTTTATATAATAAATAAAATAAAAACATATATATTTTTTCTATTAATGATACTATTTTTATTTAAAATATATTAAATATATATATAAAATATTGTCTTCATCACTACCTCATACTTACTCTAAAATATAACCTCATGTTTATACTGGAATCATTTTAAACCCAATTCATATTCCAGGTTCAATAAATGCAATATAAATAGATGTTAATGGAATTAGAATCCAAGAAATTCATTTAATTATGCCACTCTCATAGGCTTCATAGACAAATATACTAATTCCCACATACCTTATACTTCCTATATGATGTTCAGATATATCTTCCTTCCCATCATTATAAAAAATCATAATTCGCCAAATATTTTTTATCTCCTCTATGAATTATCACATAATAAAATTTTCCCAATGATTTATATTTATAAGAAATATATGGTGATTTCAGAAAAACCTTAAACTAATCCTTTACATTATATAAGATAATCCTAAAAACAAATTATCATAGTCAGGGCATTAAAAAATACGCAGTTGAATTGTAGGTCACTCTAAATCATATTTAATGGATAAAATAGACATACTAACCCACAGAAATTAATTTTTGACATAGGGATATTAATATATCAGTTACCATATAAATTGTAATCTAATTATTATTTTCTGTAGAAATTTCATTTTGGGAAGTTCATATAGGTGCTATTTTTATTATTTGAAATTTTACTGTGTACCCCCCCTCCCCAAATTCTAAGGACAAAACATTGTATTCGATTACATGTATGAAAAATATGGAAGGGAATAAAATAGAAATTCATATACCAAGACATTATAATATAGTTACTATTTTAAATAAATTCAATCAATGATATAGTTTTATGTTCATGCAACACTATGTATGCTTGTGTTATACTCAATAACCACTATTGTCAACAACATACTTTATAAGATAGACAAGGTTTTCCCAAAAAAACTTATATTATTAATATTTTTTTAATAGTTATAACCATGATATTAAATTAGTGGGTATGAGTTGGATAATATAACCGATGAAAATATATGGTTGAATAAATTGGTTACCATTTAAATATAAATGAATTTAAAAACAATTGAATATAAATGAAACATTTTTTATAAAAATTATTTTTATGTTCTAAATACAATTTTAATATTATATATTAAATTGATCAATACTAGTAATATATGTGAAGTAAATTTATATATTATAATTTATTTTCCATTCATCTAATAGGTTTTTGTGGGCGTAATATAAGAAAAAATCAAATTTTATAGATAACAATTTTTATTTTTATAAAGGCCGTTTTTCCTCCTTTTAATGACACTCTCATATTAATTTTTTTTACCAAATTTATAATTATTATTGGTAAAAGTAAACCTAAATTCTAAATTGGAATTTCCAAATATTTTGGAACGATTTATTGGTATTTTTCTTGAATTATTTCATTTTTAGATGAATAGTTATAAATACTAAATTTTAATTGAGAATTTCTTTTTTTATTTAATTAATTTATATACATAAAAAATAGTATTATTTTTTTGAATTATATTTAGTTCAAATATAGATATATTAATCCAATTCATATCATTTTAATAAATTTAACATTAAATTTGATATAAAAAATTTTCAATCATGTTGATCTTTTTTACTTAAAACCCATATTTATCATTCCATCTTAGGGATTAACATCAAATTAATTTTTCCCACTTGTTTTTTTTTTAAATTTGGATAAATGTAATAAATATTTTAAATCAGTATAATATATAATTTATAGTGATGAAAAATATTATTTTTTCACAAAATATTATTAAAATAAATTAAAATTAATTATAATGATTATGGTAAAAATAAGTTTATTTAGTGTTTAAACTTTAATATTAAATGGAAACATATACTTGAAACATTTCCAAATTCCATCTATAATAACTCTTTAGAATACGTACCAACATTGATCTATATTAGATCATTATTTAGTAGCCTAATGTAGAGGGTTCCATACTGGGAAAGACAATATAGCTACCATTGGAAATGAGAAAGTTATGGATATATTTGGGAATCTTAATCTTGTAAAGAAAAACAACATTGCCAAGATGGAACAACTTATTCACCAATGATATTCTTTGATAGTTGATTGATTTATGGAATAGAGGGACCAATAAATTTATGGGACCACTAATCCAATGTAATATGTGTAATGGATTTTTTATTTTGATAATATATTTTTTGAATTAGAACTTATTGAAAAGGAATCATATACAATGTCTTTATATTATCTCAATGAATATTCTGATCATTTGTCTTTGAACATTTAGAATACTGGGGAGAAACCTGAAATATAACTAATGGAATGGAAATATTTTAAGGATAAATTCTTTAAAAAATATTTACCTCCAGAGGAAGGAAATGTGATAAAATGAATATTCATTGGTTTTAGGGAAAATGTTATTGAATTTTTTTGGAGTATAATGATACCATTACATGTTTGTTATGTTACGCTATAAATTACCAATAAAAAGTGAGGTTGGAGAATAACCCTTTAATTTGAGGGATTATGAAAAGTCACTAATGGTTAAATTCCTCTGAAACATTCTCATCATATGAGGACATAATATCATGTTAAATTAAGACATAGAGAGTATTCTTAGAGTCATATAGCTTAGAAGAATTGGTGGAAAAAATTATGATAAGAGTAAAATGTGGATGCAAAGAAGAATGTAAAGAATGATTTTCTTTCATGTCATACTTGGGGAATGAAACACAATTGTTTATTCCTAATAAAAGAACACTATTGGATTTTGTGTGCAGAAAAATGTCATTAAATTCAAATTTTCAATAAACAGAATCTATTTTCTAATTCCCAATTCTTAAATTGTATGTATTTGGGGAACTATGTAAATGAATTCCCCATGCACCAAGGGAATATACCATGTAATATGCTAAGGGACCAAATTCATGTTTATGTGGTAACAACTAGTGAAGTGGAATAATTTATGTTATTTAATTTTTATTCATGAATTATGTTGTTTTATTTATTTTTAAACAATATACTATTTATGAGAATCTTGATATATATAATCATTTTACTACAATATTATTTCATTAAATATTTTAGAACACTTGTTGAATAATATTTAAAACCAAGAAAAGTTTTCAGAATCTAGTTGAAATTCTTGGAAAACATATAACGGAGGGTATGAAAACCGTAAATATGTTTCTAATATTGTGAAAATTATTTCAGGATTAAGAGAAGAATGATATTGATAATGTTAATTGTATAGAACTAACTTACATGAAACTGAATAATGATTATATATTTTTTGAGATTTAGTGACCTCCTTTATGTATTTATGGATCCTTATCTTTTAGAAGGATATAATGAATAACTATTTGTAAAATGGTTTATATTTAAAATTGGATGTTGTTTTAGAGATTAATTTACAATATTAGAAACTTATAAAAACCATATTTTTTCAATAATATTTATAAAAAAATATAAGGTCTTAAAATATTTTATATACCTTAGAGTATATTAGAAGTGTATTTTAGTACATCATACATCAAAGTTAATTTTATGATATATATTTCTTGAAGTAATAGGGTAATTATAAATTTAATTAATGTCAACGAAAGATGAAAATTTTCAATTTAAATTTAAACATATCAATTAAGTATACTTTTTCTACATATAGAGAGTAATATAATTCCACAACCATATAAAGAGGGTTTCGAAAAAAAATGTGTTATCCTGTAACCATCATTTTTTATGATATCAATACACTTATTTTAACCTAATTGGTTTATGGTTTGTGAAAACCAACCCAATATTTTATCAACCACTTTATTATGATCAATTTTCTCTATCACTCTCTATCACAACTTTATTGTTATATTTCTATTCCATGTATATGATTTGAATAATTTTCTAATATTTGAATGCCTGGTTTTCTAGTAACTTTGGAATTTACCTTTCCAAATTATTAAGAAGATGTGATTTTAAAAAAAAATTATTATGTGGGATTTTAAATAATTTTATTTTCATTTATTTAAGCCTTGATTACTTGTATCATGTTTAAATTGTGAGGACAGAATTTATTTATGTTTGGTATATTGTAACACCTAAAAAATTAAAAGAATATGTTTTTATTCAAGAATGTGTCTATGATGAAACAATAAGTGAATAATGGAATATAAAATCCTATTAATTTATTATATATGTATTTTTTACTCTATGATATATCATGAAATTCATGTAACACCATGATAACATGTGTTAAATATAACACATAATTTTGTTGATATATTGCATTATAAAACACATCGAATTTTACAGAAAACTGTTAATATTATTATTTAAATGAAAATTATCACCTAATTTTTAAACTGATATTTATAAAAAGGATGACATATAATATGAAAATATATTATTTACTTAAATAAAAAATGTTTCCACTGGTTAAAAGTTAATTATTATTTAAAATATCAATCATTAGAATATAATAGAAAATGCCTAATAAAAAACTATTATTAAGTGCCCAAATAATTTTATCGACATTATAAATTTTATTACTATTATTTAACTATTTTAATAAAATATAAAAATTTAACATTTAATAAATTATTTTGACATTCATAAAATAGATTTTTGTATAAAAAGAAAATCAAATTTTACATATTAAATGCCTTATTTTTCTATGGGTAAACTTCCACCTTTTAATGGAGAATTTGATTGAAATAAATTTTTTGAATAATTTAAATATTTCATATAAAAAAACGTTTTTTTAATGATTAATTCTAAAATTATATTACAATGAATTTTTGATATTTTTTGAGACATATCCTATTTTGATGAATAATAGAAAAAATTGAATTTCAATTGAAAACTGACATTTCATCTATATAATTTATAATGATAAATTATATTTTAAATTGGATTTAAATTTATACTATATCAAATATATATATATATATATATATATATATATATATATTAAACCTGTATAAATCATTTTAATAGTTTTTATTATATATACATATATAAATTGAGAAATATTTTCACAATTTTCTCAATAAAAACCTTAATTATCATCCAATATGGGGAATTAATTATAAATAAATTTAGTATATATATTTGATTTTAATTTAATAAAATTATTCAATGTATGTAAAATGGAAATTTATAATTCCTCATAAGGTAAAATACGTTTTTGACCAAAAATATTAGTGAAATCAAACAAATTAATTACAACAATTATAGTAAAAACGAGTTTACTTTTTGGATAAACTATAACCTCATCTGGCCAAATGACATATAAACTTCCCCAAAACACAATCTAAATCCATATATAGTCCATTAAACTTAATGGATATAAAATGGTTAATAATTTTATTCCCATGATTTAAGGGAGTCCTCCAAATAGTGTATACTATTTTGTATTTACAAAAATTCCCCTCCTCCTTCACTATAAAAGGAAACTCACCCCCTCAAAAATTCAGAACTCAAAATAAATTAGTATCATAATGAAAATCACCAAATAAAATTCAAAATCTATCACCTAATTCTAAATGTTTGAATTTTTTAATAATTAAAACCATGGAAGGGTTGTTGTATAAATCAGAAGGAGTTACGGGAAGAAGAGGTTTTTCTCATCAATGAGAACTTTTGTTTTATTTATTTCTCCACCCCTTAAATTATTTTCATATAATGGTTATATAATATTTTAAATATCCTAATTATATTTATATTTATTTATATTATGGTTATGACATATACCCACACACACTTCCATAAAATGAAATTCACAATCATTGTATGTAATTATGGCAGGCTACGGCCTTGCGAACAGATATCATTCGTTCTTCCATTAAAACCTATCATTGTACTGAATAATGATGTAAATACAATTTTTATATGATATATATTATATATATTATTTAATTATTTTTCATAATTATTATAATAAAATATACCATCATGCTTCCCATTTTACAAGAATATAATAAGATCATTTGGGGATGTAAGGACCATTGTCTCATCAAAGCGATGTGATTCATTCACACATTTAATGGAATGAATTATGGATAGGATTAATAAACATTAGTGATATACATATTATATTCCTAACATAATTATATTTTTGGAAACATAATATATCACTTTCTTTCTATCATTTTCACATACTGAAAATGTGATAACATCGTTTGTGGATTTGTGAACTACAGCATACTCAAGACTATATGATTGTTTATTTTTATCCACCCAATAGAATAATGAAATATATAATTATAATTAATTAATATGTATATTAATTATTTCTTGATTAATATTCTATAATTTATAATTAATGATCTAAGTAAGTGGAATTAATATAAAAAAGTCAAACATGCTAGAAAAATATTGTAGTAATTACACGAAATAATGAAATTGAAGTGATTATTAACCAATGGGTGATAAGATATTTTATGTATATCATAAATTAGATTACAGATATATATATATACTTATTTTATAATTTAATAACATCATTAAAACTATTATACCATAGGTTAATGGGAGTTCAACCTAAAGGACGTGTAAGTTAAAGGATTTTGTCTCAATTTCATTTCATTATAGGATATTGAAATGTTATCCATATAGTTTAATTTATATGAAAATTAAATTTCCCTTTGAAATTTAATATCATAATTAAATCATTATTCATGTAATTTTTAGTTTCCATTTTAATTATTCCATCTATGGGGATTTTAACATAATTATTCCAAGTGGTAAAGAATTTTCATTACTCCAATCCATGTCATTGGGTTATATTACTTCCTCTTTGTTGTTATTATTAAATAATAATGTGTATAATGAATTGTAATATTTATTTATTTATTTAAACTTATTTTATATGTATTTAAGGTTGATACACATTATAAATTCATTGAATAATTCATACTTCAATGTTATTATTATATTTAGGGTTTATTTCATGATCACATTCAAATCGAGATTGTTTATTCTAGAATTTACATTAAAGGAAATTATTTGATAACCATTTAAATAACCCTTTTATTTTTTCATAATCTAGTTATTCCTAATCTTTTAATGTGATATTTATATTTTCTATTATTTGGTACTTAAAATATATTTTTATAAATTTTCAAGATAATTTGACTTCATTTCTATCATTGGATAAAAATATGTTTTCTTCCAAAACAATGTTTTCTAAAATGGTTTTCAAAAATGTTTTATAATTTTAAAATGATTTATAAAATACAATTTAAATAATTTTTACACTTTAATTTTTCGTTACAAGTTATTTTTTAATATTTTTTAATATTTTTTTCAAAATGAAAATGATATATTCCTTAAAAATGTTTTCGAATATATTTTTATTATTTTTCTATTCATCAAATGTAATAACCCATTATTATTACTCATATGGATATATATTTTATTGATGCCACAATTATTCATTCTATAGATTGTTTATGATCATTTTGAATTTAAATGATCCATTTTTATACAATTTCCCATATTACTTTCAATGGTGTATAGTTATGTTTACAAATATGGGATGTATTCATATTTCATATGTTATAATTACCATATGAATATTTTTGTTTGTTAATTTTTTATCCCTTTCATATGAAGAATGACATGAACATAGTATGCAATGTTCAAGGTCCTTTATAGTTCGTTGATGAATTTTTAGGATTCATGAAACAAAATAGATATGGATTTGGCAGAGGCCTTAACTATTTACTAGAGTCCTTACATGGAAAGGTGATAGGACTAGATTATTGGCATCATGACTTGATAATATTAAAATGTTGGCATAAATCCTTGAAAATATTGTAATGTTAGCCCAATTCCTTGACAATATTAGATTATGGGCATGATGAATCAATGTTAGGTTTTAGATATCCATTTTTTTGACTTCCATCATTATGAATTAAGTTATTTATATTATATTTCGTTCATATATTTGTTAGAATATCCATGGTAAACCTTCATTGTAATGGTATTATTTTCCCAGAATCATTTTTTCAAATTTTATTCCTACCATATTAGGTTCATGACATTAATTTAGTAAAATTAATTTTATTTATTTACATTTCTATACCGATTATTCATTATCATATCAGGATAGTCAGGTCATTTGAATGACATGTGTTTTTAGTTATTTAACTTTCGAAATTTATTATTTTAATTGATTCATTATTTTTCCATTGTATATAATTCTTCTTGATAATTTCAGATCACCCTTATTTCTTTCCTTTCATATAATTATAATGATTTTCATGAGAAATACACAAGAATATACTAGAAGGAATAATGTTATTCATGAAAAAAATTGTAATTTGTGATTTTAAATGTAATGTATGACTAAAGTATGAATCTAGTTTACAATGTATACTATACTATGTTATACATTGATATTAAATTCAAATTATAATATGATAATTTAATTGTAGTGGGCACCAACTCATGGATTTTGGAGATGGTTCGTAAAATATTCAAAATATAATAGATATTAAATAAAAAAATATGCATTAAAACTAGAAAAATAAAAATAATTACAAATATAAAATGAAATTCCTCCAAAAAAGTCATGCATATAAAATCAGTAATGCTTGATATTCATGTTATTTATTCAGATTCATTATTATTTTACTTAAAATTTCATTATTGTACCTATGAATCTATACCCATATTGGAATTTAACCCTGAATGAATTTTTTCCCATCACTCAATTTCAAAATACTAGTGTTGTACTTGAAGCCTAAATACAGTTTCCTAACCATGACATTCCATTGATTCAATCATCTTCACATCATAATTAAAAATATAATATTAATTATAAGCGGTTTAGAAATATCATTCAAATGACTCTTATAATGGATCAATGATGAAATATAGTAAGGTTAAATATCATAAATGAGGGTATAATCATATATTTATTTCATGATAATTGTGAACTTGTTAATGAATTAATACCTCCTAGACAAAAACGAACCCCCCAATAGCTCAAAGTGGGACCATGAATATGTCATAAAATCATGAATAATGTTCCATGATCCTCTTCTTTATTAATTTTATTTATTTTTCTAAATTCATTCCCATTACAGACCTTACATCCATCACATAAACAAATATGATCCATTATATGATCTATCTGTGATAACGGGGAATTTTTTACTTTCTACTACACAAAACATTGTACATATATATTTGAAATGTAATAGGGTATGCGTATAAAATAATGAAGGTATTCATGAAAAATGTTATACCAATATGGTGAAAATTCCACAATTCATATCCACATCAATTAATATCCCATTTATGGTAGAGATTGAAAATCCCCCACACTTGTTCATAATAAGGTCACACATATTACCAAGAGTATGGTATGAATGGATAAGAGGCTTGAAGCGGCTCCATCCTAAGAAGGTTATTCATAAATAGTAAAAAATAAATAAGGATAGATGTATATTTGGGTCTTAGGATAAATTGATCAAAATTATTTTCGTGGTAATTCTTTTAGTGTATTTATTCAACCATAACCCCATTAAGATTCCAATGAATATTCTGAAAGTTTCACATGACCCATGTCTCCCAAAGGAAATATTATATGAATATTATTGGACAATATTAGTCTCTAATCCTATCTATAATAACATAATATAATATAGAACCCACTCAGCGAATAATATATAGTAATAAGGAAATCAAAATCAATCAAATGATTCTCGAACTAGAATTTAATTAGTAAACTAAACGATCATGAAAAAAATTTAAACATGAATAAAAAATTTATTTCAATAATTTTTAATAAAAAATTTATTTTATTTAAATTTTCGTGATGAGAATTCATGATAAAATAAGTATTCAATAATTAATTTATCCTAGAACAATGAAAAAAGAAACAAATCCCATGAAATGACAATAAATCCCATTAAACACTCCACTACACATAAAATTATACAGTGTCTTCACTTTTTTGGAAGAAACACGGGAGATATAGATATAGTAGTATAGAAATATTCAAAGGTAAATTATGAAATTAAAAATGTTAATAGAGATCTTCCAATATTTAAAATAATTCCATGGAATAAATTGTGGATTGTTTGCATGAAATTGTTCCCCCTTTAATAATTTTCATAAAAATTTCCGACAATAGATTAACCATCAGTAAACGGGGGTTATGAAATATGGAAACATAATAATAAGTAGGTGGACATTTTTAGTATTAGGATAAAATAGCTTAGATAAATACAAGAATATCTAAAAACAATTCTATGGAATTCAAATGAATATAATGTTAAAGTAATGTAAACAATAAATGTCCCAATCTCACAATGAAAATACAGAAGATGAAAAATATCGGCTACCTCCCATAAATTGTTTTCTATGATATAAAAAGCTATAACATTGAACAAATAAGCCAATGGTCTCTAAATAATTGGAAACCCCTTCATGAAATGGTTATTGATATTTTATTATTCTTTATCCATTAACATTAATGGATGATCCTTCACCTTGTTGAGTTTCAATTGTCCTATAGGGAGCACTTTGACAACTGTAAAGGGACCCAAACTTCTATATTTCAACATCCAATGGAATTATCTTATGCCAGAATTCAAAATTATAACATTATTCCTTTGTATGATGATTCAACATGCAATACTTTTGTCACCCCATATATTTAATGTTTACTTATAAACATGTTCATTATCATAAGCATCCCTTCTAATCTCTTCCAGCCCAACAATATTTAGAATTCCAACTTCCCAATATTTTTTAGTATGAATATTTAGTTTCTTAATTTCATAATAAGGATAATGCTCTAATTCAAATAAAATTTGACATGGATTCCCATAAATAAGATAGAATGGAGTAGTGATGATTGGTATTTTATATGCCAATAGATACACTTAATGTGATTCATCCGATTTGATACAGCATTACTTTATACATGTAGCCATCATATTTCTATTAATTTGTATAATATGACAATATCACAATTACACAATTCAATATTACTACTTTTAGAGGGTTTTGAGAGTACTATTGTTATAACATATTACATACATTACACAAAATATATACATGGAATTCTTTACAAATTGAGTTTCTCGGTCCCTAATGAGAAATTAGATAAATATGAATCTCCAGAAAATGGTTTCACTTATTAATTTCATGATCACATTTATGTCTTTCGGGGTGGCGTGGGATTGCACCCATATTGAAATATAATCCACATAGACTAGGATTTCGAATTTACCCATATAATTTGGGAATGGACCAATAAAATTAATTCTATATATGTCGAATGGTTCAACTTCCAGAATGTGATTATGGAAAATTTTGTTTCTTATTCCAATGGTTCTTTTTCATTGGTACTGATCACAACTATTAATGAATCTCCCTATATAATGATGGATTGGGGTCTATAATAGTGTCTTTGTTTGACTCTATCGATAAAATGATCAGGCCCATAATGTCCTCTAGTAGGAAATTTGTGAGACATATATAGTGAACATTTAAATTCATCTTATCATATTGAATGTTGCTTTAATCCCTCAACCCAATTCTTAAATAAAAGGTACTCATCCCAGTAATAAATTGAGGCCACGACTATGAATTTTTTCAATTATTGGTAAGAAAAGATAGAGTAGAGTGTTTATATGGAAGGATAGTATTCTGTATCAGAAAACCATGGTTGTTCTTGTATATTTATATTAAACATCATTTCTCAATTAATATCCTACTCAATATATAGATTTTAATAATCCTAAATATTTGGTTGTGGGATTATTAATATGTTATATAAATGAAAGTCATAATCCATTTTGTATCCTTGATAACTATTTCAAATTCCAACAATAGTTGGATCCCCAGTATCATCCACTTGTTGACATAACTTTGACTCAATATATAATTGGGGGTTGTATGATCAGTATAGACCACTATATTATACATAATGCATTATGAAAACAATTTCAACACATAGATGACTACAAGAAATTCCATTTTGATAGCATATATTTATACTAATCATTGTCTAATATATGATTGGAGTAATAAATCAGATATAAGATACAGTTATTTACCAAACAATTGATAGGTATTGAATATAAAATGGAATTAGATTCAAGTGTTGGAATGAAATGTGCAAATAATGAGTCAAATAATCATAATTGGAAATAATAAAATGTATTAAAAAAAGGAACCAATATAAACAAATTTTAAGGAAAAGTAAAAAAGAAATAAAGAAGAATGGAGGAATGAGGTTTTAGATACCAATCACAATATTATACATCATGGTATCTACATATATGTAGACGTAAAAAGTTAAATGATGTTTAAATAGTTCACATTTTGAATGTGATTTCAGTGACTTATGCATCAAGGAATTTGTGGTGTGTAATTTAATTTTACACAGCGTACTTTAGGTCATCAACAATCTTCGAATATGATGGATCTCTAGAATTCTAAACAGGTTTCTTTGATGGAAATATAGTTTTGAATATTTCACATCGTGCACAAAGTTGTGGTCATTTATCTCATCTGATTTAAAATTATAGTCTTTCATGACATGTAATATGAATTAACATCATATACATGGTTCATGCCATGAATTTTTGATTCATTACATGTAATTCAGCTGTTAGGTGGTCTTCATGATATGTACAAATCATGTAATTAATATTTATAATGTATAAATTTGATTTTCCCCATTTCATAGAATGTTCTCTATAAATACCTGAATTCCTAATTTCTAGGAAAACACATCAAAAATAAAATTATTATTGAATAATGTATCATAAAATCCAAAATAAATATATGAAAATGATATATAAAATTATTTATTATCATATTTCCCCACACATGGACAATTTATTTTATACAAGAAATGGTTCCTAAAAGGTATACTATAACACCCAGAAAATCAAAAAAGAATAACTTTTAATTCAAGATCATGAAAGACATGAAACACCGAGCATATAAGGAAATATAACATCCTATAAGTTTACTATCCAATCTATGATATATTTTACAATGTACACAACAATGGGTTAATTGTTGTTACATGTAACAACAACTTACATTGATAGCTTGTATTACACAAAAGCTCGAGTTTTAACGAAAAAAATTTCTATTATTATATAAATAAAAATTAAAACCAATATATTAAATTATAGACTATAAGGATAATTAAATATATTATAAAATTATAATATTTATAAAAATACAAAAATTTATTCGTTGGTTACTAATTAATGTGAAATGAAAATAATAACCATTATCATATAGAGGAATTTTTTTCTTAAAAAATGTTCTTATGTGTCCAATCTTGTTTATCCCAATAAAAAAAGTTATATATAATTGTTTAATTATAGTAATGAAATATAAATATATTATATTGTATAAAAATTTTATTGTTCGTCAATTTGATTTCATAGGCATAAGATTGGAAAACCTATCAAATTTTACATAGAAAACATTGTATTTTTCAGAAGGTAGTTTTTTTCCTTTTAATGGAACACTTGATTTAAATAAAAATTTTGATACATTATTTAATGTTATTTGAAAAAATAAACATCAATTTTGAATGATTAATGTTAAAATTATCTTCGGGAGAATTATTCTGGTACTTTTTTGAGATGTTTCATTTCTAGATTAATTGTGAAAAATATTGGGCACTCATAAGGTGGGTTGTGTACTGTGGTGTCTATTATTTTTCCCTTACAAGTAGATGGAACACCTAAGAGGAACATTGGTAAATGACTGATTATTACATAAATTCCCATGATGATTTGAAGTCTTAAATTGTTTTAGTGATTTCTCAACAACACACCTTTGTTTTTTTTCGGCTATTTTACCTTCCTGGTTTTTGGTGCGGATGACTGGAAGCCCTGTCTTAAATAATCATCTTGTACTCTTCTTAAGATAAGAGGATGCCTCGTATCTTTATGTTTTCATCGATTCACAATGATATTGTTTGTCTTACACCACTCTAAATCTTTAAAAGTATTTGATCTTTTTGGGATATCTTTGTCAGTATTACACGCTAATGTGTGGTTCTTATCTAGGCTTGGACTGACATGAGTGTTTCTTGGGTTCCCAAGTTGGAATGCCTTGTATATACTCATGGATTCTAACATATTTCATTGAATTGCACTTGATTCCTATGTTGGGTTTATTTGAGATATGTTGGCCAAGTGGCTTGACACGTTGTCTCTTCCTTTTATTCAATGTTTACAGTTGTAAGGGGATATTTTAAAGCACACATCCAGAAGAAGGAAAGTGTTCTCTCACGGTCAGTAGTGTCTTTTGAGATAGCTTTCTCAACCGGTTTGGTAAGGTTAATCATAATTCGAACATTTCCTTTTTATGAAATCATGTCTATTATGTCTAAATAACATTCAGAGTATTGCCTTATGAAAATAGTCCAATGGTAGAGGTATCGTGGACTAGTTTTGTTCCTTCATTACATAAGACCTATGGTGGTGAGAACCATCACACAAATGTTTATCAATACATTGATGTGATTGAGTCTCTTTCTAAATGGGCTCAAGTAAGCATCATTTTTTAGTTTAAGATGAACTTTGAGAGTTGGATCTATTTGTAATGGCTAATGTACAGAGTGCATAGGAAATGAATAAGGTGCATTGGGAGTTGGTGACATAATGAAACCATTGGAATGAGACATCATGACCCCTATAGGTTGGGTGATGTTTATATTGTTCCTAAAGGCCTCATTGGGTAATGAAGTTTATATGGTTGGTAGATTATAGAATTCTATGTTTTTGAACCAGAC
Source organism: Viscum album (assembly GCA_963277665.1). NCBI lineage: Eukaryota > Viridiplantae > Streptophyta > Magnoliopsida > Santalales > Viscaceae > Viscum > Viscum album. The sequence continues at coordinate 35,457,176 of OY728149.1, read as the reverse complement.
AAAAATGCAATGATTTTTGAACTTTTCATTTATGGAACAGGTCGTTATAAAAATTGAGCTTCAGAACATGATTCTGATATTTGAATTACTATTATGTATTTTTTGGGGACATGAGTGAAGGCTATAGAAGTGTCCTAAGAATCATGAAAATATTCTGCAGTTTCATACATCAAAAACATCATGTTTTTTGAAGTAGTAGAGGGCACACATTTTTCCCACAGTCTTCCTAACCGTGCGGCCCATTGTAGGTAACTATCCATCCCTATTTTAAAAGGGGAAATGGCTTAGCACACATCCTGCACACGGTATCCTAAACCATATACTTCTCCCCATGATTTCAGTAGACTCGGCACAGTTTGCGCAAGGATTGGAAAACTGTGAGGGTCAAACTATGATGAATGGTTTTTTAAATGAATTAGATGATTTAAAAATAATGTAAAATTAAAATTCAAAAACTCTATATCAAATTTTTCATTCATACATGATACACCAATCCCAAAGGGGCTTCCCCCTTCGACAGACACCTTTCTTCCCTTGGCCTCCTCCCCCTCCTTTAATCCAGGCATAATTTCTTCTGATTTCATCGCACAATCCACCACGGTGAGTCCTATCTACCTTCTCCTCTCAGTTCTTGGCTTTTCATTAGCCTATTCATCTCCCCAATGGGGCCTTTATGAAGCCTAGGTTCCTTGGGATGACCTGATGTTGGGTTCCCATCGATCTTAGGACATTAGAATGATCTATATTGGCTTGTTGGAGTGTGTCCCAGAAACATCCACTAAAGGTGGGGTAGTTCAGTGTGTTTTGGTAGGACAGCTTGGTTTTAGGGTAGGGTTTTACCTCCTTCGTTGTTTTTCACTTTTTAATTTTTGGGGTTTTGGTATTTATGATTCCCCGGCTTGTTGCGTTTAGTGCGTTGAAAACTATTGTTTGGTTTCAGGCAATTTGGTACATTGCCGCCATCTGAGGTAATGTTTTAGATCCTTTAGTTTATTTGCATCATCTATATTGTGGGTTTTAGATGGATTATGTTTTCCATGAAACTATCTTTCATTGATTTCAGATGCTCCACGTTGTTTCGAGTCACCATGTCAAGGGAGTCTCTACGTCGTATGTATAAGTATGTATTTATATGTATGTAGGTTCTCCCGTTACAAGTAATTTCACACATGGCAGCGAATTTCACATTTGGGGAAAGGTGTCCCTATGTATATATATATAATGCATGTGTTGGTGGGTGGATCGTAGTGTATGTATATAATCATACATGTTAGGATCCTCTTGCACATTCTCATGGCCATACATGTGTGTGCATAGTGTATAAGTGTCCTTATATGTATGAAAAGGTTCATGTGCTTAGTGGGGGAGAAAATTCTCATAGTTAGAAAGCATTAAGATCCAGAGTAAAAGGTATAGTTCCACATGAGGTTGGGTCCCTTTCCAAGACCTCAATTTTATAAATGCATTAATAAATTGTTGATTGAACTTTTGTTATAAATTAATTCCATGTAGAGATGTATTTTTATTAAATTCCTATTAAATGTGAATTTATCTTGTTTTGTTTCAAAAACTGACTGAAGTAAATGAATTTTTAATAAGAAATATCATGTTTTTATAATAACCCCCCTACAACAGAGGTGTGATGCCTTCAAACTAATAAACTATAGGTTAGACCTTGCATGATCGACTTATTGTCTTTATATGTATTGTTCCTTGATGCTATATTGAAATATGTCATGTTTAATACACGACCAAAATGGTATTAGAAAAATAGAGTTACCTTGTTAAAATAATAAAAAGGGAAATGGAATCACCTAAGTATATGGCCCAGTTTTGGGTTGAATTTAACCAGGTGTGATGTTTCCATAATTGTCATGTGGTGTTCTGACACATTCAGGAAACCGTTTGGGTGTTCCATGGCTTGAACATTATAAAGGTAATACCTTCTATATCAAATGGTTGAGTTATCCTATGAATTTCATCATGGCATATACCGTGTATTCTCATCACATTACCAGCCTAAGGTATGTTCTTTGAATGAAAAATTAAATGTGAAATGTAAATTGGAATTTGTACTAAGTATAAAACATGCACTTAGTAAGAGTGACTGAAAAAAGGTTCCATGTCCATACTAAACCTTTCCATGTTGATAGAAGATAATAGACTGAACCTTAATTAATGAATATTCCTTAAAGGATTTTAATAAATGGTTGCAATGATACATGTCCAATCCGCACTATAGGAAGGAAATTCTTAAACAAATAAAAAATTATTGTAATGCCACTTGACCTTTACCTTGGATGCACACCATGGAATCAGTTGGAACCTCATTATAGAATGACATGGACTACTCTCCTTGGATTACACCCTAACCCCATATCTAGTCCCAATTACTTCTGGGTTAACTTTTTGTAAGATCTACATTTACTTGGTTATTACCCCGGAACTCCCCCACCAGATATCTTTGGCAGGCAGCCTGGTTACCTATAAGGACTAGCTTATGTTTCCTTGGTTATTACATAGGGACATTATTACTAAATATCATCATAAAATTTCTTTGAAAAACTCTTTAGGTCTAACATTAACAGGTAGGTTCTATGGTTAAAGCTTATCGGTCTCAGTCATTTCGTAACCCCGTTTTACCTTAGTGGAAAATCCATGGAATCGGTAGATGACATTCTCACATGTGACTTATGAATGATCTATAAATACTCAATTACTGTACTTGTTACATGTCCAGACACCAGTGGAGGGTTGAATAAGTTACATGGATATTTAGATACGTTGAAGAACTTAATTAACTTATGCTTTTTTGTATGATGATTAATTTATATCACAGTGTCGGGATTGGGTTAGACAACATTGGTGCCTATATACTGAGATTTATATCTCTCACCTTACATGCGAAACTATTGAAATAGGGTATACAAGTAGACCATTCTTGATCCCAGTGCCTTGGACCTTTCTTCTTTATGTTTTCTTGTACAGAAGAGTATGGAGCAAAGGAATGAGATGGAGCTCATGATCCTTGTGGAGATAGACATTGGGAATTTAGTTCTTTTCATAACTTTCTTTATATAGTGCATTGTATTGAAAATTATGTTGTAAAAGTACTACATTCCCTAATTTATCAATACCATTTCATGAATTCATCAGTTTTACAAAATATAATTGGCCACTATTATTCTGTTATAAGAAATATGTCTTCTACTGGATTGTCAATTATGTATTACTACCTCCACTATAGATTTTTATCAACTCTATTATATAGTTACGCAACTCTGACAAGAGGGTATAGTCTCCCCACTGACTATCCCTACACCCTCACTACTAGTTGGTAGCCTCTGACATATAGGTAGAGTGATTGAGGTCATTTGGTGATAGGTCCAGCCACCATCTTTGTGGTGATCTGGGTCAGGATGTTATCCAAGAACTCAATGCCCCTTAATGGGTACCCTGATCCCAGTGGTCCAGATGGCCTCACGTGTATCATCCCAAACGCCAGAGGCTACCAACTAGTAGCTAGGGCCTAGTGTGAGTCTACGGGGAGACCATTCCCTCAGTAACAAAGTGTATCATATGGGAAGGAATATAAATGAATAGTGAACTACAGAAGCGATATAAATAATATCATTAAACATTTGAAGGAAACTGATGCAATAGGTAAACGACAATAATAATAACGGTTTCAACCGGAACATTAATGACGTAATGACATGTCATTAGAAAACTTTAGAAAACATTCTTACAAGTCAACAAGATATAAAATATTCCACAATGTAAAAGAAAAAAAATACTACTCGATACATCTCGAGATGCAACTAGGTCATCTGTTATCAATCTCCATCCAAAACAACAACCAATAAAGTGTTTGAAGTCGTATGCTTGACATTGGAAACACATGTAACCATGTAATCTACTCAGGGTACCAAACAACGCCCGGAGAGGGTGTGAGATAAATCTCAGTGGGCCACCACAGACAATGTCTATAACATCTGGCCCACATAATGGAATAAAGAAGTTTGAGGGCATTCATTTATAGAGTAAATAATATTGTACAATGTAATGAAATACCCAAGTAAATGGTTATACCCTCAGAAGGTCTTCAAACATTTAACTAGTATATTTTATTAAGTAATTACCATTTAAAAATAATAGGTAATGTGAGGCGTAGCCATCGCTAACATTCCATTGGGATAGTATATGTAGTGAAGGTCCCAAGATGTAATAAGGAAGCCTGAAAATATATCCATTGAGGGAGTTCCAACATAAAAATAAAGGTAACTTAAATCTCATGAAATTCTAACTTAGTCGTATCTATATCTAGATATGGTGTAAGATTTTAATCCAATGAGCATAATCCAATACATTTCCCAATAAGACGCCTACTAATTCCAATGTCATCAACCATGGTAAAATAGGGATACACAATGATAGGTCCCTATGAGCTTTCCCCATGGAACCTACTAATCAAAGATGGATCCAAGTAGTGTAAATGAGGTATCATGTAATAATGATAAGGACCCTATAATAGTATATCGAGCATTCGAGGAATAGACAAGAACCAGAGACTATGTTGGTATTAACCTAAGAAAACAACATCCCGGAATCCGAATGGTGTTCATGATTCCTAATAGTTTCTCCTCTCAGAATCCTAGGTGTGCTCCAGTCATTCCATTCCTTTTTGATATTGTAATCATGTAATAATTGAATTTGTTCATGTATTGCCTTCAATTACTGTGGACAGGTCAATTAGAGTTGCAACCATTCATTTATTGGTGAAAGCCTTGTCTTCCATTAATATGGATAGTTCAAGTCCCTTTTCCACCATGTTATCAAGTCATAATTAACCATTAAGGAAAAATCAATTATTGGGTTTCACTCTACTACCTCTCATCAATATGGGAAAGGGCACTACAACCTGTATCCTTTATACATTATCATGTGATTATGCGATGTTATATACATTTTATTCTTTCTATTTCACATTTCACATTATTGAAAGGATCTCCTTTAGGAAGGTCATGAAAAGGATCACCCTAACAGCTGCTCAAATGGGTAAAAACACTAAAACCAAATTATGGAATAACATTTGATATGAGGCAGAAAGAGTTGTGAGTGTAACCACTAACAACTAATCACATATTTAGATTGAGAAAAACCATAAAATTATAACATGTATAACCATGGAATGTAAATTTTTGAAACAAATTCAAAAAAAATAGGTGGGACCCACATGAACATTCATACAAAAACATACTTTAGATAAAAGTTATAAACCACCAACATTAGGGTTTTAAGACTCTCCTCCTCCGTTATCGGCCCTTGAATTTCTTCGGATCAGAGTAGATCTACGAAAAGGTGGAAAATTATCACATGATGATATCTAGTTCAAGAGAGAAAGAGAAGAAGAACCCCTAAATAGGACTCGATTTCTTAGCGTTGTGTACCCTACATGATGAATGTAAGCTCGATTAGATTCCGGATTATAGATATCTCTTGATTCCATATGTAGATCTTCAAAAAACTAAAAATTCAGAGAGAAATAGTTCCATCTCACATAAATTCATATTAGGGGGGGAGGGGTGACTTAATTATATCATTAAGAAAAAATTTGGAAAGTTATCAACATAATAATCATGCAAATTGTTTGTCTTCCTAGTTTTTCAAACAGTGAACAAATTGTGTCGGGAAACTCTACCCAAACGGTTTGGTCTACACAATTTTTCAAAATGTGTGCAACCTATACACGGGTAAATGGGAAAAATGGGATCTTCCACAATTTTGTTGTATGACCATGCGCCAACCGTGAAAGGTGGGTCTATCTGAGAATGCACCATATGCACAGTTTGGAAAACCATATGGGAATCCCACACAGTTTCCTCTATGCGGTGTTAATAGTATGTTTTCCCCAATGAGATGCGTTCAAGGCTCTAAACAAGCCTCAAGAACCCCAAAAACATTTTAGAACTCATAAGTCATCCATATTAGGTCCAAAGTATTGATTTAGAAAAAAAATTAAAGGATACTTACAAGTGTAAACAAGTAGGGATCTAATAGTCTTCCTCTTATAAAAGAACATGCCCCCTGAGTTCACCTTATAGGGGTATAGAAACTTTATCTAAGAAAAACCTTGGGCACTAAGAACGTACATCAGCTTCCATCTCCCGTGTCTCGTCTGGTACTTTTCTATGTATCCATTGGACATATACAAGAGGGACATACATTCCTCATAATGCTTTTTGTGCATCAGTCAATGATGTGAACCAGATACTCTTCAAAGGTAGCATCAACATCTAACTCTACTTCAATGGGGTTAAAAGTTTGATATGGGTCATCATGATATTGGAGAAGCTGTGAGACATGAATGATTTTATGCATGGCACGATACCTCTGAGGCAGTAACAACCAATATGCTACCGGCTAGATACTCTCTATAATTTCAATCGGCCCGACATAATGAGGAAAAATATTTCCCTATTTCCTTAACCATATATGACCTAGCCTAGGTAATACCAAAAGGAAAACATGATCCCCAACTTCAAACTCAAGAGTTCTTCGATAGTGATCTGCATAAGATTTCAATCTAGACAGAGCAATATTAATACAATTCCTAATTAGTTAGACCTGTTCTAGAGCCTCCTAAACAAGATGAGGAACTAGTAAAAATTACTCACCTGCCTCTTGCTAGAACTAAGAAGAACAAAATGGCCCACTATATAAGTCCTTAAAAGGATCCATTTGGTTTTTCTCTTGAAAACCGTTATTGTAGATAAACTCAACCAGAGGGATATTCTTCTCCCATGACCAACTGAAATCAAGGAATCAAGCTCAGATCTTTTCCTATGAACCTATATTCCCCATTCTTATTTTTTATCAGTATGAGGGAGAAAATAAATTCTTAAAAGAACCTTAGTCCGCATAGATTTTTTCAAACCCTTCCATTACCATGAAGTAAAACGAGCAACCCAATCTAAAACAAAAATATATAGAACCCCTTGTAGTCATATAATATCACAGACATACATTCCCCCCAACTCATCAACTAAGAAAGTCGCTCATATAGGAATGAAGTGGGATGATTTTTTTAGTAAATAAATGACTACCCAGATTGCATCGATACCCCTCGGCGACCTAGGTAATCCAACTAAAAAATAATTAGTAAAGCTTCCCATTTACATTCTGGGACTGGAAGCAGATGTAACAAGACTGTAGGTCTTTGGTTCTCCAACTTCTCCTGTGGACAGGTGGAACACATAGTGATGAAGTGTGAAATATAACGTTTCATTCTAGGACACCAATAATGGAGTCACATATCTCAATAAATCATCTATATTCCTTGATGAAGTTCCCATTGAGATGCATGCGAATCTTTTATTAACTCCTCTATCATGTCTTCCAAAATCTAGAAAAGTCCACATAGATGAAAAATGAATTCTCATTCTATGGAACAATCTGGAGGTGGATTGTCTCATGATACACTCTCATGGAGAAATATACCATAAAGATTTGAGAACATCCTACTCTTCACCTTTTCAAGGAGGGAATATGTATTTGTAAAGGATGAGATTATGTTTGATTGTGACTATTATGAAACTGTAGATGAAGTTTAGAAAATTGGGCCACTTACTTCAATTCCTCACTGGCATCCTGTACGTCCAGGGTTTGAGCTTTCCGACTCTGTGCATCAGCGACCACATTGCCCTTTTCAGGCATATAAACATGATCAAAATCAAAGAATTATATATATTCGACCCATATTCATTGTCAAAATTTCTAGTCATGCTGAGAAAATATATACATGAGGCTCTTGTTCTCTATATACTCCACAAAGTTCTCACCCTAGAGAAAATGCCTCCAGAAATGTAAGGAATAGAAAAATGCTATTAGATCGAGGTCGTGAATAAGTTAGTTTCTCTCATGAGACATCAACTTGAGAGATCTATATGCATTGAATTTGTCTTCCTGCATCAACACTACTACTAGTGCAATGTCTGATACATCGCAGAAGACAAAATAACCTTTTTTAGGGTCTTGAATATTTAGAATCTATTTAGAGACAAGCCTCCATTTTAGCTCTATAAAGGGTTTATTTCATGCCTAAAACCACATGAATTATAAAATTTATTTTTAAGCATAGAATGAGGTGAAGAAAGATGTGATAAGTCCTGTATGAAATGCCATTAATATCCATCAATCCCTATGAAAGACCATATATCCAAAACAAATTTGGGATTCTCCAAGAAAACAATAGAGGTAAACATTTTTTGGTGAATAGACACACATGCTTCTGAAATAATGAGACCCAACAAGTAGGCCTTGTCAATACAGAAGTCGCACTTAGCAAGGTTCGAATAAATTTGCTGCACTCTCAGTGTACTCAAAACAATCTCAATTTGTTTGGCATGGTCATTACAAGTGTGAGAAAACACCAAGATGTCATCCACAAGGACCACAACAAAATCATCCTGATATGGGTGGAAAACCCTATTCATCAAACACATGAAAACTACGGGTGTGTTCCAAGACCGAACGACATAACTAAAATCTTATACAGTCCATACCTACTATGGAATGCTATGAAAGGTATGTATGAGGGTCTTACTCATACCTGATGATAACCAAATATCATTTTGATCTTAGAGAACACATTATCTCTTCCAATAAGGTCAAAAGGATCATCTATTAGAGGATGTGGATATCAGTTATTGACCATAAGATGGTTCAACCTTCTGTAATAAACACAAAAATGAATACTTACATCCTATTTCTTGGAAAAAAGCATGGTTGAACCCCAAAAAGATATAATATTCCATATTAAGCCTTTGGCCTCTAGGTCCTCTATATTCTACATGAGATCTAGATGCTCTGTATGTTCCATCCTGTACGGAGTAATGGACACTAGAGATGCTCCTAGAACAAGATCAGTTTTACACTCAACTTCTCTCTTAGAAGGCATGACAGGAAAGTCATCATGAAATACTTCCCTGAAACGATCCCATAATGGAGATTAATTATTTCTATGAAAACCATGATCCTATATTAAATGTTTTTCAGTATTGGAAGTCACTTCACCTAGCCCATGATGCTTCAATCCAACTCTCCTAGCACAGACATCCCACTCACCCTTCAGAAGATGAGTACTTTCTTTTGGATATGTAATAGAATCCCGATGGAGATAGATGTATAAAATGGTGTGATGGTGGAAAAACCAGTCCATCCTGATAATGAAATCCAATATCATCATCTCGATAACAAAGAGATTTCATATGAAAGGGTATGTACCTACCTCAAGGGGATAGTCCCTGCACTATCATATTTTCAAAGTTCGTATTCCCAACGATGTATTGAGGGTCACTAATCCATAATGATAATGTATCTCTAGTCTATTTATTTCTATAATTGGTATAGAAATAAAAGATTTAGATGCACCATTATCAAAAAAAGAATAGAAAAAAGTTTAGGCTACTAGAAAAGTACCACATAATGTAGATGGTCGTGCAGCCTGATCCATGGGTATCTGCATTAAACAATGAAACTGACCTGATCACCGACCCTGGTGCAACAATTTGAATACTTTGATCATGACTGAATTGATTTCATACTGGTGATCATGGGTCGGAATACCATGTCCATGACCTCCTCCTTGTCTTGAACTTCCCGAGCAACTTCAACTCCCCCCCCACCCTCTGACGCGGTTCAAAAGAACAATCTCTTATGGGTGGAGTGGATGTTGATCCTTTTCCACTAAAAGTATGAGGAATGGTACTACAAAATGTTGAAGATAACCCATAAAACTACAATACTGACACTCCATAGGCTACCTATACCATTGGATCTTCATATTCTCCATTCATACACACTAATGAAACACCAAATAGCTATTAAACTGGATATGTTGGCTTGCACTTCCTTAATAAAAAACCTAGAGGGAATGTTTCCTGCCAACGAAATATCTACTACCATGACACGACACTGATAAATTAAACCCAATACATGTGCCATCCCTCGGGTTATATTTAGTGATACAGGCTAGATCAACTATTGTAGAAATGTTAAACAAGGTGAAAGTTATTTACCTGATATTAGATGGAGTATGGGACCCCATCCCCAAAATGTCTAGCATGCGAAAGCTCATCACCCGCTAGAAGCGATGTAAAGTGGTGTAAATCAATGAAATGTGTTGAATATTCCATAATTGACATAGAATCCTATTCAATATACATGAACAATCAAGCTCTATCATCCCACTATGTTCGAGGAATGAATTGATCATAGAAGGAAGTTTTGAAATCAACCCATAACATTCCCCGATGATGATCACTCTCGGTAACGCCATCCAACCTACGCTTGGAAAAATCTCAATGAATATATGTATCAAGAATGGCTCTCATATTTGGAGGTGTTTCTAGATTATCAAAGATAGATATCAGGGCCTTTATCCAAGACTCATTATCCTGATAACGACTATCCCCTATGAAGTTAGTAGGGTGAAGAAGCTAGAATTTGTAGTTCAAATCAGCCATCGTAGGTAAAATCCATGGTGCACCTTGCATTGACTACATCATACATAAGAAAATATCATGGACATGGGTGCCAGTTCCCAAATAAGTTACAAAAGTTAGTGCCACATGTGGCAGTCCTGGATGTAAGCCTAGTGGATCCGAGCCCACCATGTATGGAGCATGATCGTCACCACCTTCATGGGGAATGACACGAGGATGTCATTGTAGCATTTTCATACATATTCAAAGCACATTCCTTAGAAAAATAATACATGAAAACATATATAATCAATAAGGAATGATAAATGTAATAAAACACAATACACAAGTCGTATTACCCATACTACCTGCTTAGATGGCCAGGCTTCAGTGAGTGCTCAAGTATAAGTTTCATGTAATTTTTTAGTTAATTATTTTGTTCTCTCCTTTATCTTTCATAAACATAATAAGGCGGGATAAAGATGTGCAAAAAATTCATTTTTGATTTCATTATTCACATTATAATGGGTTTATATTTTCGATGAATCAATGCCCATACACCATCCACAAGAAACGAACCCATTTATCTATAGTACAATGGCCTCACATGGTAAATTACTCATCCCAACCCATGAGGTCCCATGAAGCTCATGAATTGAGACATGAAATCACTCAATCAAATACAAAGTATTACATGTATAATCAATCTATCACAACAACTCTCTACAATCACAAACATATCATGCAATGCAATGTAGTTAAATACACCTATATGGGATGGTAAGATACTTGACATATGATTTCTAGGTGCCTATAATGATGCATGTGTCAATGATCCTTTCCCTCATATCATAAGGAAATTGATTAAATAAATTCTCAATCATATTAATAATAAATAAGACCACACAACCTATTCATCACCCAAGAGTGAAATAATATAAACTTTAATAGGAAAAATCAGAATAACAATTGCATTTTGGGAAACTTGTATTTTACCAGGAACATGGGTTCGTGATTCCCAAGAACGACTTATGAGCAGGTCCCAATCATTCCTATTCGTCAATATATTGTCTCCATGGTGTAGAGAAAGAAAAGAATCTAGCATTTGATACCACATTCTGACATCTTGCACCCGAATTCCACTTAATAGGTTCCCCAAGCCCGGTGGGCCACATGGCCTCAAGTGTACCATACTAAATACCATAGGGTGCCGACTAGTAGAGACGACCTACGGAGTGTTCATGGGAATGAAATTCCCTCATTGGTAGAGTGTGGCATGACAAAAGGAATATGAATGTATAGTAAATAGAGGATGTAATAAAAAAAATACAAGAATAACTTCCAGAAGAAAACTGATACAATAGGTAAATGAGAATAAGATTAACTATATCAACAAGAATAGTAATGAATCAATGGCATTTCACTATAAAAATTGAAAAAACATGGATTCAAGAGAGCTGGTATAACTTGTTCCATGATGTAAATGAATTTAGTGACTAATCAAAGAATCCTGAGATCCAAACCGGTCATCTTCTATCAAGATCATCCTAAATATCATGAAATCCAGTGTTCTAAGCCATACGCTTCACTTTTTCGACACCTACAACCATGTAATATTGTGTGGTTTCAAAACGGCTCCTGGAGAGGGTGTGAGATAAATCTAAGTGGGACACGACCAATGATGTGTATGACATCAATCTAATTTAATGGATTATAGTTGGATCCAATAATTCATATATAGGGAAAATCAAACAGTACTGTGTAACTAAATAACTAAGAACTAGCTTTAGCACTCCGCTGGTACCTGGACATGTGATCAGTTCATTTTGTTATGAAATTAAAATTTAAAGTTAACAGGTCAGTTGTGGTGTATCCAGAATTGACTTCACCTCATGATAGTATAAGTAGTGAAGGTCCCATGACATAAAAAGGTAACCTAAAATGATATCCAGTGAGGGAGTTCTAGGGTAATAACCAAGGTAACAAAAATCTCCTGGAATGATAACTAAGTAGTATCTGAGTCTATATAAGGGGTAAGAGTGTAATCCAAGGAGCGTAATGATTGGAATTTCACAATAAGGCACCTACGGTGTCCTTGGTGATTGACCAACGTAAAACATGGATAAGAAAAGACAAGGTTTTATGGGATTTCACTATGGAAACTACAAGTCAATGATGAATCCAAGGTGTGTGTTTGTGGTATCCTATAATTATGAAAAAACCCTAAATTAGTATACTAGGAATCTGAGGAATAGATATGAATAGGATTAAAGGTGGTTATCAACCAATGAAGACCACATCCTTTAATTGAAATGGGGTTCTTGAGTCCTAAGGTATTATTGTCTAAGAATCTAAGGAATGCTCGAGTCAGTCCATTCCTTTTTGATATTGTAATCATATAATAATTCATTTGGTTCATTTATTTCCTTCCATTTGTGTGGATAGTTGTAGTAGAGTTAAACCCTTTTTTTATTTGTCAATGCCTTGTATTTCATTAGTGTGGATAGGACAGGTCACATTGATAACATGTAACCAGATCATAATTAACCACTATTCCATGTTTTATTATTGGGGTTCACTCCGCTACCTCCAATCATTAGGGATAGGGGTGCTATAGACTTGTAAAGATTATTCAATCTCATATTAAAAGGCCAATTTATATTCTTAGTATAAATTCCATTTCACATTTCACACCTATATGAAGGTTATGTAAAGTCACACCTGAACATCAGCTCAAATGTGTCAAAAACACTAAAACCCAATTATGGAATAACCATAGACAATAGTCAGATTGAGTTGTGTGTGTAAAAACTAACAACTAATCACTAATTTGGAATGTACACAACCATACGATTCTAAAAAGTATAATCATGGAATTTTAATTTATTAAACAGCTTCTAATGAAACTAGTGGGCCCTACACCAAATTTCCAACATCAACGAACCTTAGAAAAATGTTATAGACCAGACTCCTTAGGGTTGTATGACTCCCATCCTCTACTATTGGAATTTAATTTTCATTGGATTGGATTATATATATGAATTGGTGGAAAAAAATCACACGATGATATCTTTTCCAGGGGGGAAATAGAACAAGAACGACTAAATATGAATCGAGTACTTATAGTTGTGCATCCAACGTGGGGATTAGAAACTTGATCAGATGCTATATTATGAACATCTCTTCATTAAATGATTATATCTTCAAAAAGACAAAATTTTAGAAAGAAATTGGTCAATTCTTCATAATCTCGGATTAGGGTGGAAGGGGTGACTTAATAAGATCATTATTGTAAAAACATGAAAATTATCCAAAAAATTAACCTACGCACGGTTTGTCCGCCCGGTTTTCCAAACCATGTGAAAACCTTATTTGATGGCTCTGCCTAAATGGTTTGGTCAGCATAGTTTTTCAAACAACCTGCAACCCATGCACGGGTACTTGGAAGAAAATGACGCTCATACTTTTAAGTTGTATGGTCATGCGCCAATCGTGCACCATTCATGCAAGGTATCTCTATTTGAGAATACACCATCTTCATACTTTTCTCTATACCGTTCGCAGAGTATGTATTCTATAAATATATGTGTTACGAGATTCGAACAAGACCGCAACACCCTCATAACCTTTCCAAACTCAAAAGGAATCCATATTCGGTCTAAAATAATGGTTTATACCTAAAATTAAAAGATCCATACCTAAGTAAATACCTAGTTCTTACCCGTCCGCATGAATAATTTTAAATTAATTTTTCACCAATTGGATTTGAATTATGAAAAACTGAATATATATTTGGAATCAAAAAAATTAATAATTTTTATAATGTTCAAATGATTTTTTTAAATATATTTTTTAATGAAATACAAATTAGTTATAAGGATTAAGGTAAAAATGTATTTAATTAGTTGTTAAACTGTAATATTAAGGGGCCAAATTACCAATAAACATTTCCAAAACATGTTCTATGGACATATAATTACCCTATAATTTAGTTAATCTACAAGATATCATTATTGGTGGTAAAGGATATAAGGGGGACCTATAAATAGTTTCTACAATTTTATATTTACAAGAATTACACTCTAACTCGACTATGACTGTGAACTCGCCCCCTCACATATTCACACCATGAAAATAATTTTTTTCATCAATACTAGAAAAAAATAAACTCCCAACATAACACCCCTCATTTGAGATTTCTTAGTTTTGGAAAAATGAAATCCAAGGGAGTATTTTTTTTATAAACCAACAGAGTTACCCAAAGAAGATGTAACGTTCTTCAATGAGTAGTTTTATTTTCTTTATTTCAAAATTATTTAAATTGTTGTTATGTATGAATTATATAATAATACCATTATCATGAATTTAAATATAATTCTTTATGTTATCATTATGAACTACACCCAAACAAACATCCATCAAATTCGATATACAATCATTGTTCGTATGTACGGTGGACTACCGCCTCATGATCAAATTCAATTCGTTCATCCATTTACACCTCTCAAGGTTGGTAATAATGATGTTAATACTTTTTTTCTATGATATTTATGATATTTATGATAAATTTATGACCATTTGATATTTATATAATTCATAACTTTGTGATTTAAAGTTTTTTGGATTATGATAACATCCTTAGTGGACATCTGGACCATCGCCACCTCAAAGGGATGTGATATGCTTATGCTTTACATGGAATTTTTTGAGGATGGGTTTGATAAACATATTTCATATAAATATAATATTAAATAAATTATTATATTAATGTGTGTATAATACATCACTTTATTTTTTACCTTTTCAGACATTAAAAAAATGATTACATCATTAGTGGACATGTGGACAACCACCTCTTCAAAACAATGAGATTATTCATTTTTTCATCACCACAAAAAATTATGAGATATATAAGTATAATTAATGAGTTAATATTTTAAGAATAAATTTATAATTATTCTAATAACTATTAAACCATGATCAATATTATTAGATCAAAAATAAAAATTCCAAACTTACTCCAAAAAAATTGGTAATTACTCGAAACAATGAAAATAATGAGATATTATTAATTAAAGGATGATAAAATTTGATAATAAAATAATATATGATATTATATATATTATTATGGTTTTTTTACAAGTTAATAGCATGATTAAAACCATTATACCTAAAGTTAATGAGCATTCAACCAAAATGATGTGTATAGTTTGGGATTACATCTCAATTTCATTTGATTAAGGCATATTGTAATGTTATAAACCTCGTTTATTTTATCTGGTATATATACGTGATTTTTAAATTTAATATCATTAATAATTAATAATAAAATGTGTTTTCTGTTTCAGTTATAATTATTTCATATAAGGGGATTTGGACTTTACATTACCATGTGGTATAAAAATTTCATAACTCAATTTTTTTTCACTAGGTTATATTATTTATTTATCTTCATTAATATTAATTTATTATGTGTATAACTAAATTGAATATATATATTTATACTTATATTCATTATATATGGATTTTTTCATAACACACATAATCAATTCATTAACTAATTCTCACTTCAATTTTATTATTATTTTAAGTGTTTATTTCACAATCTCATTCCAATAGAGATTTTTTATTCTAGAATTTACATTAAATGAAATTCTGTGGTCATTGATTAGATAATCCGTTAATTTACTTCTACATTGGTTATTATTTATCATTTCACGTTATTGTACCATTTTTACATTCTTTGGTATATTAATAGTTTTATACTATGTTTTCATGAAAATGAAACATCATTTAACTCTTCGATCGAAAATATTTTTTTATTCAGAAGCAATGATTTCAAAAATTGTTTTCAAAATTCATTAAACCATTTAAAATAATATATAAAATAATTTTTCACCATTTTTTACTCTTCAGAAAATGTTTTTGTAAGTAATTTTCCATGAAATAAATATCAAAATGTTTTTCAAAATGAAAAAGATATTTTCCTCAAGAATGTTTTAAAAGATATTTGTTTGGTATTTATATTAAACCACTAAATACCATTATTATTACTCCAATGGGTACATGTTGTATTTATACTATCAATATTCATTAAGGATCTAAGGTATATTTTGTGAATGAAAATTATAGAACATGAATGCCTCGATGCGTATGCCACTAAAATCAAATACACAATGTGAACCATTTAAACATCATGTAACTATAGAAGTCTGTATATATGTAGTGATCATGATGCATAGAGGATATAAAGGAATCCCAAACCTCATTCCTCAATTATTATTTATTTATTTCATCTTTTCATTTCAATTTGATTCTATTGATTTATTTTATTTTTTATTCATTCGATTGCTTCCTCTTTTTATTCCAATACTCATCCTTGGCACATTTCATTAAAACACTTGAATCTAATTCCATTTTTCATTAAATACCAATAAATTATTGAGTTAATAATTTTTTCGTAATTATTTTTAGTATTTAATTTATTTTTAATTAAATTAATTTAGGATTTAGTTTTTTTTGTTAATTTTCTTCATTAACACTATCTCTTGAAATATCATGTTTTTTCATTTTTAGTGAATTCTATTTACTTTCATAATCGAGTCGTTGCATCTTATGGTTTGAATCTCATTTCTTACCCCACAATACTAATCAACAGATCTTCTAATTATTGTCTTGAGATATCTCTTTCATAAAGGTAAGACACTTCTGTATAATATAGAGGTGGAATCCCTCTCAATATTATTCACAATTTCAATATAATAGATTTTATCACTAGGTCCTCCTATTTCTCCAAAAAAATACTTTTTCTTTAAAAAATGTTATATACATTTTCATGAAGATTAATTTTCAAGTGATCAAACTTATTTTGTAGGAATTTTAGTTTTTCCACATTCACATTGGGGTCACCTTCATATATATGCCTAACTTTTTCCCACTGAATGTTTTCTAATTTACAACTCATCACCTTAATATTGATTTAATTACAATGACATGCAGTGGGGGGATTCTGTACTTAGAATCTATATCAATATTTTTTCATCTGTATCAGTCCTAGACATACCTATTGGAATAATGACATGTATTTCTAATGAAGAGGAAAAATGGACTTCCATTCCATGAGATCTTAAATGGGATCTCATCCCTTTCTTCTATGTCTAAATTTTTCTTCCATCAAAGTGGTGGGCTCCCAAAATATTAAATAAATTCTCTATAAGAAAAATGGAAAGATTTTACACCAGAAAACGGTAGGCTTTGATACTACTTAAAGTACTCTAGAACATTCTGAGATGGGAGGGGTGAATCAGGGAATCAAATTATTCTTTTAAAGTGGTGGATATTATTCCCATTTTAGTAGGAACCTTTTAAAACTGTCTAGTTGTAATGTGCATTATATAACCATTCACACATAGGAGAAATTAAAAAATTATATGGTTCACATCTGAGAGTTATTCTAAAGGGAATACGCTAGTAGTGTGTCAGTCATACCAAAATACACTAGTCATTACTAGAAGTGGAATATTGATTTTTTTTTCATTTTCACTCAATTCCAAGAACAATGCGTTTACACAATTTTATGGAAAGAACACTACATCCCTCAAAACACTTATGTAGAATAATTCTAGATAACTTCATTGACATATTTATATCTTAGTTTATCTAAATAAAGGTCAATTCAATGGAAATGAATTAAATTATTTGTCACTATATAGCATGAGACTCTACTATCACATTAATCGTGATTTTATGAACTCTAAAGGAATTGTTCATTTAAAACCAGATGATCAACAATACCTTTTTTTATTCTCCTTCATGATTCTCAGTACTTAATGCACCACCGCCTTCAAAAAACAAATTCATGTGTGAAGATCACTAATTTAGTGAAGGATACAAAATCAAAATGATTCACTAATTTATCATAAGAATTGGAATTAGTCATGATTAAACTACACTTTTCATGGTTCTTATTGTCGCATTGAAATTCAGATTCACAGAGCTCCCTTAGCTTTGAAAATCAGCGAGTTTCGAGATTTTACATGAAAAACTACTTGAAAAAAACTATTGGGTTAGCCTCATATTTATAGTTTCATCCATTTTGCGATGCACCACATCCTCATAACAGATTCTCCAGATTGGTCAAAAACAACTTCTTGGAGCTCCTCCTATCATGAAGCTCCATAAAAATTCACTGTTCACAATGCTTTTCATAACTACAGTGTTTTCCAAAAAAACCATTTGCATCATTTGGGGCTAATCTCATAATCACAGATTTTTCCATAAAACCATTTATGCCTACATGAACCATGAATTATTTTAATCTAAGAGAACAATGTCTCCATTCAGGATGCTCGTCATAATCGTAGAGCATTCTATTGATCCATCACACCTTCGCGAACAACCTTTTTCAAAGACCGATATTCTAAAAACACTTTCCATTCTCATATTTTAGATATTACATTAAGGAAATCCATCATTAATGATGGTATCCCTTCATACAATATGGACCCCAAAAATTGGGCCAAAACTAAGAAATTATAGCACCTTTAATACTGTAGACATATTGTATTGTATGACCTCATTACTTGAAAAATTCATTCTATTCTTTTTTAGGATTGAAAACTAACAATAACCATAAAACATTCCTTATATATTATAACCTTTTTTAAAACAATTAAATTAGTTAATAGACATGTTCCTAAATAGTTTAAAAATAAGATAAATTTGAGATATTGATTATGAATTTGTATTGTAATAATCTATCATGGCTACATTTTAAGACATTCATCACATAGTAGGATAGGTATAATCACTCGTATATCTTCTTGGAACTAGGATAAACACACCCTAAATCCATGTTCATGTGACAAACCTCATATATACATGTTTTTTGGGATAAATCATTATATTTACAATTTTCCTTTGGAAAAATCCCCCAGTTTACCCATTGGGTGGTGATAAATCATCCACTGTACCAATTTTCATAGCACAAATTCTCTCATATACACTTTTAAGGTCATGAGAAATATTATTTTTGAATATATTAGAAGGTTATTTAATACCCACATAACATTTATCCATACTTATGAGTTCAGAAAAAAACTATCATTATGTAAACTATCGAAAGGGATTCAAATGAACCGGTGCTCCAAACCTATTTTCCGCAAGGCCTCAAACATTTCCTTATATATTCTAGAGGTTGATGACTAGTAATAAGGGCCTAGGGAATGGCTGATAGGAGAATATTTCATCATATCAGAGTGGGAAACATAAAAAACACAAGATAACATCCATATATTTAATAAAAATAGTGTGTATGTAATAAGTATAACAAGGATGAAAAAATAGAATATAGTAAACTACTTAATAGCCATGTCATACATACAACAATGTTCAACCACTGGGCTGACCATACAATTAATGGAGTAAAAAAATAATGAAATGAATAATGATCTTATGAATACCCTAATCCATACATGAAACTTGATCTCTACATATATATCTCAGCCATCATAGTTAACTAGTCCCAAGACTCGACTCCCCTTATTACTTTTACTGTGTAAACATCTACTCAGGTACCCCTGGGCAGTGGTGTTCTGACTAGGGGGCGAGTAAAAAACTATGTAGGGAACCACCAACACCATGTTGTACTTAGCATGTAATATACTATTTATGTAAAAATTTTATATTAATCACGATGAAAATAATATATAAAAATTATAAATAAATAAATTTGAGACATAAATAAAATAAATCACATCTGATTCTTATGTCTACGATCCAGATTAGTCGGGAAGAGCACAATCATGTATAAATATATATATATATTGTATGTATATTACCATATATATAAATAAACAATTAATCATTAATAAACACATGTAAGGTGAAAAATAATCTAATCATCAATAGTCAAACATTGTGCCGTAATAATGTTCATTCGAACATCACAAGAAAATAGAATTGAGATGTATGTCTTATCACATCATCCATGTATAATTAAGTTGGTATCTAGAATTGTAATCCAGTTTGATAATACATTCTTTTCTAGTGATGTAAATGTATCTGAGTATGTTACATCACCATAGAGGAATACATGGCCTAACCAAGGATTTTCCCATACTCATATCCAATAAAAATAATGAAGAATGTATTATACTGACATAATCTCTTTTGAATTGTCACTAAACTAGATTACATTCAACTAAATGAATGTAAATCAAATTAAGTTAGTGAATTGTAAGTCTGAGTCTGTAGTAAATCATTACTTATATAATTGGACAATTCCCTGAGTGGATCACCCTAGGTGATCTATAAATTGAATGACCTTCAAACCTAGGTACATTGTCAAAATCCATTACTATATATGGACAAAAACCCATCCCCAAGATGTACCTCTAGGTGATGTAGTAATGGTGTGTCAATCCAAACCAAGGTTGAATTTGAGGAATTAATCGAGGAGAGAGTAATAACCGATCGATTAAACGTTTCAACAATGAAAAAGGGAACCTTGTCAAACATAACAATCATGTAGTTAATCAGGGAAAACATAATAATCCACAAAAATCAAGTCTCATAATCGGTAGTGATTCCATGGTTTAATATCAAAATCAAAGGGAAACTATTCCTAAGTATCATGATCATAGGTATACCATTCTTGAATATAAAAAACATTGGGGAAATATGCTCAAATACCAAATTCACATAGACTCCATGTACAAAATCAAAAAAATAGGGCCACCATGACAATTTACCATAAACATAAGAATTCCATGCCCTTATATCACAATCAATTATGCTACTATTCCAGATCCTTGGATATAATTATGAGCATCATAATAATAATAAAATGAATAATATGAATAGTAGATAGATCAAAATAAATATTTCAATGAATCCCAATAAAATAACAAACAATGAAAAAGTTCAGGCACCGAATCCCAAAAGATATGTCTATGAATACCAATAAGAAAAGACGCATTGAATCAGGCTCATCATCAAAAAATAATAATTGAATATAGTAATCATCATTGCATAATTATTAAATAAATAAATTCATAGATTAAGAGTGAGGTAGGTATAACACCTAAACCTACCACTAATACAATAGTATCATGGCTTATAGGTTTGGTACATATTCAATGGTTATAGTAGATACCATCACTACCCAAACCCAATACACTAGATCAAGGTTAATCAAAACCTGGCTCACACATCAGGCCTCATAGGTCATATATTAGAAGATTCATCATACTCAGGGCCATTGGGGTTCACATGTGTTGGAAGATGTCACTCTAGGGATCCTTTATGTCATAACATAAGTATCTACCTCCCTCTTAAGTTCCCCACAAAGTGTATGAAGAAGGAGGAATCCAACATAGGATATTGGTGGATATATCATGTGTGAATGTATCCCCAATGTGGGACCCTCAACCACATTTATTAGTTGAAACACAAAACAAAATTATTGGTGGCATTTGGGACTCATGGAATTCGTCCATTTATTTTCCAAAAGAAAAAACAATATTTAACAGTTCATTGTGGTAAATCTAAATTGGGTGTGACTCTATAAGGGGAAATCACAGACATACACATCCTATATAAACATGCAAAAATACTTTAGGGATCATATTAAAAACCACATATATTTAGGAAGGATTCCATTTGTTTTATAAGTGTGGTAAATAGCATCCAAGGCCTTCCAATAACATCTGACACATGCAGGGTCCTATCTCACAATGCAATCCTTAAAAACTAATAAATTATAACTATGTTATCATAAATTAGTTAATTTTATCAAGATAAAAAATTATAATAATATAAATGAAATGTGGATAATACTCAAAATTTAACTAGTCAATATCGAAATATTGGAACTGTGATAAAATCTGCATCGAAAACATGTGACACATCTTATACCCTGAATTCAGAATAATCTATAATAAACAATATTAGGTCAAACACCCAAATATTAATTTAAAATCATTATTTTTTTAAAGTCACTATATTGACATACCTAAATGATACAACATGAATATAATTGAGGACAACTTCTTGGGATGAAATCTTTATAAGAAAATAAAAAACCCATACCAAAACGGCTGATTAAACCATTCTTCGATCAAACTAATGAAGAACCCTAAAACATAATACATAAAACCTATAATGATGGGAGATAAGAATCATGGGAGGATATCAGGGGGTGATATTACCTATTTATTCCACTTAATCAAAACCAATATATCCTCAATAAATAAAGAATAAATAAATGTATATGATTCTAGATGATACATGACATGGGTGTTCCCTTCAATTGCCTGATGAAATAATGTTGATTAAACCCCTATTAAAAATATTTTTAAAATACATAAATCAGGATTAATATGGTGTAATGGTTTCAGGATGTGATCATGATTCTGGATGTAAACCATATACATGACTTCAGACCCCCAGGTTAATCCCAAAGAATTTCTTGTTTTGTATTCACCATGACGCGACCTATGAAACCCATTTGCTTCATGAATGGTATTCTTAATGTGAATGACCTAAAATTTATGTTCCCAGTAGTCTGACATGTTCATTCATCCTCTAATGCTTTCCAAAAACACTGATACTTCCACAAAATTTTAACTTATATCTGAATGCATCATTTTTTGATTCTTAAACACCCTGAACGTCATTTCTCTTTTTGGTTCACATTATTATAGGTCCACCAATGGAGAAAAATTAAAAGTCTCTCAAAACATTTATCCATGTCCAAAACAAACGATGTAATAATCTCCCCACAATAGATTATATTCTCCCCACGAATCCATAGGGTAAAATGAAAACATCCCCTAACATACTTGTGTTGTGAATTACCACATCGAAAAAAGATTTTGTTCTCTAAATTCATAACACACATCCAAGTGCTCCTTTTAAACATATAGTTCCTAAAAACCTAAACAAGAGAAAACACTCATAGCTATGAGAAAAACAAAAATTCAAGGATTTCATGAGACTATCTAATCCAATATATGAATATTCTATTATATCTATAATCATCCAACTGATGGGGATCCACATCGTTAGTTCCTACTTTAAATAGAAAATTATAAACCATGGTACTTCTACCACTTGAATTTCTTATCCCTACATGAATCAATCATCTTAGTGATGCTCCCAAAATGTTCGCAACTCAATGCACCAGATCATAACCCCAGTCCTTAATCAGACGAATACTAGGTATTAACAGAGGAATCAAAGAATAATCAGGTCCAATTTTATAACAGAATGAATGAACTAGTGATCGTCTTATGATCAATCTCATTGTCATGTGACCCATCTAACATGAGGGTCACCTATCCGTGACTATATTTCTACGTCCAACATTAAAAGAATATAGGAAAAAATCCTAAAAATAACAGTATATGATCTCCACATCTAATTACATATCCGTATTATACATATAAAAAAACCTAAAATCTCACTCATCCTGTGTGTCAATGAAAATGCCACCACAAACTCCCTAATACTTCCCAATAAGAGTTTCCATGACATTTTTAAAAATTTGGTCACCACCAAAAATAGGAATATAGTGTATGACCCACTATATGGATTACTTTATTACCACACATCTATCAAAATCCCCAACGAGTCCCTTTATTAAAATCAAAATGTATTTATTTAGCTTGATGTATTTTGAATTATCTATTATCATACTAAAGATGATTTCATGATTCGTGGAATGGTCTCCTCTAACATGGAGTCATATAAGATTCCTTCAGTAGGTGGGTATCACTACTCTATGAAAATGTAACATATAATGAGGTTGTACTTTCCTTATCTGACTCCCCACACCACATTTATAGACCATGTGTTTCAATGTCAATCCACATGTCAATTTCCTCTTGGTTCATGATTTAATTTTGATTTCACCTCTACCATGGATGAAAATTTATAATGTTAGTCACAACATCATCAAAAAAAGGAATGTATCACTGGTGAAACCTTTTTTTCCTCATCTCACACTTGACCACTCACCTCTTTACAATTTAAATGGTACCACTGCTAAATGACAGATACCATATTCACCCAAATCATGCTCCTATGAGTTTTACATTTCAATTCTATGTTGACCATTATATATGGAACATAATTATTATTTAATTTATAAGCTCACATTGATTTCATCATTAAAAAATTTAACCTCGTATATATTATGATATATCCCATGAAAACCAGTCACCCAAAGTCATTCCAGTCATGTGCATATAATGTCTCTCTGTGTAAGTTTTCTATCAACATAAAAACTAATAAGCATGATCAGGAAGCATGATAGTCCTACCCATTGTACAAAATCCTGAAACACATGAATCCTAGATGATTTATAAGAAAGAAAATGCATTAACATAATTATGTTGTAACCCTCTAGCACCTAATGTGAATTGTTCTCAAAAATATTATTTAACTATGATACTTTTCTAGAAGGAATCCATAGACCAGGGGAAACCATGGTTATATGTTTCTCTCAATCAAAATGAAACGTCATCCCGAAATGATTTGAGTAACAACTAAGGGACTCTAGGTAATGAAACAATCACAACCAATAATGTCTCATAGTAGGGTAACCAAATCATCCCTCTTAGCCTAGATTACAATCATATTTATGGGCGCATATCATGGTGAATAACCTACACAAAAAAATTGATATAATACATCTAACATACCTACAAACTCTCTCTCTAAAATAAGTAATGAAAATTTATTATTAAGTTGGACAAATAATGTCAAGCATTATCCTATTAGGGAAAAGATCCTCACTGAGAAACATCATAAGGGAATTTTACTAAAATATGATGATTTGGAATTGAAAATAATGATAAACTAACACTCATCAAGAATATGTACATTGTAATACCTCATATAGGTTTAGTGTACTGTAAATTTTTAGGTATTCATTGAGATCATACACAATGACCCAACTAGACCACCATAAAAGAAAAGTTACACCCATAATGGTTCTACCATAAAAGAATTAGGTGCTGATGTAAATATTAAAGGAACAACTATATTCACACAACATCATCTCAAATATCAATTTCATATCATAAATATACAATTTAGTTTAGAATAGTTTCATTCTAATCTATGTAGGAAAAACTATATAGGTTTTCAATACCAAATTAAATAACCAACCATAATAATTAAAACTCTATAAGGGGTCCACCTCATGGTGGACATGTTCTATATCGAACTACTAG
Organism: Viscum album; assembly: GCA_963277665.1. Classification (NCBI taxonomy): domain Eukaryota; kingdom Viridiplantae; phylum Streptophyta; class Magnoliopsida; order Santalales; family Viscaceae; genus Viscum; species Viscum album. Next base: position 35,431,453 of record OY728149.1, on the reverse strand, counting down.
GGTAAAGGAAAGTCATGTACATATCGGTTGAGTCATCATCCTCACCATCAAATTTCCCAGCATAGATTCATATAGCCTTCCAACCAAAGGAAATTTATTTACAAGTCGGCCTAATTTAGTACTATTCCAAAGAAACATATTTGAGAAAACACTATTTAGGTTATTATTAACATATTAAATAACTCGCATCTATCCGTAGTAAAAACAAAAACTAGAGGTCTTATAACATGTGAATACTATCTTCAAAATATGATGCATGAGACGCCTCCTTCCATTGTCTACAATGTTTAAAAATCAATCACCCACCTCTTTCAGATGGGCTAAGAGATTGAAATCCATCAATTGGATATATCCAATAAGATGAGACTCATAAAACAATGATAAATTATAAACAACTCATGGCATGTTCATCAGTCAAAGAAGAAAACAAATGTAACTTTAACATCACTGATCAGAATAGTAATCCAACATAGCAGACAACAGTGGCTTCTTACAATAAAAAGTGTTCTCGATGCTCCGGTCTGATATACATCACATGTTTTGACACATTCATAATAAAGTTATCTAAAAATTCCCAAATATTAATACAATTGGAAAATAAATACATATGATACCAATTTGTAACATCCGGGCCCATATTTCACTAAACTAATGCTCTATGCTGGTTCCAAGTGAGGCCTCAACTAAGCCTCCACATATAATAGAAGATACTGACTTTTAGTGATTGCCTTGGATGTGATAGTGTAAAGAAAATTAAATCATATTAGATTATGTAATAATAGAAATAAAAAGATAAAATAAATAATATTAATAGATATATATTTGAAAAAATAAATATAACAAGGCTGACATGATAAAGTAATGCAGAAAAAACCTGAAATGCAAAGTCATACATTAAACATAGGACACACGCTGGGATAACCATACATATACTGATTTAATTAAAATAATAATAATTAATGATTAAGGATCCTTGATAGAGAAAATTTATTTGCATATTTTCAATCAAATAATGAGTGATTTTTATGGGGTTTCAATGATAAACAACATATATTTACTTTTTTTATTACAATAATTGGTAAATTGAATTTTATGATAGAAATGAGAAAAATCAAGAAAAGTGCATAATTCTAGATTTTGGACCAATTTTGACCACAAGGGTACTTTTGTCATCTCATTACAAATATAATTCCAAATTTAGTGATTCTTTGTTTTAGAATCTTGATTGTATTTCCTTCACCTTTTTCTTTTAAACTAGGAGATGATTCGACTCTCCAATGAGCTTAAAAATCAAGGATGTTTATGATTTTTCTGGGCAGATAGCGTGGACCCCACCACAATAACAGAACCACAATTTGGCCTAAACACATCCAATGGAGGTTATTACACTTGGTATTGCACGAGGACAGATTGGTCTGTCCCACCAACAAATTTTAAGGACTTTTAAAGTCATTAATTCTTACTTTGAATATTATACCTTTGGAGGAACCATCCTAGAAGCTTTATCCAGAAAAAGAAACCATCAAATGTAAATTTATATCACATTAATACTTGGTCCAAAAGAGATGAAATTTTTATGTTAAATATCCAACACATTTATTATCAAATTTTAATAAAGGGTCCACGCATGACTCAACCATTTAATGGTCCATGAATGTGAACACTATCTGATAACATAATTCTACCTATAAAAGGGGGCCCTTACCTCCTCCTAAAATCATCGGCTCTACACCCATAGACAAGGAGGGATCCCCCCACAGTATGGGATGCTGCGACTCCTCTTCCACCCCAATCCCTCATTTCTTCTTTTTTTTAGTTTTATATTAGATTCATTTTCAAGTGTAATTTATTTTTTGGTTTTATTAATCCATGCATTTGTGTTTCTCCATCCACTTTTCTTCATTTCATTCCATCTCACTCTTTCCTCTTCCACCCACTCCACCATATAATCTCGTACTATCAAAAATGAGAGGCTAATTATGATACTTGTCTAGGGGTGTGGTAAAGGTTTTTATAAACTTTCATTACTGTTTAATTAATTTTGTGGTAGAATTGGGTTGCATGCATGGGTGAGGTGAAGGTCCCAGATGTGTTTATGTCCCCCCAATGACATGAAACAAAAAATAATTCTATTATGGAAAATAATAGTGATTCAAACATGATATTGTATGTTTTAATTATCAATCTAAATAGAAAACATGAAGGAACATATTTATTGAATCCAAGACTGAACACCAAAACCAATTTCATTCTTATTAACTTATTCTGTTTAGATTTTCCTGATAGTTTAAATCAGCATTTTACATGTTATAGTAAGTAATTATAAAAAACCCAAATTGATTGTAATCTCTTTAATTAAATAACCAAAAATCAAAAGGATATATATTAGGTGAATTAGATAAAGTATGTGAACTAAACTGAGAAGGCTTCTCAATAGATATGGCCCTAGTGATCCACTATGCTGCACAATTAAAAAAATATAATTTTTTTTGTCCACACCCCGATACAATCGTGCATCAAAACTGGTTCCATCACCGGGGAGCCAATAATTAGTCCATTTAATTTTTCTATTTTCACATCATAGGAAGATTTCATTTATTAAAAAAATATAAAAAACTTTCATGATGTATTCAAATACATTATATTAGGGATGGAATAATTACTCATAGGTGCAACAACAACAAAATGAAGAAGAATATGTTCAAAAGGATCAGTTGAATGAACATAGAAAAAGCATTGAAAATATAGTGAACAAATCTTAAAGAGCATTTGATTTTGTTCATTCATTAATGGAGAAACCCAACCACGATCTGGATCAAGAACCTGAGGTGGAAAAGGATGAAGACTTACCTACTAATCTAAAAGTATGAGATCAACAAATATTGGTTGAATTCAAGATTAAATATGAGGAACTACCTAATCTCCCCATATAATACAAAAAAAGAAGATCCAGTAGCACTGAAGGAAGAAACCACACAAGTGGTGTATTTTGAAATCAATATGGAGGAGCACGACTACCTGCCACCATCATCAGAGAGTCTACTCAACGAGGAAGTTACCACTAAGGTAGAGATTGAAGCTTAGACAACTCATATAGTGGAACCTTTCTTTGAATGCATCTCTTCATGTATTATTGAAACAGATTCGTACATCACTCCCTCTTATTTTGATTGTATAGAATCAGACATTCTTTGTTATGCCTTGGCGGATGAAAAATAATAAAATGGACATTCACATGTTGAGGAACACATGGAGGTCCCTAATTTCAATGAACATGCATTGGAGGAGCCCCATCACGAGATCCATGTAGTTGAGCCTAAGGAAATCAGACAAGAGGCTTATCCTCATTTAGCCCCCATGAATCCAACAATGGAAGAAAATAATGTTGCACAAGTAGAAACTAAGGAATAGGATGGTCCATAATTTATCCTACACCCTCCATACAGACTGTACCTCATTGTGAAGAGGGAGGATATGATGTACTCTATCCATGGATCATTAATCACCCAGATGGATGAAGTACATGCTTGGAAAATCCATATGTGGTGGTTCAAATTAAAGAAGCTTCGTCCTTCATCAAACTTTGGATAACATCCTGTATTACCCTCTGGAGGCTGTAAATATTTAAGGCCCACGCGGGGGATCATTCCAATATTTATATTTAAATGATTTCTAGGAATTTTTATTTCAATTTAATTTCATAGGAAGTATTCTAGCATAGATCCCCTCCCTCCTATTGTTTATCTTGAATGAAATTATCTTTGTGATTCATTGAGTGATTTTCTTTTATAGGATCATGATAGTAGAAGGAACCCCAGATAGTGGAGGAATATATCCAAGTTTAATATAAAAAGGGAGTTCAATTTTCGTGTTTTATCTTTTAAACACTTCGCATTTTGGTCTAAAACATGTTTTTAAATTTAAAGATAAAATTTCATTCCCACACTTGAATTCATGTTTTAATCAATTTATCTTTGAGACATTAGTTTCTTAGGAACCCAGTGATGCCATGTTTTAGATTTCAAGGTTTATATTATTAATAGATTGAAATGTAGAATAGATTTTTTTAAAATATGAAGCATAGATATTAAAATGATGAATCTTGATTTGAAGGAATTAACTGAATCATTTAAATGAAATTTCCCTATCATATTTTATACTTTGAATTTCATATGATTATGTGAATTGATTTGTAATTATTACTCATTCCATGAGTGATTATCCATTGTTTTATTTCCTATTCTCGAGAGAATTTCTAGACCAAGTACTTCCTATTTATTCTTGAGCATATTTATTGAGTGATCTTGGGGCATGTAACCATCTAGAACATGTATTGAAACTTGTCAAAGAAATTAATGTGCAAAAAAACATTTAAAATTATTGAGGCATCCTTTGATAATCTATATTTCATTAACATAACACCATTATATCCATCCTTCTTTTAGCCCATAGAGACCATGAATGACCTTTATAGGGATGAGATAGGTTTTAACCCATTTTTTATCCATTCCTACCCAACTCTTGGTATTTTCATGATATTTTATATTTGAAGTGTGGGGTAAAGGGAATCATGGTGGATGGAATGATACACATTGTAAGGAAGAAGTGTGGGGGAGTTATTTTGGGAATTTTAAAAGGTTGTGAAATAATTTATTATACTCTATTGTTTTCCCATATTTAATTGAAAAATATAAAAAATGAAAAAAAATATACAAAAAAATAGAAAAATGGGTTTTGATTTGGGAGAACCAAAAATATCCATTTTCCGTAATGATGATCTTCTAATTGTATATAATTCGGTGATGGATTTGAGGTTTTATATTATCATAACTATCAAAAAAAGAAAAAAAATCACAAAATAAAAAAACAAGAGTGTGAACAAATCATTCATTATGTTTAATATATCATAAACTTTTCTTTGAGTTTTTGGAAGTGGGTGTTGCTACATTGAAGGGGATAATTTCATTACACTTTTACTTTTGTTATCATGCATTATAATTAACAGATAAACCTCATCCTTGAGCCATAATTTTTAAAGCATAAAATCTCACCAACCTCAAGCCTTAGAGTCATTTGATCCTTTATTGCATGTCCTCATGATATTATATGTCTTTTGTCTTTAAAAAGTAGAGAAAGTAGTTCATTTAAAAGGCTATGAATAAAGAGCATGTTCTCATGATATGAGAATAACTCTATATGAATTATATCACGAGTGATGAGAAAAATAATCAAAAGTGAGGTAAATAAATACATGGCATTTTTAATTATAATTAATTAAAGAGCTCGAATGAATGAAAGGATAAGTTCAATCAATTTTCATAGGGGAAAAGTAAAACATGTGAATTTTTTTTCATAGAAAAATGAGAAATTAAATTTATTTTTAGGGAGATTTTTGAATGTTTGATTTCATATTTAAAGTTTTTTGAATATATTTTATTGAAATTTGAATATTGGTAACATTGGTGTCCTCTGATTTCTATGTTGAGATTTTATGCTTGAGGACAAGCATGGTTTAAGTGTGGGGGAATTTGAAAGAAAAATGTTATTTGCATATTTTCAGTCAAATAATGAGTATTATTTACTATTTTTATGATAAAACCCATTTATTTACTTTTTTCATTAAAATAATGAGTAATTTGAAATGTATGATGAAAATGAGAAAAATTGAGAAAAGTGCATAATTCTTGATTTTGGATAGATTTTGACCACAAGGGTATGCTTTTCATTTTGTAACAAATATAATTCCAAATTTAGTAAATTTTTTTTTATAATCTTTATTTTATTTCCTTCACCTTTTTCTTCTGGACCAAGAGCTAATTTGACCATCCAAAGGGCTGAAAAAAATCAATGAAGTTTATAATTTTTCTTGGTGGACAACGTGGACCCCACCCCCGTAACAGAACCACAACATGTCATAAACACATCCAATTGAGGTGGTTCCACCTGAGATAGCATGAGGACAGATAGGGATGTCTCTGAAACAAATTTTAGGGAGTTTTGAATTTATTAAGGCTGTCATAGAATGTTATACTTTTGGAGGAACCTTCCCAGAAGCCTTGTCTAGAAAAAGAATCCTCCAATGAAAAATTATTACCTCATTCATCCGGTGTGAAAAGGAGCTGATATTTTTAGGGTTAATGGAAATAAAATTTATGAACAACGTTGATGAAAGGGTTTTCGCATGAATCAAAATGTTAATGGGCCAAAAAACATGAAAACCATCAGTGGAATGAATTCCGCCTATAAAAGGAGGCCCCCACCTCATTCTCAAATCATCAACTCGACACTCACAACCATGGAGGGATCCCAATGGAGCATGGGCTGCTGATGCTCCACATCCCCCCCTAATTTCATATTTTATTTTTTTAATTTTATTTTTCTTTTTGTTTCATTTTAAATTGTAATATATTTTTTATTTTCATTAATCCAATCATATTTGTTTCTCCATCAACATTTCATCATTTATTTCCATTCACTCCCTCCTCTTCCACCCAATCCACCAAGTGATATCATACTCTCAAAAATGAGAGGAAAATTACGATACATGGCTTAGGGTGAGGTCATGGTTTTTATGAAAATTCTTTAATGTTTAATTAATTTCTGTGGTAGAATTGAGTAGCATGCTTGGGTGAGACGAATGTCCCCAATGTGGTGATGCCCCCCAATGAAATGATACAAAAACTACATCTATTCTAGAAAATAATAGTGATTCAAACAAGATATTTTATGTTTGAATTATCATACTAAATAAAACACATGTAGGAAAATAATGATTGAATCCAAGACTGAACCCCAAAACCAAGTTCTTTCTTATTATATCATTTTGTTTAGATTTTTATGATAGTTTAAATTATCATTTTACATGTGATTGTAATTACTTATAAAAAAACCAAAAAAGATTATATTCACTTTCATTAAACAGAAATATCTCCAAAACATATATATTAGGTGAATTAGATAAATAAAGTGATCTAAATTGATAAGGCTCCTCAAGAGAGACGACTCTGGTCATCCACTATGTTGCACTAGGAAAAAAATATAATTGTTTTTTTCCACTCCCCACGATAGGAGTGTATCAATCCACTATATATACTAAGTCATACCATATAAAAATCCCCATATACATATCTGATCCATCCTTCTCTATCAGTCATGGGCTATGGCACATCCTATCCCTATAACCAATTGAACATCAACCTGATTACCTTAGTGAAATTAAATACCATGTAGGATGTGGGTAGAAAAATTGATTGGGAACCACAAATATAGTATTAGAAATATATAGTTATATAATTTTAATGTAAATGTTATCTAATCATAATGATAACATTAATAAATAAAACTGAATGATAAATACAAATCAGACATAATTTAAATAAAGCACAATAGATCCATGGGTCCATGATTCTGATAAAATGGGTAGAGAACCATAATTTAAATATATATGTATATGTAAATATATAGTCCCATAAATATATATCTATACATAGATATTTAAAAATATTAGTTTCGTGAAAGATAACATTATCAACGGAATCCGGCATGTGGTACAGTAATCCTGCTCATCTGGACATCCTATGAAAAGGTTATTGAGCTATCAGTCATACCACTCAAGCTAGGTATAATTAATTTGTTTTCAATATCAATAATAATCATTGATAATAGATGATTTAGACAACACTAGAAATGTATTTGAGCAAGATCTGTCACCACACAGGGATACATCCCAAACCATGTGTTCACTTACACTCACCTATAATATTTTTATTGAAGAATGATTTTTACTAAAGGATAATATGGTAAATGGCCAGTGAGCTAGATTCCATACCACTCATGTCATTTTAACATTGTATGATATTTGAATATTCATCCTTTGTCTATATGAAATCATGATATTTTGACTCTGAAAATTGACTAAGGGACTCATCCTTAGGAGATGTATAAATGGAAGGCTCTCCAGATCTATGTACATGTTCAACACCGATTCTTATGAATGACTAAACAGCCCCACACCCATGATGTAACATTGGGTGATGTAGTAATTGTGTGTTCATCAGACCATATGGATCATCATAAGCATCACATGTGAAAGGCATAATCATCCATAAAGAAACGATCACATCATCGATGTGGAGCACCTTCTCCAACATGACAATCTAGTAATTAATTATTTAAAACATAATTATCAACATCAATTGAGTCTAAAAATCAATAGGGAGACCATTCTAGAATATAATAAACAATGGGACACTATTCCCAATATTCATAATCATAGGGTTTCCTTACTTGAATATCGAAAACATTTAGATGTCTTTAACGAATAACATATTCATAGGGATATCATTCCCAATATAACAAACATAGGGAAAACATGCTCACTTAGCATAAAAATATACATTTCATTCCCAATTATTAGAATAAACCGGTAATTAATGTGGATCTCATGAATTATATATGAGAATCCAAAAAATATTAAAATATATAAAATTATCAGAAGAATGATCCAAGGAAATGCATCTAACCATCCAAAATAATAGTAAAATGGAAAGGCTCTAATGTTGGACACCAAGAAATAATTCAATCTATCCCAATATGAAATTTCATGTTATGTTTGGATCATCTACTAAAAATGAAGATGAAAAATAATGTGATCATCCTTACATCAGTAGTAAATCTATCAATGCATTAATACAGAGTGAGGGTATGAAAATACATATAATCACCACTGCAATGATAATATAACTGATTACAACTTTGCCATGAATTTGTAGACAACACCCACTAAAATCTATAACCAAAATGGATGAACTATCATAGTGTTGGAAAAAAATTAGGGAACCCACTAATTTACCTAGGTCAGTTCTTAGAAGATGTATCCTACTTGGGATCCTCGAAGTTCTCATGCGATTGAATGCATCCCTCTTGGGATACTCTAAGTAAAAACATATCTAAGGGTTCCCCTCTTGGGTTCATGATAAGGACTAAGAATATAAATTCATCCAACATGGGATCCTCTAGGTTATATCATGTGTAGAGGAATATTACATGATACCCTCAGCCTTATTAATGAGTTGAATAATAAAGCTAAATCACATGGGTTGTTTGTGAACCCGGGTATTCATCCATTAAATTTTAAAATTAAATAATTTAATTTAACAGTTCATTAGTGTAAATAAAAAATGTTGTTCCACTCTTAGGGTAAATAATATATATAAACATACTATATAAACACTCACAAATACTATAGGATAGGTATTATGGACTAATAAATTTTATATAGCCTTCCATTAATTTTACATGCGACATCAGGAACTTTCACAGTCCGTCTAAGATCATATGCAATTTTCATCGTCATTTCCAACATCCATACACCCAAAAATTAATTAAATATAGTTATGACATATTTAATTATTTATGTCAATATGGATAAAAAATTATAACAATTTATATTAAAAGGGCATAATGATCAACATATCATTGATCGATCTCGTCACATTGAAACCATAACCAAATTGTTAAAAACAACATGTGACACATCCTAAACATTGAAAATGAAAATATTACGTAAAATCCTAATATATTAGAATTACTTTATTCTAATGGAATAACTCATCATCATCACTCTATCCCCCACTTTTTATACAAAAAATGCAAACATTATTTGTGATGTGATAATTTCTCACATTCAAGGATGACAATGTTTTCAATTAATTTTCCTTTCATCAAGGCTAGTTATGAAAAAAAATTATGTTGGAACTGGATTATAATATATTTATTATATTTTATTTAATTTTCGTGAATCGTTTTGTAAACATGATATTTATTTATAAAACAATATGAGCACGTTGTGATCGAAAACTACCAAGATAAACCCAAATGATTATCATTAATTATTTATCCAATGATTTTTCTGGGATCCTTAAAAAAATGGTATAGTAGAAAAAATTTAAATATATATGATCAATAATAATATATATGTTCAATAATAATTAATTACCCCCACATTATCGTACATTTCATATGTATATAAATGTCAACTGATTAAGAAAACCAAGGAAGGGAACAAACCCAAATGATGAAATTGAACAATATAACTCATTTAAAAATAAAATGAATAAATTTAATAAAATTATAAAATTTCTATTAAATGTATAAAATTTTCGGGACTTATTAATTAATGAATCTAATCTAATTATCTATAACATTAAAATCATTTGAATAACACCTTCTGAATTAAGGAAAGAGATTTTACCAGATCCTCCATTATTATTTTGCGTTATTCTTTGTCTATTTTCAACCAAATTAAACTAAATTAAATTTTCTGTAAATATATAAAATGTTTTTATATGTGTCAAAATCATGTGTCTAGATCTATGCATTGTTAGTTTTCTGGCAATATACAAGTTTTTGGAAGGTTCCCTACCCAATTCTTCCCGATAAGCAAGCCTGATTTAAGGGAACTTCCAAAAACCTTACTCATTTTAATGTGAACACTATAATATATTTTTAGGCACCAATTGTTTTTTAATATAATTATTTTTATTATGAAAACATTATGTGTTCACTTGGGGTTTTAGGTAAAAAATTATTCCATTTTTTATTTTATAATTTCTTTAAATATTTTATTAAATTGAAATAAAATAGTGTAATTATAATGATTCTTAAATACTATTATTGAATGTTATAACATCTATTTGACATCACATATCATGTTATTTTTCCTTCTTAATTTCAATTTATGATTCAAATCCTCGCTTCCATGGATGCTATTGTGATACTCCCTTATGGTATGGATTTTAACATGATTATGATACATAATTCATACAATTGGTAACCATCATGTTTAAAATTTATTTTTTATGTATGATTCGTAATGTGGAACACATATTAATGAAAACATTTTGATAGGTTTTCCAAGATGTCACTCCAATGCATTGGGTAGTTTCTAAACTCATTAGACATCTTCTGCAATGTTCTTGGTAGTTAGCATAAACTCATGCTCCATGTGCAGAGATCATTGTGGTTAACATTTACTCGAACTAATTATTCTGAAATAATCCTTGAATAGTTATTATATAATTATTTATTTTGTAAAACATCTATTATGAAACCATGATTACATATTTTATGATTCCTTTTGTACATCCATGTCATTTATGTCATATTATTCTTCCTTCTATCCCATGTTCTTTGCTTTATTCTTATTTTTATTCCCTTACTAAGCATTTTAGACCATATATTTGTTCATGTAATCCCCAATATATCCTAAGAAGATGTATGGTCTTATAGAATGTTAGGAGCTCAGAATGATAAATAAATAAATAAATGGTTTATTTAGTCAAATGTTTTCTTTTTTATGTGCATATTAAACCTAAGACCCTAGAAGCTATGATAAATGACGTGTAATGTTATTTTTAGTTATTCCTAAAATCTTGTGAAGATATTTGTAAAAGGGTAGGGTCACTATACTTCATATCAGATAAATTTTTAGATATTTTAAGAGATTATTAACATAGAACATATATAATATTCCAAGAGATAAAACTATGCCCAATAAAACATTCCTAAATTTTGGTAAATAAAGAGTAGGTTGTTTCTCCAAAAACTAATTATATATATGGATACAAGATGATTTTATTCTTGAGCAAATTTACCTAGGACTGACATCTCTAAAATGGTGTTCTGGGATGGACTTGGGGTATCCTATTATATGATAATGGGGTTCACTCTGAACTTGTTTTGACACTCCCAGGGGGTTTTCTTTGGTAAATTCATCACCACATTATGGAAGATAATTATGGAAAAATATTACTATACAAATATAATTTTTTGGAAACATATAATGGATAACGTAGATTGAAAACCAAGGAATCACATGTTAGGATATACTTTTCCTTTAAATTTTTTTCCTTTTACATTTAATGTTTCCTTTTTTCCACGTATTAGTTAAGTATCCAAGACCCCTAATTGAACTTTATTTTACGTATTTAATGATGGAAAATAAAAGAACACTTGAAAACAATAAATGTGTAAGGTAGTATCATTATTTCCATAAATAGATGAAAAATATGATGGCAATGTGTGCATAAAACATTATGATAGTACTTTCATAGCTATCTCAAGTTATGAATAATATCATGAATCACATGGAATTCCCAAAATATCCAAGGAAAGTGAAATTTTCTTTTTAATCCTTCATACATAAAAGGCCACACATGATTAGTGAATCTTAGGATCCCCTTCTCATAGAACAATGGATTAACTCAATTGAAAATATATTCGTCATTATCCAATTCTTAGAAGAGAAGAAACGTGTTCTAACGATCTATAATTTTGATGGAGGAAGTAGAACAGTGGTGGAAGAATGATCAAAACATCAAATTACAAGGAGGAAATTAATTCCATGGATTGGGAGGAATCCATGAATTTTATTTAATAAATATTTTCCATGATCCCTCCATCCCAATATGGAATGAAAGTTCCGCGGACTTAAGTGGAAGTAAGGGGAGTCTATCGGATTGTATGAAGTTAAATTTACCACACATTCATGATACGACATTGTATTTTTTATGAACATGGATATCAAGTTTTATTGCTTATTTTGTGAGATAAATCTGAGTCTATGAAATGAAATTTTAATTCAAGACACCAAAATATTTTTAGGAGTTTTTCTATTGTTCAGTCAAGGTTAAAATTCATATTAGATACTGTTAGTGGAATCATGAGGATAGAGTTCACAATAAAAAAATTGAATCTAATATGGTTGGATCAGTAGAAAAATCCCATGATGAAAATTAGAATGAATATCTCATATGTCAATATTGGGGGATGAAGTATCCAATGAACTATCTAACGGGAACCATGAAATGATTCAATATAAGATTAAGTAGACATATAGAAATGGTTTTCCAAATGTATTTGATGAATTCCATTAATGGGTTATAAGTAAAGAGTTTTGATCAATACTCATCCAATAGTGTAGTTTTTAACTACAAGGAACAAGGGACTTTTGAAAACTATTTCTCAATGCTAATGGTTTTCATAGGTAATCAATAAAAACCTCCCATGAAATAAGGAAGGGTTTCTTCTATCACTAATATTGAGGTGCAGCCAGAAAATAAAGTTGGGATAGTTATGGTGGTGATACTAATGAGAATATAATACATACTCTTTGATATTGATTCTACGCATTGTTTCACATCTTTCATGTTTAGTATAACTATTCAATAACCACTATTGTATATGGGTGTTGAGTTATCTGTTAGAACTTTTAAAAGAGAAATTATTGCATCTAATGCATATAACACCTTCCCCATTAATTTTTGTGGACCAAACCACCCAAAAATTCTCATCATACATCTATTAGTGAAGTTTTATGCTATATTAGGAATGGAATATATATCATTATAAAAATCCAACATTATCTATTGGGAATGGGGGATCACTCTTCACATCCCAAAAAAACATCTAGTAATTTACATGTTAAGGAGGAAGATGAATCTCTTACAGAATCATAATCCCATGTTTAGACATTTTTGCTTCATTAAAAACTATATCATTCTCAAATGCTTGATCCAATGGATAGAATCATGCATGAATATATCCTCATCATGAGGGATTACACTGATGTTTTCCCTAACGAATTGACTAGTCATTGTACTGATCGAGATGTTGAGTTCTTAATTGAACCTTTTCTTGGATCACTACCTAGGTCAAAGAAACCTTATATATTGACCACCATTGAGCTGGAAGAGCTAAAGATGTATTTATAAGAGAATATATAAAATCAAATTATGTCTGAGTGATTCACTATGTGGTGCATTGGTAATATTATTCATGAAGAAGGATGGATCAATGTGCCTCGACAATGATTATTGTGATCTCAATAAATTCATGGAAAAGAAAAAATCACCACATCCCTGGATTGATGACTAGTTTAATTAGCGACATGGGTGAATTTTTTTATATGGTCATCATTCTGTTAGTATATCACCCATTAAATGTGATCAAGGAAGACGTTATGAATACATCATTTCGAACAATGTATGGAAACTATGATTTCATAGTGATTCCTTTTGAACTCACTAATTATTCATAAATATTCATGTATTTAATGAACTGTGTATTTAGATTTTACCTCATCAATTTTTTTTGTAGTATTTAATGATGATAATATGATATACATAATAAAAAAGGAGGAACACGATGATCATCTGAATAATGTACTGAAGACTTTTCAAAGGAAAAAACTATATTAAATGTACTATAAATTTGAGTTAGAGATAGAGAAATTATCATTATTTGATCATGATTTCACCAGAAAATAGATATATGTGTACCCTTCCTTGAAAACGTCAATCGATATGCTCCCAGGACAACATATGTAACAGATATCCGTAGTTTCTATAGACTAGATGGGTATTATTGAGGATATTTGGAGAATTTATCGTGATATTCAAACCAAATGACCAAGCCGAAATGTAAGGGAGTAATGTTTTTTGGACTCAAGAATGTGAGGAAATATTTATGAAGCTCAAAAAGAGGCTTATCACTATTCCAATCATCGCACTCGTGATAAGTGAAAAACACATTTTCATATACATTGATTCTTTAAAAAAAGGGTTATGTTGTTTACTAAATCAGAATGATAATTTCATATCCTATTCTATAAGGAATATTAAAATTCATGAGAAAAAATATCCAACGTATGATCTAGAGTTGGAAGTCATGATCTTTTTATTGAGAATCTAGGGGCATTATTTTTATGGGGAGAAGTGTGTGATATATACCATTCACAATTGTGTCAAATTTATATTGACACGGAAGGAGCTTAAAATTTTCCAATTAATATGATTGGAGCTCATCAAGGATTATGACTACTCAATCTACTACCATCTGGGTAAGGAAAATAAGGTATAAGATGATCTAAGTAGAAATGATTTTTTATCGTTATAAATGTTGATAATTGAGAAGGATCCATTCTTATTAGACTTGTAAATGATGGACACAAGAATCAGTAAGGGAGAAATATGATAAATCCCTTCTCAAATTATTTCTCAACATATCTTATGTCGAAAATAAATGATTCTCAATGAAATAAAATTGAGATTCATAAATGGGTAGAGTCTATCAAAAATTTGAAATCCTCTAATTTTATAATTGACAAGGATGGTGTCTGATGATTTGGGTCATGATTTTTTTTATTGTCTATTCTAAAGATAATGGTTGAGATTTTAAATGATTCACAATGCATGAATTTTTCTATTCGCACAGGGAGCACAATTATTAATCATGGTCTATGAGAGAACTATTTGATGGAAAATTTGATGAAGGAGATTGCTGAATATTCAAAACTGTGCATGATATGTCAGTAAGTGAAGTCTCCGAGGAAAACATTTAATGGTTTGACATAATCACTACCCTTACAAACATGGAATTGGGAAAAAAACATATTGGACATTGTCACTAGACACACAATGTCATTTAAATGGAACAATGATATATAGGTTCTTAAGGATCATTTTACAAAAACATCTCAATTTATCTAAATTAGGGAGGAATGCTCATTGGATCAACTTTCATGGCATAATATCAGAGAAGTTGTATGGCTTCATGCAGTACCACTATCGATTGAATCGAAACGTATTTATGATTCATATCTAAAATCTCAAAATGTCACCCCATGCACATAGAATTGAGTAGAACTTTAGTAAAACCACCCATCCTATGACTGATGGAAAATCTAAAAGAACTATCCAAACACTAGAAGTCAGGATGAGAGTGTGTTATGTGGTATTAATGGAGGTTGGGACCATCATATTCCATTTTTTGAGTACTATTAAAACAATATTTTTCACTCGAGAATCCAAATAGATCCACATGACGCCCTTAATAGAAAACGGTCAAGAACCCCAGCTTGCTTGGAAGAAGTTAGCGAATAGAGGCTTCTAGGACCTAAAATGGTCTAATAAATGGTGAAAAAGGTGAAAACCATTCAACAACATAGCAAGGAATCCCAGGGTCAAAACAATTTATACTGAAAACCTTCGATTGGACCTTGAGATTATGGATGGATACATGGTATTCCTTTGCATATCTCTATGGATGAGAATCATGAGATTTGGGAAGAAGTGAATGCTATGTCCTTGGTACCTCGGCTCCTTCTAGATATAGGATTTTGATGGATCTATGGCCTATTGAGAAGCCCTTCCATATACAATGTCTCTTGTACATGATTTATTCCATGTATCCTTCTGTAGGAAGTATATATCAGATTCTCCACATGTAAAGAATTCAGAGGTGGTATAATTAGGGAATTATCTCTCTTGTATGGAGAACCTATTGATGTTCTTGGATCACTGAGATAATGTTCTATATAAAAAGAATACTCACTTGATAAATGTACAATGTTGGAACCATCAGTATGAGCATGGAATATTGGGGCCTTATGAATCTATGAATGAGAAGTACCCACATATATTTTCAACATAGACTGAAAATTGATATTTTGGGGGGAAATTTCATAAGGTGGGAATAATGTAACAACGTTGAATTGTATCAGAGGAAATTTTATTCGAATAATTATGTCATATCGTATATTCATATAAAATCAAATTTTGAACAATATAAGAACTTTATAAATGAAGAATTATAGAAATAAAAGGCATTTATAGATGTGAAGGAATATATACCAAAGGATTACTAACCTTGAATTTTGAATAGTAATATGAAACGTATGAATTGTAGTCCAGACAATTTAAATGTAACCACACCAATTATAGTATACATAATATTTACCCATATTATAAATAAAAATATGATATGATTATATCATATTATTATTTAAGAGATATTTTAATAATTATTAATTAAGTGTTGGTGTTTTCGTTAGTCATAAATACTTAATTATAACTTTATAAATTATTAATAAATTATTATCATAAAATTTATTCATAAATTAGTATTTTTTATGTCTTATGATTATAATATATTATTATAATACTTATTTAATTATTCAACGTGTTATAAAAATTAGTTGTAATTCTAAAATCAATATTTTTCATGAAAATTGGGATTTTGACAAAAAAACTAAATTTCACTTATATAAAAATTTAATTTCCTAAAATGTAGTTCATTTTTTAATTATATACTACAAAAAATTATTAGGTTGAATTTTTGTGTTTTTTCTAAAATACATGATTTTTTGGTAAATATTGAAATATATTAACTTTCATTATATATACATTATAAGTTAAATACACAATTTCATGAGTCATGGATTATGTAATCAACATTGTTTCAAAATCACATGATATAATTAATGTATCAATTCTAACAAATCAACCATATTGCTTTCCGGGAAGAAAATATAAAACTAATGAATTAAATAATGGGGAAACAACCCCCTTATCCACTATACATACCACACCCATGAATCCATATCCTTGATACTTGTATAATTTTTACTAAAATATACTCCCAATACCTCCCCCATTTCCATTAAATGGTTATATTAACAAAATACCACATCCAATTTCAATGTGGGCTCTCAATGAGTGTAAATTCAAGATGTAATTTCCTTTTTTCAATTATTTTATTTTCATTTCAGGATCTTTATATTCTTACTCAATACAATATTACCCTCATCCAAATGGTAGGATAACTCTAGTTCCTTATATATAATAATTTTTTTTATAATAATGGAATAATTCACCTTCATCTATCTTTCACCCATCTTTTATTCTCAAAATTAAAACATCATCGGTGATTTGTTAATTTATCACATTCATGGATGAAAAAGTTTACAATTTATATTACCACATTCAAGTATCATCATGAAAATATTATTATATATCTATTACATATTATTTATTTTTTTGGAACCATTTTATAAACATGATATAAATTTTTAAAACAAGATGAGTTCATTGTGATCAAAAACAACCAAAATAAACCCAAACAATTATCATTAATTATCTATCTAATGATTCATAAAAATTTCATAAAACCAAATGATATATAATAAAATTTTAACCTCTTTAGGATCATTAATTTTGTATATGTTCAATTCTAAATAATTAACCCCACATTAAATGACCCTTCATACATGTTTACAATTTAACTTGTTATGAAAACCAAGGAAACCAACACAACCAAATAGTGAAATTAAACACTAAAACTCTATAAAAAGGACATGAATGTACTAAATAAAATTATACTAAATTAATTATATGTAAAAAAGTTTATTTACTAATTAATTAATGAATCAACTAATATTATAAAGGACTTTTTGATCAAGTAATGAACACAATCAAACTTATGGTAAGTGATTCTTCCTGAACCACCCCTATTCCTTTAGTTTTTTATTTCTCTATTATTACCTAAATGAAATTATCTTTTAATTTACATAAATGTTATGAATGTTTTTAATATGTTACAATATATAGTATCAATATCCATTCATCATTCTGTTTTTGGGATATACACATTTTTAAAAGGTTCCCTACTTAATTCTTCCCGATAAGAAATCCCGATTTAAGGAAGCATCTCGAATTTATACCAATTTTAATGTTCAGTATATAATATGTTTTGAGATAACATTATATATATAATCACAATTTTTATTAAAAAAAATTAACTGTTAACTTCGGGTTTTATATAATAGATTATGTCTATTTTTGTTTTGAAATATCTTCAATACTTTCCATAAGCCTTAGTAAAGTAGATTAATTATAATGATTCTAAAATAATATTTTTTCTTGTTAACACTTAATTTTGACATAACTTATCATGATCTGGGGTTATTATTTCTTTATGGATCTCAATTTTTGATTTAAATAATTTATTTCATGGAGAACATTATTATATTACCTTATGTTATTCCATTTGAAATTATTATGATACCAAAATACTACCATTGGTAACACTTATGGTTATGATTAATTCCATATATTTGATTCCTCATGTCCCACACATATTCATGAACATGTTGTGGTGGATTCACACAGATACTTCTCTAATGCATTGGGTAATGTATATTCTCATGATAAGTCATGTTCATTGGTTTTGGTCGTTAGCCTTAACTCGTTCTCTATATACAATGATCTTGGTGGTTAACATTGACTCTTTCTCATTCATGTTCCATGAGCCTTGTATAATTCTTATGTCATGTTTTATGTTTTTTCCATGTCCCTTATGATAAAATCATTACATATATTATTCTTATTTATTTATACTCATTCCTTTAATGAAATTTTATTATTTATTTTACCCATGTGATATGATTTATTAATCTATTTATTCCCTTACTAGTTATTTTAGATCATCCCATTATTCCAGTTTCCCCCATGTTGTCCAATTTATTTGTAAGGACTAAATGAAATTTAAGATCTCATAATGGATGGTAAATAATGAAATGTTATAATGAGTCCCATGGTTTAATTTTTATGTACCTAGTTCTCTAAAAAAACTAAACTTTACAATCCTTTTCTGGTAATGTGATGTGTAATTATGCCAATAATCGTATAATTATACGTGATAATTACTAGGGTCTCAATAATTGGAATCCAATAAATTTCTAGTTATGTTTTTAATTAGGAACATAAGATATTTATTAAGAACCATATGGATGATACTATGTCCAAGAAAACTACCCTAAACATTGTTTAATATAGAGTAAGTGATTTATCAGGGAAAAAAATCTTTTTCTGGATATTAGAAGTGGATGTAGTTCTTGAACATATCTACAAAGGAGTAAAACACTGACACGGTGTTCTAATCCTGACTCAGGGGTGACCTGAAACATTAAAATGATCGATATTGTGAATCTGGTGTGTCACTACTAGGGATATGCTATGGTCAATTCATAATCTAATCATGAACCATTATTACGGGAAAATTACGATACCAAAATATTTATTAAGAAAAATATAATGGATAACCAATATTGAAACCTTAATAATCACAAGTTACGATGTGAATTTCAATTAAGAGTTTACCCTTTTATGTTTATTGTTTCCATTTTGTGATTAATAGTTAAGTATTCAAGCCCACTAATTTCACATTAATTTCCAATGTTAAATAGGTGAAATAGACAAACACGTGAAAAAAATGTGATTTACAATGTTTTTATTTCTATACTGATATTCCAAATATGATTGTAATAGTTGATCAAAACCTTATTACAGTACTTTCTCAGCTAGATCATGTTTTGTATTATTACTTGAATCCTGTGTAACACACTCCTAAAACAAAAGTGAAATTTTTCGTCTAATCCTTCATAAGGAAAATGACGGAAATGTTAAGTGGATCATTAGATCCCCTCCTCAAGGAAAATAGATGGAATCCATTGAAAAGATATTCCCCATCCTCCAGTGCTTAAATGAAGAGAAAATTGTGATGGTGGTCAGTCATTTTTATGGGGAAACAGATCACCAATAGGAAGTGATCAAAAACACGAAGGCCAAGGATGAAACTGATTCCATGGATTGACTGGAATTCAACAAATTATTGAAATGGAGATCAGAGACTCAAAATGGTCTTGTGGGCCAGGTGAAAAAAATTATAAAATAGATACTAATAAAGGATGTCTAGTATATAAATCCCATGATGAAAAGAAGACCGAATATTCCATGTGTCAATATTATAGGATGCTTCATCATTGAAACTATCTAAAATTATAGGAATGCTCTCAAAAGTTAGAAGAATGGTACATCTGTCTAAGAATTGCATAAGGGGTATGATAAATTCCACAAATTTGGATGACTAAAATAATGTTTAGATCAACAATCATCATGTAGTTCAGTGTTAAAATATCAAGAAATATGGGTATTATGAAATCCATTTCCCTAAGACAATGGTTGTCGAAGGAAATCAACACAAACCTCCATGGTTACAAAAAAATGGATTTTCTTCTCACTTTTTATAAGGTGGAGATGTAAAATGATTAGGTGACATGAACAATGGTTATTCAATCAATATTAACGATGTACTATTTGATTCTTTTTCTATGACTTATTTTATATCTTACAAGTTTAGTACAACTATTCATAAACTACCTCATAATATGGAGGTTGTGTTATATATGAGAATAGAAAATGGGAAAATGTTTGCGGACTGATCTTCCCAAAAAAATTCATCATACTACCTTTAGTGTAGTTCAATGATATATTGGGCATGGATTAACAATCGTAATACAATTTAGGCATTAACTGTCGACAAAGGAAGATCACTCTTCACAACCAAAATCATCTTCCAATTCATTAAAACTGTAAACACAATGATTAATATCCCTCAGAACTGGCATCTGAAGTGTGGATATTTTTGCCATATAATCAAGAATATATTTCTCACATTATTAAAAAATAGGATAGAATCATTCCTGAAGACATTCCTGTCATGACAAATTACACTAATGTAATCCCTGAATAATTGCATGGTCTTCCACCTAATAGAGAGGATGAGTTATCAATTGAAAATTTTCCTTGACCTCTACCTATATAAATGACACCTTATTAAATGGACTTTATGGATCTTGAAGTGATATCAATGTAGTTATATGGGAATCAAGAAAAGGGTATCATACGCCTATGTTCTTTACCATGGGTTTTTTCTAGTTCTCTTCATCAATAATATGGATGGAACAATTATTCTCTACATAGATTATCATGTGATCAATTAAATCATGATAAAGAATATATCTCACATACCATAGATAAATGACTTTTTTGATCAGCTTCATGAAACCAGTTATTTCTCGGACGTTGACCTTTAGTCAGGATATTACCAACTAAAGGCGAGGAAGGAATATATTCACAAAATTTCATTTTGAACAAGGTATGGATATTATAATTTTATATTAATGCCTTTAAAAATCACTAATTATCCAAAAAAGTGTCATGGATTTAGTGAATTATTTCATTAGATAATATTCAAAAAATTTGTAGTAGTCATTATTGATGATATTCTGATATACTCTAAGAGAAAGGAGGAACACGAGGAGCATTTGAATACAGTGGTGAAGACATTGTGAAGGGAGAAACTATATGTAATGTAGACTACATGTGATTTCTTGATGAAGATTTACCATTCATGGTCCATGTAATCACCATTATAATGTATATATATGGACCATTCCAAGACAAATGTTACCTAATTGTGTCCTATGATGACATCTATAATGGATATCCACAGTTTCCATGGCCATGATTGGTATTACCAATGATTTTTGAATATTATTTCATGATTTTCAAACATAGTGACCAATATTGCATGAAAAATTGTGATGTTTTTCTAGACTCAAGAATGAGATAAATGATTTATGTATCTCAAAAAGAGTCATATCACTACATGTGTACTCACAATCATGACAAGTGAAGAACACTATACGATATACGTCGATGCTTTAAAAATTCATTATGATGTATAAGGATGTAAAATGAAAAATTGACACCATAACCCATAATGAATTTCAATATTCATTTGAAAAACAATCATACAAATGATCTCGAGTTAGAAGTTGTGATCTTTGCGTTGAAAATAGGGAAGGAATATCTCTATATGGAGAAATGTGAGATATATACTAATCACAAGTTTCTCAAATATATATTTACATATGAGGATCTTAATATTCACCAGTAAATATGGTTAGTGAATATCAAGGATAATGATTTTTGTTTCTATAGAAATCAATGTCTTGATAAAAAATAAGTGAAGAACACTAAAATAAAGAAAAAGGGGATACTTTGTGAACCAACATCGAAAATCCCCCTAGAACTGCAGTCAGTGCAAAACTACCAAGTCCTCAAAAACTGCTGTAGAGAAAAATGACATTCTAATATACAGAACTAATTATGTTTATAGAGATAGAAGTTGTATTCTACCACTAAGGATGGAGTAATAGTCGCCTCTATGACTCTGAGGAAATTTATGGAAGCCAGAATCCTCTAAGACCGCTATAGATGGAGTGAAAGTTGGATATGTAATTTTTAGAAACCTGACGGAGTCTGCCTTAAGTTGAGGAGTACAAATTTTTTTTTTCACCCCCATCACATCAAACCCCATTACTCTGATAAATACCTAGCTCCAATAGCCCAAAAGAGGAAACACCAACCTTTTTCCTTTGAAATTCGCAAATGTAAATGCATTATTTGTTAGGTGAAACAACGGGGAAATGAATAATCTAATATACATGGGTATTGAGAAATCCCTTTCCCTTTGAGCAAAATTACACCTCTTTGAAGAAGGATACCCTTCACAAAGCATGTGTTCCATCAAAAATGAATGAGACTCATTTAGGTACTCAAGACATCGTGAAGAACCCAAGTTACATGAATAATCCTCAAATAACAAGTGAATTCCATGCTTAGTCTAGTTGACTATACATCACGATTTCCTATACTTTTGGAAACCATATCCTATGTGAGATCAGTGCTCTTCTAGACCTTGTGATCTCTATTCCCCTATGCTCTACAATGTCTTTTACTTTAAGGACCCATATCCTTTTGTAGTTAATGATTTTTAAAAATCCCCTCTCTATGAGGACTCTTTCTTTGTGAACACCCTTCCACACATACCTCTAGGATTGTACAATTTGATTTCGAATGCCCTTGGGATGTGCTTGATTTTTTGTTTCCCTTCCTCATGCTTCTTTGGATAGGCATGTTAATGGCTATTGGTTTTTCTAATAGCCACAATAACATGTTCCCCTAAATGGATCACTCCAAAAACCCATTAACCATGGAATTTATTGTGCCTTTCTATATCCATGAATGGTTTAGGTCTAGTTATATAAGTCGTAAGGGTGAGGAGGGAATCCTCATCGTCCGAGCTGCAGGATGTTAAACTGCTAAGAAACCCCACATCCTTAACACATAAAATTGAACTGTTACCACCTCATAAGGGATAGATTCGAGAGGTCCACGAAGGGGATGGGCACTAGTGCCCTATCACTCCTCTAATCCCTCTGAGTTTTCTTTCCATGCACACCATGGGAAACCCTTTCCTAAACCCCAACCCAACTAGTTTGGGTGATTCTTATATAATAAAGATATCCTCCTCATAAATATAGACATCCTTCTAAGGATTCTCTTCTAGAGTAAGTCCCAATATTATTCTTATGGGTCACTAACCGTGTTGAATCCCCACACCAGCCCTTGTGGGTTCAACTTTGAAACATGATCGTTTGGTCTATTGCTACCCCGTGTTTCTCCCACCGATCATGACTCACTTGGGATTAAACAAAGCAATGACAATGAAATCCTCTATTGGTCCATAACCACACATAAACCCCAGTCCTCTCACTACTGAACTATGTGGAATTTTATCCTTGTCTTCTATGTAGGGTTTGTAGGAAGCATTTCTATGGTTCAATCCAAACACCACATAATCATCTATTCTGGTGATTTCATGTTTGTTCACTCTACTCATCCCACATGATGTTAAACTATTTTACCCTACTTGAACTATGTGGAAATTGATCACTATATTCTTAGCATAGAATGTAGGAAGCCTATAAGAGACTCAAGAACAAACACCCCATATTCATCCATTCTATCCATTTCAGGTCGATTCACTTTTCTCGGCCCAGATGACATTAAAATACATTCCCCTATCAAACTACATGGGTTTTGACCCCTTTTAGGCACGTAGGAAGCTTTATTGAGGTTCAATCCCAATCAAATATAATCTTTGGTCCTCCCACATTGGGATATACCATCCTTTTGTGATATATTCCCTTTTGGGGATGCATCTCCAAAATCTACCTCCCTATGGTGTTCTAATCCACATGGGAAGCAAACAACGCATAATCCTCAAATTAAATCCACACTCATCCAACCAATAGTGTCCCTCTTGGGATGGGATTCTAACCATGCATAAGCCCCAACATGTCTTCAGGGTGCTATCTTTTGTGTATACCCCGATCACATGACCCATCCCCATGAACAACATGGAAGTTGATCCTTTCCATTTTTGAGAATGGTATGAAGGAAGCCTTCCTGAGGTTCATGTTTATCATCAATGTCTCATCAATGTCTCAACCTTGAGCCTTTGTGTTTCTGAATGATCATGCCTTGAACCTAAGGCTCCACTTCCTTTGGGTCTCAACCATGTGTCCTTTCTCAGCAGTTGTAACCTCAGGTGACTCATCACCCCATTCCCAGAACTACGTGGACCTTGCTTCAATGCCACGAGGATACATAGGAATTTTATTTTAGGTTAAATTACTATATCATCCTCTTTAGAATGGTTCTCCATAACTTGGTTTATGTACCATCCATTACATACATAATCACACCCTCCATATCCACCCTGATTTTACCTAGACCACCACATTGTGATGAAATTTTTCCAACCAAAAGGGATGACAACCATGCATAATCCCCAATCATACGTTCCATAACTTCTGTAACGCCCCGACCCCAGCTACCCAGAGTCGGTGCATTACTTCGTAACATTGGCATGATCACAAGAAAGATCAAATCTCGAAAGACCGATTGGTTTAGTAGCCTTGGAAACACTAGATATAATCATAAAGTTTTACATTACATTTCAAAGTGAAAAACTACTACAACAACAAAGTCTTCATATCCACACTATTAACCCCTCATAAAATCCCTGCAAGTCATTCATAAATTACTTCTTCACTACCTGGGAAAAATAAAACATAAAAAAAAGGGGTGAGCTCAAATGCCCAGTAAGGATAACAATATAGCGGAACATTCAAAATAAGCATAAACATTTAAGGCAATGAATTACTAAAACAAAAGCCTTTTAAAATTGAACTTCAACATAGTATGGCAAAAGTAAAATGAAATAATGCCATTTACTTGTTCACATGGATATTCTACTAATCGAATAATCACATGCAATATCAATAACCACTTTCATAATGTTGGAATGCATAATGCCAGACTATCATAACCACATAGCCAAGGCCTCGTGCCAAGACTACAAATAAGATTTTGTCAAGGCCTTGTGCCAAGACACTAGTTTGTCTCATGAGACCTACCGATGCATCGAGGAGCTATAGCGGGCTCCACCCGTCACTTATTAAGTCCAATGCATTCCCATATGAAAAGGTTTAAACATAACATAAACATTCGTATTAAAACTAGCATACGAAATGTCAATACTTTCACAATAAACTATGAATGGTATAAAAATTGCACATCCACAGTCAAACATATCACAAAACCTTCAATACAATATAGAAGTTTTGTATCATAATAAATCAACTTCAAATAATCTTAAAATCCATCAAAGGATGTTGACATAGATGAAATCAAAATTCTTTTTAAAGAAATATCTCCTTTTATTTTGAAATCATTTAAGATCCATATAAAATAAAACATTTTCTTTGAAAATATTCTTATAAGCTTGTAAGGAAAGCTTTGAAGATTTTATAACGGTGTAAAATAACCGCACCCGCCGTATAAGTTAAAAAAAACATTCTTACCTCAATTCTGTCGAAAAGGTTAAAAAGGACCTTGTTTTGAAAACGACGGAAAGATTCCTTTATAAACCTCTTATAAAAAGTCAAAAAAAGGTATAAATGACTTTAACCCATATTCTTGTAAATAGTAAAAATGTTTTGAAATACATTTTTAAGAAACATGGATGTGGATGATAAAGAGATCCCAGTAGATTATTACATATAAACAACCTCGGATAATGAAGAGATTGTGAAATAACCCTTACCTTGTACTTTTCCTTGGTTGGGGTAGGTTAACCTCCTGTATAATGGTGAAATAATTGTTATTAAATTATACAAGAATCATATACATTAATATGATATCATATATGATCTTTTAACATTGTTTTATTAATAATATCTTAGTATTATCGTCGTTTCGGGTGATAATCGATTCGTTCTTCTTAAATGTTTGGTTACGTAAGACATGTTTGTAATGGATAGATTATATCTTATTCATAATAAGAATGATATTAACATTATTTTTAACCCCAAAATGAGAATAAGACTTGAATGGGTATGATGGAGAATGAATCTTATCGCGTTCGTGGAGACGGTAGTCCGTACGTGCGCACGAACGCTACTTCCATTTAATTTTTTATTTTAAAAGAATCTAATCCAAATGATACATAGGTATATTACAATCCAGTATAGTATTTTATATATGTTACTTAAGTTCATTAACACCATCCTTTATACGTTCCATGTGTGGTATGAACGAGTCATATCATTTTAAGGGGGCGGTAGTCCGCACTTCCTCAAATGAAATTATCGTATGTATATACAACATGAAACGAATAATGGTATGAAATAAAATGGAATTACAGAAGCTTATATATAAAATATATATCATTAATATCATATTTAATTACAGTGCCATCATAATGGCCACCATGAGAGGTGGTAAGATGTATTTGAACAATCATTGTTTCGTGAGGCGTTAGTTTGCCATCCACAGAAACATTATGTTCATCATCCATTAGATGGAGTTGTGTGTATGTGTAGTTTGAATCCTTCTTATAACAACATCCTAGTATATTTAGGATACTGGTGTTGTTACAAAAGAAAGGAAATAAAAAGATTTTGGGGGTTGGAGAAGCAAAATAAATGAAGATACTTTAAGAGAAATTGTTACCTTTAATTTAGGTAACTCACTTTGGTTGGAACCAAAGGACTTCTTGAAGTGCTTTCTGCCTAAGGGGAAGCTTCAAGGAGGAGGAGAGGGATGTGGGGAGATTAGTTGGGCAGATTTTGGACGAGCCAAGTGGCTTGAGAGGTGTGAGGAAAAGAGAAGGAGGAGTGCCCTTTTATAAGAGGGGTGAGGGGCACCTTTGGAAAAGCTAGAAATATTAATTTATAATAAATTCATATTCGGTTTCCAAAGGCTCCAAAGTTGACTATTCAAAGTATGAGGTGGGGATAGGTCGAAAACAACTCATCCAATATAATTTAGACAGGTTTGGGTACTTATATTAATCTTATCTTTAAGTATTAACTCTAAGTTAATTAGTTTCACTTTTACAATGTCTCTTTGTATTTTTATATAATATGGTTAATAAACTTACTATATACATCCAAGAGACCCCCAAGTGGTCCATTAATGATTAACCTATCATAATATAAGTCTCTTGGCCGAACCTTAGATTTTTTAGGAATTTAATATCTATTAATAATATAATATTTGTTTTAAGAACTCTTTTATGTCAATTTTGACACTATTCAATAGTTGATTTTTGTGAAACTCATAACAGATTGATTACTTCGAACAAAGTCAATTAAATCAATCCTAATATATCATATTATCCTAGAAAATTAGTTTAATTCATTAAAAGTTTCATATTATATTTATTTGGGTATTTATAATATCAATTATGTTAATTTTTTACTATTATAGTAATTACTGCATCATCATTGTGTCATAAATAAAATAAATTATTTAATGTCTAAAAATTATAAATAAAACATAATTATGTAGGAAATCTTTTTAGCTTTATAATGAATATTTATAATCGAAAATCCAACATGTATAACCCTATGTAAAAATTGTTCTTATAAAAGATGTAAGCTTATGCCATTTTTATTTTTATTTTAACTTTATTAATATAATGTGTCCCTACCACATACAAGTGGCTCCAAGGGGTCCCCAAATTGACCCAAGGATGCCCATGGTCGGGTATGTGTCCACCAATAAGGTTAGGACACGTTTTAGGGTAATTTTGTATTATTATAATATTATTTTTTTAACCCTTATTTACCGGATTTACCCTTTTACCATGGTAAATAAAATATTTACCGCAGTAATTATTCAAAATGTCTAAAAATAAAAGTTACCTATTTACACAATTTGAACATCCTGATTCCAAATATGGAATCCATTTTTCTAAATTCAAAACACAGAAGTGGCAGAAATTAATTTAAAATTAATTCCCGCTGTCAAAACAAAAAGCGTGTTTTTAAGAGATAATAACTATCAAAAGATTGACACTTGTTTATGTTCGGTTTAATTGTAAAATTATGTCTAATGACCAACATTATATTAAATTGTAAAAATATATTCTAAATATACTTTAAAACCACTCAAATTCATAATTTATCACTATTAATTATTTTGATTAAAAAAGTAATTTTCACTATTCATCAAAATATGAAAGTTATCCGAAAAGTACCAAAATTTCACCTTAGGCTTAATTCGATATTCCGAATCCAAAAATGAAGTCCATTTTGAAATATAAAATATATATATTTTCAAAAAGTAGGTATTACTATTTATAACGGCTAGTTTGATTGGTTACGGTGTGTTAGAACTCGGTGTTGCGTACAACACACGCTATCACATTATTCAAAGGGAAACGTACCGTAGAAGCTTGGGGTGTTACATTCTCCCCTCCTTCAATAAATTGCGTCCTCGCAATTTGAAATTGTTCTTCGAAAATAAAAGGTGGAAAATAGATAATATATTTGTGGGAAACCCCACATCGGAAATTGGGTTACTAAAATTTAGTCTTAATATGAGGAAAAGAGAAATTAAAGGGTCACCACCAAATTATGATCTCGATTAGGAGAACATTGGTGGCATTTAGAGACATATAATTGGAGGAAAAACGTAAATATTTATAGGTAGTGATTGAGGTCATCAATCACAAACAAGTATAAAATTGAGGTCCTTAAATTCATCAATCTATGATGATTTGAAATACCATCGGTTCAACAAAACATAGGGTATTAGGATAACACATTTTTGATGTTTCAAAATATCCTAGTTGAAATCCCACATCGAAAAATGAATTAATGAGGCCTCTATCTAAAATAAATAGTCGAAAGTATGAAGATTACCGAATATAACACATACTAGGGTTCCATGTAGGAAAATATGGATATGGAAGAAAAATCTAACCATCAATTATCTGATGGAGAGTGGTAGAGAACATGGCTATGAAAAGGCCAAAAATCCCAAAGCAATAAATTAGTGATGATTTAAGGTACCATCTAGGACAACATTTTTGTTCTAAGTTCCTTTTATTAATGTTGAGGAATTTATTTATGAGATTGGCTAAGATCATAAGGAGATATACTTAATTTATAATTATAGTTTTATCCATTAATAAATTTCTACCACATACTCATCTTTCACTCTAAAAGATAATAGAATGTAAAAAAATTCTATTTACACTATTCGTATAGGGTTCCAAAATAAACGAATTTATAATTCATCTAAAAGATCTTTTAATAAAAACTACATTATTTAATCCAGGACATCTCATGGGCCAGTGGTAGGTGATACACCCTTGTCGCCCTTCGGTTGCGGGTTCAAGTCTCGCGGCCTTGCCGGACGCGACGGGTTGCCGCCCGACCTCCGGGTTGTCCTTTTATGGCAATCCAAAATAATCCAAACTAGAACTATCCAAAATACTTCTGTCCAAACTCATAGTCCAACATTTATAAGGAAGGTAAGCATAATGTAGATTCTTTTTACCCCATAACAGCATATGAATACCTTCATCATGTATTCTTTTAATACACTGAAACATCCTGAATTACCATATTCCTTATTGATTACATTCATGCTCCCTTATTCCATATAGAATGCTGGATATACTTCATTAATCCAAAAATGTTTTAAACCCCAACAATGATGGAATATACACATCATTAATCAGTTCCAAGGTAGTCAAGAATATCCAATATAATTTATCCAAAACAATCATGTATTATTCCAAAATCACTACCTCGGTATCAGAACTATATTATGGTTTATCATTCTCTCAACCATATATTTTCCAAAAATTTATCCTGCTATTGAGTCACTTTTCTTTGTTCCACAAAATCTCAAGTCCTTAATGAAATAGTACTGCAGTACAATCCTTACATACTCCATAATTATTATAACAAGTAAATTGTTGATACACACTCAATTGACATAATCAACATAAGAAATCTAATCATTCCTCTTCATCTGTGGTAGTATCATAACTTGATTGTTATCCAATAACATCATTTGCGACATAGTTTGATGACTGGGACATAGGTTCGCGTAGTGTCCAAACTCCTTGCAAATGAAGCATTGTACATTTGAAACCATTTTCTTACCCTTGCAGTCACGTACTTTGTGCCCTTTTTCTCCACACTTATAACAAACTCCCATTCCTTTCAGGCAAGTTCCAGGGTGTTTCTTTCCACAGTTACCACATATGGGAAAATTCTTCTTTTCCCTCTTCCCTTTATCCATCTTTCTCTCTTCCATCCTTTTCTTCTCTTGCTTCCCTTCAAATCCATAGGACTCAGTAAAATCTTTACTTATCTTATCAACACATGATATTATTTCTTCATATAATGATAATACATGGGAGACTATTTCTCTTATAAATTCTGGCTTAAGACCATGAAAGATATGATCCTTCTTTCTCTTTGGATCATGTGCATTGCTGGAGTTCTCATTCCTTCTACTGGGTGCCATTTCTAAACAATGGCATACACTAGATCAGTTTATGAATCAAAATACATAATCCCATACTTATAAAACACTAAACATAAATTGAACTATATATGGATATAATCCATAATCATAAATATGTTTTCTTTGAGGAAGTATATACTCATAAACCCTTCATAATGATTTGTAAAGAAAGTGAGAGTTATCCTAAGCATATCCCCCGGGAGTGTCGTAACCAAGAGTGCAGCAAGGCCCGTTGTCGTGCACCAGTTCCCGTTCGAGTCTAGCTCAAAGCGGTGTTTTCGGGTTTTACCCCTAGGTACATCTGTGCCAGAGCCGCCTCTACCTGCTCGTATCCAGATAGGGATGTATTGCTCGGAAGACTCACAAAATCTCTACAATTCCAAAATTCTAAGAAGTTCTTCTATACTAATCCTCAAAGTTCATCTTAGGTCTATGTGCTCTAATCAGAGTTTATCTAAATCTAGCTTCCAAGGTTTGTACTAAACTTCCTCTGATACCAACTGTAACGCCCCGACCCCAGCTACCCAGAGTCGGTGCATTACTTCGTAACATTGGCATGATCACAAGAAAGATCAAATCTCGAAAGACCGATTGGTTTAGTAGCCTTGGAAACACTAGATATAATCATAAAGTTTTACATTACATTTCAAAGTGAAAAAATACTACAACAACAAAGTCTTCATATCCACACTATTACCCCTCATAAAATCCCTGCAAGTCATTCATAAATTACTTCTTCACTACCTGGGAAAAATAAAACATAAAAAAAAGGGGTGAGCTCAAATGCCCAGTAAGGATAACAATATAGCGGAACATTCAAAATAAGCATAAACATTTAAGGCAATGAATTACTAAAACAAAAGCCTTTTAAAATTGAACTTCAACATAGTATGGCAAAAGTAAAATGAAATAATGCCATTTACTTGTTCACATGGATATTCTACTAATCGAATAATCACATGCAATATCAATAACCACTTTCATAATGTTGGAATGCATAATGCCAGACTATCATAACCACATAGCCAAGGCCTCGTGCCAAGACTACAAATAAGATTTTGTCAAGGCCTTGTGCCAAGACACTAGTTTGTCTCATGAGACCTACCGATGCATCGAGGAGCTATAGCGGGCTCCACCCGTCACTTATTAAGTCCAATGCATTCCCATATGAAAAGGTTTAAACATAACATAAACATTCGTATTAAAACTAGCATACGAAATGTCAATACTTTCACAATAAACTATGAATGGTATAAAAATTGCACATCCACAGTCAAACATATCACAAAACCTTCAATACAATATAGAAGTTTTGTATCATAATAAATCAACTTCAAATAATCTTAAAATCCATCAAAGGATGTTGACATAGATGAAATCAAAATTCTTTTTAAAGAAATATCTCCTTTTATTTTGAAATCATTTAAGATCCATATAAAATAAAACATTTTCTTTGAAAATATTCTTATAAGCTTGTAAGGAAAGCTTTGAAGATTTTATAACGGCGTAAAATAACCGCACCCGCCGTATAAGTTAAAAAAACATTCTTACCTCAATTCTGTCGAAAAGGTTAAAAAGGACCTTGTTTTGAAAACGACGGAAAGATTCCTTTATAAACCTCTTATAAAAAGTCAAAAAAAGGTGTAAATGACATTAACCCATATTCTTGTAAATAGTAAAAATGTTTTGAAATACATTTTTAAGAAACATGGATGTGGATGATAAAGAGATCCCAGTAGATTATTACATATAAACAACCTCGGATAATGAAGAGATTGTGAAATAACCCTTACCTTGTACTTTTCCTTGGTTGGGGTAGGTTAACCTCCTGTATAATGGTGAAATAATTGTTATTAAATTATACAAGAATCATATACATTAATATGATATCATATATGATCTTTTAACATTGTTTTATTAATAATATCTTAGTATTATCGTCGTTTCGGGTGATAATCGATTCGTTCTTCTTAAATGTTTGGTTACGTAAGACATGTTTGTAATGGATAGATTATATCTTATTCATAATAAGAATGATATTGACATTATTTTTAACCCCAAAATGAGAATAAGACTTGAATGGGTATGATGGAGAATGAATCTTATCGCATTCGTGGAGACGGTAGTCCGTACGTGCGCACGAACGCTACTTCCATTTAATATTTTATTTTAAAAGAATCTAATCCAAATGATACATAGGTATATTACTATCCAGTATAGTATTTTATATATGTTACTTAAGTTCATTAACACCATCCTTTATACGTTCCATGTGTGGTATGAACGAGTCATATCATTTTAAGGGGGCGGTAGTCCGCACTTCCTCAAATGAAATTATCGTATGTATATACAACATGAAACGAATAATGGTATGAAATAAAATGGAATTACAGAAGCTTATATATAAAATATATATCATTAATATCATATTTAATTACAGTGCCATCATAATGGCCACCATGAGAGGTGGTAAGATGTATTTGAACAATCATCGTTTCGTGAGGCGTTAGTTTGCCATCCACAGAAACATTATGTTCATCATCCATTAGATGGAGTTGTGTGTATGTGTAGTTTGAATCCTTCTTATAACAACATCCTAGTATATTTAGGATACTGGTGTTGTTACAAAAGAAAGGAAATAAAAAGATTTTGGGGGTTGGAGAAGCAAAATAAATGAAGATACTTTAAGAGAAATTGTTACCTTTAATTTAGGTAACTCACTTTGGTTGGAACCAAAGGACTTCTTGAAGTGCTTTCTGCCTAAGGGGAAGCTTCAAGGAGGAGGAGAGGGATGTGGGGAGATTAGTTGGGCAGATTTTGGACGAGCCAAGTGGCTTGAGAGGTGTGAGGAAAAGAGAAGGAGGAGTGCCCTTTTATAAGAGGGGTGAGGGGCACCTTTGGAAAAGCTAGAAATATTAATTTATAATAAATTCATATTCAGTTTCCAAAGGCTCCAAAGTTTACTATTCAAAGTATGAGGTGGGGATAGGTCGAAAACAACTCATCCAATAGAATTTAGACAGGTTTGGGTACTTATATTAATCTTATCTTTAAGTATTAACTCTAAGTTAATTAGTTTCACTTTTACAATGTCTCTTTGTATTTTTATATAATATGGTTAATAAACTTACTATATACATCCAAGCGACCCCCAAGTGGTCCATTAATGATTAACCTATCATAATATAAGTCTCTTGGCCGAACCTTAGATTTTTTAGGAATTTAATATCAATTAATAATATAATATTTGTTTTAAGAACTCTTTTATGTCAATTTTGACACTATTCAATAGTTGATTTTTGTGAAATTCATAACAGATTGATTACTTCGAACAAAGTCAATTAAATCAATCCTAATATATCATATTATCCTAGAAAATTAGTTTAATTCATTAAAAGTTTCATATTATATTTATTTGGGTATTTATAATATCAATTATGTTAATTTTTTACTATTTTAGTAATTACTGCATCATCATTGTGTCATAAATAAAATACATTATTTAATGTCTAAAAATTATAAATAAAACATCATTATGTAGGAAATCTTTTTAGCTTTCTAATGAATATTTATAATCGAAAATCCAACATGTATAACCCTATGTAAAAATTGTTCTTATAAAAGATGTAAGCTTATGCCATTTTTATTTTTATTTTAACTTTATTAATATAATGTGTCCCTACCACATACAAGTGGCTCCAAGGGGTCCCCAAATTGACCCAAGGATGCCCATGGTCGGGTATGTGTCCACCAATAAGGTTAGGACACGTTTTAGGGTAATTTTGTATTATTATAATATTATTTTTTTAACCCTTATTTACCGGATTTACCCTTTAACCATGGTAAATAAAATATTTACCGCAGTAATTATTCAAAATGTCTAAAAATAAAAGTTACCTATTTACACAATTTTAACATCCTGATTCCAAATATGGAATCCATTTTTCTAAATTCAAAACACAGAAGTGGCAGAAATTAATTTAAAATTAATTCCCGCTGTCAAAACAAAAAGCGTGTTTTTAAGAGATAATAACTATCAAAAGATTGACACTTGTTTATGTTCGGTTTAATTGTAAAATTATGTCTAATGACCAACATTATATTAAATTGTAAAAATATATTCTAAATATACTTTAAAACCACTCAAATTCATAATTTATCACTATTAATTATTTTGATTAAAAAAGTAATTTTCACTATTCATCAAAATATGAAAGTTATCCGAAAAGTACCAAAATTTCACCTTAGGCTTAATTCGATATTCCGAATCCAAAAATGAAGTCCATTTTGAAATATAAAATATATATATTTTCAAAAAGTAGGTATTACTATTTATAACGGCTAGTTTGATTGGTTACGGTGTGTTAGAACTCGGTGTTGCGTACAACACACGCTATCACATTATTCAAAGGGAAACGTACCGTAGAAGCTTGGGGTGTTACAACTTCACCCTTTTTGTGGAGTCACATCATATTGGGATTCTAACCATACGTATCCCTCCAGGTTCATGTGTTATTTTACAATGTGTACCCCCAAATAATATGCATCATCCTTCAATGAACATGGTTTTATATCCCATTTCGGTATGTAGGAATCATCCTTGTGGGTCCATCCCATCCAATAGTAATCCTTTTTGTCCCCATCAAGTGGACCCACCATACACTAACTGACTCTTTGTGGTTCCTATATTAGCCTTCATGGTATGAAACCTTCCCTTATATGGACACGCCATCCCGGGTCCACCCTCATTGGGTGTCTTGAACCATCTATCCTATAAACCATACAGGTGCTCCCACCTAGGGACATACCCTTATGATCCACTCTTGTTAGTGTTTATATCGGTATGGTCCATCTTCACTAGAGGTTAAACTCACAACATACCCATTTTCAAACTTGAAAAGCCAAGGAAAACCTCAGAGATATAGCTATAGCATATATTTCTCCACATTCGTTGGGGGATGTCTCGAGTTTCCATGCCCTCAAGGAGCCCTCTTAAAAGCGGAAAATACATATGTTTCTGTGTACTAAGGTCCAAACACACTAGAAATTGTCAACATAACTACACTAATGAAATAAGATGGATTCCCTAAATTTACCCTTTGAATTTTTGTGATGTAATCTGTGTAATTAACTGGTGTCCACAAAGATATGGCACCAGGAACTGTTTCACAAATGACATCGTAATCATTAAGGGAGACCCAGACTATGAAAAAAAATCATGGAGAAATCCATGGAAGGATAGACCAACATCCCATCATCTCATTTGGATCATGGATAAAACATTATTAATGAAATAATAGATGTTGTAAACCATTGGATAGCCAAAATTTGGGGCACACAGTTGCGTGTCCCCATAAAAATAGATGCGCAGGCCATGGAGAAAGAGTTAGAAACAGAAACGGTAAACCTGAAATGAATTTATTCTCCTAAAAATTGTGATTAGTAGCAATCATGACATCAGTAGATATTCATGTCACCCAATATAATTATCTAGTTCCATGCCTCACGAAGAATATTGTGGGTCTATCATGATACTCTACCATATTTGGGGTAGAAAATCATTGGGCATCCCAGTCTGTGATATTGCTAGCATGGAACTTTCAATATATCTATGTAAGACCGAACATCATTGGATATATATGCATGTATTTCTTATTATCAATGAAAATGGATGAATCTTTTTATTTTTCTAGACTAAAGCTACAACTAATGGAAACTGATCAACTCTCTCCCACAAATGTCGGGCTCGGTGCACTGGTAACTCATGATCCTACACGGCTTCATGTCTTCTATGATATATCTTGTGCCTATAGCTACTGAGTGCCAATGCCCCATCTCACCTGAAAATTTTATTAAAATTATGGTGATTGATAGTCTTTTCAGTTGATATAAACAAGATGGGTTCATCCTAACCAGTTACATGGCTCACCATGATTTAGAGGCTTCTGTGCATCATCACTAATGTCACCCACATGGTCTACGTAGGGAGTAGATTCTCCCCACTTCGGACTACAATTGCTTTGGAGCCTCTACCCAGAGAATTATTATAGACCAGTGGAACCTCTCTGCTACAGAGAAGGGGATAATCCTTGGCCGGCCATGTTTGATGTACCATCTACCCTACTTGAATTTTGGGTTGACTCTCCCAGTCACCGGGGCAAGTATTAGTCAACGTAGGGTCAGAAGTGGTGATGAATTTCAATACAGATCCCCCCCCACATATGACCAAGATACAATGTGGGGGTCCTCCCAACTCTCACATCCAATATAAGGCCCTCTCAATTCCACTATCACTACCCCAACCATAGGTTATCCCCATCTTTTTGACACTAGGCACGGAGGTCCTACCCATGATCATAATATTTGTTGAGGCCCTCACACATCATCAAAGGAAAACACGGAGGACCTTCCTGGGTCCATCATGACTGGCATGAAGTCCCTCCTCATATTGCTGCAACCAAAAATGGTCGACACGGTGGTCCACTCAGCACTATATGTAGACTTTATGGAGGTCCTCCCAATGTGATTATCATCTCCAGTGGTGGCCCTCCCCACTCATTCACTCTCAGCCACTAATGTCCTCCCTATGTTCCGTTAGAAATTTTCTCAGGTCCTCCCTGCACCCCAACTCATCCATGGAGTCCCCTCCGCTCCAGTACCAACTAGTATAGAGTTCCTCCCCATGTTAATGGTCAATCATTCCCTAAGGAACCACCAGGTGTATAAATGAGAATCATCATCGAAAAAAGAAGAATCCAGGGATTCCCCTAATCGTACTCATCTACTTTTCATATTCTGAAGTGGAGTGAAACTCTATGGTGGTTCCCTCACCTCGATCCTCTCTAACAAAATATAATCCCGGAACCTGCCGTATCATCCTTGTCCTCCCAAAATGACAGATGCACAAAATCCCTAAATCCCTCTATAGATATATACAAGAGGAGGAGTATTTGATTCTTTTCCTTGGAATTGTTGTGCAATTGTTTCTACCATCATCATGATCATCATCTATCTTGATAAGAGATCCTGTATAATTTTTTGGGTACTAGAAAGTGATGAGAACCATCCAAATTCAACGCTAGACACTTCCAACCTTGCAAAGGAAGTAGCTACTAGAAACATATCTTACAAGGATGTGTTGGTACAGTCAGTGGAGTCCCTAAGAGACAACCCAGTGTGTAGAGAATTGTCAGCTCGTGAACTGTATTCTCCACCGACCAGTCCACCATCGTAGTGGTCTACATCAATAACATTTATGGTTCCTAAAACCCCCAGTCAATGAATGGGTCAATCAGTGGGTGGATCCAGTGTCTGAGATGATATGTTTTTGGTACATTGTCATAGTATACAATTTACCTAAGATGTATGGGCCAATTTCTACTAAAATCTATAATATTCTGAAGTACCTCACCTACGTTGAGTTTATTTGCTTATGCAAATCCATAGATATGACACATTTATATCTTTTCCATTAATTTATACCTTACCCCAAAATACGGGGACACCTCGACCACATTGAACAGAAATTCCACTAACTTGTGTTGACCACATTCCAAGTCATTCTGCACTCTATGTCACCTAGTTGTCCTCGGACCCCCCAACAATGATGTGTTCAAATCATTATAGTTCTCCAAAAAGTTATTAAGTTGGGATTTCCACATGTCTAGATCTACGGATAGGATTAGTACACTTCCCAACATTTCAGCCCAATCCCATGCCAACAAGGATCGCTCAGTGATACCGAGGAGATTCCATTAGGCATTACTACAGTTAACATGGTCGTTTTGGATATATATCCATAAGGGGAAACTAGCGTAGGGCCTGGAGAAGAGGAAAAACCTGTAGGGGAAGAACAACACCCAGAAGACTCTACAGTTTTCCACACACACCATCAAAATAAATTTCTTATACTTCCTCCACCTTTAAGGTCATTCCCTCTCTGTTGAGACCCCATAAATGGTAAAGTGCTAAGTGGGACCGTCAACCTCCCTGACCCATCTGGCTTGGTGCATATACTGAAGGATGATCCTAAAAATGTGGTGTTGCATCAAAATATCTCTAAAAATAGAATATGGTTGATTATCTCTTATCTAAATGTGTCGCGGAATGATATCCAGATTACAGTAATCCTAGACAAGAGCAGTAGGGGTTGGAACTGCTTTCGCCTTAAAATTTTCCCTAGGTGATCTTGATAACCCTATCGATCTAGACAGGGTAGATTTAGGTGCTTATGGAATGAATACATGAAATGAATATCCAAATTCACCTAACCTACATGATGACCTACCTCACAACCCAACTCAGATTCCACCGGTCTCTCCACAAGTTCCACAGACTTCTCCAAAGGCTCCACCGACCTCACCTCAGTTCCTCTGGAGACCCGACATGTTATTCCCCTAGAAACTCAAGAAATTCATCTAGTATCTCCATGATCCAATGGGCTTTCTTACCATGTGTAGGAGACTTCCAGTGCATTGGTGGACAGGGACCCTCATTGAGCTAAGAATCCTCACCAGGATGAATCAATGGATTCTCTTATCACTTGCCTCGAGGATCTGGAATGTCACCAAGTAAAAACATCTCATAATGGGAAGCTGTATCTATTATTGGTGAATGATATACCAACACCCTCAGTTATCTAAAATCCTGCTTTATCACCATTAAATGGGATGGGGTATCTACTGTAACATCTTTCCAATTTTATTTTGATATGTTGACCCATATTAAGAACTACAGGGTATATGGAGGCAAATAAACTCTGGTGTTTCATATATACATTTGAAGGCCTCACATTTATTTGGTACAACCTACTACCCATTTGATACATTGCTATTTAGGATAATTTTCACAGGAAGATCCTTTACTATTTCATTTCCACTACCCACAATACAAGTATTTATGACCTATTCCAATTCAAGTAGATTCCAAACGAGTGAGTCCCAAACATTTTTTCTATGTGTAATGGCCTCACATTTTCCATCGATATGACACTATCCAAGAGGAGTTGTTAACTATTTGTATGGCGAAGGATAATATGGAAACATTCCCTACGCTGTTCACTCAAAACTTCTTAGGTGTATTCTAGGACTTCTGTGATAAGGCTTAACACCTAGAGGAAGCTTTGGAAAAAGCCAAGCATGCACACATGTTGCCTCCCGCAACTCCTCCATGAATAACATCAAATGTTGATACCGATGATGTTTCATAGGTAGAGGCCCCAAGATATATATAATTTTTACTACTATAGCCTCCTTCATTGGCTCACTAAGGGTCACCACCTCAGGCTCCACCTCAGACCCTACATCACCAACCTCAGAATTGACAGGCATCGCCACGTAACACGACATCTCCACCTCAATAAGACAACTAGTTGCCTCTTCCTCGTCATGTTCTACCTCCCTGATAGGGTTAGTCTCCTAAATCCACCATCGTAGACAATATAAAATGGGCCTACTCATTCATTTATGAACGAGTCCCAAAATACTTCTGATGTTTCTTAGACCAAGGAATCTTGCGGCTGTTAGAATGCAGGAGACCCAAAGTGGAAAATATCATTAATTGCCCAAGATATTTACCCTATGACCAGTTCCTTGGAAATACCCTCATGTTGTGAAATGTGTTCTTGGACGGGTTCCATGACTTGGTCAACAACACCATTTTCATATTTGGTGCATCCCCAACACATTTGTCATGTGTGATTACCAGGCTTGACAATGATACTAAGGGTGAAGGACAATAGGTTTCTAGATTTGGATCACATAAATATGATGAATAGATGGCTCTCAAGAAATATGATCATGCCCATGGTATCATCTGCACCCATTGGAATTAGCCTATATCTCTCAAAGATGTTAGGCTACCTCTATCCACCACCTTTTCATTGATTTGTTGACCTTTCTATTCTTATAAGGACAAGCGTTGATGATGCAATGGAAAGAAAATCCATATGCTAGTACCAAAGTCATCACGTACTCTGGGTGATTTCATACCCTCAGAGATGGGTATTTACCCCTGGATACATCCAGTAACACAAGACTCCTCATAAAATAATTAAGATTTTTCGTTGGAAAATACCATCTAAATAGTGGATGAATACATGGTTACTGATAACGAAGAGCACCAGACATACCCTCATAAAGTCTCTAAACAATGACAATGTCATCGAAACCGTAGATCATTGAATATTCAGAATGAAATGGAAAGTGATTCTAGATTATACTTGAAAAATACTAAACCAAGTTGTAGGCTCTGCACAAATCTCAACATGTGCAATCCTCTCATCTTGTATTATCTGAATCGCCTCCTCTGTCATTTGTGCAACTCAACCAGGCATATTCGTCAGGACCATGTATATTCGTGGCCATACCATATTCATTTATCCACCAACCATCAATCATTTATCATGATTCTAATATTGAGTAGGAGGATAACCGAAGCACCATTCAAAATCTACCAGTTCAAATTGAAGCATCTTCCATACCTTCTTCCACAAAGTGATATCCTGTCAGTAGAAATGTGTGCCTTACACAGAAATATGAAGTGATCAAGAACCTTACAATAATTCTTGCAAGGATCCCAATCCTCCAGGATCTCTATCATTCATATGATATTGGTGAATCTATTACAGAGGCTTCATGAAGCCCCCTCTAGTTCAAAAAACAGGTATAAGTTGTAGAAGAATTCCACATTGAGGCAGTCAGACGTGTATAATGTTTGGCCATCGTCTTATTTTTAGGAGAAGATGATGGTCCTCCCATACAGGGGCATGTCTACCCGCTTTTTGTCACTATTCATTTCAGTGGCATGGATGTGTGACGTAACCTTATAGACAAATGTTCTAGGATCAATATCACCCTGACCAAGATGATCCAATAACTGGGGTTATCTGATTAAGATATGAGTCCCTCTGATATGATGATTCCAGACTATGATAGAATAGAGTAGACTTTGATTGGAACGTTCCTCTTAGGGACCCAATGTTTTGGAAATATTACCAATACAGAGTTCATGGTCATCTCATAGTACATTGCCTACAATGCATTAATGGGTAGCCCCAGGCTCCATCTACATGTTGTAGTTCCCTCCTTGTATCACAAATTCCTTAACCACTCTCCTAATTGTCGAGTGGTCATAGTTCAAGTTGAGGGATCTCGCTTGTCCTCTTTTAAATCTCATTCCCTATAAGCTTACTACTATAGGAGCAAGGATTAGTAGGTTTAGGACAATAAGTTTGAACACACTACAATTGTGTACAATCCATGGATAGACATGGATGATTCCTACATCCTACTAATTAATAGATTGTAATTCATGACCCCAAACATGGAGATATGCATTGTTGTCTCTGGGATGAGGGGGGAGAACATTCCATATTATAAGGAACACGAGAGAATCACCTTGTATTCCTTCACAAATTAAGATCAGGTGATCTTAGAGCCCCATAACCCTATAAAGTATAAGGATGTTGTTGACCCCGAAATCTGGAGAAGGGAACCATAGGGTGGATAAAAGAGCCCCGAATAAACTAAGGAAGCGAACAAAAAAGATCCCGGCTCCTGGGAGGCGGGAGCGCACAAGATTGGAAGGCTCGTGCAAGAGGGCGCCAGGCATGAAAAACATTGTGTGTTGACCTTCGTTTCCACTCCCAAAAGGCTTCCCTCTGTGGTGGGTGGCTCGGGCCATGTTAGCGTGACTGGTGTCGTTTCCATGCATAAGGCTCCGATGAATGACATTTTGCACGGCAGACCCCTTTTCCGCACCGAAGGAGACGACGAACCACCATTTGTGTGGCCGACACCATTTCCACACTGAAGGAAATGATGAATGGTCCTTTTCACAGTGGGCCCCTTTTTCATGCTGAAGGTGATGACTAATGGCTATTTTCGAGGCCGGTGCCGTTTTCACGCTAAAGGTGATGATGAACGACCCTTTGCGCGGCCGACCCCATTTCTATGCCCAAGCCGATGACCGAACCAGGTTTGCGCACTGGTTTCTT
This sequence comes from Viscum album, assembly GCA_963277665.1. Taxonomy (NCBI): domain Eukaryota; kingdom Viridiplantae; phylum Streptophyta; class Magnoliopsida; order Santalales; family Viscaceae; genus Viscum; species Viscum album. The sequence continues at coordinate 35,388,034 of OY728149.1, read as the reverse complement.
ACATGCCAATCCAAGGACTCTGGCTATAAAATGAACTGTATCCCCACTCTTAGAGGACAATTACTGAAGGGGAATGAATGATTTAATATGTGAATACTCCATCTTCTGCAACCATGTGATAAAAACCTTGGGCTTTTGTTAATGGTTGTTGCACAATAGGTTCCCCAGGGGCGCATTCGGACGGGCCCAACAGATCTTTGTATGTTTCAAAGATCTTGGTTCACAAATAATCGTCTTGCGTGAAACCCATCCATCATGCACGCAAACCATCATCTTGCATGCAACACCACCAACTTGCTCGTGAATCCCCTATCATGCACAACACCCCCATTCTGCGCGCAACACCTCCAACTTGTGCGCAAACCATCATCTTGCACTCAAACCGTCTGTATTGCTTTCAAGCCCTTCCTCTTGCGCGTAGACTTCTTATTTAGTCATAGACCACTCTTTGACATGTTCTCAATGTACTGCCCTTACCTTGAGGAATAGTGCTCAAGCCACTCTTATGTGTGACACACTTGTGTCACGTGCTCTTTCATAGTGTGGCCCCTCTCATTTGCACGGAGTAATTTCAAAGTCCCCCCAAAAAAATACTGCCTGTTACATTGGTTCACCTCAAGATTCTTCACTAAGGGAAGCTAATGGATTTTTCTTCTTCTCATAGCCACACTAATGTGGACCCCCAAATAGTTAGATCCATAACAACCCCTTTTTACGGCATTGCTGATGCCTTTGTTCTCTCAAGGATGGTCAGGTATCGGTTATGTAAGTCCTAGGGGTGCGAAGTGAACCCCCCTCGTCTAGGCTTCATGAAGTTAAACTACCAAGTGAAATCATCCTCAAATGATGATGTTAAACTATGAACTCGCCTCATGCCTCACACATGGGAAAAAGGGTAACCACGCTGGTTTAATCCCCCTAGCCTTTCATGTTGGAGGCAACATCCTTGACCCTCCTTTCTTCAGTTCCAAATCCCTCTTTTGTTGGGCTTTGCCACAACTAGGCCACAATCCTAGAGTAAGTCCGAAATTTTTCGGGATCCTAACCACGCATAAGCCCCTATTTCATCTTTGGGTTGCTAACCACATGTAATCCCCACTCTGTTTTTTTCGGACGCACCTTTCGTGACGTGATCGTCAGGTCATTTCTACCTCTTGTTTGTCACACCGAGACTGACTCATGTGAGCTTAGCATAAGCATCGACCCTGACATCCTCTCTGGGTAGCCTAGAGTGTATGCCTGACCACCATCCTAAACTACGTGAACTTTGATCCTTGCCAATGCTGGGTATGTAGGAAGCCTCCCTGAGGTTCAAGACCAACAACCGGTCATTCTGACCCCCTTCATGTCAGTTCACCCACCACGATCCTAAACAATGTGGACTTTTATCCTTGCCATGGTAGGGTACGTAGGAAGTATCCCTGAGGATAAAGCCCAACAACTAGTCGTTCCGACCGCCTTTACGTCAGTTCACCAAAAACGACCCGAACTACATAGACTTTGATCCTTGACAAGGCAGGGTACGTAGGAAGCCTCCTTGAGGTTCGAGCACAAAAACTGGTCGTTCTGGCCCCATTCACATCTGTTCATCAAACCCCACCATGAACTACGTGGACTTTGATCTGTGCCAAGGCAGGGTACATAGGAACCCTTCTTGAGGTTCAAACCCATCATCCATTGGTCCCGACCATCCTTCACGTTGGTTCCCACTCCCATGATCTATGTGGTCTTTGATCCAAGCCAATGTAGGGTATATAGGAATCCTCCCAGAGGTTCAATCCTGATTCCCAATTGCTTCCAACTGTTGGACCCCATGTCCCCCCTCGTGTCGGTTCTCCCCGTCCTGCATGACGTTAAACATTGAACGTACATCATTGTTGAGCCATTGCCATTCCTATCTAGTGGTAATCCATTATGACCCCATCCAGTTGTAAGCCGTTGAAACCCCAAATCGGTTGTAGGACGTCATCAGATGAACTACGTGGACATTGATTCCATTCCACGGGGATACAGAAGAAGTCTATTTGTGCCTCAAGCCTAACACTATCATCATCCTCAGGATGTTTCCATCTCGTTCACCATCCATCCCATTCAACCATCCATCATCCATTCTGATTCTTAACCAGGCATCCACATCTTGGTGGGATCATACCACATCATTCCCCATTTTCCTTAACAACAGTGAGGATTCTAACCACGTGTTATCTCAAACATTAGTGTTCCCTCCAGTGGTTGAACCCATCTGATCCTATCTAATCAGTGTTCTGATCAGTATGACATGTCTCAAATAGACATTAAACCTATGGCATACCCTGTATTAAACATAAGAAGCTAAGGAAAACCTCATATACATGCATTTGGAATATGATTCCTTGCATTCGATGTGGGATTCTTTGGGCTTCCTCACCCTTGAGAATCCCTATAATAAGGGGAATAAAAATAGACGTGCTAGTGTCCCAGCGTCCAGACATGCCAGTGATGTACAACATGACTAATTCCTTGACCGAAGGATGATGCCTTCACCTGGCCCTTAGAATTGTTCTGACAGAAGTAGTGTAATTAACTGGTGTCCATGATGATATGGAACTAGGAAACACGAACAATGTCTTAAATCTATATAGGATACCCCAACTAGGGGATGAGATCCAAGGAGTAATCCACGGAAGGAATAATTTACATCCCATCATCCTGGTTTGATCAAGGAGAAAATGTCTCTGGACAAGGAATGTATGCCGCCTACCTTTGGAATGTGGGAATTTGGGGCAACAGACAATGCCGCCGTCATCGAACAAGATAGACGAACACACCCCGACGAAAGCATCAAAAACAGAAATGCTGAACCTGACATGAATCTCTTCTCCCCAAAATGGGTATTAGTAGCATTTTAGGAATCAATTGATTAGCATGTCACCGGGTCCATTTACCTGGCACTGGGTCTCGCCAAGAAAATAGCGGGTCGAGTGTGAAACTCACTAGATGTTGGGTTAGTAAAATGGTGGACATCCCGTTCTGCAACATTGCCAACATGGACCCCAATTACCGGTCATGGAAGATGGGATGGAGGTGGGGCATTGGTCGTCGATTCCTTTTTCTTTCATCAATAATGAGTTAATCTCCATGATCATCAAGAATCATGTTGCTGCACTCGGAACGCGGTCACCACCAGCCCACTGACGCAGGGGCAGGGTAAGTTCTTACAGGACAGTCCCATACGGCTCCGCCTCTTCAGTAATGGCTTCTAAACCCATAACCATGGGGTTAGCATGCCGCATCTCGCCATCCTATGTCATCAAACTAATGGTGATCAATGACCTTTTATTATGGTATGAGGAGGAGGGCATTATCCAGACTGGGGATATGGGCCGCCTAGATTTGGAGGCATTTATTCCTCATCATCAACGCCGCCCCTGAGGGCCGTGTAGGGTGTTGCAGCTCCCCACCCCGACATATAAACGTTCCTGGAGACTCTACCTAGAATTCCTCGATGACTCCATGCCCTACGCCGAAGAGGTAGGTGATGTCCAGGACACCGCGGTTAGAGTCACATTCCAGGGGCTCCTAGTGAAGGCTCCCACTCGGCCGCAATAGCACCGTCGCCCGGTCTAGCAGGACAAGGAGAAGGTAATCCATGTACCTACACCAGCGGCTTTGGTTCGTTCGACCTGAAGCCAGCATTGGGTGCATACTGAAGAGGTTCCCCGCCAAGGGACATCAATGTAAGTGGCTACTGTGGCCCGTGAAACTGCCGATGCATATCACCAGTTCCCTGTATATGCTGATAAGAAGCACTTATATGCCCGACCAAGATCAAGGCCCCATCCGCCCCACGGGCAGGCTGGGTCGACTCTCTTGGTCCTCGGCACAGGCAATGGTCGTCATGGACCAACCCATAGTGACGTCACACAGTACGAAGGTCCTCCCCATACCGCTACCACGAAGAACGCGGGCCTTCCCCGCTTCGAGGCTTGGTATGGAGGTCTACCCATACCACCATCCCTTGTGGCGGTGACGATCAATACAAAAGTCCCTCCCATTCCAACTACACCAGGTATGGAGTCATTCCTCCCTCCCCCAACCGTTGGTGTGGGGACATTGCACATTTGGTCTCTCTTCGACATGGGGACCCTCCAAGTGTCCTCCTAGTAGCTGGAGAAGGCCCTCCTCGCCTCAAAAACCAGAGGGGTTAAGGCCAGCCTCACCTCACTAGCACCCAACATGGAGGTCCTAACCGTGTTGAATTAGACTTGTACAAGGACCCTCCTCATATTGAGGTCACCAGGGGAAACAAGCATGGAGGTCATCCCTATGCTTTTTGCAGTTCCAGTGGAGGTATTTCCCGCTCCAGCACTACCCATGGAGGTCCTCCTCATATCCCCTTTGACATCTGTCCCAGTGCTCCTCGCACCCAAGTTTACTCGGGCAGAAAATCTCTCTGCCCCAGCACCAATGCAGCCAAATGAGCTCGTGTAAAAAATATACCATGTACTGAAGATACATCTAGCAATAGGAAGGCAGATTGACATCTCCAAAAGAAGAATTCTAGGATGGACCCGATAGAGATCAAACCTGTCAACTTCTTATACTCTGAAGTAAAGGACGACTCAACGCGAGAACCTTAACATCACTAATCTGAGTCAAGGTTTGGGGTAAGAACAAGGTGAATAATCCTAGTACTCACAGAAAGTAAGGTCCATCGAATTCCTGCCTCCCTCTATAGTAATATCTAGGTGGATGGAAAATCTAGAAACCCCATAGGTTACAGTCATGAAATCACCACCATCATCTCCCGAAGCACTCTCAACCTTGATAAGAGATCAAAGAGAGTTATTTTGGGGACCAATGGGTGGAAAGCAGCATTGAGGCCTATCGCAGGTATCCCCAGCCAATGTGGTATGAACTGCGGTCGTCAGCCCATCCTACCATGAAGTAGCGGCCAGGTCGCTACACTCTTCGGAGGACAGCCCGAGGTTCGGCGGCCAGTCATCGCATTCACCATACTTTCCACTGACGATCCTGCTGTTTCAATAGTCTTCCTTAGTACCGTGGCTAGTTCCTCATCCACCTATATTAGACGAGTTTGTTAATGATGGGATAGACCCTAAATCCTAGCTTAGGATCTTATGGAACTTCCTCACTGTGAAACACTTCCTTGAGATGTTTTGGCCCGTGGTAGGGTCAAATTTCTATGGGCCGGAATCCCTCACCCTAGAAGAAGTTGAATGCTTCTGCCAAATCCTCTGGGCGATGCACTTTCACCTTCATCATCAGTAACTAATTTATCCTAGGATCCGAGCACATTTTGAATCCATTTGTGAGAAATGTCGTCTAGTCGATTTGGTGGCGCTCCCTATGGTAGAACGCCTCGAGTCGCCAGGCAGCTGTAAGGCCCTCCAACAACAATGCGTTCAATGTATCAAGATACTCCGCAAGATTATCATGGATGATTCCCCCCATGTGAAAATATGTGGCTGGGGGTAGTATGTTTTCTACTCTTCAGTCCTATCTGGCAGAAACCTAACTTGTTAGGTGATATTGAGGACATGCCCCCAGGAAGTGGCATGGTCAACATGGACGAAATAGTGGACAAGGAGGACGAGTTGGAGCTTCTCGATGGGGACTTATCCCCTAAGGGTGTTTCACCACTACTGGACCAATCAGGAAGAGTTACTCAGAAGTAGAAGAACCTATTAGGTATCCCTACTCACACCGAGGAATTAGTACTCATCCGGAATTCAGATAAGGGTTAAGAGCATGTCAAAGCTTCCAAACACTTTGACCTATCTTCCTCAGTGTAGAAGATGGAGGAGGACCCTGAGAAGGCCACATTGTGCCAAAAACATGCCGAGCCGAAGTAGTTGGTCGGCGAACTCCTAGATGAATGCGTTGTAGAGTGACGACTAGGCTATGATAATAAAAGACCAATAGAGTAGGGGCGGGAACAACCTCCCCTCAGCGAGGTACCTCCAGGAAACCCTGATCATGCGACTCCCGTGAATAGGATTGAATCCAGATCTTACGAAAAGAGGGCGTAGTATGTCTCACCAAACCCTCTAAAACAGCACGACAATCCATGGAATTCAGCTCGTGTTCCTCCAACTACCCCACAGGTAGCTCTACCGGCCGCTGAGTTGGCTTACCATGTTGAGGAACCCGCCAATGCACTCGTGGTTAGGGATCCCATTCAAGACAGGGACCCCCACCCAGATGATCGAATGTCAACACTCATTTCCCCTTAAGGCATTGGAAATGCGACAGGTGGAAATCCCACCTGATGTTAAGCCATATCCAGCATGGGTGGATGATATGAGTACACCCCCAAGTTTCAAAAATCCCACCTTCTCCCCCATTAATTTGATAGGGGACCCACCATGGTACCTGACCCACTTTTCCTCAAGGTGTGGCTCCATGTTGGGAACCCCAGTGCAGTAGGAGTCCTTCAAGATCTGATGTTTTGTGCAGACATTGGAGGGGCCTGCATTTGTCTGGTATAGCAAGCTCCTCATCAGATCGATAACCAGATGGGATGACCTTCAAAGGAAATTCCTCTACCAGTTTAGTTCCACCACGCAGAAGACGAATATCATAGACCTCATCAAGTGTATGTAGGGGCCTAAGGAGCATGTCTCGGACTTTATCGCCTAGGGGAAAGGGATTATATACTCCCATGACATGCCACTAACTCAAGTTTAATTACTGATTATGTGTGTTGGAAATGTTAAGATGGAACTATTCCCCTCTTGGATCACCTAGAACTACCTTAGAGGATTCCAATACTTCTCCAAAAATGTTCAGCGCCTAGAAGAAACCCTACAACAAGCCAGTCAGGCACATCCGTTCTGTCCCAAAATTTCCATGAGAAGGGCTGTCAGAGCCAATCACACCGTGGTAGCCAAAGTAGAGGCTCTCAGATGGATGGAATTATTACCAGCGGATCCACCTCTGCAACCTCACAGAGGCCCGCCACCATAGGCGCAGCCTCTAGCCCAGTAGTGGCCCCCTCAGAACCAGAATGTGCCGCTGCGTAATGCACCACCACCATCTTGGCGGGAAACTCAGGCTCTGCCTCCTCGAAAGGATTCTCCAGGTCCTCGTAAGTGTCATGTTCCAAGGCCCCCCTTTCCAGACCCAAGAAACTGGACCTACACATTCAACAAGAACCTGGTCCCCAACTATTTCTGAAGTGCTTTGGAATAGGATATTGTTCGTTTTCCTGATTGCAGAAGGCCATAAGAGGAGAACCTCACTAATCACCCCAACTACTGCCCCTATCACTAGATCATCGGTTAGACACTCATGAAGTGCTATGTGTTCAAATAATGGATTCAAGACTATGTTGATAACAACGTAGTAAGGTTGGGCTCGGCCCCAACATAAGGGGAAGGTGTCTTCATAAGGTTAGATAGCAATAGTGATGACGAAAGCGAGTGGAAACAGGTTTCTAATCATGGGTCCCAGATGTATGATGACTAGATGGCCCGAAAAATGGTCACTCATGCCCATAGTGTCATCCGTGCATGCCTAAATTAGCTAGAGCCTTCAGAAGCTGCATCCACCACTTCTGCATCGTCGTCTAATTCGGCCTCTTACCTAAAGAGAATACACCAGTGGCGCAAGGTAAAGTAACATGTCCCACCAATTCCCTCGTTGTCCCGTACTCTCGGTGACTTCATGCCCCCAGAGATGTGAATTTCCCAAAAAATATTCCTAGATGTGGATGACTCTTTGAGTGAAAGTCAATGGTACGCTTCGGGTAATATGGTAGAGTTGGTAAACCCCTTCATGACTCTCGTTGACGGGGAGTGCCAGGCGAACCTCCCCAACGTCCCCATCCAATGCCAATGTCGGCAGAGCCACAACCATATGGGTCATCGAGGAATATTAGTTGGCACTTCCATCCAGGTCATGCAAGCCACTGAGACCAGACAGTAGGCCCATTTTAGAGCTCATCATGCACAACCTCTTTATTTTGTGTCATCGAGCCCTCCTCCACGCCATTTGTGATAATGTATCAGGAAGAGCCACCTCAACCATACCGAGAACAACCACACCCTACTAGAGGATGATCTCAGTCATCTGGCCCTAATTCAGTGGTATCTCTATGGGCTTTGTCCAATGAGCAGTGGTACAAGCCCAACACCAGTCAGCCGCCAGTCCAGTCAGTAGGGTCTGCCATGCCTCCCTTTATAGAGTGGCCTCTTGCAAGCAGAATTTCATGTTTGGTGCTGATGTAAGATGTTCTAAAGCAGCATACCATCATACCAACAAGGCTTTCCATCCTTGAATCCCTTCCCCTATTGTTAGATATACACGAGGCCCACACTTAGTCTTTAATAACCCCCTCTAGTTTGAGATAAAGGTAGAAGCAGTAGAAGCCTTTCTTGCTGAAATGGTCGAGAACACTGAGTGTAAAGCAATCATCCCATTCTCTGGATAAGATAATGGTTCTCTCATACAGAGGCACATTCTCCCACTGTACATCACTGACCAATTCAATGGAATGTAAGTTCACCACTGTCTTATTGACATAGGCTCTAGGATTAACATTATCCTGACACAGACACTACAGATGCTGGGGTTATCCGAGGATGACTTGACTCCCTCAGACCCGATGATCTAGGGATATGCCATGACAGACAAGACGCCAGTCAACATGTTCCATTTGAAGACGCAGTCTAGTGGCCTATTTACAAGCACTGAGTTTCTGGTTGTCTCCCAGGACACCACGTACAATGCATTGATGGGCAGACCATGGCTCCACCTGCACCCGATGGTCCCCTCAACATATCACCAGTGCCGCAAGTACTCCCTCAATGGTCAAGTGGGCGTGCTCCAAGGTGACACATCTATTTTTGGCTCTTGTGAAGCCCACTACCTAGATGTCAACAATTACAAGATCAAGTAAAAACAGATTTAGGCCAACGAGGATGAACCCGTTGAAGTTGAAACTGACACCTGGGCAGGTCTGGATGATGCCTATGTCTTCCAGATCCATCGTTTGGAGTCCATGACCCCTAACATAAGGCAATATTTTCTTGTCTCTAGTATAAGGGGTAGCATATTCTCAAGTCCATGTGATGGAGGAAAATCACCTCGTACTCTTACACAAATTAGGATCTAGTGATCCCAGAGCTTTATACCCCCATAAGTTATCAGGGTGTTTCCACCATGGAAATGTTAGAATGTCATACGTGCCTATTTTCCTGGGCTGTAATTAACCGGCTCAAGCCGACACACCACTATTGCTTTGATTTCATAAATAGTGGACCCTTGGTCCAAAGACCAGATTGGATTGGATCGAAAGCCTTCATTGCTATGGTTTCAACATCACGTTGACATCCCGATATGTTTTCCACTGCCTCCCAAGCTAGTACAAGCCTCTCGTCTGAATAGGCTGACCCAGAGGAACCACCTCCCACTTGGGATCCTTCCTCCATAGGAGAAGAAGTGGATTTAGAGGATTATCCTCCTCTTTTGAAGAGGGAATCTCATCCATGGTCGATGAACTGGTACATGTGAACCTTGGTAGTGTGGTAGAACTAAGACCCACATTGATCAGTGCTACCTTTTCCTTCGAGGAGAAGAAGTGGCACATTGACTTCCTGAACAAATATCATGATGTATTCTCATGGATCTATGATAATATGTTAGGGAAAGATCCTTAGGTAGTTGTACACTGCCTCGATCTCCCGAAAAATCATCGCTGGTTCAAACAAACTCCCAAAAAGATGAACCCTTATTAGGGCGCTATGGTTAAGGCCGAATTTGAAAACATCATTAGGGCCAACATCGTTAAAGAGGTCCAGTACCCCAAATGGATAGCCAACATCATACCAGTCAGGAAGAAGAATGGGAAGATCAGGGTCTGAATCGACTAACCAGATTATAACTATGACTATCCGAAGGATGATTTTACCCTTCTTGTGACAGAATTTTTGATCGATGCTACAATGGGGTTCTAAGACCTTTCCTTCATGGATAGGTACTCTAGATATAATCAATTCTGAATGGATCCCAAGGAAGGGGAGTCCACATATTTCAGGGTGCCACAAGGTACATTTTGTTACCAGGTCGTGCCCTTCAGCCTGAAGAATGCATGTTCCACCTATCATTGGTCCATGCACCACATATTAAAGCAGATCATCGGTACCTTGGTGGAATGCTATGTGGAAAATCTGCTGGTCAAATCTTGCAGGCATCAGGACCGTCTCAAAGACCTTGATATAGTCTTCATCTTCCTCAGTTCTCACCATTTGAAGATGAACCCCATAAAATGTGCCTTTGGGGTCACATCCAGTAAATTTCTTGGCTTCGTTCTCAGGCATAGGGGCATCGATATCGACCTTGAGAAGATCAAGGAAATCAACTAGATGCCTCCCCCAAGAAATATTTGGGTGCTTCTAGGTTTCCAATGCCACTAAACCTACATACGCCGATTCATTGTGAATCTAGCCAGAATGTGTAAGCCCTTTTCTCAGCTAACGAATAAAGGTTATGCCTATGAGAGGGACGAAGAGTTTCAGACCGCATTTGAGGAAATAAAGCAGTACCTTCTACATACTCCTTTATTAACGCCACCTAACTTCAGAAATCAATTGGTTCTTTATGTGACTGCCCTAGAATGATATATCGATGCCCTTCTCACCCAAAAGAACAATGAGGGAACAAAAAACAGCCTCTAATACCTCATTCACATGCTAATCGATTTGGAGATAAGATACTCCCCCATAGAAAAGAGCTTCCTTGCACTGGTATTGACAGTACATAAATTGCGGCATTACATACAAAACTAAGAGGTACAACTGGTGTCTCGATTAGACCCACTGAAGTACATTCTGAACATCCCCATGTTGACAAACCATCTAGCTCGGTGGGCAGTGATTCTTCTGCAGTTCGATATCATGTTTGTCCATCATAAATTAATTAAGGGGAAAGAATCGGCATACTTCCTTACCTCCCATCCAACTCTAGGTGACTAGTCCTTGGACCTTGATTTTCTTGAGGAGGAAATCCTCTCGGTAGATCATGACATGTCATGCTGGTAGATGAACTTCAATAAAGCTTCCTGAAGTCCCACTAACAGGAGGCTCAATGATCCCATGCTCAATAGGGTCGGCTTGCATATCATCTTTATTACCCCGACACAATCCATTCTATCGTACTCATTCCAATTTTCAGAAGGCTGTACCTACAATGATGTAGTTTATCAAGCTCTTGTCACTGGTCTCAAGCTATCCCTCAAGATTGATGTGCCCCATTTTCATTTGAAAGGGGATTCAGAACTAGTCATCAAAAAGATCAACAGTGACTAAATCGTCAGAAAGTCGGAGATAGTAACATTGTTGGAGTGCAATCTCTAGATAATAGCCCAGTTCCCATCTCGGAAAGAAATTACACATGTCACTCTATCTCAGAATTGTTGAGCTGATGCCTTGGACGACCTGGCTGCATCAATTGCAGAGCACGAGTAGGATGACATAATTTCCACATGGCACATCGGAGATTCATCACTCTTGGATCCTCAAATATTAATGAAAACCTGTAGGTATGACATCTTACCACTGGGGCCTCCACTTCAAGACCCCCAAGACCATCATATGTAGTGGTTTAAGTGACTCCCGACTAGAGAGCCCCCTTTTTTAGTATTTATGAAATGGTTACCTTCCGACTAATCAGGCTGAGCGCAAGTGAATCTATCATCGTGTGTTTCTATTTACCCTCCAGAGTCATCCCAGTCTTGAGCAGATCCTTGAAAAGAATAAGTTTGATGGTGTTATCCTATTTTGCATCCAAGGAGTAGAAATTTCTTGGGTAATGAAGGAGGTTCACTTTGGTTTTTCGGGGCTCATCAGACTGGGCCAAAGCTATCTCACCCGATCTAGAGACTCTGGTAGTTCTGGCCCTCTATGATTCAGGATTGCACCATGTTCGCCAAGAGATTTTGCGTGTGCCAAAATCATGCCAACTTCATGCATTGGCCACCAGAGCCTCTCAACACGGCCAAGAATTCTTGGCCCTTTGTAGTCTAGGGACTGGATATCATGTGACCATATCCACCGGAAACAACTCGCTAATGTTGGTTCATCCTGACCACAAAAAATTTCTTTTCCATGTGGGCCGAGGTAGTCTCGCTCAAGGAGTTCAAGTCCCATTATATCGTCGACTTTATGAGCTCAAATATCATCTACCGGTTTGGTGTCCCTCATGCCATTCTTACTGATAACTGCACCAACTTCCGGGTGGCCGAGTTGAAGAAGTTTTACGCCAAGTAAAACATCTATTCTAACTATACCTCCCACTACCACATGCAAGAAAATGGGTAGATTGAGGTGTTCAACAAAACCCTCTCTAAAATTTTGTAGAAAATGGTTGGTCAGAATAAGAAGAGTTGGCTAGACAAGCTCCCCAACACCCTTTGGGCTTATCAAATGACGACTCGTAATTCCACCCAGGTGACCCCATATTCCCTGGTTTATGGAACTGAGGTCGTCCTGCCCATCTAGATTCAGTTTCCTACATTATACATGGGGTTCTATGACTAGCAGGCACCAGATAAGGTAGCCAAAATTCATATGGATTAATTGGAAGCAGTTGACCGGAATAATTTTCGTGCCCTTCACAATCTTGAAAGGCATAAAAAAAAGATAGACAGAGCATTCAACAAGAATGCTTACCTCTTCTCCTTGCAAGGTGACTTATTATTGGCCATCCAAACACCAATGATACATGTCAGGAAACCACCCAAGTTGGAGACCAAATGGAAAGGACCTTAGATATTTCACAGAGTTTACCCCAATGGTGCATACTCCCTGGTGACCACGAATATTGAGCACATAACTCCTACCACCAATGCCATGTTTCTCAAGAAATTCTTTGTCTGAGCCAGTTTGGTCCCGCATACCCCTAAACTGTTCAGTTCGGCACAACCCAAAACTGTTTGGTCCTGTATGAACCTAAACTGCCGGGTCCAACATGACCCTAAACTGCCTTGTCTGGCACGACCCTAAAATGTTTGGTCTTGGATGAATCTAAAATTCTTGGTCTGACATGACCCTGAACTTCCCGGTCTTTCATGAATTTATTCAATAAGACGTCATGCATGATGTTAAGTTGAATGTCATCCCACAAGACGTTAAAATGCACCCTTAGAACTACCTGTGGCTTGATTCCCTTCCACATGGAATACGTAGGAATGCCCATACTTTTCATTTGTTGGCCCAGCCCAAAGGAAGGAATCTCCCCTCAGGTCAAGACATATGGTGTGGTCGAGGATTTTTCCCCAATGCACGTCGAGCTCATCTCGATTCCACCATACATCCCTCTCGACGGTGGTGTCTGCCTATTTCACCACCCTTCTTGAATTTAGTTTGGGCATTGCTATGCTTCACCCATTCCTTTGATTGGGACTCCATCATCCTTCCCATCTAAAAGGCCCACAGAATGGTAGGGATTCTAGGACCAAAGGCTCGCCTACCACTTCGGGCCAACACCCTCGAGGATGTTGAGAAACAAGTTGACACAAGTCCCGGGTTGTGAATACGGTCAGCTCTCGATGCTCATTTGTTGTTCCCATTCCAATCCACTATGAGGATGTTGTTTTTTGAACATGGTCAATAGCTATACTTTTTCATTTGAGCCACCATAAGATGTCTGAACAATTGAGATTAGTGGTTCATTATACCACGTTCTATCTCCATGTGACAAACTATTTTTGGGTGATGCCAGCTATCATACCCCTATATGATAGGGAGAACTCAGTCAGGCTTCTTGTTTTCCACAATGAGAAAAAATAACCTTGGATTATAAGCTATGATGATGCGGTATCTTCATAGAGCTCATATGGCTACAGTTGGCCGAGATGCCCAACCTCAGGCCCCTTGGACTTGTTCGGTCCCTTGGCCTTTTCCAGTCCCTTGGCCTTTTCCGGCCCCAGGCCCATGTTCTCATTTAGTACTATGTGGTGTGGTATGGGATTATGTCCTCATTCATGTTGGGCTATTTTTCCAGCCACAAAAATACCCTTGATACATCCCTCCCTTCATTTATCATCCATACCGTGAGAACATGCCCTACCATGCTTCGTGTACCCCCTCATTTGGGTTCCTATCATCCTCTCTATCCAGAAGGGCCCCGGATGGCATAGATTCTAGGCCCAAGGGATCTCTTACCATTACAGGCTAACATCCTCAAGTATTGTGTGTGTCAAATTGATATGAGTCCCATGTTGCGAATATGGTCAACGGTCGATGCTCAATTTACCCCCTGTTGTTCACATAATGGTAGATACTATGTTGCGAACCCGGTAAATAGTTATCTTCAATTATCATTGTTGCTTGTTGGTCTTCCATAAGAATGATGGTTCATCCATTCTGTCCCACATTGATTAAATTAAACTGGGCATATATGGTCCAACATCTATAGCCCTAATATAATATCACCTTCATCCTTATTGCAAGATGTTAAATTGAAAACTAGCCGGGACTTTTTGTCAGTGGCCCAGCCTCAGAACCTGTGGCCATCTCAGGCCCCTGTCCTAAGTTCTATATTAGGGTTGTACAGTGTGGTGATGGATTATTCCCTCATCCACATCGGGTTACTCTTCGTTCAATACACATCACTGGATGAGATACCTTACCCTTACCTTTGTCCTCATAGCAAGATGTTAAACCACAATCAGGTCACGATACTCTACATGTGGCCAAATTTCCGGCCTCGACCCAAGTCTTCACTCATGATTGTATAGTGTGGTATGAGATTATTTCGTCATTCACATCAGATTATTTATTGCACTCTACAAGAAAATTTTGTGAGATATCTTACCCTTTTATTCATCCTCACTGCAAGACGTCAAACTGCAAGACGATTGGGACATTCCATTTGAGGCCTAGCCTCAGGCCCCTTGTCCTTTTCAGGCCCATCCCAAGTCTTCACTCCGGATTGTATGTGTGGTATGGGGTTATGTCATCATTCACATTGGGTTACTCTCGGCGTCGTACACCTCTTTTGTGTGGGGTATCTTACCCATTTGTGTCCTTACTGCATGATGATAAAATGCACATTACCTCATTATAGAACTATGTGTGTCTTGATTCCCATCTTCATGGAATATGTAGGACCACCCAAATGTCTAGAATTCGGGTCTAGCAATATCTCTTAGAAATATCCCTTTCACCTTGGACCCTTAGCCTAAAAATTCCCAGGGAGGGGAGTATATGGTGGGGTATGGGATTATGTCCTCGTTCACGTCAGGTTTGTAACAACCATTTCTTTTACCTCTTTCCCCCGAGAGTTCTCTATCCTATTATTCTATACTCATATTTTCAAATTGGCCGCTCTCATGTTGATCCCCCCCCCTCAACCCTCTTCTGGGATTCACCAATGTGTCTATGTGTACTCGTGTTTAGCGTTTGGAGTATCAGATTTTACGTGGACATGATTCCACCCATTTTTCAGGCTTCATGTTCCCCTTCATTTTGGATTCCATAATCATTCCCACCCTAAGGGACCACCAAATGGCATGGATACTAGGACTAAGGGCTCTCCTACCATTACAGTCCAGCGTCCTATAAGGTTTTAGACAACAAATCGATACAATTCCCACGTTGCAAATATGGTCAGTGGCCGACACTCATTTGTTTCAACTCATTACAGGCTAACGCGATATGAATTTTTTTTTTGAACACGACAAACAGTCATCCTCCATCATCATGATAGCCCCTTAAATCTTTGAATTTCAGTTACATGATTCACATCCTTCTCCACCTCATCATGTCTAAATATAATTTCGACACTCCTTACACTATCTCTCAGTGAGAATTTGCACGTTTGGGGGAAAACAATTGCGGTAAAGGAATTGTTCGGGGTTCCACACCAATTTCCCTATAGAGTGCATTCCAGGTTTTGCAAAAAACCTCTTCCTCCCCAATTTCCCACACCGCGTATGACTCGAATGGGCTTAGAGATCAGGTTGAAGTCTGTAGTTACTTGAAAGATCTACGATCCTCTATGGTCTAAGATCTAAGACTATAAAATAATATCCCTTTTAGAATTACGTACACCTTGATTCTAATTCCCATGGGATACATAGAAAAGCCTATACATCATGTCTTTATGTACATCTCAAGTTCCACTAATTTATCTCTCATGTTCTGCCCTCAGGGATTTAACTCTTACAGGACTGCGTAGCATGGTATGGGGTTTTTTCCTCCTTCATGTTGGGTTTTCATTAGCGACACCACGTACGCCCATTTCTAGGAGTTATCCCTACTACTTCCTATCCCACAAGGCATTAAAATTTATGTAGTCCCGCATGTATTTAAAAGGAATGATCAAGAACTACGTGTGGCTTGATTCCCATTCTCATGCGATATGTAGGAACATTCGGACATCCTGTTTTTGGGTCCAGCTCAATAGGGATCTAGTTTCTCATACCCCCTTTTCCTCTAGTATTTCATGGCCCCTTAGCCTGAGGATTCCTCCTTAGAATTTATCACAATATGGTGTGAACCTTGTCCTCATTCTCATCAGGTATGCTTTATCACGTCATGTGAATCCCCTCTGGAACATTATCTCTTCTGTATACATCTGATCCATATGACTGTAAGTTATGATTCTTAGTGTCACATGACTTTAAACTGTGACATTATGATCATGGCTGCACTACAAAAAATGGAACTGCATTGTGATATCCTCACCCTTGGGGAAATCATGTCTCGTATCGGTTAAACACCATACCATTTGGAAAATCCTACATAAGTCTTTATTCCAATGATGATACTTGGACCTTCAATCCTAGGTCCATTGCTTCAAAAAAACATTAATTCTAAAGGAAAACTGGATATGTCATATACTGCTTCTTTTGGTGCAATGTCCAGACCCACACAACATTATTATCTCTTGCACTGGTATCTTACCATGCCCTCCCTAGAACTACGTTTGGATTGATTCCCGTCCTCATGGGGTACATAGGAATGCCCAGGTATTTTTTCCTCCAGGCCCAGCACCAGGAATTTACAAATCATGTCCCTTCTTTTTCGGCCACATGGTCCAAAATCATTTCTGAGTGAGTACCTCCTAGGTTCTCGCTCACGTAGGGTTTTTCAATAGCCACACCATGTGATTCCCATACATTTTCCCAGCATGTTATGAGTTCTCTGACCCAAAACTAAGATCTCTCTATGGTAATTGTGCATCATGTTTGGCTATTTTTCACACTGTGCGCAGTCCATTAAATCAATCCCCCCTTAATGGTCCACCCTATGACCTTAAGTTGAATGTTTGTGGCCCTAGGACTTTTTCCCTTGGGAAGGGACTCAAATCCCTCTATCTAATGCATCTAATTGTCGTAGTCGGATGCATCTCATCGATGTGCGTGGAAGAATTTCCGAACGATGCGCAAAACCCAGAGTCAATCGCATGATCTTACGTGCGGAAGAGTAAGTTTTTCGCGCACAAGATAAAGAAATATTATCTCATCGAAAAAGTCTAAATTAGGGAGGGGGGGGGGGGTTCATCCTATTTATAAAGCATAGATGTGTCTTCATCACCCACACAACCCTCTTGCACAAGAAAATTACGTTTTTCCACACCCCAGAGGATTTCGTTTCTATTCTTCAGTGTACCCTCAGAATCTAACCTTCGGGTTCCATTTCCACTCCTATTCTGAGGGGGGGGGGCATTATATGACACCAAAATCCGATGAAGGGCCCCATATGGTGGATAAATGAGCACCCAATAATCCTAGGATGAAAAAAATGATATCCCGTGTCCCGGGAGGCAGGCACGTGCAAGATTGGAAGACACATGAAAGAGGGATCCTGAAACACAAAAAATTGCAAAACAAGCTTCCCTTCCACTCCCAGAAGTCCGCCTCTCTACATCAAGTGGCTCCAGCCGTTTCTCAACACTAAAGGCGATGGAGAACAGCATTTTGTGCGGCTGGCCCCGTTTCTTCACTGAAGGCAAAATAGAACAACCATTTGCATGGCTAGCGTCGTTTCCACGCCGAAGGCGACGACGAATGACCCTTTGTGCGACTGATGTCTTTTCTTCGTCGAAGGTGATGTCAAATGGCCCTCTTCATGGCCGGCCCCTTTTCCACATTGAAGGTGATGATGAATGGCTGTTTGTGTGGTCGGTGCCATTTCTGCACCGTAGGCGATGACGAATGGACCTTTGCACGACCGACCCCATTTCCACACCCAAGTCGATGAACAAACCTGGTTTGCGTGTCGGTTCCTTGCGCACCACTCTGAGTAATATTTCTATAAAACAAACCATATACCTTCTCTTTGGGGATGGTGACTGAAGAATAATCGATGTGCTACTGCGTGAAAATCCCGTCTTCCATGACCACGTGAAAAAACCATCGCCTTCAGGTAATGGTTGTTGCGTGATTGGTTTCCCGGGGGTGACTTCGGGCGAGCATGTGGATATTAGTAAGTTTCAATGTTCTTTGCGCAAAAACCATCATCTTGCGTACAACCCCTCCATCTTGTATGCAAACCGCCGTCTTTCACGCAACACCACCCACTTGCGCGTAATCCCCCGTTTTGTGCGAAACACACCTCTCTTGTGCACAACACCTTTGACTTGCATGAAAACCATCGTCTTGCATGAAAACCGTCCGACTTGCATGGAATCCCTTCCTCTTATGTACTAACTTCCTATTTTTCCCTAGCCCATTCTATGACAAGCACTCCACATGATGCCCTCACCTTGAGGTGTAGTGTTCAAGCCCCTCTTATGCGCGACACACCTACTCCACGCGCTCTTTCACCGTGTTGCCCATCTGGTTTGCATGGAGTTATTTCAATGTCCCCCCAGACGATACTGCCCTTTGTGTTGCTTCACCACATGCTTCTTCACATAGGCACGCTAACGACTATTTATTATTTACATAACCATGCTAACATGAACCCCCCAATGGTTCTCTCCATAACACCCCATTTTTACGGCATTCCTGTTGCCTTCCTTACCTCAAGGGAGGGTGGGTATCAGTTATGTAAGTCCTAGGGGTGTGGAGTGAACCCACCTCGTCCATGTTGCAGGATTTTTAACTAATAAGCTCCATCGTCCTCATCATGTGATGTTAAACTGTGACCTCACCTCATTCCTCACATGTGGGGAAAGGGCAACCACCCTGGTGTGAGCCCCTATATTTTCTTTCCAGAGGAAGAATCATTTCCCCTCCATTATTCGGTGCCAAATCCCTCTCCCACTCATATTTTCCTCCACCGGGACTCCATCCTGGAGTAAGTCCAAACTTCTTCGGGCTGCTAACCACGCATAGGACCATGTTTCCTCTTTGGGCTGCAAACCACATGTATGCCACACTCTTCTTTCCGTGGACATAACTTTCATGATGTGATCATCAGGTCTTTGATTCCTCTTGTTTCTCAAACCGAGCATGACTCACATGATCTTAGAGTAAGAATCAACCTTGAAATCCTCTCCGGGAAACCAGGAGTGTAAGCCCCACCACCATCCTGAACTAAATGGACTTTGATCCTTATGAAGGTATGGTACGTAGGAATCCTCCCTAAGGGTAAACCCAGCAACCGTTCATTTCGACCCCCTTCACGTTGGTTCACCCACCACCATCCTGAACTACATGGAATTAGATTCTTTCCATTGTCGGGTACATAGGAAGCCTCCTTAAGGATAAATCCCAACAACCAGTCGTTTCGACCCCCTTCAAGTTGGTTAACCAAACACCACCCGAACTACGTGGACTTTGAACCATTCTAGGGAAGAGTATGTAGGAAGCCTCCCTGAGGTTCTTTCCCAATAATCAGTCGTCCCTACCCCATTCACGTTGGTTCACCAAACCCCACCATGAACTACGTGGACATTAATCCTTTCCAAGACAATGTATGTAGGAAACCTCCTTGAGGTTCAAACCCATCATCCATCGGTCCCGACCATCTTTCATGTTGGTTCCCACACCCATGAACTATTTGGTATTTGATCCTCTCCAATCTAGGGTATGTATGAAGCCTCACTGAGGTTAAATCCTGACACCCCATTGGTTTCAACCATTGGACCCCAGGTCCCCCCTCATGTCGGCTCACCCCGTCATGCATGACGCTAAACTATGAACTTCAATCAGCAGTATGTCATTGACATCCCTATCTCATGGTAAGCCATTGTGACCCCATCCAGCAATAAGCCATAGAAACCCCTAATCGGTGGTAAACCATCGTCAGATGAACTACGTGGACTTTGATTCCCTTCCAAGAGGATACATAGGAAGTATCTTTGAGGCTCAAGCCCCACACTATCTTCATCCTTATGGAGTTTCCATCCCATTCACCATCCATCCCATTCAACCATCCACCATCTATCTTGCTTCTTACCCAGGCCACCACATCCTGGTGGGATCATACCACCTCATTCCCAATTCCACTTAAAAACAATCAGAATTCTAACCACACGTTAGCCAAAACATCAGTGTTCCCTCTAGAGGTTGAACCCATCTGATTCACTCTATTCTGTGTTCTGACCAGTCCTATCCATCTACACTAGACGTTAAACCTGCGGCATACCCTATGCTAAACATAGGAAGCTGAGGATAAACTCATTTACATGCATGTGGAATATGATTCCCCGCATTCGATAGGGGATGCCTCGAGCTTCTGCGCCCTCGAGAACCCCTATAACAAGGGGGGAATCCCAGACATTCCAGTGTCCCAGTGTCCAGACATTCCAGTGATGTCCAACGTGACTACTCCCCCCAACAATGGTTGCTTCCCTGACTGGACCCTTTAGAATGCCCTGATATTAGCAGTGTAATTCACTAGTATCCATGAAGATATTCCACTAGGAAGAGTTTCACAAACAACGTCTTAAATCTATAAGGGAGACCCGGACTAGCTGACAAGTTCCACAGATGAATCCACAGAAGGAAGAACTGACATCCTATCATCCTGTTTCGATCAAGGAGAAAACATCCCTGAACAAGGAACGTATGCAACCCACCTTTGGAAAGTGGGAATGAAGGGAAACCAACAGCGCTGCCATACGCAAACAAGACGGATGTGTGTGCCCTGACAAAAGCGTCAGAAACAGATATCCTCCTCATTGAAACATCATACGCCATACATACATGTTTTCTCGGAATGCGTTTAACCGGATATAGCCGACACAACACTACTGATTTAATATTATCAAACATGGCCATTGGGATGAAGTCATGATGGAATCAAATCGACAGCTTTCATGTCCATGGTTTTAGTAGGGTATGAGTTCCTAGATTAGGTTTCCACTACCACTCAGGCTAGCACAGGCATTCCATTTAGGGCATCCAACATGGAATAATTTCATCTTACTAATGATCCTCTCACCATGGATTATGAGTAGGTTTGGAAGATTCCCCTCCAATTTTTTATAGCATCTTCACCACTATTTATGAGTTTGTATAGGTAAGCCTCGATAGTAAGGTGGTTCCCAAGACTACAATAATCAGTGTAGACATGACTACAGAAGAGAAAAAACAACATGAACATTTACTAAAGTATTATCTTGATGTGTTTTCCTTGAGAAATGATAGGATGCTAGGACTAGATCCTTATGTCACTATCCACTACCTCAGTCTTCCCATAAATCATTGTGGGCTCGAAAAGCCTCCCGTTAAGATGCACCCCTCCCACAGGGCCATGTTTAAGGATGATATGGATAATATCATTAATGAAAGATTCATCAAAGAAGCCTAGTACCCAAAATGATTGTCCAATATTGTCCCTATTAAAACAAAGAACAAACATATTAGTGTATTCATTGATTTATGGGACCATAATCTTCACTATTCAAAGAATGATTTTCCCCTAAGTACAATAGTGTTTTTGATCGATGAAACCACATGACTCTAAGATCTTTCCTTTAGGGATGGTTATTTTGGGTACTATCACATCTGATTGGCCACCAAAGATGGGAAATATACCACATTTAGAGTACTACAACGTACCTTTTGTTTGACCATAATCCCTTTTGGTCTAAAGAATGTTGGATCCACAAACCAATGTGTCGTACAAAACGTATTCATGATGATACTCATAACCCCAGTGGAATGCTACATAGACGATCTAGTGGTTAAATCCCATAAATGTCAGAACCATCTTAGAGACATTGAGAAAAGTTTCGGCTTTCTCAGTTACAACTATATGAATATGAATCCCTTGATGTGTTACTTTAGGTTTTCCTCTAGAATTTTTCTAGGATTCTACCTTTGATACAAAGTCATTGAGATCAACTCGGACAAGATCAAGGCCATCATTCAGATTCCTCCTATGTGAATCCTTTAGGAGCTTCATGTTTTACAAGGCCACTTAGCTTATATGTCCCAATTCATTGAGAATCTGGCTTGCATGTGTAATCCCATTTCCCAACTCATGAAGAAAGGGGGTCGACTACCGGTGGGATGAGGAGTGTCAGATTTATTTTGAGGTGATCAAGAAGTACTTGCTACAAACTATAATTCTGATGCGACCCATCTCCGAAGAGCTGCTAGTACATTAAGTTATGTCCTTGGAGTGGTGTCTTTACACACTTCTCACCCATAAGAATAGATAGGGAACTAGAGAAATTTTATATTATCATAGTGTCATTCTCCTCGATAAAAAGATTAGATATTCCTCTATCGAGATGATCTTCCTCACACTGGTATTAGCTATACAGAAGTTGCGACATTACCTGGATCACCATGAGATAGAATTGGTGTCACACATAGATATGATTATGTACATTCTAAAATTTCCTATTTTCATAGGATGTCTTGCTCACTAGGAAGTGATTCTTCAATAGTTCGACATCATGTTCATCCCCCAGAAATATATCATGGGATAGGTGATGACGGATTTCTTTACCGCCCATCCGGCCCCATAAGTGTATTCAATCGATCTTGACATCCAAGATGAGGCTATCCTCATAGTAGGTCAAGCAATACCAGGTTGTAAAATTCACTTTGATGGCCCCTCATAGAGCACAACTAGTAGATGTATCAATGATCCCAGACTCAACAGAGTGGGCCTAGGTGACGTCCACATCACACCTATACAAACAATCCTTACCTATTTATTCATGTTGTCAGAAGGCATTACTAATAATGAGGTAGGGTATCAAGAACTCATAAATGGTCTCGAGATGGCCCTATAGATTAATGTTCCCCATTTAGATGTGATGGTGTACTCTAAGCTAGTCATCAGGAAAATAAATAGTCACTATGTCATCAAAAATCCAGAACACTTTCCTCTATTAGAGTGCACTCATAAAGTATTGGACAGTTCCCTTATTTACTAGATTTTACTCCTTCTCCCTGGTTACAAAACATTCAAGCTGTTTTCTTGGCCAACCATGCTTCAAATCATACAGATTATGATCTGGATGATATTATTATTCATGTGGCATATAAGAACCCATTTTTTCACTCAGGTATGAATCCATTAAAAGTTTGGTATAAATCATTACTTTAGACTTAATATAGATTTTTAATGAGTTAGTAAAGGTTCCAAGGTTGTTCAGGGCTTTTTCGGAGCCCAAAACTCATATTTATGGAGAAACAGACTCTAATAACAGCTTATAGTAAACTATGTGGGATTTCCGCATCGTTTGGTAATCCATGAAGATGATGTTTTTTGAAACAGTGGAACCTACCATGGTTGGTTCATAACCATGAATAAAAACCATATGAACAACCATTTTCCCAGGTAAATGTGTAATTGTGGTGCAAAGTTTGATCAAAACATGCAGAGGAAGACTATTCAGGTAGAACCATCTCACACGGTTAGCATACGACTTGACAAACCTTGCAGACATACTATTCATAGGAAAAAAAACCTATGTAAAATATCAAAACTACCATTAATGATCTATTAATCCCCATACTTCCTCCTAATCTAAGAACATGTGGGATTTTACTTCTTTTCCACCCATTTGGAGCTTTTTGAAGGCCAAAGATAGGGATCAAGAGATATCCGTTGTCCAACATCTGATCAAGCATCCATTCTTCATGTTGGATGTGCAACGATAAGTACACGGGTCCTCTATAGTGGTTCTTCTTCTCTTTCACTATCTACTTACTTATCACCATTTGAGTTTTTTCACATTTTCTTTGATCTACTCTAATTAGAGGCTAATCAAGAGCCGATACTGGAGGAGAAGGATTGTACAACCCCAAGGTGGGTGGTCTATAACTCATCCATAAATATTGTAGTTTTTTGAATGATTTTGAGGGGACCACTGGTTTTGTTGGAAACCATTTCTTAAATTAACATGCCTTGACTATACTCATTATAATCATATGATTATTCCCCTCCCAAACATATGAATAGTTGTTTGTGGTTTCACCCCCAACTCCATCCGCCTCATTTCAAAGGTTAATCCCTAATTGGGATTTTTGTGTTTTCGATTATTTTAGCCACCGTTCGAGAGTACCATTGCCTAAAAATTCTAATGGAGAGTCTTCTTATTATAAATGGATTGTTTTTAGTGAGAATTTAATTATGTAACGTTCCATGTTAGTTCACCATTTAAACCACCTAAGGTAAGTGATTTTAAATAATTATTAAATGTTAAATGTGAAATGGAATGTATACTAGGTATATAACATGGCCTTAATAAATGAGATTGAAAAAAGGTAACATGATCACAGAACCCCTTTCCATGTTGATTTAAGGTAGTAGAGTGAACCTCAGTAATTGATTATTCTATAATGGAAAACTAAGACATGATTAAATGGATGCAATGCTACTTGGCCTATCCACACTAATGGAAGACAAGGCTTGGACTAATAAATAAATGTTGTCAAATCTACTAGACCTATCCACATAAATGGAAGGCATGATATGATCTAAATGAATTGCCACATGATTAAAATATCAAATAATAATGGACTAACTTGAGCTCACCTTGGATTCTGAGAGTAGAATACCTTGAGTCTCAGGAACCCCATTCTGATTCAAGGATACCATTTTCATGGGTTGATACCCACTTAGAATCTAGTTTATTTCTACACCTTGGATTGTTAGTATACTATAATTGGGTCCCTTCATTATTATAGGATACATTAGATACACTCTCTAAATCTAGCATTGACTAGTAGGTTCAATGGTGATATCCCATAGGGCCCTATCTTTTCATAGCACCATTTTACCTTGGTCAATCACCTTGGACTCGATATGAACCTTATTTTGGAATGCCTTGGATTAAGCTCATTGTATTACACTATTAACCCTTATTTAGACTCAGATACTACTAATATATCTTCTTTGAGTTTATGTTTCCGTGATTTTTACCATGGAACTGCCTCACAAGATAACATTTTTAGGTTTCCTTGGTTCATCTAGGGACCTTCACTACTTATACAGTCAAGAGGTGATTCTAGTGTTGGCTATACCTCATGTGACCTATTAGCATTTAATGGTAATTGATTAATTAATGAACTGGTTACATTTTTAGACACCTGTAGAGGGCTGAAGCAGGTATTTGGTTACTTAGTTATATTGTATTGCATTTTTAAATTTAAATATTCATGCATGCACACTACTATATTCCATTTCACAGGATGAATGTTATATACATCATTGGTGGTGGCCCTCTTATATTTTTCCCACACCCTCTCTGGGCGCTGTTTGGTACCAGAGTAGATTACATGGTTGCATGTTTTGAAAAAAGGAAGCATGCAGCTTCCAATACATGATTGTGTGTTGATAGGTTAGTGCTTGATAACAGATGACCAAGTAGGATCATGGGATGATTATATAAGACTTTTTTTCTTTTAACTAGTGGAACATATTATGCCTATTTTCTATTATCCATGGTTTTCAGTTTTATAGTGACATGACAATACACCATCACTGCTCCAGTTGATATAGTTATTCTTGCTTATCTATTGCATCAGTTTCCTACCTCTATTTATTTATATTTCTTCCATTTTTTACTATTCTATTATGTTCCTTCCACTAATGAGAGAACATAATTCCCATAGACACAACCTATGCCCTCACTACTATTCGGTAGCCTCTGGCATTCGGGAAAAAGTGCTTGAGGCCATTTGGCCCACTGGGCTTGGGGAACCCGTTAAGTGGAATCTAGGTCTGGGTCATCACAATGTGGTATCAAATGAGGTTTATTTTCATTCTTGAATATTTAGAGATAATAGATTGGATAATCTGAATGCTTGTGACTTGTTCATAAGCTGTTGATGAGCTTTGCAAAATCATGTTTAGGGAAAAATCCAAGTTACCCATAAAGCAATTTTTGTTCCATTTTTCCTACTAAAGTTGATATTATTTCACTATTGGGTACTCAAATGTTGTGTGGTGATATTGATTAATAATCCATATGAATTTATTTCATGCCAGTCCTAATGATTTGAGGCAAGGACTCTTACTTCATGCATCATCATAGGCACCTAGAATTCACATATCATGCATACTGCTAGGCCATATAGTTTCATTTCACTATTATGCATTTCTTGATATGCCATTGGTTGTTGATTGATTTAATGATAGTTGATGTACATTTAATTCTTTGGCTTATATTGAGTGATTTCTAGTCTCAATTCATGAGTTGTATGGGCCTCATGGGTTTGGATGAGTAATTGACCATATAAGTCCATTATTCTATAAGTAATTGGGTGTCGTTTCTGGTGATATGTGTATGGGAACTCATTCATTATGAAATGACTATCCTTTATATTGTAAATCATGAAATCAAAAAAAAAAGACTAATTGGTTGTACATGCTTTTTCAACCTTGTCATTTTTATGCAAGGTAAATGAATGAACATAATAATTTACTACAAAATGACATAAAACTTATCCCTGAGCACTTACCGATGCCTAGCCATATAAGTAGGATGTTTGGGTATTATGCTTTGGGAAGTGAGTTTTTATACATCAGATTCTATTAGTGATGATAAATCCTTGTTTCTAATATTTTTCCAAGATGTGTTCTTGGAATTTGTAGACCAATTCCACCACAACTTCCTCAAGTAGTTCTCTAGGACGGTGGTGACTACCATGCTCCAAACGTGGTGAGCCCTAAGCTGCGAGTCTTGCTTCCTAGAGTACCACATGAGGAACCACCTGTTGTACCTAATCTGAGCACTAATGTTCATGTGCTTGATAGTTTCCTACATCAGATGTAGTCCATCAAAGGTTCTCCATGGGTTTCACCAATGATAGAAGATATGACGGTTGAGTTCCAGGATCAGCATCCCCTAGTTTTTCAGGGGATGGCGGATCTCATGCTATTGAGTCTTGGATAAAGGCCATGCTATTTACCTTTAGGCATCTAGAATCTCATATAGAAAAGAGAGTCAAGCATTCTATATAAATGATTTAGTATTCTTCCATGTGTTGGTGGAATGTCATTACCCAGGATGAATGTCAGGAGGGCATGTTATGGGTTGACTTTCAGACTGCCTTCTATGATCAGTGTTTTAGTCAGCCATTGAGAGATGATAGGGCCTAATAATTTATGCATCTCGAGTAGGGTTCTATGTTAGTTATTTAATAATCATTATGTTATAATGATTTACAGTTCATTTCACCACTTCCAGCTGGTGATGAAAGTTTTCATGCTAGACGATTTGAGGATGGGTTCCAGTATGCAATTTGAACTAAATTAAATGACATTATCCATCCTACCTTCTTAGAAATAGTTGATCAAGACCTTATCCCTGAGCGTAACCTGAGGGATAGATCGAGCAGGGGGTTTAAAGTATTAGTTTCGCATCGGGACAATACTTCTTCAAGTGGTAGGAAATGTTCCCTTGAGTTTTATCTTCATGGAAATGGTAGACAACGTTTGTAGTTTGATAGCTATTTAGTCTGTCACCACTATGGAAAACTAGGGAATATAAAGATCCATTGTGATAGTGAACCTATGGAGTGTCGATATTGTGGATATATGGGTAATTGTAGACACTATTTTAGGACCTTTACACCATCTTTGAGAAGAATAAAATCAACTTCATCTCCACCTTCAGGAGAAAGTTCTTTTGTGTTGTGTCAGGAGGGGAGTTGTAGTAGCACTGGTAGGTCTAGCCAAGGAGGAGGTCATGGCTATGGTTGTCGGATCCCTGATCACCAGTTGTGCCAGAAGAGAAGTCATGATTGGGGTATTCTATCTATTTTATAGAGTCATGGATCTGGTCAGTAGCATTCTTTACAACAGATACCAGAGGATTAGGCTGCTAGACCATCTACAGTATAAGGTTCTATTCTAGTAGCCTCTACTATTGTCTCTTCTTTGATTTTACAGTTGCATCAAACTCATTTATTTCTATATCTATTGTTGGAATTCTGGGACTAGATACACAATATCACTATGGTGTAATGACCCTTCATACACTATTGGTAATAAAGAAGGAGGTCATACACTAGTGTAGGGATTGTCCCCTTGAGGTAGAAAGCTACCTTTTTGGTGGAATCTATTTTTCCTCAAGAAGAGAAGATTTTATGTCATTCCTGAGATGGAATGGTTGTTCCACTATCGTTCCTTTATAGGATATTATCATCAAAGGGTTTCTTTTAAATCACCATAAGGAAACAATTATCTTTTCAATGGTGAGTGGTATGCACAGACTGAGAGAGTGGGAATGAAGCAGCATGGGCTAGGTGAGGAGACAGACCAAATTTGAAATATTTTCATAGAGGATCAGTGTTTGCTTAAAACTTTTTTCCATTCAGTAGTTAACTATATTAGGGATGTGTTTCCTAATGACTTTTATGGATTACCTGCTGAGATGGAGGTAGAGTATTCACAAGAGTTTGTTCCTGGAGAATATCATTTGTGAATTCCTCCATACAGGATGGTAGCTACTAAGCTTCAGGAGCTTACGCAGAAGATCAAGGACATAGAGGCCAAAAGATTTATATGGCTCAATATATCCTCTCGGGGCACACCTATCCTTTTTTCTAAGAAGGCAGATGTAACTCTAAGTTTATTCACAGATTACATATGGTTGAACAATCTTACAGTCAAGAACTGGTATCCACATCCTCGAATAGATGATATGTTTGACTATCTATGAGGAAAAAATGTGTTATCTAAGATCATCCTGAGATAGGGTTTTCATCAGGTGTGAGTCAGACCATGAGAAATACCTTGTACAAGATTATGTAGTAGGTATAGTCTGTATGAGTATCTTTTTATATTGTTCCTTATTACGAATGTGCATGTTGTTTTCATAGTTTTGATGAATAGGGTTTTTCATCCCTATTTTTACTCTTTTTTCAGGGTCATTGTGGATGACATCTTGGTGTATTGGCACACTTTTAACGACCATGAAAAACATATTGAGAACATTCTGAGTACACCGAGATAGTATTACCATTATGACAAGCTTTCTAAATGCGACTTCTTGATCGATAATGTTCACTTCCTGGGCCATATTATTTCATAATTTTTCATATATGTTAACCCTAAAAAGTTTAGTTTTGTAGTATCCTCGGAGCATCCTAAGAATTTATTTGATATCAATAGTTTCTTATGGATCGTTGAATTTTATAAGAATTTCATATAAGAATTATCACATTTTTTTCACCTCTTACTCGACTTACAATGAAGGGTGTTATGATACTACGGTTAGAAGTTATAAAACCTTTCAAGTGATGAATTGGAGGCTTGTCTCGACACTGATTCTGATCCTTATTAAACAAGGTAACGGTTGTTTCATTTTTTGTGATGCATCATGAATTCAATTAGGATCAATTTTGATGCATGGAGAAACAGTTTTTGGGTAAGGATCTCAGTAGTTGAGGCCTCAGGAGAGAAATTAGCCGAAGAAGGACTTCGGGCTAGTAGAAGTAGTCTATGCCTTACGTTACTGTAGAAAATATCTCTTTAGTTATCTCTTGGTGGTGTATATAGATCACAAGTGCATCAAATATATCGTTTATTAGTATTAATTGAACCTATGATAGGGAATATTGGTAGAATATATACAATACTTTGATTTTTTTCTTTCCTATATGCCTTGAAAAGGAAATTTGGTTGTAGATGAACTGAGTTAGAAAAATAAAACATAGGCCGTACAGAAAGGTAGTGATGAATGGAAGTTAATGGACCTTTTTTCTGAACATTATCTTGAGTTTCATGACAATCACAAGAAGTATTAACTCTAATCCATAATAGTTACCACTTACCTCTTTCAGAAGGTGAAGAGTAGGCAGTTTTAAGATTCATATGGTTTGGTTCTCCATGAGAGTATACTCGGAGACAATCCACCTCATGATGTGATTGTGGATAGAGATGTCATCTTTCATCAACATGGACATATATGCGTTCCTGTAGATTTATAAGAGTAGTTGATGAAAGAGTATCACACATATCAGTGGGTAGTTCATCCAGGAATCTCTAAGATTTAATGAGATATATGACACCAGTATTGGTGGCATGGGATCTAATGTTAGATTTAAGGATTCACCAATATGTGTTCCACCTGTCAGCAGGTGAATGTGGAGCACTGGAGACCTACAGACCTGTTACATCAACATCCAGTCCTAGAATGTAAATGATAAGATGTTGCTATTGAATTTTTAGTAGGCTTACCTTGGTCACTGAGGGGTAGTGTTTCTATCATGGTAGTCCTTGACCGGCAAATGAAATAATCCCCATTTATTACTATTCATTAAAATTTCTCTGTTAATGATATGGGTAGATTGTATGACCATGAGATCATACAACTACATAGGGTTCTATGTACTATCATTTCAGATATGGATTCATGTTTCCCGTCATGGTTCTGGAAGTGTTTTCAGAAAGCTATGGGGATTCGGGATCTTCTAAGCCTAGATTTTCACCCTCACACCAATGGACAATAAGAACAGACAATATAGGCTTTGGAGGATATTCTATGAGAATGTATCATTTATATAAGTGTTTCATGAGAGAATTATATCCCTCTCACCTAGTTCGCATATAATAACAACTTTTTGGTGAAGATTCAGATGGATCCTTTTGTGGCCTTTTAAGGTTGGCCCTATCGTTCACCCTTGTGATGGCAAGAAGTAGGTGGGGCAGCCCTAATAGGTCCTCGTCTCATTGAAGAGACATCAAAACAGGTCCATCTAATTAGGAATCGTATAACTAATGCTTAGTATAAGTAGAAATGTTATGCTGGTCACCGTCGATGAACTCTTGAGTTCGAGGTTGAGGATCATGTATCTCTTTAGGTATCACCCAAGAGAGAGCATTGATGTTTAAGAAAGAAGGTATTTTTGTTTCCTTGTAACCTCGAGCAATTCAAAAATCTAGAAATATTCAAGACTGTAGCTTATCGGATGCTACTACCATAAAGGTATTATGACATGAATAATGTATTTCATGTCTCACAACTTCTCCAATATCTTGATGACCCGTCTCATAAATTTGAACCCAAGGATGTTGAGAAAGAAGCTGAAGCTACCTATTAAGAGTATCCAGTATAGATCTTTGACTAAATCAAGAAGGTCATACATGTAAATTATATCCCTATCATATGACTACTATGTCAGCATGGTTGAGTACAAGAATTGAATTGGGAGAGGGAATCTGAAAAACATGCCCAATTTCTAGAGGTGTTCTCAGACAGTGTTTCCTTAACCCTGGAATGAGAACTCAGGGGTGAGTTCTTTTAATGGGGAAATACTGTAAGAAAATAGTTATTAAATCAAGTACAAAGCCTTTTAAATTTTGGTATAAATCATTTAAGTGGACCTAATATGGATGCCTAATGAGCTAATAAAGGTTTTGAGGTTGTCCACGGCTTGATTGGGGCCCAAAATCCATCATTTTTAAGAAACTGACTCTGCACACCGTTTATAGTAAACAATGCGGGATTTCTTCACAGTTTGGAAAACCATGCAGATGGTGTTTTCTCAAACAGTGGAACCTCACACAGTTAGTGCATGGTCAGGCATCCAAACTATGTGAACTCACCTTTTTTTCATGTAACCATGCATGTGAGGTGCATGGTTAGATCAAACCATGTGAAGGAAGAATTTTTGGGATAAACCGTCTTGCACGGTTTGCAAACTGTTTGAAAAACCATGAGGACAAATGGCACGCAAGCTAAAAACCAGTCTAAAATGTCAAAAAATCCCTTAACGATCTATTAATCATCCTCCATCCTCCTAAACTGAGAACCAGTTGGATTTATCTCTATTTCACCCATTTGGTGCATTTTGAAGGCCAAATCTAGGGATCAATAGATCTTCAGCATCCAAAATCTAATCGAGCTTCCGTTCATCACATTGGATGTGACACAGTATGTACACAAGTCCTCTTTAGTTTTTCTTATTCTCTTTCACTCTCGGACTTGATATCTCCATGTGAGTGTTTTTCACCTTTTCGTAGATCTACTCTGATCTGAGGCAAATCAATGCCTGATACCAGAGGATAAGGATTGTATAACCATAAGGTGAGTGGTCTATAACTCACCCCTATAGTGTTTTGTTTTTGGAATGTTTGTGTGGGGCCCACCGGTTTCTTTAGAAATTTATTATTAAATTAACATATCAGGATTATACTCATTAGAATCATATGATTATTCACCTTCCAAATATGTGTGTAGTTGTTGGTCGTTTCACCCACCACTCAATCCACCTCACATCAATGGTTATGCCAAAATTCGGTTTTTAGTGTTTGGGAATATTTGATCCACCATTTGGGTGTGCCTTTACATAACCTTTCTAATGATGGGTTTTCTTATTATATATGGCTTGTTATTATTGAGAATTTTATAATGTAATGTTCCTTGTATTCCCACAACTTTACCTGCCAATGATAAATGATTTAAAATAATTATTAAATGGGAAATGTGAAATGGAATGTATAGTAAGTATATAACTTGGCCTTAATAAAAGAGATTGAATAAAGGTTACATGCCTGTAAAACCCATTTCAATTTTGATGGAAGGTATCAGAGTGAACCTCAATAATTAATTAGGCCTTAATGTCTAACTAATTCTTGATTAAATGGTTGAAATGATACATTCCCTATCCACACTAATGAAATAAATGTCTTAGACTAATAAATAAATGGTTTGAAAGTTACATGGCATACCTTAATAATTAAAGGCAAGACACGAACCAAATGAATTACTACACGATTACAATATCAAATAGAAATACGCTTACTTGAGCACACCTTCAATTATGAGGAGAATAGATTGGGTCTTGGGGAACCCATTCATATTTAATGATTTTGTTAGCTTAGGTTTTTACCCACCTATATTCTATTTCTTGTCGATTACTTGGATTCCTTGTATTCTACCATTGGATCCATTATTTATTACAGGATACCTCATATACACTCCAAGGATTCAGAATTGACTAGTATGTTCCTTGGTGAAAGCCCATATGGCCTTGTCATTCCTTAGAAATGTTTTAGCTTTGTCGATCACCTTGGACACTATAACTACCATATTGTGGAATTCTATGGATTACACTCCCTGTATTACACTCTTACCCCTTAGCTAGACTCATATACTATTGAGTTAGCTTAACATGAGTTTATGTTACCTTGGTGTTTACCCTATAACTCCCTCACTAGATATAATTTTCCCGTTTCCTTATTATGTCTTGGGATCGTCACTACATTTACAATCACGATGAGATTTAATTTATGGTTATTACCCATGTGACCTATTAGCTTTTAATGGTAATTGATAAATTATTGAACTAGTAATATGTTAATACACCTATCGAGGGATGAAGCATGCACTTGGTTATTTATTTATACTATACACCTTGCTTTACTTTATATATGCATGCATGCACAATGCTATATTCCATTACACGGGCAAGATGTTATAGACATTGTTGGTGGTGGAACTCTAAGATTTATCTCACACCCTCTCTAGGATCCGTTTGGTACTAGGAGTAGATTTCATGGGTTCATTTATTGAAAAAGGGAATCATGATGATTCCAATACCTGATTGTGTGCAGATATGATGGATCATGATGTAAGATGACCTAGTAGGATCATCAGATGCTTAGAGAATACTTTCTTTATTTTAACATGTGGAAAATGTTATGCCTGTTGTGTTGTATCCATGATTTCCAGTTTTCTAGTGACATGACATTACATCATCACTGCCCCACTTGTTACATATATTCATTCTTATCAATTTCATCATTTTTCTTCCACTGTTTTTTATATTTCTTCTATTGTTTACTATTCCATTATATTCCTTATACTGTGTTACATGATGCTAATGAGGGAATATGCTTCCCATGGATACACCCTTGTCCCTCATTGCTAGTCTACATCCTCTGGCGTTTGAGAAGATGTGCTTGAGGCAATGTGGCCCACCAAGCCTGATACAACTGTTATGTGGCATCCTGGTCTGGGTGGTCACTTGGCTCACTGAAGATTCATTACTCTCATTACTCGTAACAATGTTGATATCTAGTAGGTAATCCCTCTTACTACAGGTATATCTACATTTGGACCACTGGGCCCCCCTATCTGAGTGAAAGAGACCCCTAATTAGACTACTCCCTTTGTCGAGTATCTCCAACAAGGCAGTCTCCAAAAAAACTATGACAGGTGTGATAGAATCCGTTAGCATGTAGTAATGTTCCCTCTTAATAGTGGACCCACCCCTGAACAGATCATCTATAGTCATGGGTTTGGTGGGGTTTTCTTATGTTGCATTCAATGAGATGAGATATCATTCGTTATGCAACAAGTTCATGAAAGTTCCAATGGATCACATCAAGTAGGGCCAAAAATCCCAAATCAGATCTGAAGGATGGGTTAAATCGAGGACACCATGATTCATGACTGCATCATGTTCCCCTAGAGGTTTCATGCATAACAGATCCATGAAAACATTGTGAATCAGTCTCTAGAGCCTCTCCATACTACCATGTACTTTTTACCTTTGTAGTCTGAGGACTTGATGTCACGGGACTATATCCACTAGCAACATCCAACCAATGTAGTATCAACATAACTACAATGGATTTATTTTCCAAGTGGTTAGAGTTTATTTCTCTCAAGGAGGTCTAGGCGCACTCTAACGATGAATTCTTGAGAATTAATGTCATCAACTGGTTTGATGTTTCTCATGCTATCCTCCTAGAGAACAAAACCAACATCTGAGTAGTCAAGAAAATGAGATGTTAGTCGAAATATTGTATCTGGTCTAACCACACATCTTACTGTCATGAAAAGTTATTGGTAAAAATTAAGCATTCAACAAGACCCTCTATAACATCTTGTAAAAGATGGTTGTTCCAAAGAAGAAATGTTTGCAAGACAAGATCCCCAATGTTCTCTTTCAAAACAGAAAAAAAACTGGTAATTCCACCCCAGGTTGTTGGGAACACGTTTTATGGAGAAAGAAGTTTGAAAAGTTTGCGTTTGCAGAGTGTTGACTTTTGTTGTCAAAGAAG
Source organism: Viscum album (assembly GCA_963277665.1). Taxonomy (NCBI): domain Eukaryota; kingdom Viridiplantae; phylum Streptophyta; class Magnoliopsida; order Santalales; family Viscaceae; genus Viscum; species Viscum album. The sequence goes on along the minus strand of OY728149.1, from coordinate 35,352,650 downwards.
ATAAATCAATTCACTCTATAAAGGACTTAAAACTAGACGATGCTTTTCTGATATGTATTTCTCAAATATCATATGTCAGGAGAACTTGTGATGCAAGCCTTATGATGGAAAGGAGTAGAAATGATGATGCCAGTCATATAATGGTTTGATTGGAAGGAATGATGCTGCTGGAGGATAGGGATGTTTCAGTTCCCATTGCAACTCTGACGATGCTAAAGATGATCTATCAAAGGATAAATATCACGATAGTGGGATTCGTGATAAGAGAAGAAGAATGGTTATGGGAAGCAGTGAAGAGAGAAAATGACAAAGAAATTGACAATCTGGGGATGACAGAAAAGAACAGTTTAAGGTTGCGTCATTTTCCAGTGTTTGCCAAATTTTAGGGCCTGAAAATCGGGAGATGAAGTTGTATTTTTGGCAATGGATGTTGCACGAAATATTGAAGACGGTTTTGAATTTGGCGTGCAAGGCATTATTTAAGGATAGATCATCGAATTATGGAGAATGCATGGAGTGTGTGAAAATTTAGGCAGGTTGCGCAAAAAAATAAAGTGGTGCGCGAAATTGTAGCGGGTTGCGCGAAAAAATCTGCGGGATGCGCGAAATAGAGGAATGATGTTTTTCGTGCAAATGGTGTGTCGAGATCAGAAGATCAAAAATTTGCAAAGGCATGAGCTTCACAAAAAATTGGATCATTTCTCGAAATACGATGTCACTTGAAAGGATGGGTTTGCATGCAATATGGAATGTGGTGTGGAATTTTGCGCGCAATTGGTGCTTCATGCTTAGAAGGATGAAAAATGGAAAATCCATGAGGTGCATAAAATATTGGAGCATTGAGTGAAATATAAAGTTGTGTGGAAGAGTTTTTATGCGCATGAATAGGGTTTTACGTGCAGATGAGTGGTTTTTGCTCCGGGCCAAAAATGCCTATAAATATGAGGTAAACCCTTCTCATTTGTTAATGCTCAACACTTAGAAGAAATCCCGAGCTCTGGTGCATGTAAATTATACACTAATCGAGCTGCGTGAAATGAAAGAAGTTTGTGTGAAAAGAGGATAGCTGCCCGAAAAATTGAGAATTTGCACGAAAAGAGAAAAGGTTGCGTGGAAAAGGGATTTGCGTGAAAATGTTTTTTGCACCAAAAGTAAATTTTTACGCGCAAGGCATTTTAATTGCGCCCAAGGCACCCTAAAGGATGTGCGAAATATTTGGGGTCTTCGCATGTATTTAGTAGTGCGTAAGAGAGTTCTTAGCATCTTCTGGGTAATAATGTGAAGATTTATACTTCAGAGAATACATCTGTTCAATTGTAAAGAAGCACTGAAACATTGTGTTACCCTATTTGTGCTAAGAGGAAGCACACACACTATTGGATTGTTTTCAAAGTGTTTCAAGAGTGTAAGGGTATATCCTACTCATTGTATTCCACATCAAAGGATTGGTTTCTAGTGGATTGTGTGGTACTGGATTGTTTCCGTACCATACCAAGGATGTAGCTACTCTTGTTGAGTAGTGAACCTTGTAAATCTTATGTTCCTGTGGTTGTGTGTGTTCATCGGGGAAGAAACTCTTTAACAGGAGGCGAAGGTTGTTTCAAAAAGGGGAAACAGAAATAGAAAAAGATATCATTGATTCACCCCCTCCCCCACTCAGTGATACTTATATCCTGACGGGGAACATCACAGGTGACGACATATTCTCTATTCTACAGAAAAAGGAAATATTTACCATCGAGAAATAGTTTTCATCACTCCGTACATGTTTCTATGATAATAAGATGTCAGGCAGTGTATCTAAAATTCATCTGGATGAACTAGAATCACTCAATGAGAATAGGATCTGAGACTTTTGCAACCTAGAGAGGAATCAAAATAAGAAAGCCAGAGCTTTCAACAAGAATGATTTTCTACTCCCATTCATTAAAGGTGTCATGGTATTGTCCCTAAAAACACCAATGATACCTGGAATGAATATGCCAATGTTGGAGCCCAAATCTGAGGGACCTTACACCATTCATAATGTTTACCCCAATGGGGTATACTCCCTTGTCACCATGGATAGGTAATGTATAAATCCTCCCATAAATTCTAAATTCATTAAGAAGTACTTCCCATTAGTGAAATATTACATCCTTACTATGAGGATAATCTTAATGGCATGTTCATCCTACATGACATTAAACATCCCATTATCATCATCCATGACGTTAAACTACCCATTATCACCATGAATGACATTAAACTACACATTATCATTTTACATGACATCAAACTACACATTATTATCTAGAATGTCATTAAACTACCCTTTATCATCTGGTGTGATGTAAAACATCCATTTTTCATATTGCATGATGATATACTACAAACGATAAACATACCATTATGGTCTGAGCTCTACGAACCTATACAATGATCTTCCTAGTCCTCAACGCATGATGTTAAATTGCACATAATCCCAAGAAATATGTATATATTTATTCCTTCCCACGCAAGATACATAGTGACGACCAAATATTTTTTCTTCAGGTCCATCCCATGATACACAAATTACCTCTTCTATTCGGTCCCTTGTCCCCAATCCTTTTGGGAACATGTGGTGTGGTGTGGACATATTTTGTACTCATTTATGTCTAGTTATTAATAGATTCACTAGGTGACTCCATCATGAAAAACCTATCCCTACATCTTCTTTACCCCACAATATTAATGTGAATGGATTAGTCCTATTATATGACCATAAACTGTGACTCAATCATCCTGGTCGCACGATGAAAAAATGGAACCTCATCGTGGATTCCTCAACTAAGGGGGAATCATGTTTGGCATCAGTAACAAATCATTAAATTTTTCAAGGACTATATATGGATAGATTTCTGTAGAAAATATTGGGATACTCTTCCAATGTCTATTGATCACAAAAAACAAATAGAGAAGAGGGGGAACAAACAACATATATCCAAAGCCTTTTCTTTCTGCACATGGGTCAGACCTGTATGAACAAACCATTCCAGATCTATTTGTGTCTTGATTCCTTCCCTCACAGGATATGTATGAAGGCCCAAAACTCACATCATCAGGTCCATCCTACGATCCATGACCATATATTTCACATGGAATCCAAGCCCGGATCCTTTGGGATCACGTGGTGTGGTCTGTATTTCATTGGTTCTCATTCACAACGAGTCTATAACTACCACACCATGTGCCTCCCCATGAGATCCCATTTTCATCCCATGTCCTTACCAGATGAATTTAAACCACACGAAATTACAATAACTACACGTGGTTTGATTTCCATCCTTATGTGATATGTAGTGAAACCCTGATCATCGATCGTGGGCCCAACCACAACACTCATTCCCTTTACACAGCATAGTCCTTACCACAAGATGTTAAATTATATTTCACTTCATGAACTACATGTGGATTTACTCTTACCCTTTAAGGATACATATTAATGCTTGGACACTTCGTCTTTATGTCTAGCCTCACCAAATCATTCACTGTTTTTGTTTTCCCACTTGGGTTTTTTCTCATTGAATTCTATACGTGGTGTTGTGTGGACGTTTTTGGACATCATTCATGCTGGGTTTGTAATGGCTGCACCATGTGCCCATCTAGAGAAAGTCCCTTTCTCTACATTTCCTTACCACATGACATTGAACTACATGACATTTTATGAGCTACATGAGGCTTGATTCCAGCCCCCGCTGGATTCATAGCGACACCCAAACTTATTTTCCTTAGGTCTAACCCCGTGTTTGTTCATTTTTTCCCTCTCCTTTTTCCATAGTGCTTTCATTGGATTTCATGGTGTGGTGTAGAATTATCTTTCCCACATTAACATCTGGTTTATTTTACCACACCATTTACATCCCCCACAAGACATTACATTCTGTCCACTTTCCTAGTCAAATTATAAAAAATGTGTTGTAACCATGTTTCCTTTCCACATAACGTTAAACAACAAGACAATCCAAAAACTATGTATGGATTTATTCCCATCATTATAAGATACATAAAAATTCCTAGGTATTTCACCTTGGGTCCAGCCCTTATCCCATTGACCTTCTCGGATCTTTGGCCCCATCCTATAGTCCTAGTTCAATGACCATAAACTATAATATCCTTCATACTAATATGATGTTAAACGACAAGGAGCCTTTCCTATGTTTATCTCCTTTGTCCTCTATGGCAGATCCCATTCTTGGGAAATCATGGTGTGGTGTGGACTTCTTTATCCCTCATTCGCATTAGGATTATTATAACCACATGATGTACTTCCCTTCATGGATCTCACCTCCATCACCTCCATCATTGGCACATGACATATAACTGAATTGAATTTGTAGAACTAGGTATGGATTAATTCCCATCTTTACGGAATATTTAGGAATTCCCTAACATTTTGTCTTTGGGACTAGCCCCAGGTTCATCAATACAGTTTTCCCCTTTTCCTCTACTCACCTCTGCGACTTGTCCACTCTTATTAGACACCTCAAATATTTTTATGCCTCATCAACATTCACAAATTCATAGTGGATTATGACATAGAGTTTTCTATTTGGAATGGACATGATTTCATCCATTTCCATTCTTTACATCTCCCTTTATTTGGGTTTCCATTATATATCACATCTAAAAGGACCCCCAGACGTTATAGATGTCTGGCCTTATCAATCGCCTATCGATTTGGGCCAACGTCCTAGAGGATTTTGAATGAAATTATGAGATAGGCCTCGTTTAGTGAATTTGTTCAATGGTTGACCCACGTTTATTGTTCCAATTTCAGGTCACATGATATAGATATTGTGTTTCTAATATGGTCAAAATTTATCCTCCATCATTATGACACCCCCATTATTCCCTAAGTATTAGTATTTTGATTCACATCTATTTCCACTCCATCATGTTCATGTAAAATTTATACACCCTTATTATTATCCCTTTGTGCACCTTTTCACATTAAGAGGATGAGTGGACGCCATAGTGACATATTCATCTCCCCACAGGCTCCCCTACTGAGGGTAAGGATTTTGCCTACATGGGATAAAAACATTTCTCATAGTCCATGATCTATGACCATAATATAATATCTATTACGTCCATAACATATGACATTAAAATAAGTCTTCTTCATATAGGTTGTGTGTTGATAACCACCATACCATATGATGTCTTCATTTGTGAAGGAATTGTCCATATGGTAGTGGTATTTTTCTATTCCACATCCTAGAACTACATGTGGCTTAATTATAAATTTTTTTGGATACATAGAAAAGCCATTGAACTTATCCTTTGGGCCTAGAGGTAGATTTATAATCCTTTTCCATCAACTTTTTTTTGGTCAGGGTCCTTTCTTCTTATAAAGTAGTGATCTGCTATAGATTTCTTCTATCCTACCCATTATGGGTCTTCCCTATGGCACTATGGTAGACCTCTCCATACATTATGGTCTAAACTAAATGACCTTAAACTAGGATCATCGGTTGCAATATCCATCCATCCTGACATTGAACCTTTGGTATTCTCTCGGATGTGTGTGGTGTAGGGTGGATGTTTCTATCCTCATTCACGTTGGGTTCAGAAAAACCAAACTTCATTTAAATACCTATTCAAATTCCGTGTAATATTTTTAATTATATGGAATATTATGAGTTTTCTAAAATTGATGGCGCGTGATTCCAAGGACCGGTGTGCCCAAAATTAATTTCTGAACTTTTTTTGGTACGTTCAATTAACATCCAAGTGGGTTTTTGAATCTTTTGAACCAGTGGTCAGAATTGAAATATGAGGGCACTGTTGAACTAACAACGTCCATATTCCCTTACGGAGACTATCACCTTGACCGTAGTAGGTCGAGGGTATAAGATAGATTTTTCAGTTTTTCATGGAAGAAGAAAACATAAAATATTTAACATTTTATTTTTCTTTCGAAACCCATCCTTTTCAATTATGGGGGTGGGGACCAACTGAACTAGAAAACTCCATTTTTTAATTCTAGTAATGGGGACCACCAGAACCCATTTTTAATGTGGGGAAGCCCCTTGGAATCCTCTCATATAATTGTGCAACACAATACAATTAATTGATCCATTAAATTCTGTGAACTTTAATTATGCCAACATAAATTAAATTGATAATCCTATTTTAATTTATTGGCTCGTAATTGCCTTGGGAAATCATTGGAGAAAGTGAGTCTTGAGGAGAACTTTGGAGAGACTATTTCTCAAACGAATAACACCCTCTATAATAAAGAACATACATTAGAATCAAGAATGAGGATGACGCAAGATCCTTACTTCAAAAGCGTGTTGCGAAAGTTACGATAGTTGGCACCCTCATCGCCTTCACCGACTTTGTCTTATGACACCTCCAACGAGCAATAAAGGTAGGTATTATTGTTTGTTTACCCCTATCACCATTCTGGACGTTCATCTTGATTTTAGAACATTTATATTCTTCTTGATTCAAGATAAAATAATCCGCATTGAAACCATTCTAAGGCCAAGGGTGTGGGCCGAACAAACATTGCCTGTATACTCCGTAGCCTTTGGGGGACATTGATTGTCTTGAATCGAAATAGAAATCCTAAGGAGAGTGTGGGAGCCTATGGAATGAAGCACGGGCCACCGGGGTGTGCCCGGTGACCCGAAGAACGTCGCTGAAAGGGATCCAAAGCGGAAGTCGGCACCCCTGTAGGTCGCGACCACAATAGCAGCGCGACCACCCTTCCAGAGATGGGTCGCAGCCCATCGGCCACGATAGAGGTAGGATGGTGGCTGGCACATAGTTAGCCACATGAAGGGGAGGTGGAGGCACGCTTCCATGCCATCGAGCATGCAGGAGTCACGACCTTGTGGCCCAATGACGAAGGGAGGGCGGCCAGCTCGCTATCGGCCACCGGTGAAGGTGGGGCGCACGACCACACCGCGCGGAGGAAGGCTTGTCATGGACAGCCGCGAGCGTATCCTGGAGGTGGAAATTAGACGAGGCTTACTGCCGATATGGCCATTCAAGATCTATACCTACCCTTCAGGTAGTGTCATTGGTGGGAGTTCATAGGAGCTATTTCAATTTACTTGTACTTTTCAGTTTTCTTGTACATTCCAGTTGGGCTTGTATTCTGGACCCTTTTTCATCCTATACACACTATTTTTACTATATAGTTTACATGTATTCATATCTTTTTGTGTGATTGGTTGCATGTTTTTATAGGTTATAAAGGAAATACCTTCTCGTTTTTTGGGAATACACCTTATTGTGCTAGTCACCAGCCCCTGGTCCATGGAAGGCAGTCATTGGGTAGTCACGACACGGGCCCTGGGGGACGGGTCATGAAAAATATTTATCAGAGGGAGGTTCTACCATAGAAAATTGGACTATGATCTTTTTAACGGCAATAATGTGTATTGTAGTGAGTGTGGTTATCAGTTTTGTGAATCCATTGTTGGTCCAGCGGACATCATATCCATACACCATGACTCTGACTTCTGATTTCCAACTCAATTCATGAAAAAAAACGAGTGTGAGTGTGTTTCGAAAAGTATTATTTGTGATATCTTTGAGTCAACTCACCCCATATAACTTTTTATCAGTGGATCACCTGTTTCATTTCAGTATGCCTCCACGCAGAAAGCCAACCAGGGTTCCAGGAAGAGGACATGATGATAGCCCATCGAGCGACAAGGCCTTAGTGCAGGGCCCTTTATCAGTAGAGGCACGTACGGAGGCACCAGTGTTACCATTACCCATTGCACCACTAATGCCACCAGCCCCAACTGCATAGGGTGCACGCCTCTTGAGTGCAATGCAAAAGTTCCTGCACCAGAGGCCACCTAGGTTTAGGGGTAAGATGGACCCAAAAGCAGCTGAGGATTGGTTGGAGGTCACGGTGAGAGTCTTCCAACTGGTAGGGACACCATCTAATCTCATGGTGATCCTTATCTCCAGTCTTCTATAGGAAGAATTAGGCATGTGGTGGAGCATGATGCTCCAAAATCACAACAAGGCGGCACTCCTCTTAGCAGACTTTGAGAGCCTGTTTCAGGTAGATATTGTCTCAGAAACCCTTCACGTAGTGCGCATACATGAGCAAATTCATCTATAGAAGGGTATCATGATTGGGGATAAATAATCAGTGAGGTTCCCCATCCTCTCACGATAATCCACATATATGGTTTGGGACCCATTCTTCAGGGCCCGAACCATCGAGCAGGGACTCAGGCAGGAGATCAGGGCTTCAATGATTTCTCCCAGCATCCCGACATATGCGAGGGTGTTTGAGAGAAACCTCTTAGTGGAGATTTTTCTCTATGAACAGTTACCAGTAGTGAGACCCACCATTGGTATTCAAGTTTCAAAGTCTTTTGTAGCTGGCAACAGATAGTTGTCTCAATGGTCCAATAGGACTAGAACTACAGGTGGATGACTACTGGGTTCAGTGTTGGTTGTGCAAGGCACCGGAGATAGAGTCAGTCATGTGAGGAGAAAGAAGTGTTACACATACGACGAGAGGGGTCACACTGCTCGTGACTTCCTGAAACACCATACAGAGGATCAGAAGACGGTCGAAGGACCACCTAGGAAGAGACAGAAGTTCGATCAAGGAGGTCCACAAGGAGTAGGAGAATGTGGAAGATGATTTGGTCGTGCAACTAGCGGTGGGTGACAATTTGAGATGTTACTACAACCACCACTAGGTGGTCCACCCCGACCACAAGGAGAAGGTGGACAGGGGGGATCTCAGGTCTAGGTAGCTGAGGCATATGACCATGGCGCTCTGGAGATGACACAAGGTATGATCTATGTTTACTCCACCACAGATGTGGTACTTATAGACGCAGCTGTCAGTCATTATTTTATTGCCACTACCCTCATTTAGAGCTCAGAGATTCTGGTTGAGCAGTTGGCTCAATCCTTACGGATAGATAATCCTATGTGAGATGATTCAATGTTTATACATTGGTTCCTATAGTGTGACCATACTCTTGGAGGTGATAGCTTCAGCAGGGATCTCCTAGTACCGGCATCGTGGCCTTAGAACATCATCTTGGGAATGCACTGTTTATCTATAGTCCATGCTCAGATTGACTATATTGGGAACAAAGTGCATTGTGTACACCCATATGGGACTAGTTTTACCTTAACTGGTGAGAAGGGACCCTTTTCATCATTGTATGGACATACATGAAGGAGAGTGCAACCGATCAATAATTTGTTGGATAGCCTTACCCTCAGAGCAGTTGTTGTGGAGAGTAAGTCCTGTAGTGGTTGACCAGTATGCATATGTCTTTCCTAATGATCTTCTAGGTCTACCTCCTTGTGGATAGGTGAACTTTTAAATTTAACTATACCCTAGGATGACACTGATATGTACTCCAGTGTATCAGATGGATTCCACAGAGAATCATGAGCTGTAGTTACAACTAGAGGACTTACAGGGGAAGGGATTCATTTGGCCCAGTGTTTCTCCTTGGACTGCCCCTATTTTGTTGGCCAAGAGGGTGGATGGGAGCTTGAGACGTTGTGATGACTATTGGAGCCTGAACTAGGAGATTGTTAAGAACAATTTCACACTCTCGAGGACTGACTATCTCTTTGATCTGTTGAAGAGAGCACAATGGTTCTTGAAAATAGACCTCAGATCAAGCTATCACTAGCTTGGAGTACAAAATGAGGATGGGCAGAAGACGACTTCCAGATGTCAGTATGTCCACTACGAGTTCTTGGTTATTCCATTTGGAGTGACCAATGCTATAGTAGTGTTCATGGGACACGTGAATATGATCTTCCATCAATACCTTGATTGATTTGTAGTAGTCCTCATCGACGACATTTTGATCTACTCAGATACTGAGGAGCAGAATTCCTATCATTTTCAAATAGTTCTGGACACACTTCGAGAGCACTGACATTATGGTAAGCTCTCAAAGTGCCAGTTCTAGATCTGAGAAGTTCACATTTTGGGGCGTGACTTCATGGAGGCTAGAGTTGTGGTGTATCCAGTGAAGATTGAGTGGTACTTTCTTGTGATCCTCCCAATAGTGTGAAGGATGTATGGAGTTTCCTGGGTTTGGATGGATACTTCCAGAGCTTTGTGCCATATTTCTCGAGAGTTTCTACCCCTTTAGTAGCATTGATGAAGAAAGGGAGACCCTTCATGTGGTCAGAGTGATACCAGCGGTGTTTTCAGGAGTTGAAGTAGAGGCTGACTAGTTCCCCCATCTTGAGGCTTATGGCTGAGGGAGTTGGGTACGTATTCTACTATGACGCATCCAGGACTGGGCTCGGATGTTTCCTGAATAATGAGCGAGCATTCATCACGTATGGTTTTATACAGGTGAGACAACATGAGAAGAACTATGCTACCCATGTCCTTGAGTTAGCAGTAGTGGTCTTCTCTTTGAATATGTGGTGACACTATATGATGGGAGAGCATTTTACGATCTACTATGATCACCAGTGTCTCTGGTATATCATCTCCCAGAATGACCTGAACCTCAGACAATGACATTGGCTTGTGTTACCCAAGGACTATGACTTAGAGATAGTATATACTCTTGGGAAGGGGAATGTTGCAGCAGATGAGCTCATCCAATGATCCGGTATACCGCTACTAGGTGAGGCGATTGATTAGTTTAACACTTTGCATATATCCTCCGTGGATTGAGATGGAGAATCTTTTCTTCAGTCACTTACAGTCACTCCCCCACTCTTTCAGCGCGTCAGGGAGGCATAGCATGGGGACACTTACTGCAAGGCACGTTGTGCTCAGATAACAACAATACATGCACCTGAGGGATTTTATGAAGGTGGGGAGCATGACATCCTTTTTAAAGGACTTACCATGGTACTAGTGTTGCTTTTGGGGGAATTTTTGACAGAGTTTCAGAAATCCCCTTTAGAGGTACATCCAAGATTGGCAATGATGAACAAGGACCTCCAACGACATCACTGTTGGCCGAGAATAAAGAATGCAGTAGCATAGATTGTCTCTCGGTGCATCACATGTCAGAAAGTGCAGGTGTAGAATCAGGTACCAGCTGACATATTTCATCCTTTAGAGATCCTACAGTGGAAGTGTGATGTAATATCCATGGAATTTGTGATAGGACATCCATGTACATATAGGGGTCACGATTCCATCTGGGTGGTCGTTGAACGACACACCAACTCGGCCCACATCCTATCGATCAAAGAGTATGGTTCAGTAGAGAGTTTGGGATACCTCTATGTGGAAGAGATTGTGTGGCTACATGGTGTACCCTCGACGATTGTCTCTAATCATGATGCATGTTTCACTTCCCAGATATGGATGTGGTTGCAAGAGGATTTTGGGATGATGATTATTTTGAGCACCACCTTCTATCCCCAGACGGATGGCTAGACTGAGTGGACCATTCAGAACCTCAAGGATACTTTGTGTGCTTGCGTCCCCAAATTCAGTCACAACAGGGTGGATCACTTACCCTTGCTGGAGTTCGCATACACCAACAGCTCTCACTCCACGATTGGGATGACACATTTTGAGGAATTGTATGGACGACCTTGCAGATCGCCTTTGCATGGGACTAACCTAGGGGAGTCAGCACTCATGGAACCAGATATGGTCTCACCTACCACGAAGAAGGTGCATATCATCCATGAGAGGATGGAGACTGCACAAAGAATACAGAAATCTTATGCCGACAGGAGATTGATACCTACAGAGTTTGAGTACGGTGACCACCTCTTTATACAGGTCACACCCTGATAAGCTTTGCGGAGATTTGGATGGGGCGGTAAGTTATCTCTGAGGTTCATCGGACCCTTTCAGGTCCTCAACTAGGTTTTCCATGTGGTGTACCTCTAATCTCTTCCACCTCACCTGCACGGGGTGCATGAAGTTTTCAACATATCCCAACTGAGGAGATACGTGCATGACCCTTCACACAACATTGACCATGGAGCGATGGACATCAATGATGGGGCGATGTTTATAGAGGTTCCAGTAGAGATTGAGGATCGATTGGAGTGGTTCCTTCGTGGGTGGTCGATTCCTTTTGTGTGAATACGTTGGCAGCACAGGAACCTCCAGGAGAGCACATAGAAGCGGGAGGGTTAGATTCATGCTCATTAACCCCACTTGTTTTCATAGTTTCCTAGATGTGGCTTTCGAGGACGCAAAGACCTGATGTGGGGAGAATGTAAAGACCCTGAAAATTTCAATGTATTTTTTATTTATATGGAATATTATGAGTCCGTGGAAATTTATGGTGCATGATTGCGAGGCCTGGTGTTCCCGGAATGAATTTATGATTTTTTTTAGGTATGCTAAGTAAATGTGAGAGTGAGTTTTTGTAACTTTTGAATTGGTGCTTGGAAATGAAATCTGAGGGCACCATTGAACTCACAGAACCAATATTTTTTAAGGAGACTTTCACCTCGACCACTGTAGGTTGAGGGTAGAAGATAATGTTTTAATTTTTTTCTGGTAGAAGAAAAAATAAAATATTTAACATTTTATTTTTCTTTTGAAACCCCTCCTTTTGAGTTATGGGGGTGGGGACCACAAAAACTAGAAATCTCCCATTTCAAATTCTTGTGGTGGGGACCACCCAAACCCCTCTTAATTGTGGTAAAGTCCCATGGAATCCTCCCATTTAATTGTGCCAACACTATACAATTAATTGAGTCATTTAATTGTGCCAACATTAATTGTGCCAATGTAAATTAAATTGATAAACCTATTTTAATTTTTTGGATCCTCATTTTCATGGGAAAGTCATTGAAAAAAGGGAGGCTTGGGGAGATCTTTAGAGAAACTCTTTCTTGAATGAAGAACACCCTCAACAACTAAGAACATAATTCGGAATCAAGAACAAGGATGAAGCATAAGCCGGAATCCGAATGTGTGTTGTGGAAGCAATGATCGTTGGCACCCTCACCGCCTTCTCCGACATATTTTTGTGACACCTCAAACGAGAAATTGAGGTAGGTATTGTTGTTTGTTTACCTATTTCCCCATTCTTGATGTTCATCTTGATTTAAGAACATTTATATTCTTCTTGATTCAAGAACAAATAAGGCACTTGCTAATGTTCTAACATGGAGGGTGCGGGACGAATGAACTCGGCCTCACCTCTCTACAAACGTTTTCGATTTAGATGGTATTGAATCGATGATGACATACTGAGGTGAGTGCAGGAGTATAAGGAAAGAAGAACAGGACACTAGGGCATGCCCGGAGACACAAGGAACATCCCCAGAAGGGAACAGAAGTTGCGGACGACACCCCGTCCAGCCGCGACGGCGGCGGCGGCGCGAACACACCGCTGGAGAAGGGCAGTGGCCGACACACGACTGACCGCTTGAAAGGGAGGCAGATGTGTGTGTTCATGCCTCCGAGAATGTAGGAACCATGAACATGTGCCACGGTGGATAAGGGAGGTTGAATGGCTTGCTGATGGCCGCCGGTGATGGCGTGACACACAACCGTGTCGTGGGGAGGATGACTAGCTGTCCGTCCAACCGCTAGCCGACCAGGCCGTGCTGGTGAGCTGGGTAAAATCCCACTGGCAGGGTCGGACCTAGGGTTATCCTCGAGTTGGGCCAGGTCGACCCAAACCAGGTTGGGCAAACCAGGTCGGACCGGACCCGGACCAACTTCGTACCCTTTTCATTCTTTCGGCCATATCTTGTGCAACAGGAGCCCATTTGACGAACTTTATATGACACTAGAAACCATGGATCAAAATGGTCCTTTTCGTATACCCCACATGAGTTTTATATAACGTTGGTGTATGACCAGGTTGGATCGAACAAGAATCCAATCGGGCCCTCGGGACTAAAATTCCAATAACTTACTGTCCGGGTATCCAATTGATGCACTGTTGGATGAATTGGGACCCCTTTTTCATGGAAGTCCTTTGGGATACATCTTTGTTGGACATCGTGGAAGTTGGAGTATTGACCTATGGCTTGAGGAGCATACCCTCCTGAAATCAACCGAGCATAGTGCGGGAAACATATAGCTGGATGTAACCTGAGAAAGGAATCCGATGTGGGTTTGTGCCTTGTAATCATACGTGGGTATGTGTTTGAGATTCTCACCTAGATCCACTACAGGAATCCATGTGGCACTACTCTAGGATCCTACGTGGGTCTGATGTACTAGGATCTTACATGGGTCTGATGATTTCGGATCCCACGTGGGTCTGCCTCTTAACAGAGTAAGATGATTCAGTAGTTACATATAATCATCATTGCTAACGTACCTAAGTTATACCTTGTTTAAGAAGAGTCCATACTTTCATGGTAATACATTTGTCATATTATTTTGTGTGGTTTACCTCTGTGGTACTTACCTTCGTGGTGATACCTTTGTAGTAATCTTATTTATGGCATACCTTTGTGGTATATACCTTCGTGGTGATAAATTCATGGTATTCTTCTATGTGGCGTTACCTTTGTGGTACTTACCTTGGTGGTCTTCCGACATGGTATTCTTTCCTATGTGGAATAATTGTACTTTGGCTAAGAGTTGGGACTTGTGTTTCCTCATGAATGAGATGGGTATACATGATAACATAGGTAAATGTATGGGAATATACCTATGTATGGTGGTCAGATGAATTCATGCTTTGTGGATTATCCTTTTTGGGTTTTGTGAGACCTTCAAGTGTCATGCGGTCCCTACTGAGTACCATTATAATCACCCACGCACGGGTTACGCCAGCACCTTATTGTGTTTGGTGTAGAAAACAGACAATGCTAACTGGGGACAGGAGTACCAGGACTGGAGGTAGCTCAAAGGTGGACACTGTATGAGGAGTAACATAGAGACGTCCATTCGAGAACTGTACCAACCCTTCAGGTAGGGTCATTGGTGGGAGTTCATAGGTGCTATTTCAGTTTACTTGTACTTTTCATTTTTCTTGTACTTTCCTGTCGGGCTTGTATTCTATCCCGTTTTTCTTACAGTACACACTCATTTTACAACATAGTTTACTTGTGTTTGTATCTTTTTGTGTTCATGGTTGCATGTTTTTACAGGTTATAAAGGCAATTCCTTCCCGGTTTTAGGGAATACGCATTTCAGTGCTAGTCTCCAGACCCTAGCCTATGGAAGGCATGCATGGGGTAGTCACAAAATGGGCCCTGAGGGACGGGTTGTGACACCTCATACCTCCCTTAATATATTTTCATCCTTTGTCGATACTGCGTGATTTTAAACTTCACAAGCATGTCCCACACATAACACACTAAATTGGGCACTTTGTGGTCCATGCTCTGCAACACTGAGCTAGGATTAATACTCTATATTTTCACGTGATTGAACAATGGATAACAATTATGATATTCCTCATTAAAATGGTATATCTGTCCCATTTGGAAATGGCCTCCAACCATACAACCTCTAAGAACTATGTTTGTCTTAATTCCCATCCTTATGGGATATATAGTGACAACCAGGCTTCCAATCTGTGGTTTATTCGCAACAACATTCAAATCCTAGACCCCTTATGGCCTGAGTTCTCCATGAAGTATGTTGTGTGGTGAATACTTATTCACTCCTCATTTATGATGGGTTTTTTTATAATTTTGTAATGTACATATTTTGAGATTACCATTCATTGTGCTAATCCTTCTTGATGCTTAAACTGCACTATTAATGTTCACATTTTTCACATTCCTCCATTTGGTTTTTCATTATCTTTCACATACAAGGTGACCCTCTAACAACATGAATGATAGACCTCGGTGATATCCTTCTATCCTAGGCCTATTCCCCAAAGGATTTTGAATAAAAATTTGATACCTATCCCATGTATTGAATATGGTATGTGGTTGAGCCTCATTTCATTGTTCCCATTATAGGATAACTTCAAATGGATGATGTGTTTTGAACTCGGTAAATAGTTATCCTTCATCATCACGACACTCCCATTGTGTCCCAAATATCGAATTCTGTGAATCACATGTTTAATTACCCTTTCCATTTAAATATCCTTGTCACCCCTAGTGTCATAACTTCTGACATTTGATGTGTTGAGTAGGAATGCTGGTTCGTATAAGATTTCCCCCACCAAAAATTTATTCTCCACCATTGCACGCTCTCCTTAGATGGAGAAGGACTAACAACACTCTTTGTTTCCTACACCGAGAATGGTTCACAAAGGATTATGAGTTGGGGTAGGGTAATATCTATATATGTGAATGTATAACCCATTGGTCTTTCCATATGACATTGAACTATGACACTATCATCCTCACCACATGATAATTAACTTTTCAGAAAACAATGAACTATGTAAGGCTTCATTCGTGACCCTACAAGATAGGTAGAAACATTAAGATATTTGGTCCACTAGTGTAGCTACTGAATGATAAACTCTCTGTTGTGGCCTTATCATTCTTGAATTCCCATTCAAGAACATGTAGTATGGTGAGGACCACTCTAGTCCTCATTCATTTCAGGTTATGAACCACACTACACATTTAGCCTTTTAAATACCCATGAACTTGATGTGTGAATTTTAATAGTTGGCCTACACTGAACATGTTAAGGATGAAAAATGATAGTTACATGATGTGTTAGATTCCATTCTAGAGAGGAAATCCCACAAAAGTGTGGGTCTCTAAACACACTGTGTTTGAGAACAATTCTTGGCTTGATTCTCATCCTTAAGGGATAAACTGAAACACCCAGTCATTTCGCCTTAGGCCTTGCCCCATGACTATTAACAATACTAGTTATTTCCCAATAATCATAGTTTGAACTCTATAATAAAAAAATATGGGTTCCAAGTCAGTGTAACAAGACATTATGTTTTTGGGAAGGGTCTAGTTAATATGCCCTAAATCTATGTGAAATTTCCTAATCATATGATGTCAATTTATTCCATGAATCATCATTATAGTATGATTATAAACTAAATGATTATAATCCCTATTTACCCAAAGTGAAACTATGTACCATCATAGGTCCTCTCAAGAGTGGACCTTGATAAATGTAGGCTTGATACCATTTTAGTATTCTTGAAGAAACTAGATACATAGATGTAACTCAAATTACATTGGAAAAGTTTACAAAATATAATACCTAACGAAACTAAAAACTACATCAACAAGAACTTAATAAATGTTCTCCTCTTTGTCACCTATTGAAAGTAAACAATGGAAGGGGTTAGCTGAAATGCTCAGTACGGGTTAAAAATAGGGGAAGTATGAGTACAATAATAATAGGATAACAATCAATATGACATAATCAATGTGACATAGGGAATAAATGAATAACTAATGTCATTAATAAAATTAGAATGAAACTGCATCCATAGATTTTGTCACAGTGAAAAAATAATGGATAATAATAATAAATGATAATGAATAAAGAGAATTCTTATTAATTGGACATCATTTATTTGGAACATGAAACCATAACACCGTAAAATAGTTTAGTTCTATGGGTAGAAACCCGTCTTATTTTTGGAAACAAACTCAAAGATTTTGTCGGCAACTGATTTGTCTCATGAGACCTACCAATGCATCGAGGGGATATTGAAGGTCACACCCTCCAATTCATGACCAAATAATTATTTATAAATTAATTCAATACAAGAGAAATATTCCTTTTCATTATCCCTGTAGAGTAATGTATATGGATTCATCAACATTTCCAAAATTAAAATAATTATCCAAACAAACACCGTATGTAAAATGGTATACGATTTAAACAAAAAACATATCCATGATATGATATTATAGATATTTAATATAAATAAAATTTCAAATTAAAATTGATCTCAAATGGGAATTAGGTACACCACAAATGGATTATTAGATGCACCACACAAAGTTAGTCCCAACAAAATAGTAGTTGAGACAAAAGCCCTTACCACAATGTAATTGGTCGAATCAAATGACCACGAATTATAAATATAAAATAAATTATTGATTAACATGAATATAAATAGAATCATGTTATTATATATAAAATGTCAGAACACATATACCACATACAAGAATTAAGTGATGAACAATGAAAATCTCACAGAAATGAAAGTGAGATGAGAAACCCCTTACAAACATTTCAGCATGGCAATGGGTGTTCTTGAATGGGATTAATGAGAGGTAAACGGTTATCCCATTATTTATATATCATAAGGTCAGTGTGGGGAAGGTTAGAAAACATACCCCATCATTAGTTATTAAAAATAAAAGGGCACAACATAGGGGATATTCTTGAGCAAAAGTGAGAGAGAGGATCCCTTACATAAATCATATAATTGATGTGAAAATTAATTTAGTGGATAGAATATGATTACACACTATAAATAAACATAATTCAACATAATATAACAAAATCCATCACACAAACAATTTTAAATCAACATAAATAACAAAGAATAAGGTTAAACCAAAGAATGGAAGTCGTGTTAAGAATACCCTTACCTTATGCTCGAAGGTGTTCTTGATTGTTCTTAATGACCAGAATAATCAAATTTAGATTCATTATTTAATAATTAAAGAACCTAATAAACATTTAATTAATATTTTATAATTAATTTCCTTTTTGATGGGTTTAGAAAATTCAATTTTATTATTTTGGAAGCATTTTCTTACTTGGTTTCTGGATTTGTTTACTTGTATTCATGAATGGAAGTTGGTTTGAAATTTGGTTAAACATCCAGAATTGTTAATGTACATTTTTATTTACATTGAAGAGATATAAATGATCTTATAATGATTGTGGTTATATAACATGAGGATGACTCGATCGATGAGTTAAAAATAAACGCTTGAATTTGGATTGGAGATTTTGTGATCAATAAACTTGTTTTGTATTATTATTCAGTATTATGTACATGTAAAGATTCCAAAACATTAATCAAGATAAAATTAATATATTATGACATTGTTCAACCATAAATATGGTTTCATGACAGGTAATGAAGGAATGATTGAAGAACTAAACATCGTCGTCCATGATGGTTATAAATTGAAACCTCACAGACGTTGATTTCATGAATAAAATTAAACGGGAGGGAGTAAGAATATTGTTGATGATTCTTCTATTCCCATGATATAAATCTAGTATATAGATGATACTGGATTTATCATGGTCATTTGGATAGAGTAGATGAGGAGAGAACAACAAATGAAGATAAATTCAAATGAAACTAAAAGAAAAAGAAAGGTGTTTTACCTCTTGAAATAACATCCTCAAGAATCTCCATATGGGAAGGGATTTTGGTCTTTTGGAAAGACCAAGAGCTTCCTGGTAGTGGTGAGTGACTAGAGAAGGGTATTTGGGTATAACATTGAAGATATTCAAGGCATAGTGGATTTAAGAGAAGAGAGAGTGAGAGGGGATTTTATAGTGGAGGAGAGGGGTAAATTTTGAATATTTAATTCATTATTTTATTATTTCCCTCAAGACAACCAATAGTGTTGTCTCATGTGACCCCTAATATTAATAAGTGCATGTCAGTTCAAACCAATTGGCCTTACATCACTTATGATGTTGTAAAAATTGTACTTAACTGATGATTTTATATACGGTATTTTATCTTATCTCACTATTCATAAAAAATTCTAGAATTTCCTAAAAATCCCAAATATTTACCCTAACCATTTTTGACTTGTAGAATTCAGAAATGAACTCAATTTTTCAAAATTCATTTTATAACTATTATTTATTTATTTTTTAAATAATTTCAAAGTTAATTAGAAAAATAAAAATCTTAAAGGTGAAATTAGTTTTTTTTTCTCATTGAAAAAGTAATTAAGATCTCATTATCTTATTGGCTTAATAAAATAAAATAATAATATTTTTTACTATTCATAAAGGTCATATTAATATTCATATTACTATTAATAAGGTTATGTTACTAATCACCAAAAATCAGGTTTGTTTTATCACACTCCAAATGACTTACTAATCAAAAATCTAGATGACCATTTTTCAAAGTTCAAAACATAGAAGTGGAACATTTATGTGTTATGGATATGTTTTGACTATACCCTAAATAACATTATGTTGTTTCAAAGGAAAACAGTGATGAATAAACTATATTTAAGAGAAACATAACATAAAATGTTTGGGGTGTTATATTATTCCCTCCTTTATAAATTTTGTCCTTGAAATTTTGTATATAAATCCTAAAAAAAGATGTGGGTGGTTCTTCTTCATGAAATCCTCTAGTTCCCATGTTTCATCCTCCATATTCTGGTTTCTTCAAAGAACAATTACTAGAAAAGTTTTTTGATTTCTCAATACCTACTCCCTTGTGTCAAGAATCCTGATAGGGTTTTCATAGTATAAAAAATCAGGTTCCAGTTCTATTTCTTCATATCTGAGTACATGCGTTGGGTCTGGAATGTACTTTTTTAACAATGATACATGGAACACATCATGAACTTTGGAAAGATTTGGCAGCATCGCTAAATGGTAAGCTAAATATCTGATTCTCCCCAAATTTTCAAATGGTCTGATGTACCTAGGGCTTAGTTTCCCTTTCTTACTGAACACTAAGACACCCTTCCATGGAGATACTTTCAGAAATACATGATCCCCCACTTAGAATTCCAAGTCCTTTCTCCAGTTGTCAGCATAACTCTTCTGCCTACGTTGGGATACTATAATATGGGCTTGTATTTTCTTCACCTTTTTTGTGGCCTCTTCAATAAGTTGTGGGCCTATAAGTTTCCTCTCACCAACGTCTTCCCAACAAGTAGGAGTTCGACATCTCTTTCCATATAATGCTTCATATAGAGCCATTTGAATACTAGAATGGAAACTATTGTCGTATGAAAATTCCAACAAAGGAAAGTATTGATCCCACATACATTGGAAGTTAAGAGAGCATGATCACAGTATGTCTTCTAGAGTTTGAATATTCCTTTCAGACTGTCTCTCAGTTTGAGGATGGTATGTAGTACTCATACTAAGCTCAGTATTCAAGGACTTCTGGAGATTTCTCCAGAATTTTGATGTAAACAGGGGATATCGATCAGATACAATCTATAGAAGAGCACCATGAAGTCTCAAAACATCATTAATATAAAGACTTTCCAGGTGATGAAGTGGTAAATCCTCTCTTATTTGAAGGAAATGTGCTGGCATAGTGAGACGATCAACAATTACCCATATTGCATTATTATTTTAGGTTTCCTTAGTAGTCCGATGACAAAATCCATCATAATGCTTTTCCACTTTCACATAGAAATAGGTAGAGGTTTCATCACTCCTTTTGGATGTAGTCTCTCAGCCTTCACTTGATGACAAACTAGACACCTTGACATGTTATCAGCAATTTCTCACTTCATATTATCCCACCAAAAATATTCATTCATATCTCTATACATATTCGTGCTACCCGGGTGTATAGAGAAATTTGAGCTATGAGCATCGTCTAATAGTTCCCTTTTTAGCTCTGGAACTAATGGAATACATAACCTCTTCCCAAATTTCAGAACACCTTATTCATACACAAAGTCAGTCAGTCTCCCATGATTGACTGCATTATGTTTCTTGTGCAGATTCTTATCATCAGATTGAGAACTTTGTATCTTCCCTAGTAATGATGGTATAGTAATCAATTGGAAGAGTAGTGTTGTTCCACCTTCCATAAAAATTCCTATATCCATCTTCAGTAGATCCATGAACATAGGATCTCTTTAAATCTTTATTTGAGTCAGAAGGCCATTATCTTTCCTTCTTAATAGATCTAACACCTTATTCTCCTTTCCTGGGTGGTAGTGTATTGAACAATCTTAATCTTTGAGTAACTCAAGCCATCTTATTTTCCTCATGTTGAGTTCTTTTTGTGTGAAAATATATTTCAAACTCTTGTGCTCCGTATAAATTTCACATCTCACTCCATAGAGAAAATGCCTCCATATTTTTAGAGCAATGATTACGGCTTCTAACAAAAGATCATGAGCTTGATAATTTTTCTCATGAGTCTTCAACTGTCTTGATGCATCAATAATAAATTTATTATTTTTCATAAGGACGCAACGCAGTCAATTCTTTGATGCATCGCTGTATATTACAAATCGATCACTTCCATATGGAAGATTCAAAATTGGAGTATTGAAAGATCTTATTTTCAATTCATCAAAGCATTCTGTACATTCTTTTCTCCGCACAAACATAACTCCTTTATGTGTGATCTTGGATAGCAGGTGAGCCAGTCGGGAAAAATTCTGAACGAAACGTCGATAATAACCTGCTAAGAAAATAATACTACGTACCTCAATTATGTTTTTTTGGCATGGACCAATCTTGGATTGCCTTTGTCTTCGCAGGATTAACTAGGATTCCATCCTTAGAGACAATATATCCCAGAAAAGAAACTGATTGAAACCAGAATTAGCACTTTCTAAACATCCCATATAATTTATTTATTCAAAGAATTCTCTGAATAACCCGCAAGTGATTCATATGTTCTTCATATATTTTTGATAATATGAGGATATCACCGATCAATACCACAAAAATTTTATCAAGATATTCCTTGACAACTCTATTCCTTAAATCCATGAAAACAGAGGGTGCATTAGTCAGTCCAAAAGGCATGACTGTAAACTCATAATGCCCATACTTGGTCTGAAATGTTGTCTTAAGAATAACTTCCTTACTCACATGAAACCGATGATATCTAGATCAATGGTCAATATTTGAAAAGTATTGGGCTCCATGAAGTTTTTCAAATAAGTTATCAATCCAGGGTAGAGGATACTTATTCTTTATTGTAATAGTATTCATTTCCCAGTAAACAATACAAAGCCTCATTGATCCATCTTTCTTCCTAAAAAAGAGGACAGGGGCTCCCCCTGGAGAAACACTAGGTCAAATAAATCATTTTCACTCAAATCCTCTAGTTGTTTATTTAGCTCTACTAGTTCCACAGTGGCCAATCTATAGGGATTATTTGATATAGGTCTTGCACCAGGAATTAAATCAATAGGGAACTCAACTTCCCGATCTGGAGGATGTCCAGGTAAATCTTCTAGAAATACATCAATGTACTATTTCACTATTTAAACATATTCAATTTGAAGATTTCCATCCTCACCCATAGATATTGATTTATCATCCTTTCCATGTATTGTATTCAGTAGAGCTACTTGGGGTTGTTCTAAATAACAATCTGGTGGTGAAGTATCTACCCTAAAAAATGGATTCTACACCATTTTAATAAATTCTAACATCATTCTTCTTACGATAAATATTCACATCATATTTTGAAAGCCAATTCATAATGATAAATATATCAAATTCAGTCACTGTTATGATGATAAGGATAGAAAATAGAGAATATTTTGGTGTCTGGTGGGGACTAGTCAACAAGCCTTGGTTGCAATGATACAACACCTAGGTGTTTTGACTGACAACTCCTTTGTTAAATAAATTTGGACATATCTAATTTTCATGGAAAACTGGTAAGATATAAATGAATTCGATGATCTAGAATCAAATAAAGTGTTGGCTATGTTTGAGGAAACATTTAAAGTACCTACCACCACATCATTAGGAACTTCAACCTCCACGATTGTAATCGCAAGGGCTCTCCCTTTCTCTCTTGTCCTTTTCTGAGTCAGGTTTCCTTGATGCTTAGGACACTTATTTGAATAGTGTCTCATCTCTCTGCAATTGTAACATTGAATATCAGTGTATTGTTTCTTCCCCTTGCATTCATCAGATCGATGACCCCTTTCTCCGCAGTTATAGAAGACTCTTCTGCCTTTAAAGCATTTCTAGAGATGATTCTTTCCACATTTCTCACATAATGGGAATAACTTTGTTCCCTTGATCTTATTTTGTGCTTCTCCTTTTCATTTGTTATCAGAGTACCACTTATTATCTTTCTTTCCTTTAGAAAGATATGATCTAGAAAATTCCCACTCAATTTTGATGACACTTGATACAATTTCATCATATGATAAAAATGATTGAGAAGCTAGTTCCATTCGAATACCTGGCTTAAGACCTTCAACTAAATGATCAATCTTGTCTAACGAGTTATCTACGTAATCCACGGCATACCTGGCCATACTTGTGGAGTATCCTCATACTCTGAAACACCGCCTTCTTCCCTTGGTTTTAAGCTAAGGAATTTCATCTTCATCTCAATTTTTTTCTCATGAGGGAAATATTTTTCAAGGAAAATTTCCTTAAAATTCCTACATTCCATATCTTCTATGTCTTCTTCCTCTGTGGTATTCTGAATCAAGGACCACCATTGATCAGAATCACCTTTGAGACAATATACTTCTAGTACAAACTTTTCATTTTCATTGAATATTAATTCCATGAATATCTTTTCAAGGGGCTTGATCCATTGCTCCTCAACCATTGGGTTAGTAGTCCCACTAAAATATGGGGGCTTCTGCTGCATCAAACGATCCAACACAGCTGTTGAATGGTTATTCGTTACAACCTGAGTATGTTGTCCCAATATGGTCATGATCTGATCTGCTCCAACATTGACTGTGTAGACTTGCTCAGTAGAGAGATCCCTACCTTTCCCATGAGTATTGATTCCCCTTCTTCCAATAGATGACATTTCTAAGTAATGGTATACACTAGATTAGAATATGAATCTCAAATAGGAAATCATTCAGTATAGATTGATATTCTATGCATAGCTAATTTAATAAACATGGTTCCTATAAGGGAAAATTTACTTGAAACTCTTTCATAATGGCTTTTAAAGAAAATTTTAATTATCCAAAGAATATCCGCCGGGAGTGTCGTAACCAAGAGTGCAGAAATAATCATTTTCGTGCACCAGTTCACGTTCAAGTCCAGCTCAAAGCGGTGTTTTTGGGTTTTACCCCTAGATACATTTGTGCTAGAGCCACCTCTAAGTGATAGTATCAAGACAGGGATGTATTTCATAAAATATACACATAGTCCATTCCTTACGAAAATACTAGGACGTTCTTGTATGTTTATCCTCAAATACTACCGTAGGGATTTTTTCCCTACTATACATTTCCTACTATAGTTTCCATGTTTTCTACAAAAAATCATTTGATACCAACTGTGACACTCTGACCCCTCTAGGATGGATTCGGTGCATTAAATGTGATATTGTCATGGTTAGAAAGAATTAAAATCACGATGGAACGATTAGTTTAGTAGTCATGAAGAAACTAGGTACATAGATGCTACTCAAATTACATCGGAAAAGTTTACAAAATATAATACATAATGAAACTAAAAACTGCATCCACAAGAACTGAATAAATGATCTCCTCTTTGTCAGCTGCTAAAAGTAAACAATGAAAGGGGTGATCTCAAATTCTCAGTAACGGTTAATAATTGCGGAATCATTAGTACAATATAATAGAATCACAATGTAACAACCCGGTTCTTATTTTTAGGTACGAGTTTCTTCTTTTCTCCTTTCCTTATGTGTTTTTGACAAAATAAGGAAAATGGGAAAAATCATAAATTTTGGGACTACATGGCGTGTACTTTTCTACAGGCCATGTACTTTTGGCCGTGTGGGATGAGTACATAGGGCGTGTAGCCATGTCGGTGATGAAGGGTGTAAAAACCAACTACATGACGTGTAGTGGTATTTACACGCTGTGTAGTTAGTCGGCAGGGGGAAACAGTAAGGTGGTGGAAGCTGCCACCATCTAGGCGACAGTACGCACTATGTAGTCAAGAATACACGATGTGTGCTCATGTCGACAGATGAACAATTTGACGGTGACACCATATGAACCGTTAAATGAAAAATTACACGTCTTGTACTTGGAAGTACACGCCGTGTACTTTGTTTTTTGGCTTAAAATGGGCAGTAGCCATCCCTATTCACAGGATTGGCTTAGAACCAGATAGGAGCTTAAAAGACGATGGCCAAAACTTTGTGGACCTCTAGATCAAGCGTTCAGAATCCGTTTCTGCTTCCGTCGATCACATTGGAACTGCACGGGTAAGCCCTCCCATCACCTTGCATAGTTCGTGCCAATTCTTCCTCTAATGCAAGTTATTTGACATTGAACGAGATTTATTTTACCTCAGATATAAAATGATCTTGGACGTTTCCGAAGGTTTCATTCGGGTATATTGATCACAGGTGATCGAGATTGGTGGCTTCATGTTCAATTTCCAATTGTTGTGTGTTTGTGTGTATCTTTGGGCTGCGAACCCATGTTGGGGTGTCGTGTGACTGAGTCATTGGCTGTTTAAATACCTAAAATTGTATAGGTAATTAAATGTGATAATAAAATATTGTTTGGGATCACTGCTTAGATCCTGGACCACCCCATGGGTGCATTCTTCTGTTTAGCCATTTGCCCAGGATACCCGAGGGTATGCTATGTTTACTTTATGAATTACTATTTCCATTAGAGGAGTTGTAAATTATTTCATGTTTAAATGTTGGGCATGGTCCGGTTTATTTATATCCTGAGTGCATGGTTACTTCTTTAGTCCGAGGGAATTTTTGATTAGCCAGAGGGCATAGTTCTATTCCGCCTGAGGGCAAGTCCTAAGGGAAAGTCCTGAGGGAAATATTCTGATTACCTAAGGGTTTTGTTTCAATTTGGCCAGAGGGAAAGATTCTATTTCTCCTGAGGGAAATGCCTGAGGGAAAGGTACTGTATAGCATGAGGGAAAGCCTTAGGGAATTGTTTTACTATATTATCCTAAGGGTGTTGTTTTACTATATTAGCATGAGGGCATGATTCTGGTTGGCCTGAGGGATTATGTAAACCATGCTTTTATTACAACTTGAAGATGGTTTATTACATAAAACTTCACTTGATACAAGAAGAATATCGATAGATTTAGTGTCTTTGGGGATTAAGATCATAAAATAAAAACTTAAGACATGAAATACAACATCTTTATTGAAAACTTCTTTTACATGACCACTTCATTCCCTCGTACTTAGCATTGCATGGGATAACGTGAGGACATGCATAAGAGAAGGGTGAGCTATAAAGCCGAGTGAGGGAGTACACATGGAATAACATGAGGAGTAAAATACATGTTATAAAATAGGAATATCAATAGATCATAAGAGAAACATGAAAATAAAGGCATGATAAAGCATTATAATCATAACATGGAAATGTGGCAACAAAACTTAACATGGAATTAGCATGATCCAAGGCTCATTGCACGTGGAGCATGAGTAAATCCTCATTGCACATAAAGCATGAGTAAACCCTTGTTGCACTTGAGTTATAATGAGTCAACACTCATTTCAGATGATGTATCATGACACTATACTTTACCCAATGCAATGGAGCGCTATAAGGGCGCACCCTTCTTAAACATTTCATTTCATGCATAAGTGTGCCACATTAATAATAAAACATGGATTAATAAAACATAATCATTTATTCCATGATAAAAGAATGTGGAATTCATACATGAAACTTTTTAATCAATAAGTAAATTTGAATAAAGGTGAATACCATTGATGGAGAAATGGGCATGGTATCCACTACACAATGGCATTGGCTTAGAAAATCGGTGCGATTTCGGCAGCGTAACAGCGTGACATAAGAATTAAAAAAAATGGTTGAAGAGATATAAAGGGGTTCCTCATCATATTTAAATGTAATGGACAGTAAGTA
This sequence comes from Viscum album, assembly GCA_963277665.1. Taxonomy (NCBI): domain Eukaryota; kingdom Viridiplantae; phylum Streptophyta; class Magnoliopsida; order Santalales; family Viscaceae; genus Viscum; species Viscum album. Next base: position 35,325,047 of record OY728149.1, on the reverse strand, counting down.
GTTCATATAGATACATTTACCAACAATTTTAATGGAATATTGATTAATGATACAAAATTATTTCTTGAATGTAAGAGAAGATAGATAAGTTCCTTTCAGAATTTCAGCATAGTAACATGTGTACATGGGAGGCATTTAATGAGAGAGAAAGGGGTCTCCCATCATTCAAACAATAATAGGGCACTATGGGGGAGGTTCAAAACCATACCCCAACATTCATTATTGAAATTATAAGGGAAATACAACTTAAATAAAATTGACAAAAATGAGAAAGGAAGAAAAAACCTTACATGAAAGTGTGCTTCCAAAGGCTAGAGAGAGGCTTGTATGAGGATTCATGGGAGCTTGGGGCACCATGGGAGGATTCTAGAGATAGTAGGGAAGAGGTTGGACGAACTCCAATGGCTTTGAGGGAGGAGGAAGTGGGAGCTTAGGTTGATTTATACAGGAAAGGTGAGTGAATTCTTTATTATTTAGGTTTGGGAGACCTTATATTAAATTAATCCAAACCACAAAACATACCATGGTTTTTGCCCATGGTTTTTCAAAAAGGAAAGAGGAAAACAATATTTTATAAGGCCAAAGTATGAAATTCTTAAAATAATAAGTTTGTTTATGTAGAGGTGAGTCACACTCCCGTGGAAATTAATTTAAAAAGGCAAGGTGTTTAATAAGTCTTGAGGGGTCCATTAATGCTTTGAAAAGTAAGTCAAACTAACCCAAAGTCACGTTATTTGAATTGTAAAACATTTAGTGTCCTAAAAAAAGATTATCGTATTTTATTACATCACTATTGGATCATTATGATGTCATAAAACACATTATATATTAAAACGGTATTTAATTTTTACCCAAAAATTTGACCGTCCTATAAAATTATGAAAAATTCACTGTTGGATATTTTCGACATCCTGATTCCAGAAATAACATATATTTTCTCCATACAATTTTCTAAATATGTTAATTTTCACTTTTAAAATAAAAACCGGCATTTATTGAAAATTCACGGCTTTTGACAGAAATGGATTTTAAACCTTAATATAAATTATAATTGCATTCATAAAATTATCAAATCATTTATATTTATATAAAAATTATAATAATAATAATAATATTTTATTAAATTATTATTTAATTCAAAAATCCATTAATAAAAAAATAAAATTCTTAATTAAATAATAACTAAAAACACTATTTGTATTTTAAAAATTATTTACAATGTATCAATAATGACAAGAAATTATATACATTATTATATACAAAAAAATAATGTACATGAACATAATACTATCGATTCGTTACATAACCCCTTAAAACAACCGCGTAAGACCTATGTTTTAGGTGTGCAATGGTGACATACTCTTGGGGTGGATCAGATAACATCACTCGAGTGGTAATTTCTATCAACATCCACTTTTCCCATAGACGGTCTCGTACGATCTTGACATGGTGAAGCTCAGCTTGGGCTTGGTTAAGAGCAAATCCCAAGGATGCCACCTATTCTCCATGCTCCGAAAAATGGGCTTCGTATGGGGAAATTCTACTGGATGAGGCCATAACTTCCTTTTTCTGAGTAAATTGTATTTGTTAATGTCCTATATTTATACTAATCTAGTGATCAATGTTCAACAACTATATTAGGAATGGTCAAAATTCTTATCATAAATGCAATGAAGTTTACATTTTATATAAACATAAGATAGCATTTAATTAGATCAAGAGGGATTTCCATTAATGAAACTTTGGGTTGTTACAATATTCTCCCCTTAAGAAATTTCACCCACAAAATTTTCCTTTTACCACACTAAAATAGATGTGGGTAACTCAGCTTCATCATTTCCTCTGATTCCCAAGTCGCTTCTTCAAACTTGTGGTTTCTCCAAAACACCTTGACGAGGGGAATTGTCTTATTTTGAAGAAATTTTTTCTATGATCTAAGATCTTCACTAGTTGTTCCTCATTAGAAATATCATCTTCTAATTGTACCACATCATAAGTGAGTACATGTGAAGGGTCTGGTATGTACTTTCTTAAGTGGGAGACATGAAAGACATCATGCACTTTGGTCATGGTAGGTGGAAGTGCTAGTTGATTGGACACAACCCCAACATGATCAAGAATCTCGAAGGGGCCGATGTACCTTGGAATTAACTTCCCTTTCTTTCCAAACCTCATGACCTTTTTCCACGGAGATATGCGTAGAAACACCATGTATACAACTTTAAACTCAAGGTCTCTTTGACGATTATCTGCATAACTCTTCTGTCGACTCTGGGCTACCTTGATATGCTGCTGAATGGTTTTCACATTCTCCACCATTTCCTCGACCATTTCTGGTCCAAGTAGCTTACGTTCACTGACCTCATCCCAACATGCCGGTGTTCTGCACCTTTTTCCATACAGGGCTTCATATGGTGCCATTTGGATGATCGAGTGGAAACTGTTATTATAATAGAACTCAACTAGAGGATGATTTTGATCCCATGCTTCTTTAAAGTTCATTTAGCATGCTCTCAACATGTCCTCATGTGTTTGGATAGTCCGCTC